>JAVXUO010001200.1:0-607500 GCA_033065855.1 Escallonia rubra | reverse complement strand
TGTGAAGATTCATTTATTTGTTTGAAAATAATATTTTTTTCTTTTTGGGCTATACCTAGAAGTATGCCGCGGTCTGCTTATTTACCCGATAGAGCAAGCTATCATGTACTTCAAACAAAAACACGTTTTCTTTTTTCTTCTGAAAATCCTTTGCTGTTGTGACTGAACTTAGGAACTACTCCATACACTTAAAGTATCAAGTCATTACGTAGTTTACAAAGCAAATTTGAAAGAGATCTTTTGTTTTTTATGATGCGACTGAACTTGGAAATGTGTCCCAAACTACCTACGTACCCGTAATGGATCAAGCCATCAGATAGTTCAACACAAAACCTTTTTCTCCCCCTCTTTTGAAGATTCCTTTTCTTGTTGTGGCTGAACATAGGTTTATGCCTAAGCGGCCTACATACCCGTAGAGAATCAAGTCATCACATACTTCGGATATTTGTTCGAAGAAACTGTCACGACACGAACCCACGTGTAGCCCTGTGAGCTAGATCTGTGACCGGCCGTAGACCCATTCATACATTCATTCAGGGCTTTATTAGGCCTTATTAAAACCTGTATACAAATCTAGAACCATGCATTTAACTAACACCTTAATAAGGCTTCTAAAGAAATACTTATATATCTTTCCAAAAAAATTATCTACTAAATTCCTCCATAAATGATTAACATAATTCATCAAAAACCTCGTGGAGATCTAAGCTCCAAACAAATCTAAAAAACATAAACAAAGTAAGACTGCAATTTCTCAAAAAGGCTTAAATTAACTCCCTAGTGAGCATTTTCATGCGACTCCCTCCTTGTTACCCTCATAGTACTCGGGTTCATCTAACTGATCACCTGAAAATATTTATAAAAGGGTGAGTTGGGGCCCAGTAAGTACATATACCATATTCCTAAAATAGGTTTTGGAGTTTCAAATATGCCATGGTTTTCCTTTTCAAAATCAGGAATTCAATGTCACCAAAATAAAATTTTACTCAACATATCTACATACATATTGGCACTTGCAGCAAAAGAAATCTCGAAATTGAATATAATCATCAAGAAATTTCATTAAGAACTGTCATAGTTATTCACAACTTGGTATACTGCGATTAGCATATGATCCCACTGACTAGGACCCAGAATTCCTCATTCACCTGGGATAATAATATTATGGCCGCAAGGACGAACCACGGTGCAACAGTACTGTGCATCAACGTATGGTCCCGTTGATCAGGACCCGTAATCCACTTTCTCCCGTGGATATGGGGCACAGTACCCCAATCAAATTATCATCTCATTCAATATGTACCAAACATAGTTTATTTACTCACACAACAATTCCATGGCATTCTAATTCAAATTCTCATCAAGTGATTTATCGCGAAAACAGATGCAGTAAAAGTACTTCAAAACCTTCATTTGACTTAACATGTATACATTATATATTTTTATTTTACAAATAGGGTATAAGAAGGAATATGACAGGGTACTTACCTCGTTCAACAACTGGTCCTTCTACTTGTTCAGAAGCTAGTCCTAGCTCCTGTCTATCGAATCTTCAATAATAAACCACGCAGATGTTACTTATTATTGCTCGAGCATGCCTAGATGTTAAGTTCACTTAAGTGAGTG
Source organism: Escallonia rubra (assembly GCA_033065855.1). Classification (NCBI taxonomy): domain Eukaryota; kingdom Viridiplantae; phylum Streptophyta; class Magnoliopsida; order Escalloniales; family Escalloniaceae; genus Escallonia; species Escallonia rubra. Next base: position 605,874 of record JAVXUO010001200.1, on the reverse strand, counting down.
AAATTTCCAAAACACCCCTAGACTAAAATTACCAATTTGCCCCCGCACAGTCTGTAATTCATTGAGATACCCCGAATTTCATAGTAAGTCCTTGTAGAATGTTTTTATGGCTTAAAATAGCATAATAAGTAAAAATGTGAATTTTCTGAATTTTTTTGAATTAAAAGAATTCCTTTAAACACAAGAAAAACCCATAAATAGCCAAAATTGTTTCTAATTGAAAATAAAGTCCCAAAATTTTTGTAACAGCTTTACAATATATATAAAAATTTTAGAAATTAAAATCAGAATTTAAAAGGCATTAAAATTATTTTTAACTTTTTCGTTTTGCTAAATCCAATTTAATATGGAATTGATGGTAAATCAGCTCTAAAAATCACCAAACTTAATTTAGAACTTATTTGTACCAATAAAACATTCCTCTAATTTTTCCAGAACTGTTTTTATGAGTTTTAAGGATTCCAAATAATTTTGTGAATTTGAATTTACGAAAAATATTAAAATACATACTTTTTCAGAAAAATTGTAAACTTTTACTAGTAATTCTAAAGTAATCCAAGGTACCTTATTGTTGAATTTCACAGGTCAACGATTAAAGTACACTACCCAACTGCTGTCGCCGTACACTACGCTAATCCGTATACACACGTATGCGCACAATTATTCACTACCACACTCTAATTACTTCAGCAGCCCCTCTCCTCTTATAGACATACACAAGCAACCACATTCAATCCTACTTACACACACAACACAACACAACACCTCACACCAATATACCACTCGATGTACACACACGCCCGAACGCATAACTCTCTCTCTATCTCTCTCTCACACACACGCGAGCGCGCGCGTGTATAGCTACCCGGCAGCTCCTTGCACTCACACAAATACACGTGACGTGCACACACAACATACACTCATGCACGCACACATCACACACTCATGCACCCATGCACTGCACACATTAACGCGCATTCACGACTCACTCTAACGCACCTACACAGAGCACACACTAACGCACACACCCACGTTGTCTCTCGACAGATTGACTTGGGAACACACTGCCTCAGGGCAGTGGTGATCTTTTGCCCACACCCTAAAACCCAACCTAAACACACACAATTCAAACGCGCGCGCGCACACACACACACACACACACACACTTATATATATATATAACCACGTCAGCTTCATCTTATTCCCCCCTCACAGCCGTAACCTATCAATCTCTCATGCAATTTTTCCCACCGCGACCACCACCCCACGGCCCTTCTTTGTCTCTTATTTACCAATATCGGCATACGGTCACAGCCACAGTGGTTGTGACCTGTTTTGATCTCTCTGTTTCCTCACCATAGTACAAAAAAAAAGCTCACTCTAAAACACTCTCCTTACACTGCCTCCATGGCAGTTTATTCTCTCCTTCGCTCTTGCCCTTTACACGCTCATCCCCTGATCATGACCACGGTCACCATGGTGGTCATCTGAAATGCATTACAGCCCCCAAACTCCTACAACCTTTATCTAGATAAGAGAGAAACCGAAGCTTACCCGACTTGCCGGAAAACTCTTCTTCTCGTTCCTTCTCCGCCTCTGCTCCACGCTCTCTTTCTCCATCATCCGTTCACCGAAAATGTGGAGAAGAAATTAGGGTCGGCTATGACATGATACATATATAACAAAACCGTAAGTTCCCCCCCCCCCCCAATCATTTTTAGTTAAATAACTTTTACCCGAAGCTTCCTCTTATTACAAAAGGCCCAAACAATTATTTATGATATTTTATGTGCTAGAAAAAAAAATTATTAACGGGTTGTTGCGTCACTCACTTTACCATTTGTCACTATAAGTCGCTCTAATAAAAAAGTATCGATGCTAAGAAAGAGTTCGTCGCTAAAAAATTTATTTTTGCCCGGAAAGAATAATAATAAACTAAAATGTTTCGGGACGTTACATTCTCCCCTGCTTTAAAAGAATTTGCTCCTCCAAATTTACGTACCTTAGGTTTGAAACAGGTGAGGGTGTTTGCTTCTGACTTCGTCTTCGCGTTCCCACGTGGCTTCCCCAACCACATGGTTTTTCCACAGGACCTTTACCAAATGAATCTTCTTAATTAAGAGTGTCTGCTCCTTGTGATCCAGGATCCGGACCGGGTGTTCGATGTAGGTGACGTCTTCTCTAATTTGTAAGGGCTCCGATTGTAATACATGCGTGGGGTCTGGGATGTACTTCCTCAGTATGGATACGTGAAATACATTATGGACACTAGCTAACTCCGGCGGCAAAACTACTCAATAGGCGAGAGAACCAATTCTGTCCAGTATCTCAAAGGGTCCCACATACCTAGGGCTCAATTTTCTGTTATTCCTAAATCGTAGTGCTCCTTTCATCGGTGACAATCTTAAAAATAGTCAGTCACCCACTTGAAATTCTAACTCTCGTCGGCGTATGTCTTCATAACTTTTCTGTCTGCTTTGAGCAACCTGTAACTTTTCTTTAATTATTTTGACCTTCTCCAATGTCAGTTGCACTAATTCTGGCCCCAACAGTTTCCTTTCCCATACCATGTCTAAGCATAGTGGTGATCTGCACTTCCTACCATATAAGGCTGCGAAAGAAGCCATCCCAATGCTACTCTGGTAAGTGTTGTTGTAAGAAAACTCGATCAGTGGCAAATGGTCATCCCAACTACCCTTGAAATCTAGCACGCAAGCCCGCAATAGATCTTCAAGTGTCTGGATAGTCCTTTCTGACTGACCGTCTGAACTTACTAAATACATGTTGTAAGCTCCCCCAGAATTTGGACACAAAACGAGGGTCTCTATCCGAAATGATTGAGACTGGAATGCAATGTAAGCGTACTATCTCCTTTACATAGGTGGTAGCCAACTTCTCCATCGAATAGGTCATCCGGACAGGCAAAAAGTGCGCACACTTCGAGAGTCTGTCCACTACTACCCAAATAGAGTCATGTCCAGAACGGGTCTTTAGTAATCCGTAAACAAAACCCATAGTTATGTGTTCCCACTTCCATTTCGGTATCGGTCATGGCTGTAATGACCCAGCGGGTCTTTCATGTTCCGCTTTCACCTGTTGGCATACTAGGCATCTGGATATGAACTCTGCAATCTCCTTTTTCATGTTACTCCACCAAAAAGTCTCTCGAAGAACCCTAAACATTTTTGTGCCCCTGGGACGAATCGAGTAACCTGATCTGTGAGCTTCTTCTAAAATCTTCCTTTTTAAGCTAGGGTTACCAGGCACGCAGATCCTATTGCCAAAACGAAGTACCCTATCTTGCAACTTGTCCTCAGATTTATCTCCTTTCTTTACCTCTTCCATTATCTTAAGTAGATGTTCGTCGGTCTCCTGAGCTGTTTTAATTCTATCAATTAAAGTGGGTCGCGCCACAAGGTTGCTAAGTGAACTATCCTTGTTCAAGCCTTAAATCCTGACATCAGATTCCAGTTTCCTCATATCTTCTAATAAATGTCTCTGCCTTGTGATTAGGGTGGCCATTGACGAAGACGACTTCCTACTAAGTGCATCGGCAACTACATTCACCTTCCCTGGGTGGTACTGGATGTTAAGGTCATAATCCTTCAGTAGTTCTAACCATCACTTTTGTCTCAGGTTTAGTTCCTTCTGGGTGAATATGTACTTCAGGCTTTTATGGTCAGTAAAAATCTCATAGGGTTCTTCATATAGGCAGTGTCTCCAGATCTTTAAGGTAATAATCACTGTCGCCAGCTCCAGGTGATGGGTTAGGTATTTCTTCTCATATGGTTTTAACTGTCTAGAGGCGTAGGCAATCATCTTTCCATTATGCATGAGCACGTAACCTAGACCCTTGTGGGAGGCATCGCTATAAATCGTGAAACCACCAGACCCACTTGGAAGTGTAAGTATAAGGGCTGTGACCAGCCTCTTCTTCAATTCTTAGAAGTTATTCTCACAATATTTGTTCTATTCAAACTTGACTCCCTTTTGGGTTAGGCGAGTCAAGGGTGTCGCTATTCGTGAGAACCCTTCTATAAATCTTCTGTAATATCTAGCTAACCCTAAGAAGCTCCGAACCTTCATCACCGTATTAGGTCTATTCCAATTGACAATCGCCTATATCTTTTTAGGGTAAATCGATATCCCTTCTTCGGACACCACATGCCCCAAGAATGCAACTCTATCCAACCAAAACTCGCATTTCTTAAGTTTGGCATACAATTTCTTTTCTCATAGGATCTTTAATATCGTTCTTAAGTGTTGTTCATTTTCTTCCCTTATCTTAAAATATAGCAGTATATCACTGATGAACACCACTACAAATTGATCCAAGAAAGGTTTGAATACTCGATTCATTAAGTCCATAAAAGCTGCCGGAGCGATAGTCAACCCAAAAGGCATCGCCAAAAATTTGTAGTGCCCATATCTAGTACGAAAGGCGGTCTTGGGCTCTGCCTTGATCTTTAGCTGGTGATACCCGTAAGTCGTAACGAAGGTCAATCTTTGAAAACCACTTTGCCCCCTGTAACCGATCAAATAGGTCGTCTATGCGGGGCAAAGGGTAACGATTTCTTATCGTCACCTTGTTTACTCTCAATAGTCGATGCACAATCTCATCGTCCTATCCTTCTTCTTAACAAATAATACTGGTGCACCATAGGGCAACACACTAGGGCGAATAAATCCTTTGTCTAGAAGGTCTTGCAGTTGTGTCTTTAGTTCTCTCAACTCCACGGCTGCCATACGATATGGCGCTTTAGAGATATGGGCAGTCCCCAAAATCAATTCAATATTAAATTCAACTTCCCTATCAGGCGACATCCCCAGTAAATATTCAGGAAACACATCTGGAAATTCTTTCACCATCAAAATGTCCTCTAACTTCAAGTTCTTTTGCTGGCTATCTATAACATAAGCCAAGTACCCATGACAACCTTTCCTAAGGATTTGGTTCGCCTGTAAGGCAGAAACCATAGATCCCTGAAAAAATAAGTGGTGTTGACCTGGGATGTTAAAAGTCACTCTCTTATGGAAGTAATCTACATAAGCATGATATGCTGCCAACCAATCCATCCCCAAGTATAAGATCGAACTCCAACATATCTAAACAAATTAGGTTCGATGCTAGTTCTCTTCCCTTAATTTTTACTAGGCAGTTCTTGACTACTTGGTCCGCAACAACCAAGTCCCCCATTGGGGTAGCAATGCATATCGGCACATCTAAGAGTTCTAGACGCTTGTCCAAACTTTTAATAAAAGCATGCGATGCAAAGGAATGAGTAGAGCCGGAATCAAATAATACTTTTGCAAATGTGGAAGAAATATGAAGTGTACCAGTAACCATCGAGTCTGAAGCCTGCGCATCCTGCTGAGTCATAGCAAACACTCTCGCCGTTCCCTTAGGCTTCACCGTGTCATTCTTCATTTGATTATGAGATCTCGCCCTGGGGAAATTTTGAGCTAGATGTCCCTCTTGACCACATATAAAGCACTTCCTCGTTCCCCATTGGCATGGTCGGCCCGGATGGAAGTGGTTCCACCTACGGTAGGTCTGTGGGCCATTCTGTCCCCCCCCCATTCGCTGAATGCTCATGATAGCTTGTTGGTAATTCATTCCTTTGCTGAGGTGTCGCTTTACTTCCGGGCCCCTACCTTTATTCATTCCACCGCTGAGGCTGAACTCCTCTCATTACTTCCTGGGGTTTCGAGCGCTTGGAGGTATCACCAGACATGCCGTTCCTGTGAGGTTCGTTATTTCTGACTCTCTTCCTTTGTTGGTCCCTCATCCTGTACAAGTCTCCGCTGTCCCTTTCTACGATTAGGGCTCTGTCCACCACCTCAGCATAAGTCCCTAACCTCAATGTAGAGATGCGAGACCGAATATCGAGCCTCAGTCCATTCTCAAATTTTCTTGCTCGCTTCATTTCGGTGTCCACCAAGTGAGTAGCATATCGAGATAGCTGAGTGAATACGACCTCGTATTGTTTGACTGAACGGTTCCCCTGGGTCAACTGTATGAAGTCGATCTTTATTTGCTCCTGTACAGTCTAGGGAAAGTATTTCTCGAGGAATAATTCCTTAAAGCCTTCCCACTCTATATTTGCCACCTCATCAGCCTTCATTCTTTGGGTAGCCTTCCACCATTGATTGGCCTCGTATTTGAGCATGAACGCCGTGAATGTTACCTTCTGTCTCTCGGTACAACCCATAACCTCAAACATGTCTTCTAGGTCTGATAGTCAGGACTCAGCCTTGAAGGGGTCAATGGTACCAAAGAAGGATGGCGGGTCCATTTTTTTAAACTTGACGAACCCCCAGTTGCAGTTACATGGCGCTCCACGACCCTAGCGAGGTTCTCCACCACCCTAAACTTGTCTTCACCTTGAGCTCCATTTCTTCATGCCATTTGTTTTCAACCTATAAGGAAACTCTCGTAAGAACTCTTGATTTCCAATCATAATCAATTTATTATAATAATAATAATAATTTGTTAATTTTTTTTGTGCATATTCAATTTCGATGTACTTTGTTCTGCATCGTTCCCTTCTCTTAACCCAACAATGTGTAAGTGATTCAATAATTTACGTTAATTCTAGAGCTTTTATAACAAATAACTCAAATATAATAGAATCAAAAGTCTAACATGAATCAACGGTGCAACTTTATTTCCAACAGTTCCAAAGATACTGTTCGAAAACAACGAGTACAACGAAAGTGGCACATATTGCTTATTTTCCTAATCTTACTACTATTGCTCATATTTCTTCCCCCATCCTAATTGTCACGACCCGAACCCACGGGTAGGCCCACTAGCTAGGCACGTGACCGGCCGCAGACCCAATACACTCCAACCAAGGGCTCTGCCAGGCCTTACTCGCTAGAATCAATATAAACTGCAGCGAAAATTAAAACTTCTAAAACTTTAATTACATTATCATATTTTCATCTGAATACAACACTTATGCTAAAACTCTTCATAACTCCAATTTGTCAACAACTAAAACTGAATCAACAATCTAGTTATTAGTGACTCATTCAATGCAGTTCTCTGTAGCTCCGCGCCAAATGACCCTTCCTATGTTCCTCACCATCACCTAACTCTCAAACCTGAAATGATAAGTAAAGGATGAGCTTCCACGTGCTCAGTAAGTAACCAATGATTCAACTAGGTGGACCATAGCATGCAGAAAACAACTCACTTTATATTATAGCCACATTAAGAAATCTAAAATCATAAAGTTGGTAATCATCGGGTAAAACAAATAGAGTACATGAAATCAAAAACTGAAGTATATAATGATTATCACAAAAATTCATGACAACCAGTTCAATCCCAACATTAGCTCAAACGATATGCTGCGGTCAGCGTACAGGCTCCACTAACTAGGGCCTGAAATCCCTCCTCCATCCGAGATAAAATTATGTGGACACAAGGGCGAACCACGAGCAACAGTACTGTGCATCAACGTACAAGCCCCGTTGACCAGGGCCCGAAATCCAACTTTCCCCCGTCGAATATGGGGCACAACAATCGAATAAACAAACCACCTTTTTATTCATCATAAATATAACCACAAATCAATTGATGGTCAACCCATAGTTTTCAAGTTGTTCAATATTCACAATGACGTCAGTACCAAAACATTTTGAATCTGAGTTCCAATACAATTTCTATACAGATTATCATTCACATGCTGGTCCAATTTTTTAATAAGAATTAAACTACGAAAAGCTTTTTGACAGATCAAGCCAGAGCAGTTAAACATAATTAACATGATCAATACTGATAAACACCACATTTTAACCGTAGTTAAACATATACATATATATAAAAATACTAGTTGAATCAAGGGTCACTTACCTGTCGCTGACGACACATTTCCTCGATCCAAACTACACTACAAGAAAATACCTTTTTAGCGACGGATGTAAATCCGTCTCTAAAAGTAGATTTAGCGACGGATTTCTCCGTCGATAAAAGTCCGTCGCTAAAGATCTTTACCAACGGAACACTCCTTCGGTAAATATCTTTAGCGACGAGACTTTTACCGACGGACTTTTAGCGACGAAAAAATCCGTCACTAAATGTTATTTTCAAAAATTTTCAATTTTTTCATTTTTTTTTCTCAAAAAAATTTAAATGGGATTTTAGCGACGGATTGTGTCCGTCGGTAAAAATCTACGTATTAAAACCAAAAAACCCTAGTTCTTTCTTTCAGTTTCTCATTCTCTCCGCAGCTACTCTCTCTCTCTCACACCCACACTGACTTACGCCGCCTACCTTCGCCGCCCGCCTCCCACGCCTTCCCGCCCCACCCTGCCTCCCCCACGCTGCTGTCACCACTCTCGCATCTCTCTCTAGCCTCTGCGACAATGCGACCATCAACACCGGCCGGCGACGAGTCGGCAGCCACTCAGCAATTCAGATCCACCGGCGACGACTCTCGCATCTCTCTCCAGTCCAGATCTACCGGCCGGCGGCGGCGAGTCGGCGAAACCTTCTGGTAAGTTTTCTACTTTATCTCCAAAATCATTTATCTTTGAGATGTTGTATGTGGTTTACGGCTGTTGTGGGTTGTGGGAATATAAGTGTGGATATATGGGTTTATATATGTATGTAGATGTGCGAACCTGTGTAAGTGTGCGTGTGTTTGAGAGTGTGGCGCATGTGTATAATAGATTGAGTTTCGGCTGGTTGCAAGATGGAAGTGGGGGCTGCCGTGGTACGATGTGCCGTGGATGATGGCTACGGCATGGGGGACGGTGGGTGATAGAGAGAGAGACCACTGTCGGCGGGAGCGGCGTGGCTTGGGTGAGAAGAAAACCCCACTGCCGTGAGGCAGTGGGTGTGGACGGTGCTTGCGGGTGTGTTGGCGGGAGAAGTGGGGTTTTCCCATGGGGTTTTCCCATGGTGGATCTATCAAAATATCATTGACCCACCATGGCAATGACTTTTCAAAGAACCCAATACCCTTTCCCTTCTGGCATCAATTTTGCCTTAAGAATCAAACTTGGTCTTTGGCTTCGCCCACAGCCCAATTTGACGGGGAGAGTATTGACGAAAGTCACCCAAGCCAACAAGCAGATAAAGGATTGGCTAGTCTTCAACGAATTCCATAACTTAAGGAATAAGTTTATCATCTGATTTTAAGGAGTCAGTTTATTACCTTATCTTTCTATTTTTTGGACCCTTTGAATTGTGGATTAGGTTGTTAATTTTGAACTATCCTTACTTCATTGTAGCTATTTAAACATAACAGCAATGTAAAAGAAGGTGTGCTGAGTTCTGAACAATTCAGTTTTCTTGCCATGATTTGGACTTCCATTATATGCTCGGTTAGTAAACATCATGCCAAAACTTGGAATGAAATTTAAAGATTGTGCAGGCTTCTTTTCAGGTTGTTCATCGTGCCAAAAAAATACTCCTTAGTCTTCTTCTATTTATTTTGTTCATCGTAAACGAATTTGTACAATGTTTCTTTTCAGGTTGTGATCGACAAAGAGAAACAAGTAACAACTGTGGACAGAGAAATATTGGTTTCAGAGCAAGGATCTTGATTTGTATTTTTTTAGTTTCAATGAAACTTGTAATTTTGTTTTGGGATTTGTACAAAGTGATGTATTTTATTTAGTGAACATGTAATTTGTTGTATTTAGTGTTAGTTTGTGGTGTATATGATTTAAATTTTATTTGTATTACTTGAAATTTTGTAAAGGATTAATCCTAGTTTAAAATTTTTGTTGGATTGGTTGTTCAGGGATAATCTTTTGAAACAGGTTTCACTTTATATTAAATAACAAAAATAAAAAATAGCCTTTTTTTTACTTTTAGCGACAGAATTCTGTCGCTAAAAGTCCTTATACAGATTAATAAATGTTTTTAGAGACAAGTTTTTAGCTACAAAACTAATAACTTTTGCGACGGTAATTTCATCGTTAAAAGTTTCTTTAATGTTTTTTCAGAAAATTCAGAAATTAGATAAAATATAAAAAAACACTTTTAGCGACGGAAAATTCCGTCGCTAAAAGTAATTAATTCCGTCGGTAAAGTAAAATTTTCACTACAAGAAAAACCACTTCTAGCGACGGATTTTTCCGTCGCTAAAACTGGTACTTCCGTCGCAAAAGACTTTTAGCGACGGAACAACCGTCGCTAAAAGTCCGTTGGTGAAAACCCCGTCGCTAAAGTATTAGCGACGGAAATACTGAATCCGTCGGTAAAAATGATACCTTTATCGACGGATTTATTTACTTTTAGCGACGGAATATTCCGTCGCTAAAAGTATTTTAGGTATTTTCTCATTTTTTGTATTTTTCTCGATATTTAATTAAAAAGACTTTTAGCGACAAAATAGTCCGTCGGTTAAAAGAAAAAAAATTTCAATATCCAAACCTACTTCTTTTAATTCAAGTCACACAAACATTCAAATCCACTCAAAAAGCCCCAAATAACAATTTTTTTTTTCCAAACAATCCAAACCTACTTTATTTCTGTATATAAATTTAATCAAACAATCCACATTACAATTTAACTCAATTCGTCCTACAAATGTCGCACAACTCCTATATGATACAATCTAAGTATTAAAGTGAATCACAAGGAATCAATTGTAAGTGTTAAGCAAGAGTAGAGAAGCCTTAATTAAGTGATAAGAGGTTGCATAGCTGAACTTCTGTTCTTGTAAGTTCTGTTCACACCGAAAGAACATCAACAGCTATGCTTAACAGCTTATGGGCAGTCCACCTGCCAGTAACAAACATGAGAAGAATTAACAATAAACAACTATACTTAATAAGTAATGCTATCAAGGGAAAAATGCATATTAAACAAAATTCACTTGCAAGATCACTTGAAATCTATAACAAAATTCAGCTCTAAATAAAGTGAACAGTTGAAAGACAATGTAAATAAGTTCACTACAGGAAATGCTTTAATTGGTAAAATTAGGGGGAAAATGGAAACCATGATTTTGGAACTACAAGTGTACTGAAAAAGAAACCAATATCATATAACTAAGTAATTTTTTCTGCAGATCACAAACTGATTGACTTTTTATCTGCATGTCCCATGTCCATATGTAAATGAAGGGTCAAGGTCCCATTACTACTATGTTTCAATGAACTATGACACTCTGAAATCCAATTTCATTGAGCATGTGGATCTGTGGAACTGTGAAGTCCTAAACATAGGACATCGTTCTACCATTGCACATGCAGGTTTATTAATTAGTCAATGTTCTCAGTTGACACCCTTGAGATACCTTTAAACATTGGTGTATCTATATATTTATGCATGACAGAGAGATCACCAAACCTATTCAAAGCAGCAAACCTAATAACTTTAAAACTCAATCTATCAGCCCTAAGAATAGCCTCCTCTATGTGCTTATTTATGGTGATTCATTCTATGACGTTATCATTTTAATGAAGAAAACAAACATGCATAAGGTTATTAGCTCTTCAAACCCTCAATTGATACAAAGTACCCACGAGTAGAAAAACCCCCATATCTAATCACCCATTTTGCAAATTCTTAAACATTACATAGAATGAACAATCATGCAAGAAGTGTAATACCAATCAAATAACTAGAAAGACATGAGCAAGTTACTTTTAGGTCTTCCATCTCCTTGGATTGATTGTCTTGGTCATCTTTGGAAAACGAGATTCAGATCTGGTAGACTATGAGTCCGACGACTTGGATTCGTGATTGAGGTGGGCAGCGGGAAAAGATCCAATCTTGGGGGTTTGTGGTGGTTCAGGCATTCCACCCCTGTGGTCCAAACCGATTGACTGTTGCCACGGCGGCCGCCGCTCGCAGTGGGAGGAGAACCCAACTTGGGTACATCTTTAGAGGTTGTTGTTGGGTGAAGGAGGGAAGGGCGGTAGCCGGGGTAGGTGGCGTGGGAAGCGGGTGGCAGAGATGGGGGAGGAGGCGGAGACTGTGGGCAGAGAGAGAGAAAGAAGAGGGGGAAAGAAGTTCGGCGGCTGGAGAGAAGAAATGGTAGGGTTTTGTTCTTTTAATAGCCTTTAGGGACGGATATTGGCCGTCGCCAAAAATCCGTCGTTAAAACCCTTTTTGAATAATTCTGTGAAGCACCAAAAAATGAAAATAACATTTAACGACGGATAATTCCGTCGGTAATAGTCCGTCGGTAAAAATCCGTCGTTAAATGTCTTTAGCAACGGACTTTTACCGACGGAAATATCCGTCGGTAAATATCACTTTTAGCGACGGATTTCGATCCGTCGCTAAATAGTCTTTTTCTTGTAGTGTTTGCCGACGGACCACCAAATTCCGTCGCTAATCTTTTAGTGACGGGGTTTTCACCCACGGACTTTTAGCGACAGACTCTCCGTCGCTAAAAGTGTTTATCGACGGAATACCCACTTTTAGCGACGGAAAATTCCGTCGCTAAAAGTGTCTTTTCTTGTAGTGCTACGCGATGCTACCAAACCTCGATCAATATTTTCTGAATAAACCTAGATTGGCAATCCATTTGTTAGAACACAATCTATGCTGCAATATTATAAACCTAATATCAACTACCCAAACGATGCTCACTTCTAACTCCGGAATCGCTTAACTCAAAGCGCGCCTCTTATGCGGCTAACCTACCCGAAAAACCCGTACACTCCTTAATGCGCAACAATATTCTAAATTAATTATAAATTACAATAAAACAATTTTATAGCTTAAAACATTATAAAAAGTCAAAATATGAATTTTCTGAATTTTTTAATATTTTTGAATTAAAATAATTTCTTTAAATGCCATAAAACCCCATAAATAGCCATAATTGGCCCTAGCTGAAAATAAAGTCTCATAATTTTTATAACAGATTTAAAATATGTATAAAAATTATAAAAATTTAAATCAAAAATTAAAAGGCATTAAAACTTTTTTTAAATTATTCCTTTTGCTAAAACCAATGCGATACAAAAACCATAGAAAATTAACTCAAAAAATTATCAAATTCAACATGAGTCTTATTTATACCATAAAGACATTACTATAATTTTTCCCAGAATATTTTCAGGGTTGAAAGTCTCCAAAAAAAATTTACAAGTCTGAAATTGCAGAAAATATTAAAAATACATACGATATCAGAAAAATATGAAATTTTAACAGTAATTCTAATATTATCCTATGATCCTTTCTGTAAAGGTCCAAGATTTTTTGACAAGTTAACGATACCCAACGGCCATGCGGTACAACTGTGCATGCAGAACACGTCTACTGTTCATTATCTTCTTCTCCTGTCCAAACCCTGAACACACAGCTACTGTTCACGCAGCTTCCCTTTCACCCCTAGCACATTACAATTCACTCCATTAACACACTAAATCTACACCTTCATACACACACTCAAGCCACTTACACACATATATCCAACACACTCATGCAGTCATGCTCATGTATTCCCATACAACCAAAACACACAGCAACACACCCATATATATTTATGCCACCCCCACCCCCACGCCACTGCCTTCTCTCTTTTCTTTCTCTTTTGCTTGCTTCTTCCTCTCACTCAATCACCATACACCCCTCAAACCTGTATACCCTCAAACCTGCATACACACACATGCACACTTCAGACCCATTAAACCCAATGCAAACACACTTTAAAGGTACTAACCAATACACATACCATGCACTACACACCATTCACACCCATATGAAAAGGCATGGCCATGCAGCCATGTCCCCACTCCATCACCCTCACGCACACCCTAACTTTGCAACCTACAGCTACCTCTTTCACTTCCCATCTCACAAGGGTCTCTCTCTATTTTCAGTTCACTCATACACACAAGGCATGCACACACATAAACACTCAGCTATCTTCTATCTCACCCTTCTAACAACATTTGTCTTAAATAACTTAATCTTCTTTGGACCTCCTGATTTCACTGCCATGTTTATTTCCCATACCGAGCTGCCTTCTCCTTACACACCCACTGCCTCACGGCAGTGGGTCTCCAACTCCTTCATCTGTTTACGCCTAAGGACAAACACACCTCAAGCAACATTCCTACATACAAACTCTAAAAAAAAAACTCCCTCGCGGCCCACTCCTCTCTCTCATTTTTACACATTCAAACACACACAAACACTGTATGCACACACGACATTTGCATACCCACCATTTCACACACCAAAATCCCTCCTTGTGCACACCTTTACACCCACATAAAACCACATACACACAGCAGTATACTACCACACCTTGGCTGTTCCATTTCAGCCCCACTCACATAAACACGGCAGCCACCATGGCTGGCCAAACCGAGACCCCTCACATCCTCTCACACCCAAGCGATACACATGAACGCGATTCGACAATAAGCTTACAAATACACTAAGTAAATCTGTAAGAGGCTTACCGAAGGTTTTGATTTGCTTCGCCGGATTCCGGGGAGTCCTTGTTTGGCCCTTTTTTTTTCTCTCTTTTCCTCTGCGTATTTCTTCTTCTCCCCTTTTTTGCAAGAGCACTTCTCTTCCTCTCTCTCTCCTTTTCCACAGCAATTGCGTCTTCTCTCTTCTCTGCCGAGTCCCTCCACTCTTGTTCCTTTCCTTTTCTAGTTGTCTTAAGAGTGTATTTAGAATCATGAAATTGATGGGATTTCATTTTAAATCCTCAAATTTTGTTGTTAGGAACATTAAAAAAAGGAATTGGAATTGGATTTCATGGGGTTTGACTGGATTTGTTTCTATAGTATGAAATCCGATGAAAAAAGGTCGGATTTCATGGGATTTTGATTTACTTGAATTAAAAGTAATTATTTACATATCTTACTCTTTCTTCAAGATCTCTCCAACAATGAACCCACCACTACCATCTTCATTGCCGCTACCGCTACCGCCACACCACTTTTACTACCACCACCGACACCACTACTCCCACCACCACCACCACCGGCACCACTATTACTGCCACCACCACCACTGCCACCACTATTACTGCCACCACCACCACTGCCACAACTACTGTCGCCACCACCACCACTGCCACCACCACCATCACTACCACCACCTTCTTCATTGCCGCTACCGCCACACCACTTTTACTACCCACACCGACACCACTACTGCCATCACCACCACCGCCACCACTATTACTACTGTCGCCACCACCATCGTCGTCACCACCACCACTGCCACCGCCACCACCACTACCATTGTCACTGCCGCCACAACCACAACCACCACTAACATTACCGCCGCCACCACCACAGCCACCACTACCGCCACCGCCAACCACTACAAGAAAAGACAGATTTAGCGACGCTAAAAACATCTTTCAGCGACGGAATAAGCTGTCGATTAACATCTGTCGGTAAATATTTTCAGCGACGGAATATTCCGTCGCTAAAAGCCTTTGCCAACAGACTATTACAGACGCACTTTTGTCGACGGATAGTACCGTCGCTAAATATTTTATACAATTTTATAATTTTCGATAATTTTAAAAATATATATAAGCGACGGAATAATTCCGTCAGTAAAAATTCCGTCGTTGAATGTTCGGATTTACCGACGGACTTTTACCGACGGAATTAGTCTGTCGCTAAAAGTCTTTTATAAAATAGCCCTTTTTCTTTTCCTTTCTCCCGTCTCTCTCTCTCTCTCTCACCGGTGCACCGACGACCTTCACATCTACGACAACCCACCTTCGACGCCGCGCCACCACTGCCAAGCAGCCACCTTGGTCTCTGTCATCGACGGCAACCCACCCCCGACGGTGAGTCTGTTCTTGCGTCATCAAGGAAAGAGAACGAAGTAGGTGACCTAACCCGATCTGGTCGCAGGAGGATCTCGTCTTCGTTTCCGCCGCCGTCACCAGATTCCGGGGAAGTGAATTTCTAAATTTGGTAAGCTCATTGCTGTGATTCGGCGAAGTGAATTTCACGAATTCCTTTACTAATTTCCTATCTAGCGTTATTGAATTTCACGAATTCTTTGACTTTGCTGTTTTTGTGCTTCTTCCTTCACTAGTTTTGCATCTAGGGTTTCAGTAATTGGCTTGAGAATAGGTTGAACGCGGTTAGGAATTCATATGTTTTATTTTTCGTTAGGAGAAGGTTCGTATAAGTTGGGGGAGTGTGTTTATAAAACAGGGGTGGTGCGATTGGGTTGGGGGGTGGTGCAGCGTTATTATTTCAGAAAAGGTGCGATAAGCAAAAACATAAAAACAGTCAGGTACCGGTAAATTTAACTAAAAACATTAAGCAGTATCATGTACCTAAACATTAAGCAGTATCATGTACCTAAATTTAAATAAAAACAATGCATCTAAAACGAGGGATTCGGGTAAACGCCGTGAGGGTAAACCTGTACCTAAATTAGCTTCCCGCTTTGTGATGTGCCTTGAACTTTGGCACCTGGGTACGCTAAGCTCTCGCTTCCTTCACCCGCTGCAACTAACCTTAGGAGAAGCGCTACTAATTGAACCCTAAATTGAATGCCCTAATCCAACCGAACCCTAAATTGAACTAATTGAACCCTAAATTGAATGCCCCAAATCAACTGAACCCTAAATTGAACTAATAGAACCCCCTAATTGAACCCTAAATTGAAGTAATTGAACCCTAATTAAACCCTAAATTGAATGCCCTAATCGAATCGAACCCTAAATTAAACTAATTGAACTTCTAATTGAACCCTAAATTGAATGCCCCAAATCAATCGAACCCTAAATTGAACTAATTGAACCCCCTAATTGAATCCTAAATTGAAGTAATTGAATCCTAATTAAACCCTAAATTGAATGCCCTAATCGAATTGAACCCTAAATTAAACTAATTGAACCCCTAATTGAATGTCCTGATCCAACCGAATCCTAAATTGAAATAATTGAACCCCCTACTTGAACCCTAACTTGAATGCCCCAAATCAACCGAACCCTAAATTGAATCAATAGAACCCCCTAATTGAACCCTAAATTGATGTAATTGAACCCTAATTAAACCCTAAATTGAATGCCCTAATCGAATTGAACCCTAAATTAAACTAATTGAACCCTAAATTGAATGCCCTAATCCAACCGAACCCTAAATTGAACTAATTGAACCCTAAATTGAATGCCCCAAATCAACCGAACCCTAAATTGAACTAATAGAACCCCCTAATTGAATCCTAAATTGAAGTAATTGAACCCTAATTAAACTCTAATTAAACCCTAAATTGAATGCCCTAATCGAATCGAACCCTAAATTAAAAAAATTGAACCTCTAATTGAACCCTAAATTGAATGCCCCAAATCAACCGAACCCTAAATTGAATCAATAGAACCCCCTAGTTGAACCCTAAATTTCTGTAATTGAACCCTACATTGAATGCTCTAATCGAACCGAACCCTAAATTAAACTAATTGAACCCCTAATTGAATCCTAAATTGAATGCCCTAATACAATCGAACCCTAAATTGAAATAATTCAAGCGCATCGGATATGTGCATTTTGAACAATTTTTTTCCATTTGAACATTGATAATTTGTTTGATAATTTTAGGTTGTTAATTGTGCATTTGAGAATTATGATTATTGATATGTGATTTTAGGTTGTTAATTGATGATTTTAGGTTATTAGCTGTGCATTTGAAGTAATTGCGATTATTAATTGATGATTTTAGGTTGTTAATTGATGATTTTAGGTTGTTAATTGATGATTTTAGATTGTTAATTGTGCATTGAGCATTAGAGATATTGAGATTATTGAAGGAGGATGGGACCCAATTGGATTGAATGTGTGATTTTTGTTAATTTTTATTGCATTGAGCATTTGAGAATTGAGAATTGAGATTGTTGACGGAGGATGGGACCCAATTGGATTGAGATACATGTTAGTTAGCGCAGACACGGACACCACGTCTGATCGACGATTTTTGACATTTAAAAAATAAATTAACGTATGCCGATGTGTCTGGAGGTGCGTGTCGGTGGGCGTCGGACACGTGTCCGGAGGCATCAGACACGTGTCGGTATGCGTCGGACACGTGTCCGGAGGTGTCAGAGACGTATCAGACACCATATCGACACCCTATATGAGGTGTCGGAATTGAGATTGTTGACGAAGGATGGGACCCAATTGGATTGAGATACCTGTTAGTTAGCGTAGACACGGACACCACGTCTTATCGACGGTGTCTGACATTTAAAAAATAAATTAACGTATGCTGATGTGTTTGGAGGTGCGTGTCGGTGGGCGTCGGACACGTGTCCGGATGCGTCGGACACGTGTCTGGATGCGTCAGACACGTGTCCGGATGCGTTGGACACGTGTCGGTATGTGTCGGACACGTGTCCGGAGGTGTCAGACACGTATCAGACACCATATCGACACCCTCTATGAGGTGTCGGAATTGAGGTTGTTGACGGAGGATGGGACCCAATTGGATTGAGATACCTGTTAGCTAGCGCAGACACGGACACCACGTCTGATCGACGGTGTCCGACATTTAAAACACAAATTAACGTATGCCGATGTGTCTGGAGGTGCGTGTCGGTGGGTGTCGGATACGTGTCTGGAGGCGTCGGTATGTGTCAGACACGTGTCCGGAGGTGTCAGACACGTATCGGACACCATATCGACACCCTATATGAGGTGTCAGAATTGAGCAACTGTTGAATGTGCATTAAATTTAGGTTAGTTAGGTTAATGCGACATTTTTAGCATGCACCCCCTGAAATCTCATCGTGGCTCCAGCACTGGCTATAATTAGCCCTAATTAGTCCTGATTAACAATATTTTAGTAAATAAATTAACCCTAATTAGCTCTAACGAGCCTAATTAGTTTTAATTAACCCTAAGAACTTAATGAAAATCAAATTAGCTGTAATTACCCCAAATTAGCCCAAATGAACCCAATTATGCGCATAATGATTAGCCCTAACATAACCCAATTAAGCCTAATTAATTAGGACTAATCAGCACTACTCGGCACATTTAAACCCTAATTAGGACTAAATAACCCTAATTAGTCCTAATCAACCCTAATTAGCTATAATTATCCGAAACTAGCCCTCATTAACATTAATTAGCCCTAACATAACCCAATTAAGCCTAATTAGCCCTAATTAGGACTAATCAGCACTACTCGGCACAATTAAACCCTAATTAGGACTAAATAACCCTAATTAGTCATAATCAACCCTAATTAGCTATAATTAATACTCGTAATTAACCCTAATAACCCAGTTAGCCCTAATTAACCCTACTAACCCAGTTAGCCATAATTACTCCATGTTGCGCAGAGATGGTTCAATTACTCGTTGTTTACAAACCCTGCTTTCTTTATATTAGTTGTTGTTTTTGAGAAGTCCACTGACAACGAGATGGTTCAACTCGTTGCCAACGAATTCTATTTAATGTGGAATTGGTAACATATGTAACGATCTTTCTGCAGTTTTGATATTTCGAAAAGATTCTTGCATATGTTATCAATTTCTGAACGCATGCATGCATAGAAACCTTTAGTTCCCGTTCAAAGGTACTCATTACAAAGTAATGCTTTGTAATGAGCCTTTGGATGTCCAGTTTGGACAATTTGGAAAAGCTAATTGTTTATAAAACAGTGTTTTGACTCATGCTTTGTGTTCTATGTCGTGGATATTTGGTACACGTTCTCGTGTGTTTCTCCTGGTGCACACAGATCTGGTGTTCTAACATCCGTCAAACCGTCATGAGCAAGGTTAGATGAATGTTAGAACACCTAATCGATGTCGTGTACTTGGAGAAATGCGGGGAGGTGCTGCCGAATTTTCCACAGACATGGGACTAAGCATGAGTTATTCACTGTTTTATAAACATGTGCTTTTCTGAATGGGATATGACCACTATCTGTTCAAGAGTGGAGGGGAAATATGTAGACATGTTGTAACATTCATGCATTCATATTTACATCGGCAATGCCTAATCACTGGTCATAATTGAAGGTGGTATACAGTACGATAATTCAGTCGTCATGTCAGTCGATCAAAGTTGGATGAAAAGGAAGAATGCTGAAGATTTTGAGTGTCGCGTTGACGAATTTCTCGACTTCGCTTATGCGCATCCTGCACATGTTGACCTTAATAAGATAAGGTGTCCGTGCGGTAGATGTGAGTTGTTGCACTGAAGAAAAAGAATTGAAGTAAAATGGCATCTTCGTCGGTACAGTTTTATGGGTGGATACACAAGGTGGACGCAGCACGGGGAAACGATAGTATTGTCGTCCAACCCGGCTAGTCAAACTGAAGTTAGGAAGGAGGCATAATATGATTACCGAGATATGATTATGGATGATGGGCATGCTAATGTTGACTGGGGTAACGACAGTCCACAACCGCCGAACGAGGGGGCTCATCAGTTTTATGAGTTGTTGTGAGCTGCGGAAGAGCCGATGTGGGATGGAGCTCCGAAACACACATGGCTGTCTGCGGTTAGTAGGTCATTACAATTGAAACCAGACCACGGGCTGAGTGAGAAAGGTTTTAACGAGTTTGTTACCTTAATCAAAGAAATAATGCCCGAAAGTGAAAAGCTACCGCCGTCGTACTATGACGCGAAGAAAATGATGAGGAAACTTGGGTTGAGCTATAACCGCATATATGCGTGCAATAACGATTGTGTATTATTCTGAAAAGAGAATAAGGATTTGTCACGGTGTCTAGTATGTGATCATTCGAGGTACAAACCGGACAAAGGGAAGAAGAAAAACATTGCATGGAAGATATTGCGATATTTCTCGGTCACTCCACGGCTTCAGAGAATGTACTACTCTTTCAATACGGCTGAACATATGAGGGCTCACCGTGAGACTCGCAGCAACGATGCCGATGTGCTGACACACCCAGCTGATGGAGAGGCGTGGAAGGAGTTTGACCGCAGGCATCCAGGCTTTGCTCGTGAAGTTCAGAATGTTAGACTTGGTCTGGCAACCAATGGGTTCAACCCTTTCGGTCAGTCTACCACGCCTTACTCATGTTGGCCTATTATTATTGTCCCTTACAACCTTCCACCAGGCATGTGCATGAAGAAGCCGTACATGTTCTTGTCGTTGCTTATTCCGGGGCCGAAGAGTCCCGGTAAGGACGTAGATGTGTATTTAAGGCCGTTGATTGATGAGTTAAAACAATTATGGAATCATGGAGTCCAAACATATGATGCATCCCTTAAACAAAATTTTCAGATGAGGGCTGCTTTGATGTGGACTATACATGATTTCCCCGCATTGGGAATAACGTGTGGCTGGAGCACACATGGGAAGCTAGCATGCCCTGCTTGTATGGGCGTGAACCCTGGTCATACATTAAAGCACGATGGAAAGGCCTCGTGGTTCAGATGTCACCGTAAGCTTTTGCCACCGGGCCATCACTTTCGTAGGCAGAAGGATAAATTTGATGGGACAATCGAGCGTGAGGTTGTCACATTGGACTACCCATATGGTGAAGAAGTACTCTCACACCTGGAGGCACTTGATACTGACATACCACACGGTAAGGGTGTGCCGGATCAGAAGATTCCAGGGTTCGGGAAAAAGCACAACTGGAGAAAAATTTGTGTCTTCTAGGAGTTAGCCTACCGGAGGACGCTCGTTATCCGAAACAACATGGATGTGATGCATATTGAGAAGAATGTTTTTGATAATGTGTTCAACACAGTGATGAATGTCAAGGGCAAATCGAAAGATCACCTTAAAGCGAGAAGGGATCTACAACAGTTGGGTGTACGCCGTGAATTGCATCCTCGGACAGTCAGTAGGAGGACCATACTTCCAAAAGCACCTTACTGTCTAGACAAGAAACAAGTGGATAAGTTCTGTCAGTGGGTTAAGAATTTGAAGCTTCCAGATGGGTTTGCGTCCAACATATCTCGTTGTTGTAATGTATCGGAATGCAAGTTCCAAGGGATGAAGAGTCACGACTGCCACGTATTCATGGAGAGATTCATTCTTATTGCCTTCCGAGGACTGTTGCCACGGGTTGTTTGTGAGACTTTGATTGAATTATCTCATTTCTTTCGAGATATATGCTCTTCTACGATCAGGGTGAGTAACATGGAAGTTCTTGAGAAGAACATTGTGGTGATGATTTGCAAGCTGGAGAAAATCTTCCCACCTTCGTTCTTTGATTCAATGGAGCATCTGCCTGTTTACTTGGCATATGAAGCTAAGATGTGTGGACCCGTGCAATATCGATGGATGTATCCCTTCGAGAGGTAATCCTTAAATTGTTACAGTTGTTCGTTTACACGTAATGCGACATCTGTTATCATTGATATTCCACCGAACTCGATTCGCTAAACTTCTAGGTTCATGTTCCATTTAAAGAAAAAAGTCCGTAATAAGGCTCGGGTTGAGGGCTCAATTGCGGAGGCTTACGTAATGGAAGAACTTGTAAACTTTTGTAGTCAATATTTCGGGCCTGATGTTGGTACAAGGTTAAATCAACTAGGCCGAAATGACCCCGGAGCAAGCACAAATTTGGAAGGGCAATTGTCAATATTCAAGCAGTCAGGTAGTCCGTTCGGCCGAACGTATACTCGATGGCTAACGGATGAAGAGTACAGTGTTGCAATAATATATGCCCTTCTAAATTGCGATGAAGTTTCGGCATTCGTTGAGTAAGTTAAAGTCTTAATTCACTTACATTGCTGTACATAATTGAAAGTGTGTGTTAAGCGAGTCAAATATATTGGTTTGCAGTGAGTTCGATGCGAAATCTTTAATCACTGATCCCGCTGGACTTGAATCTCATCGGAAATCACAATTTGTACAGTGGTTCAAAATCCGTGTAAGATTGTTTAACGAAATTATATTATGTGTTATATACAATTATGTGGCTAATTAGTATACTGATTTATCCTTAATTTTTACCGTCATCTACAATAGGTTCAGTCAATGGATAGACCAGTGGCCTCCTGCTTGAAATTACTAGCCGAAGGCCCTAACAAACAAACATCCTGTTACAGAGGCTATAACATCAACGGGTTTAGGTTTAACGTAAAAGATGATGACCGAACAAAACAAACCCAAAACAGTGGAGTCTTGGTCAACGGCGACTGTTATGCCGAGAATTGCATGGACTTTTACGGAGAGCTAGATGAGATTGTTGAGCTAACATATCTGGGTTCCCAAAAGCCGACCATGCAATAGAGGAATCCGTGTTAGCTCTCAAGGGATTGTAGATGTCAATGTCAAGTCAAGACTTGCATCAGACGAGCCCTTTGTGTTTGCTAGTCAAGCTGTACAAGTCTTTTACGCGGAGGACGTCGCCAATCCCAAATCTCATTGGTATACAACTATCAAGTCCAAGAAATTGCCCGTGACATATGACAGTGAGCTAGACTCCTTTCAAGCCGACCAACCACGTGTCTTGTTCCCTGTTGAGGTCAACAACGAGGAGGACGATCTTCCTCTTCCAACAACACTTCTTGTAGGAGAAGAAGTCGTAGATGATGACGCGGAAGACGTGGAAAGTGTTGGAGATGATGTGACCGAGTCTACTGATGAAGAGGATGAATTAGAAGATGAAGAGGACGACGAGTCCCACGAAGAAGAGGGCGACGAGGAAAGTGATGAAGATGATTCGCAAACTGAAAATGATTGACTTGTAATGTTGTAACATCACGGGAAAAATGTAGTAACATTTTAGAACTTAGTGTTTATTGATGTGTTTTTGCACATCCGTTCATATATATATATATATATATAATGCCGATGATGATTTATGCCAAATTATTGTTTTTAACGTGTTAATGTCTTTGTAATTTATCTATATGAAGTCAGATATGGATAGGATACGGGCTATTCGTGGCCGGGCTGGACGCCGAGCTGCTTCCTCCCCGGTGGTTCCCACCTCGTCATTGCCTACTGATGACGAGGCACAGAGTGATCGCGGACAGCAGATGGGGCCCCAGCCCCAGCTCCAGCCCCAGCCCCAGCCGTCGCCCCAGCCCGACGCAGATTCATCCCACACGCGCGTGCATTCTCCATCTTCCGTGGCTTCTACCTCAGGTATAGTTGATAATGGTGTTTAGTACATTTTCGCTAGCCTTATATTTAAAGTATATTTGAACTGTATTAATGGCTGTGTTATGTAGGATCTCGATGAGACCGTGGTCTGACACGCGGGGTGGGTACGCATCGACCCCTAGCGTAAACAGAGAGTTACGCTCATGCAGGAGGGCCTGTAAGTACTAAAAATATCACCTCATGCCTTATATTTAAAATTTTGGGGTGTTAATTTATATTTGAACTGTATTAATTAATTTATTTACTTCTTTGGCAGGATCCTGGAGAATCTGGCGAGGACGAAGATCGGCGTTCTTGTGAAGGGCCGATTCTTCGAGCCACGCCTGTACTGGAAGGACTGGGATGCCGCTGCGAGGGAGGCCCTATGGGAGGAGTGGCTGGTACGGTGAAGTATTTTTTTCAGCGTTAGTAAATGTTTAATAACAGTTTGTTTTTTGGTCATAATTTGTGTTATTGAATGCCTTACATGAGGGGTTTACGTTTGACACGCCTCAGCAGCAGGCACTGGGGCAGCAGGCCTTCTTTGCCTACATCGGCAAGAATTACCGCCGATGGCTCCACGACGCACGGGACCGGGCAAAGAAGCTGCTGCCCGAGGGTGCCCCGATGACGGAGATGACGAGATATCCCCCACATTGGATATCTCACCGTGTATGGGGGGAGATGATAGATCGGTGGGTTGCGGATCCAGGCTGGGACGCCAAGAGTAAGAGCGGGGCCGAGAACAGACAGAACAGAGATCCGACGCACACGGGGGGGTCGGTGCCACACGACATCGTCCGACACATGAACGCGGTCGAGCACCCGGATCTGGAGGAGGATAAGGTCATAACTCTGACTTATAGTCAGATGCACGTGCGGAAGAAGGACAAGGACGAGACGCACAGGGCGGGCGACTATATTTCAGAAATTGCCCGGCGGATCGATGTGAGTCAATTTATTTAAGTTGTTAATGTTTTGTCTTTCTATCCTCAATGTCCGTTTTGTTAATTAATGCCCTAACATATCGTTAAACCACTATTTTTGCAGGTCTCGTATGAACAACTAAGGGGGTCCGAGCAACACTCCGGACAGCCATCAGCGTCCACTAGTACGGCTGCGAGTACTGGGGGGTTGAAACGATGGCTGGATACGCCGGAGGTCGTGAATCGGCCGAAAGGCCGCATACGCGGCCTGCCTAGCACGACCGCTCGTGCCGTGATAGGAGCGTCCTCACCCCCTGCTGCCCTCCACAGACACCGGCTCCTCAGCGTCAGTTGGACGACGAGGAGATCCAGCGCATTGCTACAGTGGTGGTGAGGATGATCAGGGAGCAGGGCACTGCTGGACATAGGGGTGAGCATTTAAACCGTTGAAATCGAACCAACCAATCCGTATATTTTCAAACCGATTTAAAAATCAATCGGTTTGGGTTTTTTTCTTCCAAACCGTACATTCGGTTCGGATTTTTTTGAAACCGCATAAACCGAACCTACCGTATATATTAATAATAATATAACATATTTATATTTTTACCTAATTCTAGTTATTTTTTACTAGCCCTAGTTATTTAGCCACTCATATAAAATATGATAAACCCTAAATCTCTTAACGTAACAAACATTTTTCATTCGTCACCTACATCTTACTAAGTTTTAATAATTAAGATATAAAATTCAGTTTTTTTGGAGCTTATTAGTATGTATAAGTTATTAATTTTTGGGCCTAAACTTGTCCAAAATTGAGTTTGGCCCAAATCGATTAAACCGTCCAAACCGAACCGTTCAATCCGCAGAAACCGAACCGTTGAAACCAAACCGTTCAACTACAGTTCGGTTTTTTTTTTCCAAACCGAGGTTGGTCGGTTCGGTTTGGTATTCAGCCTCCAAACCGAACCAACCGAACCGTGCTCACCCCGCCTGGACATGTCGAGCCGGCCTCGGATCAGCAGGCTCCAGATCCGGGACTCGGCGACCCCCTGATGAGCCCCTTCCCGTGCCCGTTCCTAGCTCCCCCCGCCCCCGGCTTGTACTCTTCTACCCTCCCCTAACCGGCTGTCTCCTGTTCCCGGCTTGTACATATAAGTGTTTTTTATAATAAACATTTTTTATAATTGATTATATATATTTGTTTCTGTATTGATTATTGTGCGTTGTTGTTGAGAAATGAAAATTGTATTACAGGTCTGGGTAACTGAAAAATAAAAAATAAAAATTTCAAAAACATTTTGACTTTTGGCGACGGATTAATTCCGTCGCTAAAAGTATTCCTACAATCAGTTAATTAGCGCGGAATATGCCGTCGCTAAAAAGCTTATTTAGCGACGGAATATTCCGTCGCTAATTTGACAAAAAATAAATAAATTAAAATACTAAAAATATAATTGGTTACGGAATATCCGTCGCTAATTTCCGTCGCAACAAATTACATATTTAGCGACGGATTTCAAAATTCCGTCGCTAAACTATTAGTGACGGGCTTTTATACGAGGGACTTTTAGCGACGGTTAATCGGTCGCTAATTGTTTTAGCGACGGAATATAGGCTTTTAGCGACGGATTTTCCCGTCGCTAAAAGCCTTTTTTCTTGTAGTGAACACCGCCAATACTGCCACAACTACCACTGTCGCTGCCACTACTGATACCCCCACCACACTGCCACCGCCACCACCACCGCTAGTACTGCCACAACTACCACCGGCGCCACCACCACTGCCACCACCACCGCCACCACTATTGCCATCACAACCACCACCACCACCACTGTCGCCGCCGCAGCCACCACCACCATAGCCACCAATATTGCCACCACCACCATCATCACCACTACCACCACTATTGCCACCACCACCGCCACCACCACTACTGCCACCATCACTACTGCCGTCACCATCACCATCATCACCATCACTACTGTTGCCACCACCACCATCACCGTCGCCACCACCACTACTGCCACCACCGCTGCCAACATCACTACTACCACCGCCGTCGCCACCACTACTGCCACCGGCATCACTATTGGCGTCAGTTGACGACCACCAATTACACCTTGTTACACCTCAATACCACCACTACCATCACTTGACCACCCCACCACTTCCATCGTCGATGTTGCTACCCCGTGTAGTGCTGCCACCACCACCACCATGTCATGGCACTAGCACACTTGAAACCACTTACCGTAATTTATTTTTCATCATAAGTTAAGGATATAATTGTCTAAAATTTTATTACCTTTCCATTTCCTCTGTTCTCCAAACACAAATTGGAATTCCGTGATTTGAATTCCAAATCCAATTCCAAATATGAAATCCAAATCCTAAAAGAATTGGTTCCAAACGGATTGTAAATCTTTCCAAAATTTTCCACTCTCTCTCTCTCTCTCCCCTTTTTCTTCTCTGTTTGTAACCAAAATTCTCCCTTCTACTCTATCTTTCTTTCTCTTACTGTAACCGAAAAAGCAAGGAGTTCTTTCTCTGCAACTAAAAATGTCTTAAGGCAAGCCATAATTTCTCTCTAATTTATTTCCTTTGTTCCCCTTTCTATCTAAAGTTAGAGAGTTGACTTGAAAAAAATTAATAAATAAATGAGAAATCAGATTATATCTTTTAGTTTAACCAATAGTCCAATCTTTAAATTTAATTATTTAACTTATCTTTAACTATCATAAATTGCGTGTTGCTTAGTAAAAAAATATATCGCTAAAGATTGCGGATAAATTTTTTGCTCATGCAAATTGACACCAATGTTGCGTATGCAATTTGTCGCTAAAAATAAATTAATCGACTAGGCAATATCAGGCTTCGGGGTATTACACTAATCATCTGCGGGTTGAATGTAGGTTTCTCACTGCTGTACTTCGGCTCGAGAGAAAGTTACCATGTTTTCATCTCCCAATCGAGTTTGTAGCTCCATGACTTTCTTCCCAAAGTAGTAGTTGTAATCTTTCTGCCTTTACTCCCAGCTAAGGCCGTAGTTGATCCTTATACTCTCCACTTGGGTCTCTAGTATGCTACTCTCTTCCTTCAACCATTTTATCTCTTTTCTGGTGGAATCATCCTCGTTCCAGAATCTACCACCTCCTCTCTGGGACGCTTTCCCAGTTTCTTGTTTCCATTGTAGGATACTTAGTTGGAATCTCCAGATTCTTCAGAGGGTATCTGACTAACCTCGATTAATAGACTATCCTCGCTCCGATTTGCCATAGGCCTATCACAACACAAATATCATAGATAACTTCCATTAAAACAGTATCTCTAAATTTTAAATCAAAGACTTAGTCAGTTACTAACATTTGCAAGAAGGCATATCAACCATTTCAAATATTCACTTAGACATAATTATTTTCCCTTCCTACCCTACCCGACTTAGTCCCCTAGATACTAGTCTACAGAATCATATATCCAAGGCTTTGATACTATTTCTGTCAGGATCCGAACCCTTGGGTAGGCCCTTGAGCTAGATCTGTGACCGGCCGCAGACCCATTCAGACATCCATTCAGGGCTCTACCAGGCCTTATTAAAACCTGTATACAAATCTAGAACCATGCATTTAACTAAAACCTTAATAAGGCTTCTAAAGAAATACTTATAGATCTTTCCAAAAAATCTCTCTACTAAATTCCCCCATAAATGACTAACATAATTCATTAAAAACCTCGTGGAGATCTAAGCTCCAAACAAATCTAAAAAACAAAAACAAAGTAATACTACAATTTCTCAAAAGGCTTAAATTAACTCCCTAGCGAGCATTTCCTGCGATTCCCTCCTTGTTACCCTCATAGTACTCGGGTTCATCTAAGTGATCTCTTGAAAACATTTTTCACATACCATATCCCTCAAATAGGTTTTGGAGTTTCAAATATGCCATGGTTTTCCTTTTCAAAATCAGGAATTCAATGTCACAAGAATAAAATTTTACTCAACATATCTACATACATATTTGCACTTGCAGCAAAAGAAATCTCGAAATGGAATATAATCATCAAGAAAATTCATTAAGAACTATTACAGTTATTCACAACTTGGTATACTGCGGTCAGCGTATGGTCCCACTGACTAGGACGCAAAATCCCTCCTCTACCCAGGATAACAATATTATGGACGCAAGGGTGAACCACGATGCAACAGTACTGTGCGTCAACATATGGACTCAGAATCCACTTTCTCCCGTGGATATGAGATACAGTAACCCTGTCGAATTATCATCTCATTCAACATGTACCGAACATAGTTCATTTACTCATACAATAATTCCATGGCATTCTAATCCAAATTATAATCAAGCGATTTATCACGAAAATAGATGCAGTAAAAGTACTTCAAAACCTTCATTTGACTTAAAACATGTATACATTATATATCTTTACTTTACAAATAGGGTATAAGGATGAATATGACAGAGTACTTATCTCGCTCAATAACTGGTCCTTCTACTTATTCAGAAGCTAGTCCTAACTCCTGTCTATTGAATCCTACATAACAAACCACGCAGATGTTACTTATTTTTGCTTGAGCATGCCTAGATGTTACGTTCACTTAAGTGAGTGAAATTTTCAAAACACCCTTAGACTAAAATTACCAAATTGCCCCCGCACAGTCTGTAATTCATTGAGATACCCCGAATTTCATAGTAAGTCCTCGTAGAATGTTTTTATAGCTTAAAAAACCATAATAAGTAAAAATGTGAATTTTTTGATTTTTTTAATTAAAAGAATTCTTTTAAATACAAGAAAAATCCATAAATAGCCAAAATTGTTTCTAATTGAAAATAAAGTCCCAAATTTTTTTAATAGCTTTACAATATATATAAAAATTTTAGAAATTGAAATTAGAATTTAAAAGGCATTAAAAATATTTTAAATTTTTTTGTTTTGCTAAATCAAATGCGATATGGAATTGAGGGTAAATCAGCTCTAAAAATCACCAAACTTAATTTGGGACTTATTTGTACCAATAAAACACTACTCTAAATTTTCCAGAACTTTTTCATGAGTTTTAAGGATTCCAAATGATTTTGCAAATCTGATTTTACAGAAAATATTAAAATACATACTTTTTCAGAAAATTGTAAACTTTTACTAGAATTTCTATTGTAATCCAATGTATCTTACTATAGAATTTCACAGGTCAACGATCAAATTACGCTACCCAAATGCTCTCGCCGTACACTACGCTAATCCATATACACACGTATGCGCACAATTATTCACAACCACACTCTAATTACTTCAGCACCTCTCTCATATTATAGACACACACAAGAACCACATTCAATCCCACTTACACACACAAAACATCACACCAATATACCACTCACTGTGTACACACAAATCCGAACACATAACTCACACGCGCGTGCGCGCGTATATAGTTGCCTCGACAGCTCCTTGCACTCACACAAATACACGCGACGCACACTCACATCATACACTCACGCACGCACGCACACAACACACACTCACGTACCCACGTACCACACACATTAACGCGCACACACAGCTCACTCTAACACACCCACACCGTGCACACACTAACGCACACACCCACGCTGTCTCTCGGTAGATTGCCTTGGGAGCACACTGCCTCATGGCAATGGTGTTCTTCTGCCTACACCCTCAAACTCACCCTAAACACACACAACTCAAGCACACACACACGTATATATATACACCCATCGTTCACATAAGGCACAATACTCATTTCCCATTACATGGATCTAACCACGGCATCTTCACCTTATTCCCCCCCCCCCCCCCCCGATCTCACAGCCGTAACCCATCACTCTCTCATGACATTTTTCCCACAACAACCACCACCCCACGGCCCTCCTTTGTCCCTCATTTACCAATACCAGCGTACGGTCACAACCATAACTGCTGTGACCTGTTTTGATCTCTCTGTTTCCTCACCGAAAATGTGGAGAAGAAATTAGGGTCGGCTGTGATATATATATATATATATATATATATATATATATATATATATATATATATATATATATATATATGCATATTTATGTACGGAGCTAATCCATTGCTCACGCAGGCAAATAGGGCTGAGTTGCAAGCGCGATCTGGCTGTCCATGCGCGAGATGTGGACAGGCCAGATCTAACTTTTTTAAGAACCGTACGCTACATAATGTAGCGCACGGTATTATTGTCAAAAGTATCGTCCGCTACATTATGTAGTGGACGACGAAAAAAGTGCAAAAAAAATATCTGGACCGTCCACAGATCGCGCGTGGACGGTCAAATCACGCTAGCACTTTACCCATTTTGCCCGTGCGAGCAATGGATCAGCTCCCATATATATATATATATATATATACATACATATATATATGTATGTATATATATATGTATGTATATATATACATACATATATATGTATGTATGTATATATATATATATATATATATAACAAAACTCTAAGTTGAAGAATTTATTTTCCAAAAGCCCCCCCCCCCCCACCCATCCCACTCCCCCACCCCCCCACACACAATCTTTGTTAGTTATTTAACTTTTACCTGAGGCTTCCTCTTATTACAAAAGGCCCAAACAATTATTTATGATATTTTATGTGTTAGAAAAAAATAATTATTAACAGGTTGTTGCGTCACTCGCTTCACCAATTGTCACTATAAGTCGCTCTAATAAAAAGTACCGATACTAAGAAAGACACTACAAGAAAACACATTTTTAGCGACGGAGTTTTACCGACGGAGAACAATCCATCGGCAAAATGAGTTTAACCGACAGATGCTATCGTCGGTAAAATTTCGTCGTTAAAAACTTATTACCGACGAAGTTAGTGTCGGCGAAAGTTTTTGCCGACAATAATTTTGTTGCGGTCTTTTAGCGACGGAATTACCGTCGCTAAAACTTTTTTACAAAATTAATTTTTTCGAGGGTTTTATAAAATTGTTTTAGGGACAGAAGGAATCCGTCGCCAAAACTTCCGTCGATAGATATCGCGATTTACCGACGGACTTTTAGCGACGGGACCAATCCGTCGCTAAAATTCCTCGATTAAAACAACTAGATCTGCCTTTTTTTCTCTTCCCCCGTTTCTCTCTCGAAAAATCTCCCACCGTTGTTCTGCTCCGGCGACCAACCTCCATGGTGACCCACCTCCGGCGATCCCCCTCCACGGTGACCCACCTTCGGCGATCCCCCTCCACGGTGACCCCTCCCTCCATTGCCGCCGAGTGAAAAGACTGCCACCGTCGTCGTGCCACCGACGCCGCCGCCCTCCACTGCCGCCGGCTATTGTGCCTTAAGGTAAGTTCCGTTTAGTCTTATTTATTCAATTCTTGTGCAACATTATCGTTTAGTCTTATTTCCGTTTAGTCACTGCATTTGTCTGTTGTCTGGTTCAATAGCGCCAAGCAAACAATTTCTTGCATCTTTTGTGCTTGTGATAATTTTCATCCATTCAGTGCCTTGATCAAATAAAGTGGCAAGCAATGCTTGTAATTGAATGTTCCATGTCTTCGTTAAAGTTCAAGCAATCAACTTCTGACTAATACTACTGAGCAAAATATTATATGCATTTCAATCATGTAAACAGGCTACTGTCAATGCTGCCACCATGCATCCAATTCAAAAAATCTTTCTCAAAGTTGAGCAACAAATTATTGAGCAAAAAGAACATACATTGGAGGATAAATCTACAAAACAAAATCCAGTTTTTCCTGCCATACCCTCCATACTTTAGGAATAAATTTACAAATAAAGGTTACATTGAAACTTTTTTAAGAGAAGACATAACAGTGCTATCCATGCCATATAAGGGGAAGGATTACGCTATTAAACTTTTTTGAAGGGTAATTGTGCTAACGTCCATAAGTGGTTGGATAAAGTTGCAATTAACCCTCCCATCATCACCAAACGTATCTTGAAACACTGATGCTGATGCTCCTCCTCCCTCCACGAAATCGTCCCCAAGAAGAAATCCCGACAGTTCTTGAATGTACCGATTGTTAAACTGATTACGCTATTAAACTTTTTTGAAGGGTAATTGTGCTAACGTCCATAAGTGGTTGGATAAAGTTGCAATTAACCCTCCCATCATCACCAAACGTATCTTGAAACACTGATGCTGATGCTCCTCCTCCCTCCACGAAATCGTCCCCAAGAAGAAATCCCGACAGTTCTTGAATGTACCGATTGTTAGCTTCATCACCACCCCCCCAACATTCCCCGCCCATGAAATCTGTGTTTTGAGTTTCCTCCGGCATTACCATCCCACTACCATTAAGAATGTCTCACAACGACCCACCATCATCATCGTTAGTATCACTTCCTCCATGGCAATCATCAAGATAACCAATAACCGGTGCCGTGGCCAGGAAATTCCATGGATTGTCGCATTCTTGATGATGAAGGCAAGAGGTTTCTTTAACCTTGTTACTGTTCAAGAAAGCAGCCCTTTCTTCAACAGCCTTAATCTTGGCATCAATCTCTATGTAAAAATCATATAGCGAATCTTTTGACAACCCATTAACGAAACCACCGTCATCAGCCCTCTCTTTTAAGCTCTTTCCTGCTTCAAGCTTCTTCTTGTCTCTGAACATGTCGATGATGGCGCATACTTCTTTGGGATTTTCCGGCCAAGTTTCGACGTCGCCGGCAGGGCCTAAGCAGATTGAACAAACTTTGATGTCGCAGAGGGTGGAAAGCTCCATGGCCTTCTTCTTGATGCAAGCTTTCCTCTTCATGTAACTCACTCTCATCTTCATATCCACCGTTTTCTCTTCATGCCCACGCTTTCTTTTCTTGCCTTCCTCCATCTCCGTAACAGTGCCAGTGGAGACTCACTACTCCTAATAATACCTTTATATAGGAATAGGATGAGTGTCCACCGCCACATGTTCTTACCTTGTCTTTTATTATTACGAGTCAGCTTAACTTTGAACCCATTATTAATTAGTAATTTGTGTTTCCTAAAATAAATTGGAGACATAAAATTGACTTCCCACAAATTCTTATACTGAATTTGAACTTTTTTTCCCCTACCACATTGAAGTAGGACTCTTATTAAATTGTAACGATGCAGAATGGTCACCATGACAAACTAAACATAAAAATACTAAAGGCATAAAATTAATAGATCTGAAAGTTGCAAGAAATTGTTTGCTTGGTTCATGAGGTTTAATTGCCTTCTCGCTGCACAAAGATACTTGTAGCAAGCATGTTCTAATCTTATCTCATTTGATCGATCAGTGGCAAGAAAACTTCTGATTTTGGTTCTCTTACTACTATGTAGTGTTGTTTAATTCAAAACTGCCGCTAAAAGTTGTTTTCGCTAGGTTGATGAAAAAAATGTAGAAAACAGTGACACTTGATAGTACTTTTATAGAAAAGCTAGTTACTTCGAAAGATCTATGTGCTTGTTGTGTTCTCTGCGTTTGTTTTATGTGCATCACTTTAACATAATTTAGTTACTAAAAGCTTAAAGGTCTTATACAGTGTGACATTTAATAGATTTAATTCAGGGATGAAATTGATGCTCATCAATTGAATAATGCTCGATTGGTTTTTCATGTTAAAGTAGGTTAAATGGCTTCTGTTTCGGTGAACAGGGACGTTTCAGTCGGCAGGCACTTCTTCAAGGTCATGATGCCTGGTTTTCATACAGAACTTGTATGCCATCCCGCTTTCTCTATGTTTTCGTGTGTGTTAAAACTTTTATCTTTGGTTAAAAACTTACATGTCTTACTGTATTATGAATATGTTAGGCCATACCGGTTGCATTTTGCAGATTGCTTACCACATTGAAATTTGAAGCAACTTTAACCAGTCGCAAGGGGTCATGGCCTGTTAAATTGAAGAAGAAGCTTGGCCAAGAGAAACTTTGCTTCGAAGAGGGTTGGAACGAATTCGTGCAGCAACATGACCTCCATCTATGAGACTTTGTAATCTTTGAACACATGGGGCAAATGCGTTTTCAAGTACTGGTGTTTGATCAAAGCACTTGTGAAAAACCTTTCCCTCAATGTTGAACTCTGAGCCGTAATTAGACAATATTTTAAATTAATCGCACCGAATATGTACATTTTGAACAATTTTGTGTTATTTGAACATTGACTATTTGTTTGATCATTTTAGGTTGTTAATTGTACATTTGATAATTGTGATTATTGATCGATGATTTTAAGTTGTTAATTGATGATTTTAGATTGTTAATTGTGCATTTGAGATATTGAGATTGTTGACGGAGGATGGGACCCAATTGGTTTGAGTTTTTTATTACAGGTTTGGGCATTAAAATTTTTAATTTTTTTAAAAAAAAATGACTTTTAGCAACGGATTAATTATGTCGCTAAATTTTTTATCCCGTCGCTAATTTCCTTGAAAAAGAAAATAAATTAAAATAGAATTAGCAACGGATATTCCGTCGCTAATTTTGATACAACTCTGTCGCCAAACGTTCTATATTAGACGATGTATTTTATAATTCCGTCGCAAAACTTTTAGTAACGGCCTTTTATACGAGGGACTTTTAGTGACGGGAATTCCGTCACTAAAAGTTTTAACGACAGAAAATAGGCTTTTAGCGAAGGATTTTCTCGTCGTTAAATACCTTATTCCTTGTAGTGAGAGTTAATCGCTAAAAATTTTATTTTGGCCTGAAAAGAATAATAATAAAATAAAATATTTCGGGGCATTACAGAAACATCCGTTTCTCTTTTTTTCTTGAAAAGATCTATTTTTTTTTTGTTTCATAGAAAAGAAGTTTTTTTGGATTTCTATGACTGAACCTGACGAATATGCTTTAGGCTGTTTATGTACCCGAAGGATAAGGGCCATCACGTAGTTCAATAGATTTTTTCGTTGCCACCCTAACTTTTGCCTAGACTTCGCCTTTAAGGATTTTTAGCCTAGTGGACTTTTTTTCTTCGCGCTCGAACTTTTACCTAGACCGCTCGTTTCAGGGTTTTCTGCTTAACGGGCCCTTTTTTGTTGTTCTTTTCTTTGCGCACTAACTTTTGCCTAGAATGTCCTTTCTGAGGTCTTCGACCTGGTGGGCTTTTTCTTTTTGCACCTAACTTTTGATAAGACCACCCTTTCCAGGGTTTTTTGCGTAGCGGGCTTTTTTTTTTCTTCGTTCTTGTAAGCATGAATATAATTCCTAAACAAGATTAATTTCTTACTCACTTCCAGAGGTATAACATCACTAAATGGCAAAATAAAGTGCATTGTTCTCATGCAAAGTTTATCTCACGTGTTTCTGGAATATGCTTGACATTGTCCCAATGTGAATTTCCTTTCTTGCAACAGAGCCTTTCTGAATGAAGGGGAAGGAACATTAACCTGCTGATGCAGTACCAAAATATTTCCTTGACCTTTTTTCACCAACGCACGAGTCTTCTTTTCGTTTTAGGACATTGCAAGCTAGTCATCACAGTTTCAAACCCTCATTTATAAGTCGACGGTTTAGGCGCACAAATGCAGGTGATGGATGACACATATATTTATTTGGCACCCAAATGGATTTTTTGGACTGACCCTTGTAATAGCTCCCATCCATGTTTAGGGTAACCATTAATGAAATAGGCCATGAAACCTTCATGAAATAGTGCATGCATATTTTCTTTGTTAGCGAAGACTTACAAAAAGTATATTGCACCAAGAGTACTTATGTGTTGATTTTCCAAGAGACCTTATTCAAAGTAAGAGACAGATCACAGTTGGGTCCTTTGATAGTTCTTCCATTTTGCGAGAACACATCCTATGATATTGAATTAATTTTTTTTTTCAATTTTTTGAAAGATGTTTTTTGTATGATGTCTACCGGGGTGCATTCGCAAGGCTGATCTGCTCTATTAGTTTTGCGAGATGGAAAGCTTGTTCAGAGTCTCGTTGACACCTTCTTTCTACACATTTACCTCTATTAAGCATTTTTCCTCATCCTCATTATCAATAAAAAATTGATAGTTTCATTCATCATGTCGAGAGATTTTGCGATTCTTTTAAAGCACAATGCCAATGTGATCGTATTTAGCACCCCGACATTTTATTTTCATCAAAAACTCATATTTTGATTTTTTAATCTAAATAGTTTGGGGTCTTTTCATAATTTTAAAAAGCTTTGGGTGAACTTGTGGGGGGGGGGGGGAGAGAGATATGGTGATTGTGTGGTAAGCTTTAACTATTAATATCTCATTCTTTACTTGTCTGATTGATGTGTTCTAGCACTTTCTGAAAACCTTGTTATGTCTACCTAAACTTTTTAGTTTTAAGTTTTCTCAGAATCTCACGTTTTCATATTGAAAAATGACCTTAAAATCAATGCTATGTAGAAGTCTAGAATGTTTCTGCCAGCCACTTCGAATTGCCATAGAATCTTCATTACTTACTGGATCTTAGAAATTTTTAAATTTATGGAAACTTCAGAAAGTCTAATTTAACTTTAAATTTTAGTTTTATGTTTTCTCATATTCATTATATTTCTACTTCAAAATAAAATAGCCATTGAACAAAACTGGTCTGCGCAAAGATGTGTTGTTTTATCAACTATTTTGATTTGCTATAAAAATTCATTACTCATTGATTTTTTTATTCTTATATTTCTAGAAACCACCAAAATTCTATGTTAACTTTTTAGCTTTGAATTTTCAAAGATTCGTTATATTTCTCTTCAAAATAGCCATTAAATAAAATTAGTCTTCACAGAGATATTCTGTTTATGGTAGCCATTTTGATTTGATATAGAATCTTCATTACTCATTGGTTTTTACTGATCCTTATATTTAAGGAAGCTTCAACAAGTCTACTTCAACTTTGTAGTTTTGAGGTTTCTAAGATTCTTCATGTTTCTGCTCCAAAATGGTCATTGTACAAAACTAGTTTGTGTAGTGATGTGTTGTTTCTAAAACTGTAGACTACTTTAATTTGTTTTGCTCTACACTAATCATTTTTCCTTTGTTTTAAATGAACTTGTACATTCTTAAAACCTTGGGGAATCCTCTATAACTTTCAAGTTTTGTGTTTTATCAGAATACTTTCATTTCTTCTTCAAAATTGTCTTTAAATAATGTTGGCAGGCTGAAATTTGTTGTTCTTGGACTACATATTACCTCCCTTCGCGTTCTTGAAAAATATCCATTGTTAATCGATTTTCTATGATCCTTAATAATATGAAAACCTTTGAAACCAAAAAGATAACCCTAAGGGGGGGGGGGGGGGGCTGAATAGGGTTTGGAGACAACTTAAAAAAATTAACAAGTAAATACTACAAACTTAGAGAATATATGAATAACACTTGAAAGGCTACAAACAACAAACCTCAAACACAATAACTCAAATAAACAAACTAACCAATCTCAACACAAGTATAAAACTATAATGTAAAGAGAGAAGGGTTAAGAGATACTTGACAATGAGATTTAAATGGTTCGGCTTGAAATATCCTCGATCCTACGTCCACCCATTCAAGGAAGTCCCTTGAAAGGCCCTAGAATCCACTAGTATGATCTTTCTTACGGATCAAGATCGAACCTCTTACAATCCCTTGATGACATGCCCACATCAAGAATAAGCTTTGATACAAGAAACTTTAGATGAAGAATTGTGTACAAATATTCACTCTCAAGAAGTAGATGTATACAAGTTTAAGCTCTAGAACAAGAGAGATGAGTGCATGATGACTTTTGAAAGTGTATATCTCTCAAATGTAAGCTCACAATAAATGCTCTCTTGAAATTGATGAGAAATCAATGAAAAACAAGAGAGTTTGAACAATTGCTTTGATCTTTGAGTATATGAAAGATAAGAGAGCTTTGAATGCAATTGATGAATCAAAACTATGCCCAAGATGAGTATTTATAGAGTTGGGAATTAATATGACCGTTTGGAGTTAGGCGGAGCATTAAATGCACCAAACGGTAAATACAGTCGACTGTAATGTGCCATTGCAGTCGATTGTATTCCCAAAGTAGCCGTTGGAAATTCAAAATTTCCAACTTGCAGTCGACTGTAATAGGCTACTGGAAGTATTGCAGTCGACTGCATTGGAATGCAGTCGACT
The DNA here is from genome assembly GCA_033065855.1 of Escallonia rubra. Classification (NCBI taxonomy): domain Eukaryota; kingdom Viridiplantae; phylum Streptophyta; class Magnoliopsida; order Escalloniales; family Escalloniaceae; genus Escallonia; species Escallonia rubra. The sequence continues at coordinate 566,838 of JAVXUO010001200.1, read as the reverse complement.
GCATTGGAATGCAGTCAACTGTAATACCTCACTGCCCAACTTACAGTCGACTGCATTCCAGAAAATGCAGTTTCCTTGTTTTCAAAGAATGAAAAAACTTTTATGCATGCAAAGAAAACCTATGGGCAAGTTCTAGGTATACAGTCATCGTTACGATCATCTCTCTATGTCTAGTTTACAAAGAAGGAAATAAAAGCATTGTAAAATTCAATGGACGAATTCCTTCTTTGATGCGTTCCGTTGAGAGTCTTTGAACGTGTTGCTCGTCTAATAGTCTGTTCGCATGAGTATGAGATTGTTCCTATTACTTCATCAACTCAATGCATGTTAGACAACATAAACATCAATGTTGGTTATCATCAAAACCAAATATAATCCTAGGTTAAATAACCGTAGGGTTAACAACCTTCATTCGACTCAAAAGATTTCATTCGACTCAAACGTATTTCATTCGAATGAAAATGAGTTTTCATTCGAATCAGATACTTTTTGTTTTTCTTTCTTCGCGTCTGCTCAATTCGGTTGAATGAAAGTTAACTTTCATTCGAATGAAAACTGTTTCATTCGAATGAAATTGGTTTTCATTCGAATGAAAACCTTTTCGTCTATAAAACCCCTCAGTCATTTTCTTTAACTTTTTACTGTTTACCCTTTTCACTGTTTACCATCACGTTTTCACCATCTTTCTCTTTTCATCTCTATTGTACACCTGTCAGCCATGGATACCAACCCTCGTCCTCGAAGTCACCGTCGTCTCGTAATGCACGTTTTAGACAACGAAGACGAATCTGAAATGGTGCCACCTCCACCTACCGTTCCACCGCCTCCGCCTGCAGTTGCTCCAGCCCAGTCTGAAGCAGTTCCAACACGTCGCCACTGTCGCCAGTCTTCCACTGCTTCTGCCCGCCAATCTTCTACTGCTCCACCATCCTCTTCAGGTACAGTTGCTCCTCATCCACCTCTTTCTGCTCCCTCCTCCTCTTTTGCTCCTCCATCTACCTGTCTTCAGCCCACTTGTCCCTATCTTAACCCTATTGACATTCTTCACATTCCCTATTTTTTTGAGTTCGCTAAGGACCAAATAAACTATTATACAAATTTCGTCAGTAAGGAGATCGTACCGGGTCGCCCTAGTGACATCCACCTAATGACTCAACTTGGCCTCACTGGCATTTTTAATCGAATGGGGTGCCCATCCATTCTCTCTCCTCCATCTGTCTACTACCCGTGTCTAGTTCGTATATTTTATTCAACTATGACCTTTAACGTTTTTGCCTTTACTTTTCTGACAACCTGTGTAAATGGGGTCCACATCTGCCTCGATGCAACCACCTTGGCCCGAATCCTTGGTTTCACCAACCAATCCTCCTTGATAGTATTTCCCAGAAATACTTGGTGCACTCATTTACTCCTCTTCAACAGACTCAAACCCTTCTTAATAATCCGTCCATTTCTCGACCCCGCAAACCCAGCCTTGGTGATCTTTCTCCCCTTTACCGTGTCCTCCACCTTATCTTATCCTCTAACCTTTCGGGCCGTTCTGGCTCTTTTGCCTCATTCACCTATCTCGACATTATTCTCCTTACCCATTTCATTCGGGGATCACCTTTAAACATTGCGGGTATTATTTTACTCATAATGGATGCCCGAAAGAAGAAATCCTTCGCTCATCTTCCTTTTGGTCTACTTCTAACCAAAGTTTTTGAATACTTCCATATACCGATTCATACCTCTGTCTTGGAATGTGTGTATATTCCTAGCATGCATATTCTTGACGAGACGTCCCTTCGACGTGCGAATTTCACTATTCGCACTGACCTTACTACCAACACTGTCTCTCTTGAGCGAGTGGCAGTTACCGAATCGACTCACACTGAGTCCTTCCCTGCTCTCGCTCCTGCCGTTCACCCGCCACTGCCAGCTGACCCTTCCCCGTCGGTGCCACCACCACCTACTGACCCTTCTCCCTCTGTACCACCTCCACTTCTGACCCTTCCTCTTCTGCACAGCCTCTACTCATCCCTCCTCTCTCTTCTGACCCTTTTTCCAGCCCCTTTAACGATTTTTCCAATCTCAATTTGACGATTTTTTTGACCGCCGTAATCCCGACCTTTCTGAGCACCTCTCTTGTCTTTCTACCTCTATACAACTTATTTCTGAATCCCAAACCATTTTAGCTGCTTTTGTCGCTGCCAACCATATCGCCCTTCTTCACGAGCTCGCTTCCCTTCAACAGTCCGTTCAACAATCCTCCGCTCAATTCCTCTCCAACCAAATTGACTTTCACACCCTTCTTAACGAACTTACTTCCAATCTATCCTCCCTTCGTCTCAACCACACTCCTATCATAGAGACTTTGACTCGGATGCAGCATGATCTTCATCGCCAATAGGACCCCACTCTTCACGCTCATCATTGCCATGCCTATCTGACTACGAGCATATTGACTGAACATAATCGTTATTTGGCGCACCAGATCTTTGATCAGGCGCACCAGATCTTTGATCAGGCGCATGGTTTCCGGGTCACTCGTCCGAACATTTTTCCTTCTCGACACACCGGCACCGAAGGCAAAGAATGGTTCTTCAATCCACATCTGCCATACAATCCTCTAATGCCGCGCTCTCCTCGTGTCGTCGAAGTTGTTGAGGTTCCCACAACTGCTCCGCCCCTACCAATCCTTCCTCCTCAGCTCAGGTTGCCCGCCGTCATCGGCCTTAGATTTTTCTTCCTTTATTCTTTTTGATTGATTAGATGTTTGTCCCTCTTTTTGATTTGACAAAGGGGGAGAACAAAACTTATTGTAAACTTTTTGAACTGTGTATTTTTGGTTAATAGTAAAGCAGTTCATTTACTCTTTGGGGTTAACGGATACGGTTCTCGTGAAGCTTCGCGGTGAATTAAAGACTTGGACTGGACTGACGCAATTTGATTGGCGCACTGGACTACTAAACTGATGGACTACTAGAGTGGACTAGACAATTGAGCTAGACAAATTAACTATTGGACTTATGACATTGGCAATTAGACCAGACAAATGGACTAAATTGAATTAGTGAAGTTATATTACTAGGCCTAACCTCAATAATAAACTATAATTAATAATGAAGCCATTGTTTATTTTAATTAATAATGACTACAAAAATGGGGTGTCTACAACAGTTATGGCTTGTGATTAAGACTTGAGCTCAGGTTTCCAGACTGTCCTCTTCGATAAATGCCATTAAGGTTGGAACAATGAATTGGAAGAGGCTCTTAATTAGCCAGATTTATTTTTGTATTAGCTAGGGGTTACTTGATTCGTTTTTCATGTCAATTTTTTTGTTCTTATTTTTTTTTTCATTATTTCTATACAAAGAATTTAGCAATTCGGTGGTAACCTCCTTATGAGGAGATCAACACATGAATGGCACAATCAAGGAATTTTCCAGAAGAATATTATCTTCTTCTTCTTCATTTATTCCATACACTCCATTTTCTTCTCAGAGTAACTTGACCCAAAAATACCAAAAAGTAAGGATAAGGGTTTCTGAACTTGACAAGAAACTCGAAGATCATAATGGAGAATTTAAATCTAGGGCTAATTAAGATGAACATAGTTGGAATTTAAATTGCATAAGAAAAAGACAGATTGAGAAATTAGGGTTTACCATATACCTCATAAATCGAGTGCGATGTTTTCTTAGACAGATTGAGAAGTTAGGGTTTACCATATACCTCATAAATCGAGTGCGATGTAAAACTCGCACCACAAGGAGACCAAGAAAGAGAGAAGAAGGGCAACAAAGTGAGTTTTAGGGGCAAATTTGGGTTTCCTAAGGTTTACAATAGTTATGGTTTGTTGGCGGTAGTGGCAGTATTGGTGTGCCAGGTGAAGGTGAGGTTTGGTGTTGGCACAGATGTAAATATGATGGACCGAGGCAGTGGATTTTTGGCAAGTTCTTAAGAGGGTGGTGGGGAATATAATTTTATAGAAAACTGTAGGCAAACTGCCAAAATGTATGTGGCTGGACTAGTGCCTTTTATACACGTTTGTAGAGTCAGTGTGAGAGTTACACACACACACACACACACTCTCTCTCTCTCTCTCTCTCTCACACACACACACACTCTCAGTAGAACTGCATTTTGTAAAAAATAATACAAGATATAAGTTATAAGAGTATGAGACCTAAAGAATCCCCTTCCAAAATTCTGCAAAAGTCTAAGAAGAAAATTAAGCATTCAAGCAACAAAGGCTTCTTTACATGCCATGATAAAATAACAAATGCGGTAATGAAAGTAAAACTCATAGGCCAACAGAAAGGACACTATCCACTTTTGGAAGATTTTGGAGTAGCCAGTCGAACAAACATCACTCCTGGCAGAACAAGCAACTAGCACTTATGAAAAGAACTGCTGCATACGATCTTGTTGGGGAAAAATGGATCGAATTATGTGATCAAGCACCAAGATATATATCTTGTTTCCTTTCTTCTGTTTTTGTTTTTGTTTTCCCTTCTTCTTTCTTTTTTTTCCTTTTGGTCTCACTCCCTGTAACTATCACAATAACGTGGAACAAAATTTCTTAACTAGATAGTTTCATCGACTTGATTCTCTACTCCAACATGCCCGTTTCAGAGCAATAGAATGTGCAATCATCCTAAGTGTTCAATACCAATTCTCACAGACACAAACTGACCATAAGAACACATTATTTCCCTTATACAATCCTCCAAATACACCATAAACAAAGCTTAATCGAGTCCATTATGATGAAAAAGATTTGACTAGAAGAAAGATACTTGCCAAGAAGGTAGCTACTATATAGTCTATGATAAGTTACGCAATGAAGAACGAGATCATATGATAGAAGCAAAGTATTCAGACTAGATATTTTTTTTATAAAGATATGCATGAATGAATTCTTAGATTTTTGACATAGCATAAGACCCACAAAAAATGACTCCATTAGCTAACACGATGGTATGGAAACCAAGAAGGTAACATTATAGTAAAAAAGACCACCTATATTGGCAGTCCAGAGTAAAGAGTGACCCAAGAAATTCTACTTCTAAGCCCTAGCCCGACGATCCATCCCACCAACCCGACCATACCCTAACATGAACCCCACCCCACGCTCTAACCCTCACACCCCGCCACCCCCAAGTCATTACACGAAACCTAAGGACTATTGCCATTCACAGACGTGAGAAAACTGCAAACGCACTTAGACTTAGACATATAGGAAGATAATTTATAAGTACAATAATCACTAACAAAACCATCTTTTCCCGGAAAGAAACAAAAAAAAGGTGATGGGAAACACGTCGAGCATGCACACAAGAAAGGGGTTCATCTAGCCCCCATGAAGACATTTACCTAAATTAACATAATTAACCATGAAACCGTGGAATTGGGATCCCTTGCACCGGACCTAAGAGGATTACTCCTAACCCCAAAAAGGATATTGTCTTGCAAATAAACAAAGAAAATGAAAAAGAAATTGGACTCGTGTCAACATGTGTGGCTTGGAATTTGGCCATTCCAAAAGCACGACATAAGTGTCATAAGTGTCGGCCATGTACATATCACAATAAATAGCCACGTTAGCCATGTCACACATATATACGTGACAACTCAAAACCAAGTAAACCAAGAAAGTGGCAGAAACTACCCTTCGTCAGGGGAAGGAGGTTAACGATAGTCATAGTGAGATAAGATTCAAAGCAACACCCATTAAGAATATTTGGCCTCATGATATCATGGTGAACAGAGTTGGCGGCGGTGCTCAATTTCACTATCAATATGACAAAATACAACTTTCATTTGCAAGAAATTTTGGTTGTGGCAATAATGATGGCGACGACGACAACGACGATTGGTGGCTGAATAAGGAATTGAATCAGAACAAATCGAATCTCATGTCAACCGCTCTCTAGAAATGAGATCAATCAACAATTCAGAACCCCAAAAGTGAATCCATGAGGTGTTAATTTGAAATTAATCAGCTTTGGAATTTTAAAAGAGTTTTGGAGAGGTTCAAGAAACGAGCCAAGGAGAACCAGAGAAAAATAAGAATGAACAAGGCTTATGAATCTGTCTACAAAGCAGAAGAGGGGAGAGAGAGAGCCTATTTCAGGTGAGAAAACCATCCCCGAGGGCATGCATTTTGGGGCTGCTTCGCTGGTTTCACGCAATTTCCCTTAGAGGGTTTCTGTTTTTCCTTGTAGTGTTTGTCCTTGTAAATTGTATGTCAGTTACTTAAACATTAAACTTACGTTTAAGGTAGAAAATGAAAACCCTCCGGGGGATAAAGCTCACTTTCACCCAAAACATTGAGCGCCAAACTTTAGAGCTTGTTTGGGCGCTAAAGTTTGGCGCTCGATGTTTTTGGCGAAAAAACGGCCTATGCAACAAAGGGCATGCGACCCTCGGGATATGCTACTGCAATAGATTCTATTGAGGCGGTCAGCTCTTAGCTGCCGGATAGCCCATCTATAGCAGCGGCTCCTTGTGGCTGTCGGCTTAGGGCACTGTTGTAGCCCACTTTCTTTGTAGTGCTTATTGTCACAACGTATAACAATACAATTTTGAGAAGGATTAAGAATAAAAGAACTAGATCCCCACACCAAAACCACCCCATCCTAGCCTACCACAACCCACAAAAAAAAAAAAGAAAAAGAAAGAAAAGAAACAAAAAGAGAAGAAAAGAAAGAAAAGGAGAAACAAAAGCTGGCATAAATGTTGAATTTGATTATAGAATTCCTCCATAATGTTTCTTTCGTTTAAAAGTAGAAGTAGACAATAATGATGCCCATCATCATCATCAGTCTGATAAAGAAGATTCTCCCATGCTTTCATATATTTGAGGAGTGGGGGAGTGTAAAGGTTCAAGTATTTTTTTGGATTGAAATCTCAAGACGCTTTCGAGTTCCAAGAACAAGATGGAAGAACTTTTAGTCAAAATGGGTGTCACCCTTTGACATAAGTCAACCCAAATGCCGACACTTGCGGCACCGACCAATCAATAGACAATAGTAAAGCCCCAAGCCACCTGACCAGTGCCAGCAGACTCACACGCGCGCACACAAACAGAAACACACTGCTTGTACATACACAATGCCAAGTATCAAATCTACATCCAAATTTGATGAGGATCGTCTAACTTTAAATCAGCGAAAAGGCTTTTTTACTCGAAGCTGTAAGTGGGGTTGCAGCGCCTAAAAATGGCAAACTGGGAGCTGAAGAAATGCTGCAACCACGACCAAGTAGTGTTCCTCACTACTGTCTCCGTCTGCACTGTTGTCATCCTCGCGGTATTCCTTTCCTTCCCTTCCCTTCTCTCTCTCTCTCTCTCTCTCTCAAGCGAATTGGGTTTTGCCATTTTATCAGTCAGGAATTTGCAGTTGAAACTTAAATGAGTATTATCACATAACCGATTGTAGGGAAGTTGCAAAATTAATTCCTTTTGTTTTATCAAAATTAAATGCTGCCAAGAACTATGTTTCATGCAGTCAAGAGCCTGATGTGGTGAACCGACTGCAGTAATTCACAAAATTGCCAATTGCCAATCGGTATTCGCAATTTTGTCGCCGTTTGATGTAGTAAACTCTTATGTTGGCGACAAGGTTTAGGAGTTATGGTTTTACTAGCATTTCTGTGACGCAACCCCAAGTTTGCTCCATTCTGAGTGGAGGTCGCGTATTCGAAACGTAGGAACAAATGAGCTGCATTGATCGCCTTCCCTACACCCAGCAATGGCCGGAGACTCATGCAATTGCCCACCCTTTTTGAATTGAGATACGTAGAAGATTTTGCTACATTCATTCGCCATTATTATTCTTATTAATTTTAAAATGGCAACCAAAGTTTTAGAACTCTTGAATTGATATTGGTCTTTTTCTGTATCTAAATCTGGTCATGGAGATTTTGTTGAAGAGTATATAGCACTTCAACATAACTTTCAACCTTCTTTGTTATTAAGTCATTTACTTTTACTTGTAGCTATGGAGGACAATATTGCTGATGCCATTCAAACTTGTGACCGTGTTTCTTCATGAAGCAAGTCATGCTGTGGCTTGCAAGATTACATGCGGCCACGTAAGAAACTCTGTTTGTTTGTCACATTGCTAGTTAACTGCACACCTCCCTGGAGTACAGACTGACATGAATATAGGCTTAACCGATATGAATTTACAGTTTGTAGTTGTCCAAAAAGTTCAACTTCGCAGCTAATTAGATTGATTGAGTCGAGAGTTCATTTCAAATCCATTATCTGTTTGAAGTTGAGTAGCGTATTACAGTTGGAAAATGAAATGGCATGTACTGCGTTTGCTTAATGCGTCATGTTTTAAGCTTCTAATATTGAAGCTCATCGAGCAATTATGAAACCTACTGTCCAAAAATTTCAGTATGAGGAAGCAAGTGCAACGTTTCCTTCACGCCTGTGCATGTGTTTGCAGGAACGTGTCGTCCATGTCCTAAAATAAGAAATGAAGGTTAATGGTGCTTCAAACATGGGGATGACAAGTTTTGGACATTGTTGTACACCTAGGTAGCCTGCCTGTTTTTTAAGGTCATCCCTCATTCATCGAATGTATGAAGTTCCATAAAGTTTCCTGCAAAAGTTAATTCACTATCTGAAGTGGATTTTGAAACTTTCAAACATGTCTTGATAAGTTGACTCTCTTTTCAACATCCAATACCTGTGGATAAGTTAAGCAACTTTTATTGATTTTAGAAGTGCATAAATTTCATCCTGACGTCAGGGGGGAAGGAAAGAAAGAAAAGGAAAATGGAGGAATTTGAGCTTTGAGTGATATATAAAGGTCCGTTACCTTAACTGATTGTATTCTGGACTCTTCATCAGGCCACCCGTGGGCACCAAGAGGCAGCCTCCTTCAGAAGATAATTGTGCAGTTTGACGAGGGTTTGCAAGTAGTCGACTGTTTATTGCTAATTAAAGATTAGAAGTATCATCATATACTAGTGGAGCTCACTAAAGATCAAACTTATGATCCCTCCACCTGGGTTTCGGCATGCTTGTTCCACCTCATTTACTTCTCATTTCACATTTTACAATCAGTGGAACCAACACTATTTAAAGGTCTAATTGAACAGTACTGCTCTTTGGAGGAAATCGGTTGTCATTTTCACTTTTGCCCTAAAAGCCTTTCAACTCATAGTTAATGCCAGTCTATTAAAAAAATCATTCTATTGTGTCTACTAAAGAAATTATGCTATTGTTTTCTTATGTTTCTTTCATGACAAATGGAGCATTGTGGAATATATTATGAGGTGCTGCATATTTCTGCTTTTGTACTTCTTTCTCTATTTCAGTGTTACCTGATGTGGTGCAGTGGTGCCTAGATGAGCTACTTTAGCCTCACAGCGATGTTGGTTAAAGCTGACCTATCATTTAGAGTTTGATATCTGATCTCCCTGTTGGAAATCACTATGTTTTTGTTGTGTAAGCTCTTTTTTGGTTTTTTGGTTTCATATACATATATATGAAGGAATTTACTTTGATATGCAGGTGGAGGGAATCCAGGTTCATGCAGATGAAGGTGGAATGACACAAACACGCGGTGGCTTATATTGGTTTATCTTGCCCGCTGGATGTAAGCTCTTTTCCTTCCCTGATTCTTATTCTTTTAAGTACCAAAAATCAGTTGTTGCATTTATGGAACAAGTGAGAAAGCAAACACTTGCCAACGCATACTTGGTTGTAACATTTGTGATTCTTCTTGTCACCTTTTGATTATTGCTCCTGAAGCAAAGCAATTCAACTTCTTTACTTTTATGCTTTCCAGATCTCGGTTCATCATTCTGGGGGATGGTTTTGATACTTGCATCCACCAATCTTCTAACAGCAAGAATTGCTGCTGGATGTTTAGGTGTTGCTCTACTTATCGTACTATTTGTAGCTAAAAATGTAAGTAATTATGGATGTCTAAGACAATAAATCTTATTCCGTTGGTGGGGATTTAATTAATGAGTGCTTGGATTCCAATGTAACAACTTGCTAATGATTGAAAAAGATCTGCATCCCAAAAGCTTGAAATCGGACATGTATTAAAAACATAGCGAGTAAGCTTAGAGACATGCTATTCAAAGCAACAACATTCAACATATTGCATGCATCAGCTAAAATGTATACCGGAATCCCAGAAGATCTTGCCGTAATCTTTAGAAACTTTATTCTTATTCTTACCTCTATTTACTATACAAGGAAGCTATATCTGTCTGACAAATCTTGTATCATTAAAAACAGTGGACGCTTCGAGGGCTTTGTATAGGTATGAGCTTCAGGATCCGGCAAATTCTTGTTTCTCGTAATACATACGGGTTTTATGATGCGGATGGTATTGACATCTTCATCGTGAATTTCCAGGATTTATTGTCTTCCTCGCTGTAATTTGGGTTCTGCAAGAAACTACAAAATTGAGAGTCCTGCGTTACATTATCCTATTCATTGGTACTGCTTCTATGTCATTTGATTTCTTCTGTTGTGTATCTGTACCATATACTGACTTCTTTTTTTGGTTGATGGCTTCAGGTGTAATGAACAGCTTATTTTCAGTCTATGGTATGGTCTTGGAGACAAATCAGCTAGCTACTTGGTAGGCTATTTGTTTGGTTATCTATATGTGGTGTTATAAGTGACCCGTAAGGTGCACAATTATCGCAGATATATATGATGATCTAATATCGAGAAGAGTTCACTCTAGTGATGCTGAGAAGTTTGCAGAAGTTTGTCCTTGCCCTTGTAATGGCGTCGGGTGGGGTGTTATTTGGTAAGCACTTTTAGCAGAGTGAAGGGTCTAAATATTAATTCTTAGCAGTCATTTTTTTTTTTGCTTTTTTCTTTGTCTGCCCCATTTCTTTATTCTGTTGACACTTGTTATTGATTTATGGTTTAAGGTATAATTACCCCTAAGCATGAGAACTGCTATCGCAGGGGTTTTGTCTCTTTCTTGTTCCTTTGTGGAGCCATGTACCTTGGTCTCGTGATCTTGTCTTAAGCTTTTCTTCTCAACCCTTCTCTGTTTCAGGTAAGTGTTTAGGCATATCTTTGAAGTATATTAGAATAAACATTATGCCTGGTAGTGTTTCTGTGACAAAAATATGGCTTCCAATGACCGCATTAGTCGTAGGAGCTACACTTCTTACACATGCTCTCACGAGTTATTCCCAATTGGGGCCATTGTAATGTAAAATCTGGTCATACTTCCCTTTTTCTTAACTTTTTTTCTCTGGTATCATTGGAATGAAGTCCATACAAAAGGTACTAGATGAAGTATATGAATGTACAATCGGTCCTAAGGAATGAGGTTATTACAATACTTATCAAATTGCAGGACAGAAGCAAACAGAAGCTCTTACATAGCCATAATTACCAGATCATTAAGTTGACCTGTACATGCTGAAATATATGAATGTACAATCGGTCCTAAGGAATGAGGTTATTACAATAGTTATCAAATTGCAGGACAGAAGTAAACAGAAGCTCTTACATAGCCATAATTACCAGATCATTAAGTTAACCTGTACATGCTGAAAATTCTAATGCCACTAATGGCATTGGATGGGACTAATTCCAGGGTTGCTGCTTTGTTGCGTTGAGTCCTGCCACAGGACTAAGTTTGACATTGATCTCTCGAACATGCGAATTATACTGTTGATCCTTTATGGATATGAACCTTAAACTGACAGTGATTGTTTTAATGAGATGATGAGCACACCTTTTCTGATGATTTAGTTCCACTTAGGTCTTCTGTTTTTCACTGTTTAACAATTTCCTTGAGGCTTGTTCTAAATCTCTCTGGTCGGAACTCGCATGGAACTAACCAAGTGTGAGGATCGCGATGACTCTTCCAAAGGTTCACCGATAGGTGAGTCCTTTCGGAGATGATGAACCTCCAATAATCCACATATCCCTACTTCATGAGGTTTTGAGCGACCCAACTGAAGCATGTTTGATAGTGATTCTAAAAATGGTTTTCAGATTAAAACAGATCAATTTTTAAAAGCAGTTTTTTTCAGATTTGCGCTAATCCGTTTGGCAAAAGTTGCGGAAACTGATGTTAAAGCCTTTGAAGAGTGTTTGGGCAAAATTTGTTCAAAACATATTGAAGAATGGAATATCTCCAAATGGATGAATTTTACTTCTGATGAAGACTCAATTATATACTACTTACATTTCAATCTAGATCTTATATCAAGCCATTACAATCAGTCTAGATCCTGGTATCAAGCTATTAAAATCAGTCTAGATCCTGATTTCAAGCTATTACAATCAATTATAATCTGACAAGATTAACTAAATTAAGGAAGCTAATTGTTTTTTTGAAGATAAGCAACAATAACACAAGATCTTCCAATATACTCTAATACCCCCCCTCAAGTTGGTGCATGAAGAGTGGAAATGCCCAACTTGGTTAACAGCTGATGAAACCGATTGCGTCCATGACATTTAGTGAATATGTCAGCCAATTGGTTCTGTGAAGAAATGGGCCGAGTGACAAGAGTTTGTAGCTGAATGTGTTGTCAAATAAAATGACAATTAATTTCAATATGCTTTGTTCGCTCGTGGAAGACGAGATTAGCAGCAATGTGAATGGCCGCCTTATTGTCACATAATAGTGGAATCGAAAAATTATATGTCACTCGAAGGTCTCGTAAACATCGTAGGAACAAATGATTTCACTAGTAGTGGTGGCCATGGCTCGATATTCTGTCTCAGCCGAAGAGCGAGAAACCACCGTTTATTTCTTGGAGCGTCATGAAATAGGAAAAGACCCAAGAAAGATAATATAGCCCGTGGTGGATCTACGTGTCGTTAGACATCCTGCCCAATCTGCATCACAATATGCTCGTAAAGACAAGGAACGATTTGAGGAAAACATGATATCTTGTCCTGAGTTTCCTTGAGATAACTCAACACCTTATATGCAGCATCAAGGTGTGGTTGTCGTGGTACATGCATAAACTAACTAAGAATATGTACCGCATAGCTAATGTCTAGACAATTGACGGTGAGGTAAAGTAATCGACCTATCAGGGGTCGGTATTGTCCGGGATCTTTGCATAGCTCACCAGGGTTAAGTGAAAGTTTATGTTGTTGCTCCATGGAAAAATGGGCCGGCTTGCATCCTGTGAGGCCACTTTCGGCTAGGATATCAAGAACATACTTGCATTGACTTAAGGCAATCCTTGCTGGTGAACATGCCACTTCAATTCCAAGAAAATATTTGAGCTTGACAAGGTCCTTGATTTGAAATTTGGCATCCAAGTAGCGTTTTAGCTTAGAAACACAAGCTGAATCTATTCCCGTAATGATGACATCATCAACATAGATGAGGGTTACAACAAAAGATCCTCCATGAGAGAAGATGAATAAGGAATGATCCGCGTCTGATTGTCGAAAACCGATGGCAAGAAGAGAAGTGGTGAACTTGTGATACCATTTTCTGGATGCTTGGCGGCTCTGAAGCACGGACACCTCTCCTAGGTGGAGGTTTGGTGTCCTAAACGGACGGACACCCCGACACCTTCTGGATACCGCTCGACACGTGTCGGACACCGCCAATCGGTGTCGGAATTTTTTTTATTTTTCGACACCGTGTCGGACACTTCGTCGAGGAGTGTCGGACACGGCAATCAGCAGTGTCGGAACGTTTGGGGCTATTTTGCAATTTTTTGAACTAATTTCGGGGGTCAATCTGTAATAAATAGAATATGTGGGGTTTTTTTTACAAAGCCATTACCATCTGCTTCACTCACCTCACGGGTGCCGTCTCCTTCCCTCTCACCTCACGGTAGGGATGGCAACAAGACCCGTACCCGACGGATATCCGCCCCGCCCCGCTCCCATAGGGGCGGATTTTTTTTACTAAAACTGGGCCACGGGGCGGGTTTGGTATTTACTTTCATAATCCGCAGCGGGTACGGGGCGGGTATGGTTTTAAGTATATTCGCCCCGCTACCCGACCCGCTCCGACCCGCACTCCACTTTATATCACAATTAAGATTTAATCTCAACCGTTTATCTCCTTATATATAGACTCTAGAAAACCCTAAATCCTCTCACCTTTCTCCCTATTCTCTTCTTCTCCTAAAGCCACCGCAACCCTATATGCATGCAATTCAGTCGTCCGCCAGTCGCCTTTTGCTGTTGCCAGTCGCAACTTTTGTCTGCCTTCCACGGTCACCTGTCCATCCCGTCGCCTTCCGCTGTGGCTCTCGATGTAATTATAGAGCCGTCCTTTTGAGATGAAGCTACGGGATTCAGGAAGAAACTTTACAGCAGATTTGCGTGTTGAAGATTGGAAACCGCTGTCCACCAACGCCAGCTGCCGATCGCCGATCCGTCCACCAACGACCTCCAGTCCGGTCGCTGCAGCCACAGATCTACCGTCGGTCTATTTTGTATTGTTGTACTCTCAAATTTCCTAATCGAAATTGAAAAACCGGATCTGGACGGGGCGGGGTCGGATTACCAGAAAACTCATCAGATCAAGGATGGTGTCATCGTCTCCAAACCCAATGGTGGGGCAGGGTCATACATTTGGTATGGCGGGGCAAGTGCGAATCTTATGAAACCCACATCCGACCCGCCCCATTGCCATCCCTACCTCACAGGTGCCCTTCTGAGCCATTACCGACTCGGAGCTATTGTCGGAGCTATCGCCGGAGCTCAGTCGCCAACATTCCGAAGCCGAAGCCGACAGATCCAGTCGCCATCGTCATCGCCCGAGCTCACTTGATGGTCGCCGGAGGTCTTCCGCCGCCGTCAAGACCCACATGTTCTTCTTCCTCCTCGTCTCCCTTCCCTCTCTGTCGAGTCGTTTCTTTCTTTCTTTTCTTTTGTTTTTTCTCCTTGTCAAGAGTCGTTGACTCGTTTCTCTCTTTTGTTCTTTTTTTTTTGACTTAGCATTTGTACTGATTACTAGTGAAAAAGTGCCTCTCTTTATTTTTTATTTTTTTTTATTTAGTTATTTTGGCCAGTACTTAATTTCAGAAATGTTGTTGTATTAGTGATTTAGTGTATATTTATTATTACTTGTATATTTATTATTGTTTGTTATTTTAGATTATAAAATGTATTTGATATTTATTAAATATATATATAATAAAAATATATTAAAAAAATAACGGTGTCCTGCGGTGTCCAAAATCTGATTTTTTGGAAATTGCGGTGTTCAGTGTCGGCGTCGGTGTCGGACACCAACACCGTGTCCGTGCTACCTAGCTTGGCGGGGACCATATAAGGATTTCTGTAATCGGCAAACGCGATGCTCCCCCTGTTTGGCAAACCCTTGTGGTAGAGATGTCAAACGGGCCGGGTTTGGGCCGCCCGGCCCGGGCCTATCGGGCTTGAAGCGAGGCCGGGCCGGGGCCGGGCCAAGGGGCTGCCAATCCGGGCCGGGCCGACTGAGGAGAAATGCTAGGCCCAGGTCCAAGGCCCAATTTCTAGGGCAGGGCTTGGGCAGGCCCGGGCCCTTTTTTTTAATTTTTTTTTAAATTTTCTTGTTATTCAATTTTAAATTTCATCTTTAGGCATGTCCAATTTTCAAAATTTGACAAATCTAATTTTTATCCTTTTATTTCATTATATGTAATATTCATATATATATATATATATATGTATGTATGTATAGATATATTTATTTGTCTCTCATTTTATTTTTTTTTTTTTTTTTAATCTTTTCTTACTCTTCTTGGTGATCTTTATTAATAAAATCTGAACACATAACAATTATTACTATTTAAGAGAGACTGTTTCTACTATTTGATATTTTACTTCAAACTAATTGGCTGAAAACCTGGGATTGATACATGTTAATTCCCGAGACGATCTTAAGTAATAAGTATAGAAAAATAAATGTGTTCATAGGCCCTCCTCCTTTTATCCGGGCTTGGGACCGGCTGCTTGTAAACAAACAGGCGAAGTTACCTATTTTTTTATATATACGAAAAAATATATATCTTGCTTGTAAAAATTTATTTTATATATATGGAAAAAAAGTATATTTTGTGAAAAAATTTATTCTTAAAACTTAAGAGAAGGAAAATAAAAAGAAATTACCTAATCATCCGGAAGTACTTCAATATCCGAGTCACTGCTCTTCCTATCATCAATCGGTTTATCTTGCTCGCGGTATTTCGCATCAAGATAATCCTTCCAACATACACATAGCTCGAGCGACTCGGGGTTAAGACGACTCCTCCTGTCATCCAAAACCCTCCCGCTGGCTGAAAATGCCGACTCTGAAGCAACCGTGGAGGCTTGCACTGGCAGTACATCCCGTGCAATTTGGGATAAAGTTTTATACATGTTTTGATTTTGTTTCCAAAAATTTAACAAATTAAAATTAACCTGTTCTTGCATTGATAAATCAGAATAATGATCAGTATTTGCATATACACCAATCTCATTAAAAGAGGAAAAAGTATACGAACCTGCCGAATTAGAAGTACCTTCACCTGGTAGTTGTCTTGCTACTAGATGTTCAAAGCCCTGAAGATATGGCGCATAATACCTCTCAACAGTGGATGATGTAGCTCGCCCGCGCACGTCAGCAGAATTACGATAGAGGTTGAACAAGTCCTCAAACCTCTTGCTCACTTTTGCTGTGAGTGCGGTTGTCTCCTCTGCTGTGTAGCACATTAATTTTGATATCTCTTGTATCGAGGCGTTCACGCCATGCAACTTTAACCTAGGATCTAAACAAGTAGCCACAGTAAAAATAACAGGCAGTTTACTCCAATATTTATTAAACTTTTCATCCATCACTTTTACTATTTCCCTAAAGGGTCCTATATATCTCCATTTTGTTAACATTGTAGCCATCTTGAGAATTTCTATTACAGCGAGAGGAGAGGTGGGATAGTACGTACCAGACAATAAATTGGTAGACGTGTAGAATACCTTTAAAAATTCAGCTAGGTATGTGGCCATCTGCCATTCCTCTTGAGTTGGCAAGCCGGCTGGGAACTGGATTAGTAGAAAATGCGTATAGACTTCTCGATATGCCAGAATGTGTAAAAGCATGTGGTATGTAGAGTTCCACCTGTGAACCACATCTGTAACTGCTCTCCTGCGAGGCATATTATATTCAACACACAATGTTTTAAATTGTTGTGTTCTCGAATTCGAGCTATTAACATACGCTGTCATACTCCTCATTTTGACAAGAATATCTCCTGCAGCAGCTAAACCATCTTGAACAATTAAATTAATAATGTGACAAACACAGCGAACATGAAATAATTCACCATTAAGTACAGGTTGAAGCGTGTCCTTTAAAGTTGCAACAACAGCTTTATTATTAGAAGCATTATCAAAACTAACACTCATAATCTTATCCTTTATTTTAAATGTGGTACATGCTTTTAATATAAGAATAATAATGTTCATTCCATCGTGTGGAAAAGGAAAGAGCTCGAAAGCGATGATTCTCTTGTGCATAACCCAATCTGCATCAATCCAATGAGCGGTCACACAAGAATAACTAACAAAAGTAAATGGAGATTGCCAAATATCAGAAGTAAGACTAACTTTACCGTCAAATTTATCGAAATAATCGATAAGGCGTGCTTTGGCAGCATTGTACTGTCGGAGTGCATTGGATCTAGTTGTGTTTATATGAACCTTTTTGTACAAAGGTTGAACGTATGTGTTCATATATCTAGAGTGCTTAAGATTATCGGCAAAAGAAAAGGCTTGTTCATCATGAATAACAAATTCAGCGAGACCGTCTCTTTGCTCTCGCTGATTATAAACAAATAACTTACCGTCAAAAGATAACTGCGTTTGGGTAGGTTCGACGTGGCCTTGTCGAGGTGCACACTGAGGGTAATGCTTGTTAAGATGTCCATTACCACTACCAGACGAAAATAATTTAGTGCAGTACTTACATCGAGCTTTTCGGATGCCGTCCACCGTAACTACATCGAAATGATTCCAACACTCGGTTTTTTTTTTCCCCCTTTTGGACTTCTGGCACGTTACCGGAGGCATTGCTCGGCCCTTCTTCATCATGACCAGGCATAGGGTTGAGATTATGCCACGGAGTAGTAGCTTCGCCAACCGAGCTGCGTCCTTGACTATAATGCGGGGGGTCTTCATCAGGCGTGTATTCAAAATCTGGAATATTTTGGTTGAACTCCCAATTGGCTTGGGTATCTATCATACAGCCTGTACTCATTCGTCCAGGAACGAATGGTTGTGTTGGTGCTTGGATTGGTGTTTGTGATGGCCGTGGCGCTGGCGCTTGTGCTGGTCGTGGTGCTTGCGATGATGATGATGTTTTTCGTGATGACGATGCACGCTTCATTTTCTTCAATAATCCAGCCATATTTCACGCTAAACTTTGTAAGAGTAACTAAATGCACAAGTATAAGAGTAGTAATAAGAAATAACAATTAAAAGAATGAACGAGTAACAAATATTAATCACTGAGGGTAATTCTGATCCAATGTGGAGAGAGTTAGTAATTAAAAAGCATTTAGTAATAGTAATTAATAAATAAAAATTCACTAATTACTAATTACTAGACAAAAGAATTAGAGAATAACAAATTAATAAGAGGAGTAGTTAGTAATTCCAATTTAGCAAGAGTAGTAATTAGTAAACAAGAGTAATAATTATCAAGGCCACTAATTAGTAAAATAATAGTAGTAATTAGCAAGAGTAGTAATTGGAGAGGAAAATAGTAGCAAAGCTTGTAGAAATGTAGAATGTTTAGATAAGAGAGAGTAAGAAGATTGGTGTGAAAAATTAGAGAGAACTAGTGTGAATTTATAGATTTTGGAAACTTCACAAAAGACCAAAATACCCCTAAAAACTATCCGTTTATAGTTGTTGGGGAGGGTAAGAGTGTAAAAACCCTTAAAAGAGTTGAAAAAATTAAGTTAGACCAAAATACCCCCAAAACTAGCCGTTATATTGCTGTTGGGGGGGTAAAAGTGGAATTTAGGGAAGTAATGGGGAATAAATCCGTTGGGGGGAAAAGGGGGGGAAAATCAAATTTTCAAACCAGGTGGGGCCTGCTGAACTGGGCCAGAACCGGGCCTAAAACCGGGCCGAACCCGGGCCGGGCCAGAACTGGGCTTTTCCGGGCCGGGCTTGGCCCGGCTTTTTTCTGAGAAATCTTGGCCTGGTCCAAGCCCAGGCCCAAAGCCCACTACATTAGGGCCGCTACTATTCACATACCGGGCTGGGTCGAGCCAGCCCGCGGGCCGCCCGGCCCTTTTGACAACTCTACCTTGTGGGATCTTCATGTAGACTTCTTCTTTCAAGTCACCATGTAAGAAGGCGTTATTTACATCCAGTTGATGAAATTCCCAATGTCTAATTGAAGGAAGCGCCAACAAGCAATGTATATTGACCAATTTGGCAACTGAGGCAAATGTCTCATTCAAGTCAATATCCTCAATCTGGTTGTATCCTTTAGCAACGACGCGTGCCTTGTAATGCTCGATACTTCCATCGGGATGATACTTGACTTTGTAAACCCATGTAGAATCGATAGCTTGCTTCAGGGGTTGTAAAGTCCAAGTTTGATTGGCCTCTATAGTAGAAATTTCCTTTCCCATGGCATCCCCCCCCCCCCCAATGTGCAGGTTTGACTGCCTGAAAGAATGATCTCGGCTCATTGGTGGATGAGATGGCCACCAAGAAGGCAGTGTGATCATGAGAAAACTTAGAGTAGGAAATATAGTGAGAGAGAGGATATACTGTCGAGTTGGCCGAACGAGTGGATGAGGGCGGTATGATGCCTAGTGGAGCAAGAGAGGGGGGTAGAATATAATTATAACCCAATGGGGAGTGAGAAAGTTGGCACTGCCCATAGTAGAAGTAAGTGGAGCCACCGGAACAAAGTTTTCTTGTGCAGAGATCATATCAGGACCAATTGGGAGATGGGGTTGCCACTGTTGATTGATTAGTCCCAATTGGCTCCAACCCAACAGTAGTAAACGGAAGAGGCTCGCACGGATCGGCTTGTAATGTGGGCTCTGCGGTCGCAGGCTCTGGGTCACGTTCATGGGACGTATGTCTAATTAAACTATCAGGTTGGCTGGCTCATGTGGTTAGCTCACTAGGCTGAAGTTCAGTGGTTTTGGCCTTTGTATGGTTGAATAAGCTATTCAAGGTGGTGATTTGATCCAAACCAATGGGCTGAGCAATATTTCTTATGGGAGAATTTTTCGAATGGAAAAATGTCCTAAAAAAATTGAACATCACGGGAGACGTAAATCACGTTGCTTTCAAGATTGTAAATTATGCACCTCCTTTGTCCTTAGGGGTTTCCAACAAAGACACCTGGTTTGGCGCATGTGGCAAACTTTTCGTGCGGCTTTCCATTCACGTGTCCGTAACAGAGGCATCCAAAGATTCGCAAATGACTAGATGTTGGAATCTTCCCAAGCAAAACCTCAGACGGAGTTTTACTTTGTAAAACTATGAGCGGCATGCGGTGGATCAGGTATGCGGCAGTGAGAACACAGTGCACATGCAACTTCTAACAGGTGTCTACGCTTCCTTTCAACAACTCCATTTTGTTGTGGTGTGTACCCACGCAAATAATGGCTCATTAAATCATTATGAGTAAATTCCAGGCCATTATCTATCTTTAGAGCCTTGACTCGCAAGTTGAACTGCGTGTAGACCCAATTAAAAAATTGCAATAGGTATATCCTGGTCTCTGACTTATATTTCATGAGGAAGACCCATGTTGCTCGACTGACATCATCCACTATGGTTAAAAAATAATGAGCACCAGATAATGACTTTGTTCTATACGGACCCCAAATATCACACTAAACTAAATCAAAGGCATGCATAGTTTTATTCGTATTGATAGGGAAAGGTAATCGTGTTTGTTTCACTTTACATCAAGCGTAAAAAACAGACTCTGTTTGCAATCAATCGACGTGGATAAATTTGGAATAAAAAAATACGATTCACTGGTAAATGCCTCAGACGTCTATGCCACAAGTTTGCATCAACCTAATTGTTGGATGTCAATGCCTTCCCCCTTTCATTGGCTCAAAATAATAAACGCCATTATGTTTTTTACCCACTCCAATTAGCGTCCTCGAGGGTAAGTCATGAATCACACAAAATCTCGGCAAAAAAGTTAACACAATTTAAATCACGTGTCAATTTGCTAACTGATAACAAGTTGAAATGAAATTCAGGAACCCTAAGAACTCGCTCAAGGTTAATCTTTTCCCAAGAGCAACCCGGCCCAAGGCATGGACAATCATTGTGTCGCCATTAGGAATTTGTACTGGCGATATATTGAGTCCAGACACCATATCGGATAATAATTCTAAATTATGAGTTATGTGATTTGTGGCCCCTATGTCAATAACCCATTGATCTGTTGCCTTACCCAAGAAATTGGATGAAGCCATGTTTGCCGACGGGTTACCTGTCGCCGTTGCATGACCATCGAGGAGAGCAAGCAGCTGTTGATGCTGCGCCTGAGTTAAGCTGGGGATTGGTGAACTCTCGTCGTCCATGGTTATGGCAAAGGCAGCTCTCGTGGATGCCGGAGAGGAGTTTGACGTTGTCCCATCTATTCGATCTCCTTTCGGCCAATTTTGTCTACTGCTTCGTTTTCCAGGCTTGTGCCACTCAGGTGGGTAGCCAATCACCTTATAACAGTAATCGGCATTTTGATTTGTCTTCCCACAGTGTGTGCATGGTGGAAACTGATTCCTATCCCGATTGCCGTTCTTTGTTGGTTGTGATCCATATCCTTTAATCATCAAGGCAGCGGAGTTAATGGTGGGAGCACGATTTACAGTGACTAGGCGCTACTTCTCTTCCTGTGCGACAATGGCATAAGCACTTCCGAGGTTCGGCAGTGGATCACCGCTCAATATTTGGGACCTCATAGTCATGTATGCTTCATCGAGTCCCATCAGAAAGTCAAAAACTTTTTCCTCCTCTCACATAGACAACATTTTTCTCGCCAGACCATAGGTACATCCGCAATTGTATATTGATATAGGATTAAGACCTTGTATCTCACACCCACAAGATGTTTAATTCACCGTAATAAGATGAAATTGAGGATTTCTCTTTCTGCAAAAAGGCTATGGCGTGCTTCAATTCATAGACTCTTGGCGCTATTCATTGGGTAAATCTCTCTTCTAAATCTTTCCATAATTCGCTTGCGGTTTCGACAAGGGAAGCGCTGCCTTGAAGTTCATTAGCAAGCGCATTTGTAACCCATGAGAGAACCACTGCATTGCATGGAATCTATGACTGTAAATCCGGAGAATCAATCTTCAGTTTTGCAATTGTTTCATCCAACTTGCCTTGTTTTTGGAATGGAAGGCGTTCAGAAAGCTACGCCTCCACCTGAACTAGTTATCTCCACTATTACTGAGAGGGTGCATCACAAAAATCAGGTCAGGATGATCAGACGGATGCATGTAGCATGGAGAGGTGGTGTCGACTGCCTTGCTTTGATTAGCATTGGCACTCGCAACTAGATCTCCAGTACTCTTGCCGTTGTTGTTTTGCCATGTTTGAAAAGAAAAGAAAAAAAATTCAGGTTTCGTAACCTGCTCTGATACCATGAAGAATGGAATATCTCCAAATAGATAAATTTTACTTCTGATGAAGATTCCTTTATATACTACTTACATGTCAATCTAGATCCTAGTATCAAGTCATTACAATCGATTTAGATACTAGTATCAAGCTACTATTTACATGTCAATTTAAATCCTAGTATCAAGCTAATCTAGATCCTAGTATCAAGTATTACAATCAGACAAGATCAACTAACTTAAGGAAGCTATTCCTATAATTGTGTATGAAGATCAATCAATGATATCAAAAGATCTTCCAATATCCTCCCATACATATTTAATTTGAGAAAATGACCAACAAAGGCATCAATGAGATAAATTGCGTTATTTGTGTTATATATATATATATATATATATATATATATATATATATATGTGTGTGTGTGTGTGTGTGTGTGTGTGTGTGTGTGTGTGTTCGCGCGCGCGCGAATTATTAGTGAAAAAAATGAGCTCACCAACAATTAAGTTTGTAAGAATTGTAAATAATAAAAAGGAATAATATCATTTATATCCCTCAGTTTATGGGTAAATTACAGCCGAGGACACAAGTTTGTGTTTATATCAGTTATATCCGTTGACCACACGGAATACGGATGGTGTTAAATTTTCGTGTAAAATGACATAATTGCCCTCTAGAACAAACCACTCCTCTCTCTTCCCATTCTCTTTTTCTATCCCTTCTCAAACCCATCAAACCACCATTGTCATTCACCTTCTTCCACATCCAATAACCATAACCACTACCAAGAAATTATATACTGAATCATTACTGCCATTCGCCACCACGGCACTAGACTTGCCATCCTTATTAATCCACTTAGACTGCTTCTTTGGACCAAAATAATTGATTAAACCCCAAGTCTTCAAGAAATCAAATACCCTCCGAATCGAACCCACGTCTGCAATTATGCTCTTCCTGGCCTCTGTAAAGCTTATCCTTTCGCCTAGGATTCTCCCTGAAACTTCTAATTATCGAGTTCCTGTAGTATTTGAAAACCTGGGGTTCTTAGACGCTGATATCCCGTCAAAAAACTCCGGCAGAAATTGGGAATCGCAGTTGTCCACTTCCTTCCACCAAAACCACCCTAAGAAGCATTGGCACCATACCAGATCTCGGTATGGTGGATAAGGATGGAGATCTGGGTATGATGGTGGCAGATAGGGATGAAGATCTGGGAAATGTGCCGTGGTGGTGGTGGATCGAATCTGTGATGGGTTTGGTGACTGGTGATTCCTCGTTGACTGGCTGGTTTATGACTGAAACGACGGTGGTGGTGCGTATGGCTGGACTGATAGTGGTGGTGTGGGTGGGTATGGTGGTGGTTTTGGTTTTCGTGTTGGAGGTGACGCCGATGGTGGGACGACCGTGGAGGTCGTAGGTGGTGGCATTTTGTTTTGGAATTAGACATTAGAATTAGATAGAGATGGGAAGACAGAATCAAGATTATGAGAGTGAGAAGAGAAGAAATGGAAAGAGAACAGAGAAAATGGGAAAGAAGAGGATATGTATAAAATATGTATTAGGGGTAATATTGTCATTTTCAAAATATGATATTACCACATCAGCAAAAACCGTTAGTTAGGGTCACAGAACCCTAACGGTGGTCATATATGATACAAAATTTTAACATTTTGGATAAGAGTGTAAATTTTTAAAACTTGTGTCTTTGACTGTAATTTACCCCTAAACTCAGGGATATAAGTGATATTATCCCTAATAAAAATGCATATGAATAGCTCTCTCTTCTTTCTTCTCCTAGAGATTAGTGAACTCTAAAATGAATGGTCTTAAAATGGCATTGAATGTCCTATTATAAATAATGTGAGGGTACTCTAGTACTTTTCTTGGTTTAACATGTTTGCCCAAAAATGTTTAAAATCAAAAACACCAAAAGTGGTGTTTCTCATTTTAAGCGCCTTTTCTGTTTTCGAGGAAGTGTTTTAAATACCTTCTTCTTCTTTTTTTTGTCAAACACTCAATAGACCTTTTTACTCTGTTTAAAATAAAACATGTTTTATCACTCCAAAATCAATCATTAACACTCTACAAGCATCTCGCTCGACTGTTGTCGTCGTTGTTTTACTCTCTTTAGTTATGCTAATATGTTTTCTATAATTAGTTATCACAATATAATCCATGACCCCACCTTAAATGCCCTACTGCGCTTTACCATTATTATTTTTTTTTTGCTTTAAACAGGATAATTTCATTGTTAATAAAACCACGAAACATACAAATCCGGCAAGTATAAAACTCGTGGCAATGAGAAGACTATAAAAAGTTTTGGGATATGCTCGAAGTTGAAAAGGACAAGGATCTAGCTTTCTGAATGAGCTTTGCTCATCATGTCATGTATCTATAGTAACAGTACGAAAAATTATCCTAACGAAACAAATGTTAAAAAATATTGGGTTAGGCGGTCCTAAGATGTAGTCCCCACATGCCATTTCGGTGATGATCAATTGTGAGTTAGTACCAATAAGAATGTGCTTAAGTTTGCTCTTTTAATTCCAGAGGCAGATGAAAAAGAGTGTCAGAGCCTGTATTGAATAGTGGTCTAAGGCTTTGAAAGATCGTAATGCATCTGACGGATACGAATACCGTGTCCGACATCGACTAAGACAACGGACACATCATTCCAAAAATTCAGATTTTGGCACAGCAGGCCACCGCTACTTTTAAAATATTATTTTAGCATTGTTTGTACTGCTGGGCAAACTCATAATCCATTTGTGCGTCTGCGGCACAGTCGATTAAAAACGTGAGATCTTTTTTGTCCCTGAGGCCTGAGAACTCTCCTGAAAGTGAGAAATTTTGACAAACAAATGAAAATTGCAAGTAAAAGACTGGGCTCACCCATAAAGGACAAAGAGAGCTTCGATTGATTGTGAATGTGTACATAACAATATTCCCGAGTCTAAAAATTGAAATCCCTATCGATAGGCAGCAAAAGCCTCTAAACATGAAAGTAAAGAAAAAGACTTGAAAAAGTCTTGATTTGTCTGGTTAATTGATGATGATCCCTGCTCCTTCTTTAACCCACCATTTATAGTAGACACTTTGTAGAAAATAACTATCATTATAAGACAAACTACCCACTTAGATAAACTAATCACTTAGAAAATAACTACCCACTAATAAATAATCAACCACACTTATCCATTATCAATAGGGAAACATTTTCAAAAGTTGCTTTCTTCCACTTCTTGTTTGAATCTTCCATTATCTCTTTAGAAATAATAATAAAAATTAAATTCCAATTAGTGACATTTAATTAAAGTGAAGTTATTAGTGAAAAAAATTATTTGTTGGTGCAAATATTGCACCCTAGCTCAAGCAATTGAATACTTGGAAATTGCGAAGAGTCATATTTTTTAAAGGGAAAGCATTTTTCACTATCGATAGACTTGCACTCTTCAATAAAAGTATTTTTTGACTATCGATTAGCCATTGATTGTCTTTAGCTGTACCAAGACAACATTGGAGTGTATTAAAAGAAAATATTTATTCACCATCGACAGCATTGCACTCTTCAAAATGGAAGCATTTTTTTTTTTACTATTGATAGGCTTTCACTTTTGATAGCCTTGCATTTTTCACTATCGATAGCATTACACTCTTCAAAGTGAAAGCATTTTTTCATATCGATAGCCTTTCACTATTGATAGCCTACATTTTTTACTACCGATAAGCCATCTATTGGCTTAAACTGTATCATCTTGATTTTGCAAGACGATATTCTCTATTGATAGGTCTGCACTCTTTGAAGTGAAAGCATTTTCACTATCGATAGCCATAATTTTACTATCGATAGCCTTTCACTATTGATAGTTTTGCATTTATTCATAATCGATAAGCCATTTATTGGCTTAAAATTGTACTATCTTACTTTTGCAAGATAATATTCACTATTGATACAACAATCGCAATCGATAGGCTTGCACTCTTCAAAGTGAAAGCATGAAGAGCGAAAGCATTTTCACTATAGATACTCATACGCTCTTCTAAGTGAAAGTATTTTCACTATCGACAAGCCATCTATTGGCTTAAACTGCACCATCTTGGTTTTGCAAGGTAATATTCACTATCAATATAGCAGCCACAATCGATAGACTTGCACTCTTCAAAATGAAAGTACTTTTTACTATCGATAGCCATACACTCTTTATAGTGAAAGCATTTTTACTATGTATAGTCTTTTCCCATCGATAGAGTTTCTCTACCGATAGACTTTTCAAAGTGAAAACATTTTCACTATTGATTAGCCATAAATTGGCTGCAACTTATCTTGTTTTTGCATACACCATATCAAGATAACATTGATGAAGTGTCTTAAGACTTGGAAGACACATCTTCTTGCATTTCTCACTATCGATAGCCTTTTCTCTATCTATAGCCTTGCATTTTTCTAACATAAAATCCAAAGAAAGGCTACCAAATTCTAGTAAATCAACCATTGCACATTTACTAGTTTTTGATGTGACCCACATATCCAATGTAAGAATTGGTTTCCAAAGTCTATGAGATGGAGTGGATTGACGATTCTTGCACTTTAGTGAGATTTACAACACTAAAATGCTCAAATTCACCAATAGCAAAGTACTTGACAGTGATTTTTGAACAGGCGTCATTTTCATCTTTCATTGAACAAGCTTTTCTCCTTATTGATGAAAGGGGTTGCTCTATGCATTTAGCCATAAAAGGGCTGCAAACTTTATCATTATTGACATCATTTGCAACCATTTTTGGAACTGCCATCACAACTTTCGACATACGAGATTGTTGTATGCTCTTAATAGTAGATGGCACACATTCTTTCGGACCCCCCCCCCCCAGTCATATTATCCTTCACATTCTTTTCCACAAAGAATATATCATCTAACTGTTTTGCCATTTTTGGCATCATGTCGTTTTTATGAACATTACTTACACCGTTTTTTGTGTAGGTTTTAGCCAGTAGTGTTAATGAATTCAAATGATTTCCCCACAACACGCATTTTTCATGCAATTCATCGAATAACTAACTTGAATTGCCTGTAGATAACATTTAAAGTTGGCCATTATGAAACGACTCCTCTTGATAGGTAGTCGTGTTATTTTTAGTAACTATGAATTTGATGCATCCATCTTCAAAATATTGTCTTATCTCAGCCATGTTTGGTACCATTTCATTTGCATTAGTCAAATAGTGACTATTGGCTTGTAACTTTTCAACCTCAACAAGTGTGGAAAGGAATAATTTCACTTCCTTCCTCATTCACCTTACTCTATGAATTAAAGCCCAACATTTTTTTTAATTCATCAAGTACATCTTCTAAAAAAGATGGATGATCTACTCCCATCAAGGTTTTAACATAGTTTTCAAACCTTCGTAATTCATTATAGGTTTCTACCAAAATTCTTGGTAGAATGGGCTGGACATGGTTTGCATCAATGCAATCCATTAGATTATACCAAATTCCATTAAATCATCCATTGTCGACTTCAAATAAAATGAAAGAGACAATGGTTTAAAATCTCTAGGCAATAATGACGCTGAAGTATGGCATTTCGTCAAATTTAGGTAGAAATTGGCCCCTTAATTCATCAAATCGGGATTGAAATTCCAACGAATTACTTGGAAACATACTGTTGGCATTTCCCACGTTCATATTAAAAGGGTCCCACCGAGCGTGCCAATGTTTGCGCTACTGGGCAAATTCACAATCGTTTGTACACATGCGGCATAATTGGGTGGGATCCTTTTTGCCCCTAGGGCCTGAGGACTTCCCTGAAAGTGAGAAACTTTGACAAACAAAAGAAAATTGTAAGTAAAAGACTGCGTGCCCATAAAGGTTAAAGAGAGCTTCGATTGATTTTGAATGTTTACACAACAATGTTCTCAAGTCTGAAAATTGAAATCTTTATTGATAGACAGTAAAAGCCTCTAAACATGAAAGTAAAGAAAAAGTCTTGATTTGTCTGGTTGATTGATGATGATCCCTGCTCTTTCTTTTACTCACCATTTATACTAGAGACTTTGTAGAAAACAACTACCACTGTAAGACAAATTATGCACTTAAAGATAAACTACCCAATTAGAAAATAACTACTCACTAATAAGTAACCAACCACACTTATCACTTATCAATAGGGACACATTTTCAAAAGTTGATTCTTCCACTTCCTGTTTGAATCTTCCATTATCTCTTCGAAAATAATAATAAAAATTAAATGCCATTTAGTAGCATTTGATTAAAGTGAAGTTATTAGTGAAAAATTATTTGTTGGTGCAAACAAACGTATATGTGCCAAGATGTTTAAAAAATATATCATTTGCCTCACCATGTAACCCAACTTATCTCCATACTTGAATCAGTGTAATTTAGTAGATATCCTAGAATTTTGAAATGATAAAATCTATTCCTTGAAGGGTTCATTTGAATCAATTGGTAACAGTTTGGAGTTTAGTAGATATTTGTAAAAGTTATGGGGTTAGTAATGATATATTTCAAAGATGATGGACCAAATTGTAATATCCCAAATCTCTCTCTCTCTCTCTATATATATATATATATAATGTTGAGAGAAAGTGGCTACGTTACTGCGTACGTGGACACTCTCTTAGCTTGCCATCTTAGACTTTCCTTTTTAACTTTTTGAAAGTATTTTGAATTTATTCATCTTTTAAATAATGATTTGGATTCCTTTTTTTCTCTCCTTCTCTTATTAAATTTGATGTAAATTTCTTTTTGCCATTTGAAATTTAACGAATTAAATAGATTTTGATAGCATTTGAAATCTATTAAGTTTTCAGTTTTTCTCTAGTTTTGTAAACCGGAGAAAAAAACGCGTTTGGCACACAATTTTTATTTTTTTTCCTTTTAGTTTTTAAAACCAGTTTTTAAAACAGGGCTGTTTTTTAAAACTCTCATTTTGGAGTTTTGGGTTTCCAGTTTTAATTTATGTTTTGACCCCCCCCCCCCCCCCACCCCACCCCTCGACCGACCACCGCCACCGCAACCACCACCAAGGAAAAAGCTCAAAATAAAAACTGGGTAATTAAACACCCATTTGTTTTTGTAAAAAATAAAAAACTAAACTGGTTTTGATTTTTATTTTTTTTGGAAACAGAAAATCAAAACTTTAAGTGATTTCAAACCCTTTTATGTTTCTCCATCTTGTATGTCAATATGTCTCTTTTAAATATTTTATTTATATCTTTACAATGTCATTAGTTCCTAAGATTTTGCAAAAACTAATTTTCTATGTATTCCCTTTAATCTTAAATCTTTTCTATTGTTTAGAGAAGCCTGATGTTCTCTATCAGTTTTTCTCTAACTAAGATAATCTTTCTTCTTTTATTTCATTACAAGTTTATATACATAGTTTACCCTCCCATTTTATTTTCAATCATTTGCTACATATCTTTACTTTTTTTTTTGTGGCCTTGATTTATACAGACCTCAACACACGAGTCATTATAGTTAGAATTATCACTATTAGGTGGGACATACTATTTTTATCATTTTATATGCTATTTTTCATCTTCATCATTTGGTAAAAGCAAGCAATTATCACTCAATTTCATTTTTAACGTTAAAAATTGGTGAAAACATTCATATAAAAAGGTGAAAATAATTTTTTAATTATTTTTTTGTCATTACCAATTTTATTTTTTGTTATTGTTATTAAGCATAAAAGTACGTGATCTGTCAATCAGTACTTTACGGTTGTTGCTCCCGTGTGCGACGCACAGGATCAAAACTAGTTTGTATTGACTTTTAAGGTTGTAGTACTTCTTCAATAGGATACGCTCAGCAGAATACCTCTCCATATTCAAACATCGACTCGTGAAGGCAAAGACCAGAGTTAGTAAGACCCTAAACAAGGTTACGATCGAAATCCAGATCTAGGACGAATTTACGACCAATCGATCATCAAAAATAGGTTCTCTTTTCCAGATCAAAGATCCAGAACAACTTCTTCTTCTCTTTCTTCTTCTTCTGTTTGGTTGGATCATGTGGAGAGGGTTAAAGGATGCATTACATAATAGGATCTAATTTCGGTGTAGCCAAATGTGCCACAAGGTGAGAACACAAATATGCTAGCCTTGGATTGTGCTTGACATGGGAGGGCACAGCGTGAATCTAGGCTAGAAGCCACTTGGGGGAAGAAATTGTCACTGGTAGACCATGGAAGTCAGAGGGAGTACAAAACAATAGAGGTCTTGCACGTGCACACTCTAGGAAAAGATGGTCCGATGTTTCAGCTTTCGATGAACACAAAGTGCAGAAGCCAACACTACTAATTTTGATATCAAAAGTGGAAAGATTCTAGAGGGAGACGATTCCATAAAGCTTGCCAAAGGAGTACTAATAGCTTGTGAGGGATCAGTAACGCTCAGAGTTTCTTTCAAACATATGTGGCAAATCGTAGTGTGACCAACTAATATGATAAGAATCTAGTTGGCCTAAGTGTTACATGAAGGTTGAATTTGGGTTCTGAGGTGTGCAATGAATGGATTTGACATTCATCTGGAAGAAACATAATTTCACACTTCCAAGTCCTTTTTAAAAGAATGATGTGAAAACATAAGTGAACTGATTGGAGAGCACCATTGTGTATGAATTTGCGATAGTAATGGATGAACTTAGGGTTATATACACTTTAGTACCTTCAAGCTACACAAAATCACACCTTGGAACCTAGTTGTTTAGTGTTTACACATAGTGGGTTGATATTTACTCGACACTCCATACATTGTCACTTTTTTGTCCAAATAATTGACGGAGGCCGGTTACTTAGGGGTAAAGACGTCCATACATGTTAAATATATTTATCTAGTTACCAACGAAATTGTTCTCCAGTCCATCCTAAAGATAAATCCACTTGAACTTTCTCTTTCGGTCCAAGTTTGTTTTCTTCTCCTTCCATGACTTTCAGTGTTGAGTCCTCTAATGAGGACGAAGAGTTTGTTATCGAACGCTGCGGCCATCTTGTTCCCATAAACCCAGATTTACTGCACATCCAAAGTAGGCGTTGGGCAAATACATTGGTTGGCAAAATCCTAGACTCTTGGGTTTTTTCTAAGTCTCTTATCCAGCGTATAAGACCAGTTTTGGCAGATTCATGGGTTGGTTGATGTCGAAGAAATTGATGATCTATTTGTGTTTCATTTCTCGGATTCTATCTACATGGAATGTGTTGCCGAGGAAAGAGGGTTCGTTGCCACGTAGAGGTGCCACAAAGGATGCAGTCTGAGTCAGCTTCCAAGTAGGCAAAGTGGGAGACAACAAGGATGGAGTAAGGCCTGAGAGCAAGGCTCTCCAGACAGGTCGCGAGGGCTGGCAGTGCCGCGCAAGCAGGGTGACGACGAACAGGGCCAGCGGTCGACAGTCCGAGTCAAGGTGCAGCGTCAAGGGTCAGATGTCAGGTGTCCAAATGTATTTCTCTCACTAGAAATCCAGAGAGAATAAGTTTTAGAGAGAGAAAGTGAAATGTCAAAATGAGATAGAAGTCCCCAGAATGAGCTCCAAAGTCCACTATTTATAGGGAAAGTGTGCATGTGTCATCAGCTGACACGTATCGTCCCCTGGGAGTGACACGTCGCCGGTGGGGGTCCCAAAGTATCGATTCTCCGTTGGACTGCCGGTCCCCGAGTTCGTGCTGCCCTGCCCTTGCAGCATCCTTCTGTCTGTCTAAAGAGACTGACCATACCGCGGTAGCATGGTCAGAGTAGCCCGTTGTCCCAGCCTCCAGTCCAAGCCCTTACTGAATCCCACGAGATGTGTCAAGAGACGCGCGGAGATCCTGACAGCGGTGAGGGTTGCCCCAGTAGCCAACTGTCAGGCGGGCTAGGCGCGATGCCCTCCGAGGACCTGCTCCCGTCCCGGAGTGACCCGGGGGTCATTGCCCTGGCGGTGTCGATGATCAATGGTAACATGAGCGGCCATGCTTACAGCTCAATGCTCAGAGTCTGTGGCAAGGGGTCCTCGTGCTGGAGCACTACGAGCAGAGCCCCCCGTGAGTCCGTCGGGTGATTGTGCCAGCGATGGCCTTAGGGTTGTGAGCCCATCCCCGTTGCGAAGGTCGGAGCCTCCGATTGATTGTGCCCGCGAGGGCCAGAGCCCGTCGGTTGATTGTGCTGGCGAGGGTCGGAGCCCCCGGTTTAGTGTGTCGGCGAGGGCCTTAGGGTTGTGAGCCCATCCCCCCGCGACGGCCGGAGCGGCGGCGAGTGTCACGGAATGGTACCAAGATGCCGATGCGCGTCCGTGCGTGACGGTTGTTGCGGCAACGATGTACGGGTGACAACGGGAATCACGCGACTATTGGTGATGAGTAAGCATTGCAGAATGCGTTGAGTGAGATGATAGCAGCGACAAGCAGGTTCCCTCCCCCAAAGACAGGGGTGGTCGACCCCCTTCCAAGGAGGGTGGCCGACCCCATTCTCAGGGGTGTGGCCGACTCCCTTCTCAGGGGGGTGGCCGACCCCCTTCTTAAGGGGGTGGCCAACCCCTCGGGGGGAATGTGCACTTTGAGCTTGATCGACGTCCTGATGCTCGAGGCACGGAGCGCTTTGACTGACTAATGATGTTGAGCAATTTTGACTGACAAGCGGGTGACGTGTCGTGCAATAGGGGTCCCTTAGCTGGTCGGAGCCCCCGGTTAATTGTGCCGGCGATGGCTTTAAGGTTGTGAGCCCATCCCGTTGCGAGGGCCGGAGCCCCCCGTTGATTGTGCCGACGATGGCTTTAAGGTTGTGAGCCCATCCCGCTGCGAGGGCCGGAGCCCCCCGTTGATTGTGTCGGCGATGGCTTTAAGGTTGTGAGCCCATCCCGTTGCGAGGGCCGGAGCCCCCCGTTGATTGTGCCGGCGATGGCTTTAAGGTTGTGAGCCCATCCCGCTGCGAGGAGTCCTTGTGCCGGAGCACTCGGAGCGCATCAAAGTAGCATCCCGGAGGAGCCGTCTACCCGACTGGCCGAGGTAGCATCCCGGAGTAGCCGTGTGGGAAGGGAGTTGAAAAGCTCCCTGACGGATATAGTGTCCCGGAGGAGTCTTCTATTCCCGCGGGATGTTGCACACTCTGGAGAGTGGGTCGAAGCATGTTCCACGACCAAGGCAAGGTGCGCATGGTGTGGTGAATGAGTGTGGTGCCCGGTGGGCATGTAACATAATTGTGGCGCACGGGTGCGGCGACTCCCGTCTCGAGACAATACCTAGTGCCAGGGTACATATCACGAGAACGGTGCATGAGAGCGGCGACGAGTGTCACGGGACGATACTTGTTGTCGGGGGCACATATTATGAGAATGGTGCATGAGAGCGGCGACGAGTGTCGCGGGACGATACTTGGTGCCGGGGGCACGTATCATGAGAATGGTGCATGAGAGCGGCGACGAGTGTCGCGGGAAAATACTTGGTGCCGGGGGCACATAGTGCGACAGAGAGCCAGAGGGATGGATGTATCAGTGGCGCGGCACATGGGCACGATGGCGTGTGAGAGTGCAGTGCGCGGGCGCGGGCGACGAAGGTCGCGGAGATGGAGCAAGGGCGGCGAGAGTCGCAGAGTTGTCATGCGGACGCGGGCGACGAAGGTCACGCAGATGGTGCGCGGGCAACGAGAGTCGCGGAGGTGTCATGCGGATGCGGGCGATGAAGGTCGCGGAGATGGTGCGCTGGCGACGAGAGTCGCGGAGCTGGCGTACGGACGCGAGCGACGAAGGTCGCGGATATAGCGCGCTGGCGACAAGAGTCGTGGAGATGGTGAGCTGGCAACGAGAGTCGCGGAGATGGCGTACGGACGCGGGCGACGAAGGTCACGAAGATGGCGCGCAGGCGACGAGAGTCGCGGAGCTGGCGTGCGAACGCGGGCGACGAAGGTAGCGGAGATGGCGCGCGGCGACGAAGGTCACAGAGATGACGCGCGGGCGCGACGAGGAAGGTCGCCGAGATGGTGCGCGACCGCAAACGACGGTAGTCGGTCGTCAAGGTAGGTGGCCGACCCCCCAGGGTGGCCGACCCCTTAAGGTGGCCGACCCCCTTAAGGGGGAAGGCACACCAAGACTGCTTCATAAAGAGAAAATGCACGTGACTTGAGCATGCGTCGCTCTGACCTGCTTGTGAGCGTTGAAAAGTTAACCGTTGAATATACCGACGTGTCATGAGAATTGGGACCCCCAGTGGGCCTATAGGTGTAGCCAAGATAGGGTGGGAACATAAGCCCCCTGCGTGTGGCGTGTGCGGAGGGGCAACCCGAGCGGGCGCCGCACGCATAAACACTTAGCAAGATGTCAATGTTGCTTGGTCGGAGAATTGTTGACATTGTCTCTGAATGACGAATGGGAAGAGTTTGTGGCTTGGACGACGAGCGTCGCGGGGTTGGCGTCTGAGAGACAGCGACGAAGGTCACGGAGATGACGTCCGGGCGACGAGCGACGAGCGTCGCGGAGATGTCACCCGGGCGATGGGGGACAAGTGTCGTGGAAATGGCTCACGGGCGCTGGCGACGGGGTCGCGGAGACGGCGCCCGGGTGACAGCGACCACGGTCGCAGAGACGTCACCAGGGCGATGGGCATCGAACGATGATTGGTGCTGAACAATGAGTGAGAGGGGTAGGTGGTTCGAGCTGCCTCGCGCACCACCTATGTACCAAGGACTGATGTTGGAGGACGTCGCGATGGTGGGTGCGGCAAGGGTGTGGTGACGGGCGCAGGCTCGCGGTTGATGCGAGTGTAGCCAGATCTGCGAAAAAAACTAAGTATGGAAAAAGTGATGAAATGTGTAAGGGAGGGCAACATAAAGGTTGGAGCGCGACATGCGCGCTATGTCCGCACGAAGATTGATTTTTTTTTATTTTAGCATTGTGAGAATGATGGCGATGGTGAGGCTGTTCGGCCGTCGGGGGTGGACATGGGTATGAAGGTGGTGGTGTTGGTGCGATGGGTAAGGGCCAAAGAGAGTGGCCGAGGGTGTGGCCTTGGTGGCTGAAGTTGGGCCGAACTATGGCCGCCGAAGTGAAGAGTGAGGGGTGGCCGAAGTCAAAGGTGGCCGAAAAAGGGTGTGGAGGCCGAGGCCAAAGGTGGCCGAAGAGGGGTGGGGTGCATGATGGCCGAAGCGAGGTGAAGATCGCCGAAGGTGAAAGTGGGTCGGCCATGGGGTCGGCGGGGTGGTGGGGGTCAGCCAGGGGGGTCGGCAGGGTGGAGGGGTCGGCCAGGGGGGTCGGCGGGGAGAGTGGCCGAAACAACAAGAAAAAAAGCCGAAGGGGAAAGGGGGTCGGCGGCCATGGCGCCTCGGGGGCTTACGGGGTCGGGGGGAGAGGAGAGGGAGAGAGCCGAGGGGGAGGGGGGTCGGCGGGGATGAAGGGGTTGGGGTAGCAGGGGGGTCGGCGGGGGTGGGTCGGCGTGGTGATGGATGGGAGAAGAAGAAGAGAGAAAAATGGGGGGGGGGGGAAGGCGTCGGCCGCTCGGTGTGGCGCTGCCGTGGGTGGTCGGCGGGAGGAAGGAGGTCGGTGGGGTGTCGTGTCGGGAGGAGGAAGGGTCGACGCCGGCGGGGGTAGAACGACCGAAGGGGAAGGTCGAGATGGCGGTGGCGGTGCAAGAGGGGCTGCGGCGCCAGGAGTTAAGAGAAAGAGATAGGGATTTAGGGTTAGGGTTGGGCGCGGGTCGAGTCGGGTTTCGGGCAAGCAGACGGGTTGACCCGCTGAAGCTGAGTGAAGAGAGGGGAAACGGGGCGGGGCAGGCGCGGGTCGGGGCCCTCGCGGGTGGGTTCTGCCCACCTGAATGTCTTTTGACTGTGAAATTGAATTGGAATTTGAATTTCGATTTTTGAATTTTTTTTTTGAGCCTATAAAAGGAGCATTAGATGGGATGAAATTTTTTTATGAAGAATAATTTTGAAGTGAAAGGGAGAGAAAGAGGGAGGTTGGGATGGATGAAAATTTTCGTTGAAATTTTTTCTAAGTGTTGGAGAGAGCACCAGAGGGTGAAAAATTTTGTGAAAATTGTTCTAAGTGTAGAATGAGGATGAGAGGGTGATGACCCGACCGCGAACAGGTAGAAAAATTCTAAGTGTTGAAAAATGAAGAGGGTATCAAGTGAAGCCGCGAGGGTGATGACCCAACCGCGAAAAAAAGAAGAAATTTTTCTAAGTGTTGAAAAGTGAAGAGGGTGCCGAGTGAAGCCGCGGGGGTGATGACCCGACTGCGAAAAATGAAGAAAATTTTCTAAGTGTTGAAAAGTGAAGAGGGGGGCTCGGACAAGGATGGCGACGGAGGTGTGGACTTGGGATGGCGGGCTTGATGACCGATGGAGTCACAGAGGCAAGGGAGGGCCGTCGGGATGTGCTGCATGCATGCCCACGAGGTCGCATGGCCTGAGGGGATGTCGGCTGACGGAGTTGAGACTCAGTAGCTTGGCTCGAGCCACCCCGCGCGCCACCTACCAAGTCGTTGCAATGTGAAGGGAAGGGAACCTGGCCTGCTTGGGGTAGGAAAGGGGGGAAGCCCCCAATGAAGTGGGAGATGGCACCAAGGGTGGTGCTAGTAGAACAATGTTAGCTTGAAAATTTTTCTAAGTCTGGAAGTGACAGCCTCTTGGATGGCTGGGTTGAGGTTGTGACTGGCTGACCTGGTAGCTCTCCGTTGTACAGGCATGGTTGCTTGGGTGTGGCAGACTGCAACACGATGCTCACCTCCCCAGCGGAGTCACCAAATGTTGCCGAGCAAAAAAGAGGGTTCGTTGCCACGTAGAGGTGCCACAAATGATGCAGTCTGAGTCAGCTTCCAAGTAGGCAAAGTGGGAGACAGCAAGGATGGAGTAAGGGCTGAGAGCAAGGCTCCCCAGACAGGTCGCGAGGGCTGGCAGTGCCGCGCAGGTAGGGTGACGACGAACATGGCCGGCGGTCAACAGTCCGATTCAAGGGTCAGATGTCAGGAGTCCAAATGTATTTCTCTCACTAGAAATCTAGAGAGAATAAGTTTTAGAGAGAGAAAGTGAAATGTCAAAATGAGAGAGAAGTCCCCAGAATGAGCTCCAAAGTCCACTATTTATAGGGAAAAGTGTGCATGTGTCATCAGCTGACACGTCTCGTCCCCTGGGAGTGACACGTCACCGGTGGGGGTCCCAAAGTACCAATTCTCCGTTGGACTGTCGGTCACCGAGTTTGTGTTGCCCTGCCCTTGCAGCATCCTTCTGCCTGTCTGAGGAGACTGACCATACCGCGGTAGCATGGTCAAAGTAGCCCGTTGCTCCAACCTTCAGTCCAAGCCCTTACTGAATCCCACGAGATGGGTCAAGAGATGCGCGGAGATCCTGACAGCGGCGAGGGTTGCCCCAGTAGCCAACTGTCAGGCGGGCTAGGCGTGTTGCCCTCCGAGGACCTGCTCCCGTCCCGGAGTGACCCGGGGGTCATTGCCCTGGCGGTGTCGATGATCAATGGTAACATGAGCGGCCATGCTCACAGCTCAGTGCTCAGAGTCCGTGGCGAGGGGTCCTCGTGCCGGAGCACTACGAGCAGAGCCCCGCGTGAGTCCGTCGGGTGATTGTGCCGGCGATGGCCTTAGGGCTGTGAGCCCATCCCCGTTGCGAAGGCCGGAGCCTCCGGTTGATTGTGCCCACGAGGGCCGGAGCCTGTCGGTTGATTGTGCTGGCGAGGGCCGGAGCCCCCGGTTGAGTGTGCCGGCGAGGGCCTTAGGGTTGTGAGCCCATCCCGTTGTGAAGGCCGGAGCGGCGGCGAGTGTCACGGAATGGTACCAAGATGCTGATGCGCGTCCATGCGTGACGATTGTTGCGGCAACGATGTGCGGGCGACAACGAGAATCACGCGACCACTGGTGAGGAGTGAGCATTGCAGAACGCGTTGAGTGAGATGATAGCAGCGGCAAGCAGGTTCCCTCCCCCAAAGACAGGGTGGCCGACCCTCTTCCAAGGAGGGTGGCCGACCCCATTCTCAGGGGTGTGGCCGACTCCCTTCTCAGGGGTGTGGCCGACCCCCTTCTCAAGGGGGTGGCCGACCCCTCGAGGGGAATCTGCACTTTGAGTTTGATCGACGTCCTGATGCTCGAGGCGCGGAGCGCTTTGACCGACTAATGATGTTGAGCAATTTTGACTGATAAGCGGGTGACGTGTCGTGCAATAGGGGTCCCTTAGAGGGCCCTGGGGTGCGGTCCGAATAGGTTTTGAACAGAATGCTTACTGCATGACGGTCCTTGGAATATACAAGGTGCTCTCTTGGTGCTTGTGAAATGGGTTCCCTTTCAAAGTCTTTCACGGTTGGATTTCTCCACTGTAGACTTATGGGTCAAAATTAATGATATACCTGCAGAAATGTTTTATTACGAGATTGCTGGGCAAATTGGTAGCTTTTTCGACAAATTTATGGCAGTTAATTGGTCATCAACTCGCTAACACCGTCGTGACTTCTTTCGCATTCTCATCCGAGTTGTTGTCAGTGATCCATTAGTGGCAGGTGTGTTTGTTACTACTGTGGATGATCATGGTGACTGGGTTTGGGCATCTTCTGAGAAAATATTTCGAGTTTGTTATCGATGTGGAATGATCGGCCATGTTAACCAAGATTGATCACTTATGTATGCTGATGATGTTTACCTATTTCTTACCCTATCTAAGAGTTCTGTTACATCGGTTTCCAAGCTTAAATCGATTCTTGATCTTTACTGTCAGCAATCTGGTTAGCTTATTAATTGGCACAAGTTTGCGCTTTTCACCAGTCCTAATGCCTCGCCAGCTATTCGGGGTCAAATTGAATCTGCTCTAGTGTTTGCCTTCACCTCTAATTTCAGTAAATACTTGGGCATTGAGTTAGACGTCTTAGCTAACTGGAAACTGTTATTTGCTGGGTTAGTTCAACGTGTGCAGGACCGGTGTGCCCATTGGTTGGGCCTGCTTTGTAGTAAGGCGGGCAGAACTACCTTAATTCATTATGTGTTATCCTCTCTCCTCATTCACTATTTGTATGTTTATAAGTTCTCTATCTATGTGTGTACACAACTTGATCAAATTTTGGCCGGATTCTGGTGGTCAGGTGAGGCCTCTAAAAAATCTATTCTTTGGATCTCCTGGACTGCCCTTTGTTTACCAAAACATCTTGGGGGGTTAGGATTTCATGACTTCCGATCTTTTAATGAAGCGTTGCTGACCAAAGAAGCATGGAAAATTTGGTCTTTGCCTTAATCGCGCTAGTCCTGAAAAGACGCTACTTTAAACAACAAGTCTCCCTCCAAGCAAAGAATAACAGTAACAGTTCATGGGTCTGAAAGAGCATTTTAGTGGGACAATGGGTTCTAAAACCGGGCCTTCAGTGGATAATTGGGATGGTCGATCAAATTTCTGTCTGGATGGATTGGTGGCTACCTTTTATGCCCCCTCTCTCCCTTATCCAGTTTAGAACTGCGGATTCTTTCAACTGGAGTGTTAATGACTTGTTCATTCAGAACACTCTAGTCTGGAATGTCCAAAGAATTCTTATAGCATTCTCTATTGACATAGCATCCCGTATTTTCCGCCTTCGCTCTTCTCCACGTCTTTCAGTTGACGAACCTGTTTGGCCTTTTTCCTCAAGTGACTCATTCTCAGTTGCGACTGCTTATAAATTCCTCATTGGTCGCTTCTCTAGTCAGCATGTTATTGAGTCAAGCGTGACTCTAGCTCTTTGGCGATGTCTTTGGAAACTGCCCATCCCTGAGAAAATTAATACTTTTTATGGAAATTTCTTCATAAGTGTTTAGCCCTTTGTTCAGAACTCTTCAAGGGACACTGTTTTGAATCTGAAACCTGTCCTCTTTGTCATAACGCTTCCGAAATCCATGAACATTTTTTTTCTGACTTGCCCCTAGGTTAGAACAATTTGGGCATCTCCTCTTGACGTTCAAGTCTCCTTGACTAATAAAGTTGAATCTTCCTGTGATTGGTTCTGTTCATGGCTAAATAAACCCATCAAGAGCAAGCTGCTCGATTTCTGCAACCTTATCAAAATCTCCTGCTTACTTTGGCATATCTGGATTGCTAGGAATACCGTTGTGTTTCAAGATAAACCTTTTAGTCTCTCGTCCATCCTCAGAAATCGAATGTTATGCTTTTATAACCTTCGCTTTCCAAAACTTATCAGCGGAGACTTCGTAAAAATTTTACAATCCCAAACCCCTATTGTTGCTCAGTGTAACTTGCCCCAGTTACCTGTGTTTTGGAGGTGCAGAGAAGTTGGGATGGTAATAGATTTGGCATTGGACTTGTCTTGTTTAACTTTCACTGGATTCCTATTGGTTCATACGTTTCTTCATTTTTTCTGCCAAACTTGAGAATGATCGATGAGCAGTTACTACTCTTACATTTCAATGGTTATCTAAATTACGTTGTTTTCATATTATCCTGTTAATGGCTTCATCTCCTATGTTTGAACAGCTATGACACAGTAACTCTCATCTCAGGGACCTTGTGATTAAGTATGTAAAGTTGCAGAATAGTTAGTAAACTAGCTGCGAATTCTTGCATTCAATGCACATCGGGAGGGGTACATATTGAGTTCTAGGTTTTTTAGCTTCAGCGCTAGCATGTTTTGGGTTACGACAT
This sequence comes from Escallonia rubra, assembly GCA_033065855.1. Classification (NCBI taxonomy): domain Eukaryota; kingdom Viridiplantae; phylum Streptophyta; class Magnoliopsida; order Escalloniales; family Escalloniaceae; genus Escallonia; species Escallonia rubra. Next base: position 525,671 of record JAVXUO010001200.1, on the reverse strand, counting down.
CGGAATGGTTTTCAGTTAGACTGATTTCATGTTGTAGGGGCTGAAATCCTGCTTGATATGGTTGTTGCTCACTCCTTATGAACTCTCCATCTTATTTTTGTAGCTTTTAGTTATTTCGGCCTATGTGGTTGGGGCTGTCACCCTTTGTTTTTTCCTTTTAGTTCTGTCTATGTTTTGGATCTTATCTTTAATGGTATATATTTCTCAAATTCCCAAAAAAAAAAAAAAGATAAATCCACTTTCTCTTCTGATGAATTATCTAATTTTGGCACCATCAATAGAAGTTAAGCACAATACAGCCACTTACTGCAGCCTATGACCATCAACCACCAATATGTCAACCCCATCTTGATTTTCGGCTCAACATCAAATCATGCTTAAAACAATATCCTCCCAAATTGAAACATGGGGGCTTTTACAAGTAAAGATGACACTTAAGGATCAAGAAGGTTGGGCATTTGAGGAAGCGCCATGGGTGCCTGCAGCGAGTTTCCTTTAATTTAGATCTAAATGAGTAAAAGCCCTAAAGTCAACCCGGTATCTTCCATTTATGTTCTAGCAATCTCATATTTCACAACTACTGTAAGTCATTCGAGCTTATTGCATAAAATCCCATCCGCAGACAAAAGAGTTCATCTTGTTGTTGTTGGAGTATTTTAACAAAATCTTTTAGTTGCTTTAGTCCCCCATTGATCATAACGGGAAAAATGAGATTTACTTACATACTTAAACTTTTGAAAAACACTTGTCCCACATTAGCCCTTTAAAGGAACTTTAAGGAATATAAAAGAGAACATTCATTAGCCTCTTAGTAACACGTGCTTGACTCTTAGACTCGCACGAGTAAGGGGGAAGGACGTGTGGGGGAAATACAAGTTTCTGAAATTTATGAAAGTGCTCTGGCAGCATTTTGGCATCTCCGCTAGAACTAATACGAGACTATTGCATGCTATTTGTACTATAAAAATACAGCTCTTGGGCTACCCATGTTAATGCACACTTCTATTCTCACTAGTTACAATTTTCATTAACTAAAATTATATTTTTATTAAAACTTTTAATGTTGAATAGAATTTCAAAATTAATCTTTTCTAACAAATTTTCAACAACTATTTTTTCATCAGACCTTAGACCTCTACGAGTCTTTGTCACACTTTTTCAACACACCAACTTAAGCTTTCTCGTTTTTACTTTTTGATTTTCTATACAGTTAGACTTATGGGAATTTTGGGAAGTATAAGGTGAAGCTTTTACTTCATTCGTTTGTGCACAAATACAAGTGAAGCAATAGTTAGAGCTGCACAGTTGTATCCGGAGGCGACGCGTCAAGAATCTCGTTTCGTCATTGGAGATCCGAAGGAGCACAAGTCATCTTAAGAGAGCGACATAGTCTGCATCTCAACTAGCTAATCTTTACTTTATCTTTGGAATTTATTGCATTTTTCTTGTAACACTTTCAATAAATATAGACAATTCCATGGCCGATTCCACCAACTCTTTTACCTCTCTTAGTACCAACTCAAATGACTTGAATTAGACATTCCGTTTTGGTAGACAAAATTTCAAAAGGTAGGCTCATAAGGTACTGTTTTATCTTAAATTGATGAAGGTGGTACGGATTTTAACCGCCAATAATCCAAAGAAGGTGGACACAAAAGGTATGAATGAGGAAGAATTAGCGTTGCAAGAGAAATATGTTGCAAATTGGAAAAATGACGAAGAAGATTGTTTTTTTTTGTTTGCTTATTGTCTTTCCGATGAACTTTATTATTCTTATCTTCGTACTTACAATTTCGCCAAAAGAATGTGAAAGAATTACAACAAAATATGCCATTGAGGAAGCCGAAATGAAGAGGTATGCATGTAGCGGCTTTTTCAACTACAAGATATTGGAAAATATGTCAGTTGTAGTTTAGAAGTATGACCCTTAGATGATTGTTCACGGAATCATCTCCGAAGGAATCCGTGCAAATGAACAAATGTAAGTGGCTGAAATCATCGACAAATTGTTGAATGCCGAAATGAAGAGGTATGCATGTAGCGGCTTTTTCAACTACAAGATATTGGAAAATATGTCAGTTGTAGTTTAGAAGTATGACCCTTAGATGATTGTTCACGGAATCATCTCTGAAGGAATCCGTGCAAATGAACAAATGTAAGTGGCTGAAATCATCGACAAATTGTTGAATGCCGAAATGAAGAGGTATGCATGTAGCGGCTTTTTCAACTACAAGATATTGGAAAATATGTCAGTTGTAGTTTAGAAGTATGACCCTTAGATGATTGTTCACGGAGTCATCTCCGAAGGAATCCGTGCAAATGAACAAATGCAAGTGGCTGACATCATCGACAAATTGTTGAATTCATGGAAAGAGTTCAGGAATGCCTATGTCACAAGCGATCAAAATTGTCCATTGTGAACCTCATGGTGCGGCTTCAAATTGAGGAGGAACCAAGAAATCAGGATAAGAAGAATGAAGCTCTTGCCAAGAAACACAAGCCAACCATGCCAACAACAACTGCGAACATCAACGGTAATTGTGCATAGGCAAACTTCCTATTGTGTAGTGATAGCGCTCCCAAGGGTCAAAATAATTTTCAAAGGAAAAATAATTTTGTGAATGCTAGAAGCAAGCATATGAAGAACAGAGGTCTCAGAAATGAACATTCCTCCTACACCTCAAAGAAGTGGAACCAAGGCGATCCTTCCAATCGTGCAAATAGCAACAACAAGAATAAAAATCTAAACAATAATTCTAGCAAAAATTATTTTAGAAATGGTATATGTTTTATATGTGAAAAACTAGGGCACCATGCTAGCAATTGTCAGAATAGAAAACTCGGTTCAACTTCATAAGCAAATATTATAGAGGAACTACTTGTTATTATGATTTTCAAAATTAATCTGGTTGAAAGTATGGAAAATTGTGAGCCGATTTTGGGGCACCAAGACATGTTTGTAATGATAGAAATTTGTTTAAAATTATGTCCTTATTAAAAGGACAAGAAAGTTATGCTTGATGGTTCTCACTCCACAAAAGTCTTAGGCATGAGGGATGTTGTTCTTAAGTTTATGTTTTGCGGAATTTTGACCCTTAAGGATGTGCTATACACTTTGGATATTAAAAAGAACTTGGTGTTTGATTATCTTCTCAACAAGGTAGGATTCAAGCAAACATTCGAGTCCGATGAGTTTTATCTATCAAAGAACGGTATGGTTGTTGCTAAAGTTTATGCATGTGATCGCATGTTTAAACTCAATCTTGAAATGAATAAAGAATCTGCCTCCATTGGCATGCTCATCTTTGTCACGTAAATGGCAAATATCTCAAAGATATGAGTCAAGGAAGAGTTTTTGCCTAAACTGCATAATAAACTTGAAAATTGTTAAATTTTTTAGCATGACCAAAATCACTAAACAACCTCACCGCTGTGTCGAAAGAAATTCTGAGTTGTTAGAGTTAATTCATCGAGACATATGTCTCGTAAAAGTAATAAATTTTGAACTTTGTCCAAAATCTACTCAGAAATGGCCTTCAAAATTCGCTTACTAAACTGCCAAAATGCTAGCTCCCTTTAGCGACAATTACATGTACTATTCACAATTATTCAAATCAAAACACACACTCTATTCTTCCTCACTTCACTGACGAACCATATGCACACACACAAGTCCCCCCACCAACTGCTACACCCTTAAAGACCCACTAAAACCCCTAAATACACATTATACCACCTAAAACACACACATCACACACCCGAAGCACAAAACACCAAAACACACACTCTACACACATAGCAAAACATAAACACACACACATCATCCCACGATTACACACACATAAAATACACATTAACACTTACTGCTACCTCTCTCCCTTACCCCTATGCACACACAATTACACACAAACACACCTACCCGAATTAAACACACTGTAAGCACACACACAGAGCAAACACACATTGCACACCCACTCGTGGCCCTCTCTCCTACCCTACACCCACACACACACTCTGAACACACACCAACACACACTACACCCCACAAACACACCCACTATGTTGAAACACACATACTTATACACACAAACACCCACGGTACACACAGTAACACACACGATGTTGCATCGTGGCCAAATACACACACACACACACCAAATTCACACACTAAAAATAAAAGGGATTACCTATTGAGAAATCCTCCCCCCCCCCCCCCCAAGTTCTATTTTCTTCTTCTGTTTTGTTTTGGTTTTACTTTCTTTAATTTCCCTTTTTAAAATTAACCCTTTGTTTATATTAAAATTAGGTTAGTCACCTAAATAAAATAGTAGAAGTTGGCACCTACAGGAGAATGTTTCAAAAAATTTTACACATGTCAAGCCTAACTTTCAAAATTGCAAAATAGCCCCTAAAGTTTTTATATTTACAAAATGACCCCAAAACTTTACAAAATTACATTTTGACCTCTAAATCATTTTAGCCTTTGATATTCTACTAATTCCCTAGTATCGCTTAAAATTATTGTTCTTTTTTATTTTTTGAACAACATATAATTATTTTAAATAGCTCAAAAAAGTACGGGATATTACACATACATCCCAGTGTATCCCCAGGGGGTGATCCACTCCACTTTGTGAAAAAGAAGGACGGCAAGATGAGACTTCATATCGATCACAGAGAGTTGAACAAGATCACGATCTGTAACAAGTACTCATTGCTTTGTATCAATGATTTGTTTGACCAGCTTCATGGTGCTTGTTGTTTTTCGAAGATTGATCTGAGGTTCGAGTACCACCAGTTAAAGGTGAGAAAGGAGGATGTTCTGAAGAAAGCGTTTAGAACACGCTATGGACATTACGATTTCTAGCCATGCCTTTTGGTTTGACGAATGCACTGACAGGGCTCACGAATATGATGAACATAGTATTTAAGGTTTATTTGGATCAGTTGTCATCGTATTCATTGATGATCTTCTAATACACTCAAACTCAAAGGATGAGCATATGGTGATGCAATGACTGAGAGACCACAAGCTACGTTCAAAGCTCTAAGAGTGTGAGTTTTGGCTCCAGCAGGTTGGATTTCTTGAAACGTGGTGTCTAAAAATGGTATTTCTGTGGACCCAGCCAAGATTAAAGCACCGATCAAATGGCAGAGGCCTAGCTCAGTGAAAGAAATATATAGTTTTCTTGGCCTAACAGGTTAATAGAGACGATTTGTGAAGGGTTTTCCAAGATCGCAGGATCCTTGACTCGATTGACGCGTAAGAATGTGCGATTTTTTGACTGATGACTGAGTTCAGCTTTTAGGACCTAAAGCAAAGACTAGTGATAGCACCAGTATTGGCACTGTCATCAAGTTCAAAAGGGTTTGTAATTTTAAGTGACACCTCTAGAAAAAGACTAGGTTGTGTTCTGATACAGCACGAGGTCATTGCCTATGCATCAAGGCATTTGAAGGTTCATGAGCAGCATTATTTGCCTCACGACTTGGAGTTCGCAACGATTATTTTTCCTTTGAAGCTGTGGAGGCAATACTTGTACGATGAAACTTGTGAGATCTTCACAGACCATAAGAGTCTTAAATATATTTTTATTGAGAGGGAGCTTAACATGAGGCAGCAAAGATGGTTAGAGCTTCTAAAAGATTTATGATTGCTCAATTCATTATCACCGCGGCAAGGTCAATGTAGTGGTTGATGCTCTTAGTAGGAAAAGTACTAGGAATCTAGCATCATTGACTATAAGACAACCTCAGTTGTTGGAAGAGACGAGGCGATTAGACCTAGAGATCAGATGTCCGGGGTAGGATGCAGTGTTAGCAGCAATGCATGTTCAACCCACATTGATTACCAGGATTAAGACGGCACATGCGAGCGACCCTGAGATCGCCAAAATTATTGGAGGTATTGAAAGTGAGAAAGAGACTTAGTTTGCAATTAATTTTGAAAGAGTGTTACGGTTTGATAGGCGGTTGTGTGTTCCTAATGATGAGGAACTAAGACGATTGATGTTATCTGAAGCTCATAGTTCATAATTTTTAGTGCATCCAGGAGGCACCAAGATTTATCATGATCTTCGAGAGTATTTCTAGTGGTCAGGAATGAAGAGGGACATAGCAGAATTTGTGTCTCGATGATTGGTGTGTCATAAAAGTAGGACACCAGAAGCCAGCAGGAACTATACAGCCACTGGAGGTTCCTGAGTGGATGTGGGAGCATTTTACAATAGATTTTATGGGTGGGTTGCCCAAGACTGTTGGGGTTATGGTATGATTTGGGTGGTGGTGGATCGACTCACCAAATAGGCACACTTCTTGGCTATTCGAGGCAATTTTACCATGCAGCAGTTGGCTCAGTTGTATATGGATTCGATTGTGAGGCTTCATGAAGTACCTGTTTCAGTTGTGTCTGATAGAGATTCACGTTTTACTTTGAGATTCTGGGAGAGTTTCCAGAAGATTACGGAGACTTGAGATTTAATACTGATTTTTATCCCCAAGCCGATGGTCAATAAGAGAGAACTATTGAAACACTGGAGGGTTATTAAGGACTTGTGCCATGGATTTTTTGGGTAAGTGGGATACCCATCTACTGTTGGGTGTGTTTGCATACAATAATAGCTATCAGGCCAGTATTCAGATGGCGCCTTTCAAGGCTCTATAGGGTCGATAATGCAGGACTCTGTTATGGTGGGATGAGGATGCTGAGCGTTGATTCAGTGGCTGAGAGTTAGTTCATGTAACTTGTCAGAAGGTTGACTTGATTCAATCATGTATGAGAGCAGAACAAGACTTACAGTGTATGTATGAGAGCAGAACAAGACTTGCAGTGTATGTATGCCTCTAAGCGTACGCGCGAGTTGGAGTTTGCAGTTAGAGACTGAGTTTTTCTAAGAATTTCTCCCTGAAAAGGGTTGGACCAGTAGATTATTATTTGGCTTTATCACCAACTTTGTCTCATGTCGACAACGTATTCCATGTGTCAGTTTTAAGGAAGTATGTTTATGATCCGACTCACGTGTTATAACATCGTCCCGATGAGATCCAAACAGACTTGAGCTATGAGGAGCTTCCGGTGGAGATATTAGACAGGCGTGATCAAGTTCTTCAGACCAAGGTGATACTGTTGGTAAAAGTATTATGGAGGAATCACGCCGTAAAAGGCTACTTGGGAGCCAAAGGATATCATACGAAACACCTATCTTCATCTGTTCAGTACCGCAGGTACGTTAAATTTTGAGGACAAAATTTTTATAATGTGCGGAGAATGTAACACCTTGTACTTTTTAGAGACGTTCGAATTAATTGTCTGTTGATCGAGATAATAAAAGGGCCCTAATTCTTAGTGATAGTCAGGAATAGGTATAGTATGAAAGGTTAAAATTCTTTTGGGGCCAAAAATGTAATTATGTGAAGTTCTGGGGTTACTTTGTGATTATAAAAAGTGTTGAGGACTATTCCATAATTATGGAAAATAGGCATACATATGTAAGATTTTAAGAAAAATGGTCATCATAGATTTCCACGTACTACTTTTTTGGATTGGCGACTAATCTATAGATAATTTTAGATTAATAATTAGGAATTAAAGAAATAAAAAGAAAAGAAAAACAAGAGAAGTTAATAGAAGCATGAAGAAGAACAGAGAGAGACAGACACACAAAGACAGAGACAAAGACAGAAGAAGAGAAGAAGAAGAGGGAGAAAATTGAGGAATTTTTTGTGGGTAATTTTTTTTTTTCTAGTCCGAATTTTAGTGTGTTATTATGTGAATTTTAGTGTGTGTGTGTGTTTTTTATGTGCCGTGGAGTTGAAACAATGTGAATCCAGTGTGTTTGGTTGTGTTTTGTGCAGTGTATGTGGGGGGGGGGGGTGTATGTGTGCGCCGTGAGGGTGTGTGTATGCGTGAAGTGTGTATAGTAGGGTGTGTTAGTGTGTGTATGATAGTGTGTGTTACTTTGAGAGAGAGAGAGAGAGAGAGAGAGAGAGAGAATGTGTGTGTAGTAGGTGCGTATGTATGTTCAGTGTGTGTGGGGGGGCAGGTGGGTGGGTGTGTCTGCGGCTATGTTTGTATGTGTGTTTTGGGTGTGTGCAGTGTGTGTTTGTGTGACAATGTGTAGTATGTGTGATGGGGGGGTGTAATTATTTGTGTACAAGTGCGTGTCTTAGGTGTAGTAATGTGTGGTTTGGGTGCTTTAGTATGTGTTTATGTGTGTGGCAAAGAGAGTGTGTGTGTGTGTGTGTTTCGACAGAGAAGGAGGAAGTAGGAAAGTGTGTGTGCTCAAGGTGTGGTAGTGTATGTAGTGATTTAGGAATATTGGCGTAATTGTCGCTATAGGTGGTTAAGTTTTAAGCTGTCCCAAACTTTAATTTTTAAAAATGGTCCTGCTCAGATTTTGGCCAAATGCAAAATAGTAATTCCTATTATTTTTACGAGACGTACACTGTAGAAATTTTTGGGATTTGTTCGAGTCCGGAAGGATGCTAAATAATTATATTTGTAAAAATGGGTTCTTGATTTATCAAATGCAAGCTTCCGTACACACGCAATGCGTGTGCAACTCCTTCATTGTGTAACTCCTAAAATGATCTTTTACGCAATATTTGATACATGTCAAAATAATAGATATAACATCACTGAAACAAACGAAGTCTATTTGAATTACATATCAAACAGAATGCCTTTCAAATTAGTAAGCACAAATATTATTGCACATATAAACATGCTGCCGTCTGTTTCTTTTCTGTTACTTCTTCTAATTAAATTCTTGAAGCTTCAGCCATACCCATACAGAATATAATATACCCATAAAAGTATTATTACTTTATCCATGTATAAGCTTTAAAATTGACACAAACTTTTCATTATAGGCAGATCTTGGTCATTTTACTACTAATGAATTGGATATACCACTGATGAGTTACACCAAAAGGGATGAGTTAAACTAACGGTGAGTTGGAATTTCAGCTTTCCATATGGAAAATCAATTTTTTCTACAAAAATCCATGTGATCTCAACATATATTGGACTAAAGAGAGCAACTACAATTTTGGATACATCTTCCCACCTTCACCACAAAGGCAATATCTAAAAGGGGCTAAGGTAACAACAAAGGCCAAAATCTCACTAGTTAAAGAATGAGGGTGGTTGGCCTCTCGGTAATCTAATCATAGCCGATGATTTTACAAAATAAATTGAAAAATAAGCAACAACCTCTGTGTGTGTGTGTGTGTGTTTGAGTGCACGTGTGCGTGTGTGAAACTCTGTTTTGTATGAGAAACGAGGGTGGTTGCTCTTTTTGTAATCAGAACATGGCAGATGATTTTATAAAATAAATTGGAAAATAGGCAACAACCTTTCTTCGTCTTCTGTCATCTTTCCTCCCTCTCTCTGAAAATCTGTTTTGTATGAGGTTGTGATGATAATGTATGAAAAAAGAATCAGATTTAGGCTAACCCAAATGGCCTTGCATGGCAATACAAAGCGTTTGTGGGAGGAGAAGATTGATTGGTCTGTTTACTTGTTATTTGATTTGATCTCTCTCTCTCGCTATGTGGTCTTATTTATTATCTAATGACCCACCACATCTGGACGGCCACAACCACTTTCCACAGGAAGAATACGACATGAAAATACAGAGAAAATGCTGGGAGAATGTAGATGAAGGAAAATATAGGGGAAAAAATTGGTAGACATAAAGTTGAAGAGTTGGAAGCTTGAGGCAGACTTACGATTGGAGAGTTGAGAGTAGAATTCTACACCAGTAAGTGGAAAATTGCAACCCTAATGAAGAAGGGAGGAGGAGGGAAGAAATGGAGAAAAATATGTTGATAGAAGTTACGTGAGGTAGTATTGGGCTTGACATAATTGAACTTTCTGGTAGAAAACCATGGGCTAGACCGCATAATCTTACTTGGGCTAGTATTCCAGACTTAATTTTGATTTGAGCCCATTGCTTTTGTTTGACGCCAAGTCAGCATCTAGGCCCGCATTTCTTGCAGCGTTGAATATTTGACTAGTCATAAAAATAATTTACCATTGTTCGGTAAAAATTATTTTTAGTGTCTACAACATCTATACGACTATCGTTGCTACTGTTTTTTCCCGCTTATAGATTGTGCTTATCACCTTAAGGTTAAGATACCAATCATCATCACTGTTGGCTCCGCTCTTAGTTGTAAGTCTTTGGGGTGACTAGACGACCAATCGTTGTTACTAAGGTCCATAAAAAAAATTGTAAGACCCGCAAGAATAAAAGGAAGGAGATGAACTACATATCATAGGTGAGGATAAGAGGTTCATCAATAAAATTGAAAAAAAATTGTTAAAATGAAAAAGTAGAGCAACAGATTTGGGCAGGGGAAATCTCACCAAAATATGCGCTTTTAGTGTGCGAAAGAGCTTTAAAGACAAATAGTTAAGTTAAATCTATTTGGGTTAAGATTAGTTAAAGGGTCTGAGTCGTACCTCTTCTGCCTTAAGCCTGACAATAATTATTGTGGTGGCAATTTCAATGGGGGATTTGAGATCACATGTGGTTGGGAAATGGGGCTTTGTTGATTGGAGTGAGGTTTTATTGTGGTTGTTGGGGTGGGATATATGGTGGTGGTGGCGGCTTTTATGGTGGCCTATAGGCTTAGTAGTTGTGGTCTTAGGCTCGGTAGCATGGGTGATAGTCCATAAGTGGAACCATGTAGATTCATGAGAGTGAGAGAGAGAAGGAGAAAACTTTTACGGGGGGGGGGGGGGGAGAAGAAGAGGTCATGCACACATGAAAACGATCAATCGACCCTAACCTTCTTGGCCTCTCTATTCCAACCATATTCGTTGCCCCTTATTTTCCTCCGTCCGCTTCCATGGTTGGGTGGGGGAAAGGAGAGGCCTCTCTTTATGCATCCCTCCATGTGCTTTATTAAACTTTCCCGGTCCTCAAACCCCCAACTTCTTCTTCTTTACTTTTTTCTTTCTTTTCTTGCGGCCTCTCTTCATGCTTTATTAAACTTTCTTTTCTTCCTCGCCCACCCCTATCTCGAGTTCTTTCTCTTTTTTCTTCATTTTCTCGTGGCTCTCTCTATACTTTAATATTCTTTCCATCTAGTCCTCCTCCTCTTACATCCCAAATTTCTTTTCCAGTTCTTTTTTCCTTTTCATGCATTTAATGAAGTGCCACCGCCAATTTCAGTTTGACAGGGTGAGTTCTTTAGTCTTATGCCCAAGATTGTTGTTCAGATTCAAAAATGATATTTTTGGTGCCTATTTTCCCAAAATCAGTGAACCTGGTGGGAGATCTTTCCCTTATAGCTTTGAATATTTCATACCCAGCCTTGGGAGGCCTTCTTTCAGTCTTCATCAAATATGCCGCAACACCTTGAGTAGGGATGGCAATAAAATCCGCAACCGGCGGATCTCTGACCCGCTCTGATCCGATAGGAGCGGGTTATGTTGACTTTGACCGGGTCACGGGGCAGGTATAGTGTTTTTTTAAACCCACATCGGGTTAAGGTCTGGTATGGTATTATGCCCAACCATCCCCGAGATCCTGCCCGCCCCGCGATATTAGTCCTCCATCATGTAATATATATAAAGTTTTTTCCTAAACCCTAAATGCTCTATCCTCTTTCACTCAGCACTCCTTTCTAGCGACTCCAAAGATACACCGGCTGTCGTTGCTGCGCTGCGTCTTCTCCCTCTCTACGACTCTACTGACTCCTCCACCGCCGACCGCCGCTCACCGAGAATCTGAGATCGATCCAAAGAACGACGGCTAGATATGAGATCTTCTTCGACTCTACTACCAGCCACACATCTTCTCGTAATAGCGATTCTGCTGGCAGCTCCATCCCACGACCATAGACCTGTGAAACCACCTCCATGGCTCCACCACCGGTTGCCGCTGCCTCCTTCTCTCCGATTCAAATCCCTTGGGTTTCTGTGTGCTACATCGGGGGGGGGGGGGGGGTGGGGTTTCCTAAATTCACATAGAATCGGTTATGGTATTCTACATACATAACCCGGTGGTGGAGAGGTGCAGGGCAAAGTTTCGATCATGACTAGCGGGGCGGATTCAGATTTTATGAGATCCGCATCTGACCCGCCCTTTTGCCATCCCTAACCCCAAGCTGTCGTCTGATGTGGTCCATGGCTATCACCAAAGTAGTGGGAGCTAGAGATTTGGTGCATTTTCTTTGCATCATCTCATTCCGGTCATTTTGTCTTGTAATGTCAAATGGTTAGTTACGAGATATTTGTCCTTTACTCGGTTAATTAACCAATTTATATGTCAAAATATTCAAGTACTATCCTTATTTTAATGGGATCAATTATTACAATTAGTACTTGAGGGCGTTGATCACAAAATTCGATATACTCAAGGGTAGTCAATTGTATTTAACCCAAAAAATTGGTTAGGAGAACACAATGGAACTGCCATTTTACAATGAAGAGATTGCTCATTGTTAGAGTTGGATATGAAAGACATCTTTGTTCATTGTTACCAAACACTTCTTAGAAAATAAAAAACACAACGATAAAATTACAGCAGTAGCCAAACATGTAATTAAACTATGATCGAAGGATGACAAAGTTGTTGGAGGCCTTTTTCTTTTCTTTTTCATTTTTAACGTGGTGTCATAATTGGAGTTTAATTGATACAGCATTTGATTTGATTCGACATAAAAAGTGTAGTTAAAATTGACAAATTTTCGGCAGCAGCCAAACAGGTGAGCACCAGCACCAGTGTCAATCTTTCCATGTTTGCCCTTGGGAGAAACGTCAAAGACCTCCCTCCCTCCTAGTTTCCATCAAATCCAGCAGCCATTACGCGCTTCTCTGAGCTCTTCAGCTGAGAAAAAGGAAATCTAAGTAGCCCGAAGGAGTCCCGATCCTAAATGTTGTTGAGCTGATAAACAAACCAACATAGTGAACAAAGCCCTAATCAAGATTAGATGAAGTCTTCTTCTGGCGGCGGAGGAGAAATTAACATCGCTGCCAGCGCTCAGAAACTCGATGTCAATCCTCGAGTCTCCCTTCGATTCTATTACCGGATTGCCGACAATATACTCAAACAGGTGCTCCTTTTTTAACTAATCACAGATCAGTTGGCTATTTTCTCTTAAAATTTGTATTGGCCCTGGCTTTACAATTTTGCAATTGAATGTGGCAATTTTTCTCTTCTCTAAACTTCGTTACTCGTGTGAGATCACGAGTTGCCAAGATAAATCTGGTAGTATTGGATTTTTTCTGGTTGACTTGACTCATAAATGATTTATTTAGCTGACAGTTTGATAAACTGGTAAAAGTTTGGGGTTTTCATGGTTAAGAAAGTTTTTGTTTTTTTTTCTTCGGTGAGTAAACTTTATTAACCAGAGGGAGAATGGTAATGCGGGTTCAACTTGGATTTAGGTGGATTACTAGCAGTCAATGGGGTAGTACTATCTATATGCCAAGGTTGCCAACTTCCTCCATGATTTTCGGTGGCATTTGACTGCAACAAATCCTAAAGGTCTTCTCATCATTCAGAGCACTCCACCTATAGTTCTTAATACTGGACAAGCTGATAACACATTCAGCTGGGGATGGGATAAGAGTCAGTTATCTACTTGTGCTTGTCATCGTCTTATCTGGAAGTCTTTGGAGCATACCTTGGTGCTCTTTGATCATATGGCTATAATGTCATAATAGACTAAGCAGTAAGCATATATTGCATGTATATTGCATGAGTGAGGCCTTATTAGCGGTGATCATTCTGCCATAATGGTCTGGAAACAAGTACTCACCTATTCTCAAAGAAGTGCTCCATCGCAATTTACGACATCATCTTGTTGGCATTTGGCAGCAAGCAAGAACTTCATCTCCTACCTGTCAGTTGGCAGGAGACGCTTTTCTTTGCTTAATTTGGCAGATTTCCTGTCCACTTACTATGTTTAGAATGAAATAATAGGATGTTTGAGGCCATACAAGAAATAATTGCTGGTATGCTTAAAGAGATGAATTCCTGGTCTATTCTTGAACCCCGAGGTGGAGGAAGACTCCCTGAACTTTGGCGATTGGTTGGTGCTGACGAACTGGGGACTTAGTGAAATTTTTTGAATCTTTTGATCTCTGTTACGAGTGAAGGAATATGTGGTTTCATAGATTATCCATATATTTTTGGTGTTGGTGTTTGGTGTCTAGAGTAGTCATTTTAGTTGAATTGTTGGTTATATGTCTGAGGTCTTAAAATTTGGAAAGGACAACTGATGTTACACCGGTGGGCTAGAATCATTAAATCTTAACCTACACATGATCCTGTCCGATTCATTGTGGTTTCTTTCTTCTAGATGAGATTTTTGCTTACTGTGTATGAGATTATATTCCAAAGTTTCTCATTGCAGCCATTCTTGCAACATAGACATTTTGAGACATATGTTAGCTAGTCAAAAGAGAATTTTCTCTTTCAATAGCTAGCGGAAAGAGAATTCACGAGTCGCGTAAAGGGATAAACATCTTAAGTAACATTCGCAGACATAGAGTTTGTTTGTAAACGACGTATATATGTTCAGCATGATGTACATTGCTATGCCCATTCTCTAATAGCTTAAACTCTTAAAGCAGATCGTGACTTAACACGGTGTAAAGCTCTGGTTTGCAAGGTATTTGGTTCGATACCTCCTGCTTCCATTTGGTACCCCTTTATGTTAGTGTTATATGCACTCTTTAGTTGTGCGCTTGGTGGTGGTGCACCTTGATACGTCTCTTCATGTGCAAGGGTAAGCGTTAAGCGTGATATACATGGTTGGGCCCACTATCTAATGCTTAAGCTTTAAGAGCAGATGGTAGCTTAGCAATTAAAAAATTCCACAAATTCTACATACCTCTAAGCTATAGTGCAAATAAAGCCTTTACGGCGATGGACGTCTCTCAGCAGAAATATAAGTTGGTTCAATAGATCAATTAAATACAACATGCCAACGCTCACCACAAACAGGGACTACCTGAAATAAACTCCAAGTCCAACAGGTATATACCTAGAAAAAAAAAAAAGGAAACTCACCACTAACCAAAGAAACAGGAAAGAGAAAGGCCAATAAAATAAAAGTTCTTGGTGACCAAATAATGCATGCATGATTCAGTATCACATATATTACTTTCCATATATCTCTATGTGGTACATATTAAGAATTTTTTATTTTATTTTTATGCAGGCAGGGTGCCTTAAACTTTATATTACATTGTGTTCTTCAGATTTCTATAAATGATTCTCTGTGGTATGTCACATTGAATATAAGCTTGGGGCTAACTATAATAACGTCAAATGTCTATCATGCCAAGTTGGTATGAGTATATTGTTGTTTTTCCCAACTCTGTTTTTGTGTCTATGTTTATATTCTCTTTCGTATTTATCTGATTATTTTTTTCAAGATCCAAATTTTAGGAAACTAAAAGGTCAAAAACCAACTTTATAAACTCTGATAGAGCTTACAAGTTTCTTGATATATTTCCTGAAGTTTGAGAAACCACTTGTAATATTGTGAGCTCGTGCTGAGCTGGGCTTGGCTTGGCTTGCCGTCATTCGTCCTGTAAATTTAATGATAATGAACCTGATTTTTGAGCTTATTTAACAAAGTTTCCAAGTTTGAGCGAGCGTAAGCTTGCTATTTTGCAGCCTAACTAGCGATTTTTCTTATTTGAGATGAATTTAACCCCAAGGTTTTCAAGCTTGGTTACTAGAAGCCAATACTTCGTTTTTGTGGGTACAAATTAAACCTTGAGGTTATTTTTGGCAGCCAATTAAACCCAGTCCATTTGTTTTCATGAAGCTCATTCACAATAGTTTCCATTACCTTTGCTTAAAGCACTCATCTAGAGATCTCTATACTGTGGGGCGTTGGAATTAGGCCTCGTAAGAGTATTTCTTGTTTTCTGGCCAGATTAGATTTTGATCATTTGCATCCTTCGAAAGTTAAGTTATCCTGTATAGTACCTTTTCTCCTTATATGCAATATATTACTGCACATGGGTGGCACGCGCTTTGATGTACTACAGTTATAGGTAGTAACTGCTCACTAAATTCATCATTTGTCTTGATTGCTGAGTTCAACAGAAGGAATATTTAGAATATTGCAAGGGCAAAGTTATTCTTAATGTTTCTGTTGGGGCTCAATGGCTGCAGAATTTCCGTAGTTCCTGATGAGTAACGACTCTAATGCGGCAATGACAATAATGTGACTAGATTATTAACGCAGCACTGTATTCCATCATGCACCTTAATGCTTTGCTTGTTCTTTTCTTCCTTTCCTTGTCTTATCCGTATACTATCCTTTTGTTTTCATGGTTAGTTTTTGCTACTTGGCATATTCCTACTCTGATTTGAAGGACAGAAAATAGCAATAAATAAGAACAGTAGTGGTTTCTGGTTAATACACTCGACTAAATACCTGTAAATGCAATCAAATCTTATTTAAAATTCTGCTTGGAATATAACCGGGAACATGTGCTTTGGGGGGAACGGAAGAAAGGTTTCATGTAGCTGACACAAACTTGTTCGGGAATAAGACTTGGACGATGATGTTGATGAACATTAAAAAAAACGCAACGATTGAACTTAGGATTTTTTTTTTCTGGTGCTGAGGAAAAAAAGAAAGATCACTGCTGCGTGCGGTATCAGAGTCCCTTTACTCCCATTACTGTGACTTCATCTGAATAATTTAATGTAAAATCTTTATGAACCCCAACTCTCAAGCTTTCTACAACCAAAAGCCTCCTGTAAATGTATAGCGGGAACCCAAACCTGAGTTTACTAAGTGACCTACGCTATAACCACTTACATGAGCTACTATTTAATCGATTGGAGATGTATAGCTTTTGGTTCTCGGTTTAACTTCTTTAGGCTTTGTGCATATGTACATGCAGATTGACTTCTGGTTAAAGTTAATAACTATTTTAAGGATAAGATCAAAGCGTTGTTAATCAAACTTGTGCTTATTATTCTCCAGAAAGATGAAAAACCACCTGGTTTGGCTATGGCATAAATCTGTGAAGTTTTTTGTTGGGAATGTAATTTCCATATCGGGAAACTAATTATTACCACTTTTGTATAACCCTTCTTGGCCTCTGCACTCATTGTCAATTAGTTCTAAGCTGGATGCTTTGACATAGTATCAGAGGCGGTTAATCCAGCCCAGCTTTCATTCTTTTATTAAGCTAATTATTACCGCTTCTATTTGTAGCCCTAGTTGACCTCTGCACTCGGTGCCATTTAGTTTTAAGTTGGATGCTTTGCCACTCTAGGCCGAGCAGACAACTTCGACTAGAAGTCACCGTCACCTAGTTTAACTTGTACAAGCCCACATGTTTGGCTCAATCAAGAAGAAGTTCTGGCCACATGTGAGTCGGCCTGTTCTTAATATGAATCACACATCAAGAAATTAATGGTTATAACAGTAACATTTGCCTTGTGCGCATCTTCACTCGTTGCCAAATGGTTTTGAGTTGGATACTTTAGCACTTCTTACTTTTTACCTCTGTTCACTTTTTAGCTTCACTCCAGTTCTTTATCAAGATTTTTGTAATTAACTGATGCTTCAAATCCTAATGTTTAAATTATAATGCAGGCTGCTATATTTCGAGAAGAGAAAAACATCATAGATCTTTACATTATGCTCCTAAGGTTTTCAAGGTGACTTAGTGTGATAGTTACTTTTGGGTTACTTTCTATGATGAGACTGGGAGGGTTGGGTATTGATGTAATATATCTTCAGTTTAATTTTAAATCTTATCCTGATTCTGACTTAGTTTGGCCACTGAGACAATACCACGCCATCGAGATTATAGAGCATCTCTACAAAGCAATCAAGTATATCTCAAGAAGGTATGACCTCTTATTGTGTTACTATCAGAATTTGGTTCCGTAATTCAGGCCTGATTGGTCCATTTTGGATGTGGAAATTGCAAATGTAGAAGTTATATAATGCCCTAAGTGAGCTGGAGGAGCTGAAGCCGGCAGTGCAGCTGAAGATTAACGAGTTAAAGAGAAAACATACATATCAACTGAATGGGCACACTAACTCTTTGGGTTCCTCACTGGAGTCGCCTGCTGGCAAAAAGCAGAATATGAATGGTTATGCTTTAACCAAGGTAGGGTCAATGCATTGTGATAGTGGGTACCTAACATCTTATCTTTCTTTCTTTCTTTGTATATGAGTCTTGATTGTGTCTAAGGGACTGCTGCAATGGTCATCAGATATGATAGAATGAATGACAAGTTCTGATGGAGTCTCGGATTCTGAGGCAGCCTTAATCTAGATCATTTTACTCTCTCTTTCTTCATGCTGTTCTTAAGTTGTTTTTACATGAAGTTGCTTATTACGACCAAGTCAATGGAAAGTTCATACTTCGAAATGCATCCAGCAGACACAAAGACCTGCTGCTGGAGAATATATATATCAAGGTTTGAGGATCCAACAGTCCCATATCAAGCCTGTAGAAGACAGTTTCCGCCGAATGTAAGTTCTATAGTTTTATCTGCCACTGCACTTACTTTGTGTATTAGTACCAGTATTAATTGCAGTAGGGTAATGTGTTTGGAGCTCTCTATCTTTTAGTACTTCCTTTTCATTTAGATTCAACAATTATGCATAATTGTTTGCATTGCTAGATCTGTTTGAGTCTTGTCTTTCATTTTTTTCTTTCCTTTACCTCTTATCTGTGAGCGCATGTGTTAATGGAGAATTTACTTTGATTCACTCTGCATGACTTTGTTGTGATTTCCTAACCTTTGTTTGCTGGATTTTCCAGATCACTAAGTATCCCTCGTCCAAAGGAGGAAACTCTTTCTAGACATTCAATTTTGGGTCCAAACGGACTTCGTGGCCAGTGGCAACCTCCTCCTATTTATAAAGGGGTATGTCTTTTTAGTTTTATTTTAATGAGTAGTTATGAAGGGATATTACAGTCTCGGCTATATATACATTATCCACACACACACACAAAACACACAAACTTATATGCGTCGATATCACTGAAGCACAACATGGACTTAAAACTTGTGAATGCAGGTCCAATATCCAAGCAATATAGACTTGACGCCAATTGAAATCCCCAGGTTGGACGCCCTTTCCCCTTCTATTTTTGTAGATGTACCAAAACCTATGATGTAGGAAAGTTCAGAAAGAAAAATTAATGAAATGAAGGCACTATGGTGCTGCTAATTTTTTTGGTAAAAAGTTTGTTATAACCATGAAATGAAATGAAGGCACTATTGTGCTGCTAGTTTTCTCTTTGCATTATAACCATGTTTCAGTTTTCACTAGGTTCTCTAGTAATGCTAATATGGTAGTATGTGGTCTTTTGCTGTTTTAACAATTGTTGCTTATCAATTCTATGTATATCCTGAATTCCAAGCGAGAACAGCTTGCGGCAGCCTGTGGAAGATGGAGTTGTGATGAAAACGGATTTCAGCAATTCAGAACTCGAAAAATCAAGTTCAATATCAATTCTTCCTCCACCAAGTGATCAAAATCAGACGCGTCATGCTGAAGAACCTGGTTCCTTGATTTCCTTCGAAACAATAGACATTCCTCTTCAAGCAGATATTATCCGACAGCCTTCTCCGCCTCCTGTTCTGGCAGATGTACAAGATTTGATCCCCGCAACGTCACCCCCAGTTGCTGAGGCACAGATAGAGAATCCCTCTTCTGATGGATTATTTTGTTCCGAATCTCCCTTGGAATTGCACATTGTGATATTCCTGATCCCTTTTGAATGTTCACTTTCTTTCTTTTATGGGCATACCTTTTGTCTCTGACAGAATACATTTTTACGTCTTTGCTTTCATGTTTGTTTGTATGTCATGGCTAACTCAGAGCAAACTAGTGCAAACTAGTGGAGGTTGTATTTAGTCGTTTTCTCTAACTGTTTCTCTTTTCCAGTCAACAACATTGATGAACAGCTTCATGAAGTTGGCGAAGTCAAATACGGACAAGAACTTAGAAACCTGTGGCATCCTTGCAGGGTCACTTGTGCGTATTGTCAACTTAGCATTACAATGTTTATTTATCCAGCACTATTATTTAGACTGTAGTTTATCTATTTTGCAGAAAAACCGCAAATTTTATATTACAGCTCTCATAATCCCAAAGCAAGAATCAACCCCAGATTCCGTAAGCCAGAATTATTTCCTTTTCGAATCAGCTTTCTATATCATTCTACTAAAAGCATTCTTTCTCATTAGTGTCAGACCACAAATGAGGAGGAAATATTTGAAGTGCAGGATAAGCAGTCTCTTTTTCCCCTAGGGTGGATACATGTGAGCTCATAACTTTATTCAATTCACACTTTCTGATCTATCGGTCATCATATATACCTGTCTTAGTTATATGTTCTGTGGTCAAGTTATTATGGTTCTTCCTTATTCAGAAACTTTATCTGTCTGGCAATACTTGGTTTTGTAATGTGTAGGAGCTAAAGTAGGAAAAGAAATACAAGATATAACAGCCTGCTGTCTTGCTAAGTTTAGGTCTCACCCTGGAGGTGATCAACAATCAATCACAATCAACTGAATCATAAAATGTCGCACTAATCACGCTCATCCACAATAGGCAGGATAAAGCAGGGCCGCAATGACCTTACTAAAGAATATCCAACCATCTCTCTGAAACAAATGATGACCATCTAATGGCACAGCACTACGTAGTTGATCTAACGGTAATTACACTTGCAAAGCAGAGCCTTCATTTTGAGCATAGGGAAACTCCCATAGCTAGCAATATTCTATCCCAAACTCATTGACTATCTTTATATCCTCTAAAGTCATCAACCCGATAGATGTGAGTGTAGTGAGCTCATATAGGCCAGTAAGGAAACATCAAGTAGCAATGACAATTTGTTCAAGTAACAATCTCAATCTTCTGAATAGGATTTAATGAAAAAGCTAGTGTAGGAATGAGTAATTGGACTAGCACTAGTACACTCAAAACTCCCAAGTACCCCTAGGTCTACTCTCAATCTGCAAATGACAAAATTCACAAACACAATCCGATCAAGGAACTTAAGGATAAATTTGATGTTGGTATGTTTGGTTTTGTTGCTTCTGTTTCAGTGCCTCCCTTATGTTGCGCTTCGAGTTTTTCAAGTTATTATATCACGATATATCATTAGTTTCTCTCTTTGAAAATACATCAAGTTACTTACAGATGACTTTTTGATAAGTTTTTTGCTATGTAAGTGCCTGCCCTGTGCCGATTCAGACCTTTTAGTTTTTCTTTTTGTACTGGTAAGTTGCTATCAAAGGATTAATCCTGAACTTTATTTTGCAGACTCATCCTACACAGTCTTGTTTCATGTCGTCAATTGATGTGCACACCCATTACTCATATCAGGTGCCTGACTCTCGCTTTACCCCTTCTTGTAATCTTAATCTATTAACACGGAAGCTCCATTTTTGTGCACGAAGTGGAGTTCATTTGGCTACTTTTAACAAGTTATTGGAGCTAGTGCATGTTTGCCAAGAAAAAGGATGTCATTCAAGTCTATTGCATGCTTAGCCAAGTGAAGAAAAGGGGAACCTAGTCGAGGTCCTTCGATCAAATCGGTTGTTTTCTGTATATCTATAGTTTAAGCTCTCTCTCTCTCTCTCTCTCTCTCTCTCTCTCTCCCCCTCTCCCCCCTTCTCTCTCTCCCCCTCTCCCCCTCCTCTTTCTCTCTCCTCCCCCCCCCCCCTCTTCTATATATATGTATATAGTATATGTATTTGGATTCAACTGATAGGGTCTTCGACTTCCAAACCATTAATCCTTTTTTTCTAGAATTTTTCATTTCTAAATTACAATTAAATTAAATAGGTGTTCAACCATAATTGGTCACAAAAGTAACCTCCAACCCCATGATTTCCCATCCTCCACTTCTCTTCCCGTGCTATATATATATTCCTCCATTCATTTTATCTCTTGAATTACACGTGTGACATTCGACTGTCTAGGTTGTCCTTACCTAGTCTGAAGCTAGTTTAGGCATGTTGTCCTGCTTACCCGTCTGCTTTTTTTTTCTTTCCATTCTCTTTTCCTTGTAACTAAATGCTTTTGCTTAATTTTCTGTTCCCTCCAGATTATGCTGCCGGAATCTATAGCAATTGTCATGGCACCGAGAGATAGTTCAAGGTATGGATAGCTCTAATCTCGTGGCTGATATATGACAATAATCAGCTTTACATGCTATTATTGATCGGAAGTAATTTCTTCCTTTCCATTTGCAGAACCCATGGAATTTTCCGTTTAACCACTCCAGGTGGAATGGGAGTCATAAGGCAATGTCCGCGTCGTGGCTTCCATCCTCATGACCCACCTTCAGATGGTGGTCCCATTTACAAACAATGTACAGATGTTTATATGAATTCCAACCTAAAGTTTGACGTCATTGATCTACGGTAAATACACTCGTATTGATAGATACTGATACACCAACACATTGTTTCGCTGCCGAGTAAAATAATCTCTGCACTTGTATAGTAGACATTGTACATAACTGGAACTTCAATGGCTTGTCTGCATCTGAAACCGAACTGCTGGCATGTGTGTTTCTGTCGGCCTCCAGTCCGAAAAGAGGAAGCCATTGTGGTTCTAGTGGGAATTCATTTCCAAGAGGTTTTGTGAAAACTTCAAATTCGATTAAGTTGTGATCTTGTACAATCCAGATCATTGAGATTGGATAACATGCGGTGAACAGATCTGAATATGTCCATGGGTGTCGATGTTTCTTATTGATACGAAGATATGTACCTTCCGGAAGTTATGGCATTTATATTTTCTGAATATGAGGTGAAAGGTAGCAATGCGATTTTCATGGGGGAATATTCATCAGTGGCTATTTTCCGGTCTCCGGTGAGGATAGATTCAGTTTGCCTATATATATAGGGACGTGATTAACTGTCTTGCAGGCAAAATTAATTTACTTGCCAACGCAATCTGACCATCTATCAGTGATTTATGGACGGTCCAAATTAAATATTCTCATTCAATAGTGTTAGATAACTCTAATACTTTAACGTACTTGCAATCTAACTTCAAAACTTTAGAAAAATATAATTTTATGTACTCTAATACTTTGTAACATACAATATAAAATTACTCGATTATTTTAAGATATAATGTTATTTACAGAGACGTTCTTGGTTCTTGAATGTGCGCACGCCATGCTTCTCCTGTTGCTTTTCGATATCCAAGTTTTTCACCCAGTGGATATACAGCTCAATGCCACGTTCCTCATAATTGGCTAATGGTTGTTATCAAACACTTTCAAACTTCTAGGATATTTGTTTGAAAAGTGCAGTAGAAAAACGTCGTACTAAAACCAATACTTCTTATATTTATACTGGAAAGAAAATATTACATAGGAGCAATAGATTGTAATGATTCTTTCTATTGTTACATACTAATTCTTAGTACACTTCACACTCTTACACACTTTAGACTCTCTCAAACTTCATCTGCCTATTAACTCTTACTTTGACCCCTTTTTATACATGAAAGTGTTAGGCACGTACGATTCTTCAATAGTGAAAATCCTATATTAGTTTTGTAGGGTCATCTTTTTCTTTTATTATGACAGATATCTTTATTCTGTTCTCCACTTAGCTTTGTCATTTTTTGCTGGCATTTATGTCTATTTTAATCATGCTTATCTTGTGGTCCCGAACTCTCTTGGACAGCTCAAAAGTTTGACTAAGCAGATCAGGCTCTTTTTGTCCTTGGCTGTTGATTTGTTCATAAAGTTTGATTATTTGATCTTGACCCCGTTTGGAGGGTTCTATGAATGCTTTGCACCTCTTTAGGATCACTATTCTTCGTCTATCACAGAAACATGCTTCTTGGGAATTGATTACTATGTTTTCAATGGTTGCATGGACAAAATTAATTCTTGCAATCTTATCTTTCTTCACATTATACATGTCACATAGTTCATCCTGGAATGGTTTGTAAAAATCTATTATCAGTTTATTAGTTAATGGATAAACGAATCAAATCTGGTATGGCTGGTAGAACTTGGTTTCGCTTCTTTTTGCCAAGGTTGATATTATCTGGATTGTGATAATCTTCTGATTGAATCTCATAACTCCAAGAGCATATCGAATTATAGTTGGAGATTATCGATGAGTTGCCAATCATTTCGGTATATTTCGATTGTATCTACGAATCCATGTCAAATCCATTTTAGATCAATCTTTTCTGATAGTAGTGTGAGGCTTGGCCATCCATAATCCCAATTCAGGAATCCTTTCATTTCTGGTATGCGAAGGATCTCTTCGTGTTCATTTTCCTTCTTGACTAGTTCTTTTATTTTTACTAGCAATATCAGCTGAGAGCAATGATTCTAGTTCTTCTAACAATTGGATTCTTTCTTCCTTTTCTTGTAATACTATGATTCATTCTTCGTCGTTTATATTAAGCCTTTTGTCTAAGTGTTTAACATAATCAGTTAGTTGGTTGAGAGTTCTTCGTATTTTTTTTCCAGTAATTTTTCCTTAGGTAGTACCAAACATTTCTGAAGAGATTTTTGCTCTCTGCACATAAACTTGGATCATAAAATAGTTTTTTTTTTAATTTCCCCAATAAGGAAATTTGTTAGAATTGCAATATATATATATATATATATATATATATATATATATATATATATATATATATATATAATTCGCCGGTATGGGGAATCGAACTCGGGACCTCGAGGCCCCTTGCCATCTCCACCACCCCTTTGGATTAAAATAGTTTTGTTTTATTATCCCTAGCTTGTGTTATGGTAACATTCTATTTTGAAGATTTTTCATCTTCGTCAGTTGCCACCTTTCTTTTAGATCCTTGTTATTAGGATAGTAATTTCTTATTTTCTTGCCCATTTGTTTATGACGCCTTGCTATCGAGGTTTTAGTCTTACTCTCTTTGTTCCAAAACATATGCACTGGTTTTGAATGCTTAGTTTTATGTCGGCATGTTTTAGGGTTTTCGGGTTAGTAGTTCTAATCATCTTCTTTCGCTATTGAGGGAGGATTTGTGAATGACAAGGAACTGTCTTCCTTCTTTTTAGGGTAAATGACGTAGTAGTCGAATTTCCCTGATGGTTCTCCCAGTAGATCGACTTCAGGATCTCCTGCTTTATACCTTTATTTTAAGGCCTTTTGAGTAGTCTTTTTTGTGGTAACAACTCCCTGCATCATAAAGGATAATTCCTTGGTTAGGCTGTCTGCAAGTGGTGCAAGTGCATTTTTAGCTGATGAGATGCATTCTACATCAAAAGCACAATAACTGAACCATTGTTGCCATCGATAAAGTCTTGTTTGACTAACATCTTTAAGGTATCTCTTTAGGAAAGCTTTAAAACACCTATTTTCTGTTATGATAAGAAATTATTCTGAAACTAGAAATATGTAAAAAGATGTTATGCCACGTTTTATAGCTAAAAACTTTTTTTCGTTTATGTGATACCGAGTTTCTGCATCCTTAAAGGTTCCACTCCAGTATCTACACAACTGTTCTTCAATTTGATCAGGGGGTATTGTTTTTAATACTACACCCCAACAATTTTCAGAAGCGTCGGTTTCTAGAACTAGCTTGTCTCCTTATTTAGGCAAACTTAGTTTTGACATGGTTTTAACCCGACCTTTAATCCAAAGAACATTTTGGGTATCTTTGTCTTCCCATATCCACTTTCCTTTTCTAAACTTTTTACTTAAGGCTTAATTTCCTCGGTAATTTAACAACTCGATAAATATTTGAAGTTGCTTTATAACATTGATCTGTTCTGGAAATAGCTTTATTTTTTCAGTTATGTAATCTTGAAGGACAATTTTTCTACTGTCTTCTATTCTTAATCCTAGAAAGTTAATGGTGGTTTGTTCCCATTCATATTTCTTTTGTAATAGTATTGATCCATGGTCAATGAATTCTTGTGCTATATTTTTTAGACGATTTCTATGTTTTCTCTGGTTTTTGAGAATACTAATATATCATCTATGTACACTACACAGTATCTCCGTGCTTTCTAAAAATGTTATCTATCCTTCTTTGGAATAAAGGTGGAGCATTTTTTTATCTGAATGATAACACCGTCCATTCATAGTGTCCTTGTGGTGCACTAGGCACTTAATAGAATTGATGATTCTTCTATTTTGATTTGCCAATATCTGCTTTTAAAATCAAACTTTGAGAAAAAATTGGCAAGCTGGATTTTGTTTATAAGCATACTTTGTTTAGAATTTTAGCCATCTTTGACAGTTGTTGTGTTTAAAGCTCTATAGTCTATGGCTAATCTGGCTTTTCCTCTAGCATGTTGTGCATGATCTTTTACCATGAAAGCCGGACTTGAATGAGGACTCTTGACGGGTCTTATTAACCCTTATTTTAGTATTTCAGGAATCTGTCATTCAAATTCCTGGACCATCTCAAGACTTTATTGCATTGATTTTACGTTAACCACATAATGTTTATCCTTGAGGGTCAATGTCACCCAAGATTTATCCTTTTCCCATAATTTTAGCGGGTCATCACTAAAATTATTTTCTAACATCTTTTTTATGCTATCAAGACTAGCAATTTCTTTTCCTTGTTTGAATTGATAATGTTGGTTTCTTTCTTTAACCCTACTGGCATTTTCTTTGGTTACTTCTTTATTAAGTAACACTTCCTTGGTTACTTCTTTATTAAGTAACACTTCCTTGGTTACTTCTTCTTCAAGTAACCTTTTCCATGAGACTATTTTCTTTTCACCACACTAGGCTGCATAGAGAGACTCACTCTTGATATAATTTTTGATTTCTCCTAGTTTTTCTAGATGAAAATCAAATTTATATTTTTGAGCAGCATATTTTAACAACGGAATTTTTTAACATTGTATTTCAATATGAAACTCTTCCTGAATAAATGGTCGATTTTCAGTTTGTTTTAGGAAAGCATTTCTTATTATAAAATTATCGTCTAAGGAGTCGAATTAGATTAATCGCTCTATAATAAATTGTTTTCCATTTATTATGATCGGAGTATGATATGCTTCATATTCTGGCTCGAACTCATCGCCATTTGCCATTTGCATGATCATGAGTTGATCTGTTTTGATCCATCTTTCATAGGGTAAAATTCCTGGTCGTGCCAGGCAATAGGATGCTCCAGTATCTACTAAAGCATATATTTTATAAGGGTAATAACCTTGGAAGTCAAAACATAATTCTATATAAAAGTTGTTTGGACTTACTGCCATTCGTTTATTATTCATTTTTAGAGGTTTTTTTTTTTACCTTTGATAATACTCATAATGTCTTGAATACCCTTTTTAAGCTCATATCCTGTCAAGCCCTTTTCTTTCACCTTCTTCTTGACAGTGTCATGTATTGATGTTGTGGTCATTACATGTATGGTTTCTACATGTAATGACATACTTCGTATGATTGGAATGGTAACTGTTTTGTACCCTATGATGTCTTCGTCATGACTTTTTTTCTTTTTTGGCAGATTCTTTTACTATTTTTTCTTTTTCCTTTTCCTTTTGTATTTGTAGATGTGGAAGCTGTAGAAGAGCCAAAATGTCTCCTTGGTTCTTCGAGGATGACAACACGTTTATTTTTCTTAATCTGCATATATTGTTTACTAGCTAATCCTTCTCATATCACCCATTTTTTAGGCCATGATAGTTGCTTTGGATTTATCTTTCGTGCTTTTATTGCTCTGGCATTACTACTTGTTTGTTCGAATAGTTCTACTTTGCTGTTTAGCGTTTTACTAAGTGGATTTGTGGTATTTACCACTCTGTAAACTAAATGATATTGTACTGCAATATTTTTCCAAACTTCGCGTAATTCGGTCATGTCTTGAGTCTGAATCCTCAGTCCTAATGTTTTGTTAAGATAAAGATCTTTTAATGACATGAAGTAGTTTGATGTAGTTTTAAACCAAACTGATCTGTTATATAAGTTACTTTGGATACCCCCGATTAGGGCTTTTTCAAAAGTTTTCTACCGATTTTCTGTTAAACAACATATTATTGGTGTATCTCTGCCATCTATGAATAATGGACAAAGACTAATTTGTATCTTACCAATATGGCCATAGTGATATCATTCTCTAAGGTATTATTTTACCTTATCTATCCTGAAGAGAGGAATGTCCAGTATTCTTTCTTTAGTTTAACCTACCGAGGTTTCTCCTTCAGGAATCTCTACCTTCATCTTACTCCGAAACCTGAATATGGAGTTTTTGTATATTTTTCCAACCTTGATTTTAAGCATCTCCCAATGGTTTATAGTAGAATTGAGAGTTTCTTCCTCAATTGTTTCACTCTGACTAATTATGTTACTAGACAAGTGAATCATCTTTTCTTCATGATCGTAGGTTTCTGACATTATGAAGATCGTGCCTACGCCTTTTAAAGTTTTGTTTAAACTTTCTTTATCATCTGATGTTGTTTCATCATCAGACTCGTAGTCGTATTCTGAAACAAGTTCTTCTGCTTCGTCTTCATAATCTAATTCATATCCCTATGCTGGCTCATATCTTTCTTCAGCGAATAAGAAAAATCTTATATTTTCTTTTCTTTTCTTACTTGGACATTTATTTGCATAATGTATTTTTTCGCCACATAACCAGCAACAATCACACTCTTCTGGAGATTTTCCTTTTGGACATGAAAGTTTTTTATACAAAATATTTGATTTCTTTCTAATATATCTTCCCCATGGTTTTGGTTTTTCTCTTGATGGATTAAATTTTCTTTTCTAAAAATTTTTCCATTTTTTTCACATATCTTTTTTCATTTCCAAATATTTTCTTCTCGAATTTTTTATTCATGAAGTTTGGCTTCTTTTGGCATCCATAGCATTTTACCATGTTATTGACTTCAGAATAACAGTCTTAACTCATATGAGCTTTTTTCATATCTTTTATTGTCTATCCTTCAGTATAATATTTCTTTAGAACTTTTTCCACAGCTGACATCCTTCCTCCTAAGGAATTGCAAAGCATTCCGTCATTTAGGAGTTTAACGAATTCTTTTTCCGCTAACTCGTCCGATGGTTCAGGAAGTTTGGCAATAAATTACTTTTGCCAATGGAGGCTATCTCTGAGTTCTAACTTGTAAAAAAAAAAAATAATTCACAAGTGTTATTTTTAAAATAGTGCATATCGCATATTTGTAGTTTTGTTAAATTTGTGAAAGCATTTTTTTCTTGAATACCTATATTATTTGTAGATATTCCGCAGAACTCTCCTTTGAGGTTATCTGCATAAAATTTTATCCATTCTTCAGAAATACTAAGCTTGCTCTGGGCTTCAATTATCCTTTCGTTATCTGCTATACTATTCCAGAACCTAGCTGTGTTTCCTCGCAGGGTTGCTCGAATAAAATGTTTCATAGCAGGCCTTTCTGTTAAATTACCACCTATAATGTCAAAACTTAAGGCTTGTGCCCAATTATCGATTATTACTTCAGTATATGAAATACAATCGATATCAAGATACATGCCGTATTAATTTACGGGCTCATTTCTTCCATTCTTGTGGACAAATCCTTATTTTAAAATTTTCCTTATAGGGGCGTTGCTAAATTTAGAATTTCTTTCTAAATTTAATTATGGATTCTATGCTCCTACATAATTTGGATCGGTTTTCCGCTCCATAAATTCATATCAACAAATGCTTTATTTACTTCTGATATAACTTTTTTTTCTTCTTGTTTATATTACTATTCTTTTAGAACAGCTGGATCTATTTCATCCATCATTGATTATTTCAATGATTTTTCTTTTTCTACTTTGTCTAAGTAGTCATTTATTATTTTTTCTATTTCTTCTACACCCATTCTCTTTACGGGATCTTTGGTGTCTTTTAAGCCACTTGAAAAGGGTTTTCTTTCACATTCGCTACAATTGTACGTTATAACTTCTTTAAATACATATGAAGTTTCGTTGCTATATTATTTATTGGTAGTGTCATAACTTCCAAAGTTTGATAAGAAGATATCTGAGTTTAGGACATGGTTTTCACTTCCTAACACTTTATCTGAATTGTATAATTCAGTTAATATCTAAGATGTTATCTTGTTTAGATTTCTAGAGATATTTAAAGTTTCATGAGATATATCCATTATTTGATT
This sequence comes from Escallonia rubra, assembly GCA_033065855.1. NCBI lineage: Eukaryota > Viridiplantae > Streptophyta > Magnoliopsida > Escalloniales > Escalloniaceae > Escallonia > Escallonia rubra. The sequence goes on along the minus strand of JAVXUO010001200.1, from coordinate 495,565 downwards.
TAATAATCCAGTTATCTCAGTTTTCCCAACTCCATGGTCTAAGTGTATAATTCACGTCATATGATTTAATAAATAAGAAATTTTCATGAGTTTTTCATTTGGATCTCGCCTTTGATTAGGCTCTAATATCAGTTTTGTATGGCTAAATTCTCATTTGGTCAGGAATGACATGTTCTAATCTTGAGAGGAGTCAATTTTAGTCTTATGAGAAATATGAGGTGTTTTAAGTGAACTGCTTAGAAGTTGAGGGGTTAAAAAGAATACTAACTAGAGAGTTGGCAACTTTCCAGTGCTAGCATTTTATCCACCCCCACCCCCCACACACACACACACATATATATCTCTTCAACAGCTCCTCTCCTCCCCCACCATCATCACCTCTACCACCACTAACATCACCATCCCTGCCACTAAGAAAAAAAACAGCATCGACATCGCCACCACCGAGGTCCTTTCTAGATCTGAGCCAAAACCGCTGCCATCTCAGTGGTTTTGGCTCAGATCTACTGTCGATCTTGGTGATTTTGGCTTCGATCTAGACGATGATGTAATTAATTCGAGATGAACATGGGGTTAAGGGCGGTGGTGGGTGGCTATTGCCCTAACAGTGGTAGGTGTGGGCGGTGGTTCCGTCTTCTCTCTCTCTAGAGTGGCTCAAGCATTTCTTTGTGCGACTGTGGTGTCTTCTAGGTCTTCATCTGACCCATCTCCACCTGAACCACTATCATTAGTTTTGCTCTTGTTGTCTCCATGGTTGTCCGTTGATACAAAAGACCGTCTCCCGATCTTTCTTTCTCGGACTTGGGGCCTGGTGGATGCGGTGAGAGTATTTGGTTTGTGATGGGTTCGATGGCTCTTGTGGATAACCTATGATGGGATCGACAGGGGAGCTGTGATGGCTAAGATGATCATTGGTGGTGCTATGATGATATCCAAGATCGTGGTGGCTGAGTTGTGACGACTGATGGTGATTGAGCTGTGACGGTTAGCGGTGGTTGATGATGGGCCGACCACCACCATGTCACCGTCGTCGATGGTGACCACCATGATGGCCGACGGTATTGGAGATGTCACGGTGAATACCAAATTACCAATTTAAGCTTGTTAATACCAATTTTAATCTTTCTTTTTGATTTTTCTTGAAACTATTGCAAGTCACAAACTCGATTACATTGATCTTTCTCTCAAAAAATTACATTGATCTTCCTTATTCACTTTGACCCCATCTTTTCATCTCATTCTCTCTTCCATATTTTTTTCTGTATCACCAACATAGGAACTTCAAGCCAGTTGTAGTTATGTCTAAGCCTCTTTTCCATCTGGCTCTTGATTTAATAGTCTCAAGGCTCTGTCTAAGTCTCATCTTTTTCTTTGTCTCTCACTCTTAATCTATATTTCTCCGTTGTTTTGAAGTTTCTTACTCTATGTTTTGACTTTGGTGTTAATGTTGTTCAGGGACAATGACTTTTGGCGAGCAGAACTCGCTGCCCCAATCATTTCTCGTCTCCTCGACAAAGCCTTCGATTTCAGAATCAGCTTCTTCGATTCTGTAGAAATGTACTATGTTTATCAAAAAATTCTTTCTTAGGGGTTATGGCTGTTAGTGGTGGATTTGATGTCAAACATGTGTGGATGTCTGTTAGTGGTGACTTCAATTTTCTGCGGTAGATCGGTGATCGATGGAGGGGAGGGCGGCAACAGAACAGACAAAAAGAAGAATGAAGATGATGAGCATAGTTGTCCCAATAACTAACCGCTCCTCTTTGGGGCAATTAGCCGAGAACAGCTTAAAAAATAATAATCTCAGTGGTTCACACGGTGACGTGGACGACTAGATGACAATTGGAGAAATAAGATCTTCATCGATAAATGTGGATCAGCTCCGTATACGGTGATTTGCATTCTAGGAGCGAGAATATAAACATAAAAAAAGAAAAAAGAAAAGGGATTGCGAAAAGAACATAAGAGGCATCTCCATAGCAAGATTCTCCTTCTAGCAATTATGATAAATGAAAGAATATATCAAATATTGATGAATCAAAGGAAAGAGAAAGTTATTGATGACCGGAAAAAGTCACTTCTCATAATCTAAAGCTACAAAACTCTGCCATTCCTCCTCTATTACTACTGATTTGCAAATTCATCATGATTACATCCCCTTTCATTTGTAATTGTAAGAACTAGCATGAACTTCATTTGTATATTGTTTATGAAAATTTTAAACAGAAAATCCTCCCTCCTTTCAATCCTCCCGAAATGCAGCTTTGGGACCGAACGCCTTATGATTAGGTCGTGTCAAGTCCCTGAAAGAATCTCTGTTCTGGAACATAGCATAGGGACAATTTGCTCCCAAGTCAGACGAACATTTTTTCATTCAAATTATGGGCCCAAAGAACATTTGTGGGGACCTGATGCCATAAGATAATCTTGTCCCAGGTCCCTAATGACATGGATGATCAGAACTGGAGTTATGGGACTCAAGCCTTCTTAACCTAGATCAGCTAAAGATTATCCTATATAAAGTGGAGCCTAAAATGACTTTATGTGGACCCGATGCCATAAGATTTGTTATGCGAGGTCCTTCTCAAGCCGTAATTTTGGGACTCGAGCAGTTTTACCCCCATATCAAGTGAACATCTTTTTGTTACATTTTGGGCCCAACATGCAATTTTGGGACCTAAGGACAAAAGATAAGGTTGTGCCAAGTCCATAATGAAACGTCTCGTTCTGAACCCATGTTTTGGGACTCGGAGGGTTTGCTCCCAAATCAAGTGAATACTTTTTTACTAAATTTCGGGCCCAAAACACAACTCTGAGGACCAAATTCCATAAGATTAGGTTGTGCAAGGTCTCTGATAAAATCTCTCTTCTAAACCCTTGGTTTTGGACTCGGACTGCTTTGCCCCAGATCAGCTGAATATTTATTCAGTCATATATTTGGGACCAAAGTGCAACACTGATTATTTGAAGCCAGAAGATTAGGTTGTGCCACGTCCTTAATAAAATCTGTCATCCGGAACCCTTATTTTAAGACATGGACGATTTTGCCCTTATATTATGCGACACTTTTTCGTTAAATTTCAGGCAAAAAATGCAACTTTGGGGACTTGATGCCAAATGATTAGTTTGTGCTAGGTCCCTAATGAAATCGCTTCTCTGGAATCCTAGATTCGGGGCTCGGACGATGTTTTCTCATCTCAAGCGAACAATATTTCTATCAAATTTTCTCCCAAAGCACAACACTGGGGACCTGATGCCATAAGACTAAGTTGTGTCAGGTCCCTAATCAAATTTCTCGTTCAGAGTGCTAGCTTGGGACTTGGACGGTTTTGCCCCCAAAAGGTAAACATTTTTTGTAGAAACTTTCGGTCCCGAAATGGAACTGTGGGAACCTGAGAAAAAAAGTCATAAGATTAAGTTGTGCTAGGTTCCTAAAAAAATCCCTCGTTCCAAACCCTAGTGTTGGAACTTGCACAATTTTGCCTCTCTATGAGACATACATTTTTTGTCAAATTTCGGGCCTAAAACATTAACTTTGTTGACCTGATGGCATATAATTAGTTACTGTCAAGTCCCTAATAATATCTCTTGTCCAAAACCATTGTTTTTTAACTTGGACAGTTTTGCCCCAAATTAGGTGAACAATTTTTCTTTCAAAATTCATGCAAAAAATGCGTTCATGGGGACCTAAAGCCATAAGATTAGGTTGTTCCAATTTCCTATAAAACTATCTTGTCCGGAACACTAGTTTACAAACTCGGGCAGTATCGCCCCCAAATCAGGCCAACATTTTTTTGTCAATTTTCAGGCCCAAAACGCAACTCTGGGACCTGATGCCATATGATTAGGTTGTGCAAGGTCCGTAATGAATGCTCTCGTCCATAACCCTCATTTGGAGACTCAGATAATGTGGCACCCAGATCATGTGAACATTTTTTTAATCAACTTTTGGGCCGAAAATGCAACTCTAGGGAACTGATATTATAAAATTAGGTTTTGTCAGGTCCCTAGTATAATTTCTTATCCGGAAGCCTAGTTTTTGGACTCGGATGATTTTTCTTGTCAAATTTTAGGGTTAAAACACAACTTTGGGAACCTGATTGCATAAGATTAGATTGTGCAAGGTCCCTAATAAAATTTTTAGTCCAGAACCCTAGTTTCAGTTTTATATCCCGATCAGGCAAACATTTTTTCGCTCATACTTTGAACCCAAAATAGAACTCTACGGACCTAACGCCATAATATTTGGTTGTACTAGGTCCCAAATAGAATCTCTTGTCTGAAACCCTTTGTTGTGGGACTCGAACAAATTTACCCCTAGATTAGATCAACGTTTTTGCTGTCAAATTCAAGCCCAAAATGCAAATCTGGGACCTAATGTCATAAAAATAAGTCGTGCCAGGTTCCTAATAACGTCTCGTCGGGACCTTAGTTTTGGGATTCATATAGTTTTTCCCTAAGGTTAGGCGAACATTTCTTCTTATTTCGGGAAAAAATGCAACCTTGTAACTTGATGCAACAAGATTAGGTTATGCCTGGATCCGAGTAAAATATCTCGTCCGTAACCCTGGTTTTGTAACCCGGATGGTTTTGCCCCCAGATTAGGCAAACACTTTTTCGTCAAATTTTGGGCCCAAAATGCAAACCTCGGAACCTGATGCCATAAGATTAGGTTGCACCGGGTCCCTAACAAAATCTCTCCTCCAGAACCCTAGTTTTGAGACTCGAATGGTTGTGCCCTCATGTCAGACAAACGCTCTTTGTGTCAAATTTTCTCCTAAACACAACTCTTGCAGACCTGATGCCATAAGTTTAATTTGTGTTAGGCCCCTAATAAAATCTGTCATCTCTCATCTAGTTTTGGGACTTGGATGGTTATCATGCGAACATTTTTCCTATCAAATGTCTGTCGCAAAACCCAAGTCTAGGATTTTGTGCCATAAGATTAGGTTGTATCAGGAGGGGTCAGGCTACCCATGTATGTAGGTCTAACTTAAAGGTTCAAGTGTTGGATAATGTTGCAGTCTTTCATTTTATACTCAATCAATAAGATTTTGTTACTTCACGTAAAAATTCTAAGACCTTATATGCAATTTCCTATATATATATATATATATATATATATATATATATATATATATATATATATATATTTGGTAGAACGGAGAATTGCATTGAAAATATAAAGGTTATAGAGTTAGTCATTTCGGCTATACATACTAGATCATGACTATGCTTGTCATGTAGAAAGCGATATATGTAACGGGAAACAGAGTTTGGTGCTTGCAAATACAAAAGCAAAAGGGGAGAGGATAAAGATCAGTTACAACATAATTGGTTCACCCAATCCTGATATACGGCTATACAGGCAAAACATGCAAAAGCTGCTAGTGATCTGGCCTCTTTTAGTTGCAAGCTACTGGCTCTGGCTACTAAGATAATGCATATAGTGCAAAAGCTGACAGAAATCGTACAAGATCGGCGCCAGAGTGTTTGGGACATCATCAGCATTTGTGAGCTAAGACAATAAAAATTTAGAGTCAGTCACAATAATAATGTGATTGATATGATGATCTTTCACCCATGTAGTGACAAGAAGAAGGCCTTTTGCTTGTGCTGAAAGCCAATCAGAGGCCCTGGAAGAGAAAGCTGCTGATCCACATCTTATGTTTTGGTGATTAAAGCAAGTGAGGCCAATCCCTACTTTCAGACGTTCTATGTCATAAACTATGGCTATATAATAGAAATAGGGTGAGGGTTGAGGCAAGTACAAGGGCTGGTGGTGTGACACCCTCAACCTAGGTGACATCACCGGGCTGAGTTATCGATCATAATCACATTCAAAACCATGTGCTGAATACAGAGCAACTACATCCTCATACTCATACATCATTAATAGACGCTCCAAAATGCGTCCTTACAAAAATTTTCTTACAAACATACACCTTACTGCAGCGGAAGACTTTCAGGTTTTTAAACAACATGAATGTTTACAACCTAATATACGACTGTAGTCGTAGGACTCTTATCAACCTATCTCGCAACTCAATCTTTATCCCACCATTTCTAGCTGGTCTTACCTCACACATCTGATCCCCTTGCTCAACTTTTCTAGCTTGTTTCTTTTTCCTTTCTAGAAGGTTCTCCTTGATCAACCTTATAACCTGCACAATACAACATAAGGAATTAGCGCAAATCACCCAGTAAAGACAACACGAGGAGTATCGTGTGCAAATGATTCAAGAGACTCGGAGGAATAATAATCATCTCAACGATAGAAATGAATCAAGAGTTCCAATACATTTTCGACATCAGCATAATTGTCAAACGATAATTTTTCTTTCATTAGACTGAGGGGCTTTAAGGCCCAACAGAACAACATTACTACCACCTCCTCATAGACTGGAGTGACTGTCTGACCGACTATGCAAGTGGACCCGAAATCCAAGGTCGTAAAGATAAACATCATTGAAATACAAATCATTAAAATCATCAACATCAAAAGAATATCAAATGCAATGCACATGGACACGACGGACAAGACTCGACCAGACACGATAGACTCTGCTCGAGCGATATTCATCCTCTTTGGCCAGTGATCATAATTCATAGGCCATCCTCCTCATATTGATTTCCCATTTTACGGGATGTTCATCTCAGTCTCAAATAAATAGAAGAGACATTGTCAACAACAAGGGAACTCATCTTGAGTGCTTTCCCTAACCACCTTACAACCAAGCAGCAGGACTTCTTCAAAGAGGCGGAGTAAGGGAAAATTTATTTCACCTTGCGTCCTCAACAACACAGCTCAACAAGGAATATCGGATCAAGAGATCAACCGGTGTTCAAACCTAACAACAAGAGTTCAACGTAACGTCATCAACAGGGCGGACTTGGGAGAAGATTATCGCAAGCCCTCAACAACGTTCTTGCATAAGAGGAATGTCGACTACCAATAAGTACCGACATTCCACAAACAACATCATCATCAACGACAGGGCGGACTCGGGAGAAGTTTGCCACAAGTCCTCAATGGTGTTCTCAAAGAGAAGAGATATTGGCTATCAATAACTGCCGACATCTCACAACAACCACACGATAATCCCTACGCATCATCATTATCAACTTCAGGTATGCTAATCGAATCGAATCATAGCATATTAGAACACGACTTATTCTTACTAAACTTCATCAACGGGGCGGACTAAGGGAAATTACTCACCTTAAGTCCTCAACAACGTAATTCCAAATCAACAAATACCGGTCACAATAATTACCGGTGTCAAATCATAACGATGAGAATTCAACAACACGTTATCAACATGGCATGCTAATCGAAACAATGAATTAGCATATCAGAACTGCATTGTCCTTACCTGATTGGCTTATAGCCGAAGAAACTCAATCTCTGATCGCAACGAGCTGCATCACCTAGTCAAATCATACCCTGCTCGTTAGTCATCATTCAACATATACGCACTCCTTATTCTACCCTTTCCCATTTAATCGTTTATAGCGTCTTATGACAGCTAGTTAACCCGATCCAATAACTGGATCTTTCACCTAGCCTTATCGACGCATTAGCGATAACAACCTCCCCTCATTTTAGATGTATTAACACCATTCTGGAAGTTTAATAGCACGCGTTCCCAAAAATTTGGCGTCAACATGACATATTACCAAAATACGCCCTGATGGCCGCTACACCACCGAACACCCCAAAACCGCTTTACAACTACTTCTTAGATGTACTACATCATTTATAGGCCAAATAATCTCTCAAAAAATTTTAGAGGGAAAATTACCAAAACACCCCCCCTAGGCGGTAAATTACCAAAATACCCCTGGGGGTTTCCGGTACCAAACAAATCCCAAAACCACTTTAAAATGATATTTTAAGCGTGCCAAAATCATTTTTGAGCTAAAAGAGTTTTAGAAAATTTTTGCCCCAAAAATTCCGAACCGGTGTCTAGATCGAACGCTTAAAAGTCTGTGCAGCCAAAAATAGTAAACAACTTTGGAATGACCCGAAATCTTGGAAAATGGTACTTCTCAACATCCTAGGATTCTCTTAAAATTTTCGCGTGAAACCGCGCTAGTTTGATATTTTAAATTTCACCGTAAAGTTCCAAACTTCTCGCATCCGTTCACCCCCTTCCCGACCTCGGAAAAATCTGAAATGTTTCCACGATATAGGTATCCTATAAATAACTAGGGTCTCTTTTTTTCACTTTGGCTAAATTTGACCATACCTATTTTAAAATTTAGAATTTTAAATTGTTTCTTCATTTTCACTTTTAGTGACAAAAATAGTCACTATTCACATCAACACACACTACTTCACCTTCACGCACACACACTCACCTTCTTCCTCCTTCAATCAGCAGCATCCTGGGCACACTCCTCTAACAATCACGCATGAACTTCTCACAAATTCATCTTAGATCACTTAAACACATTATAACATACCTAATTCATGCCCTAAACTCATTTTTATACATCAATTTGTAACATATCGAAGAGATGCTACTGGATTTCGTAGCCATGGATAATGCTTTCAACTCACAATTGAACAAGAAATGAGAGAAACAGAGAATTTTATTGATGTAAGAAGAGAGTCCAAAAGAGAGAAGAACATAAAGTTTGTAGAGAGAAGAATTACAATTCCAATTTCATAAAACGTGACTCTCTCTGGTTTGCCTCACGCCTAAAAGCAAAACAAAATTCTAACAGAATTCAAATTGAAAGTTTTGGCTCTAGCACCAAAACTGAATACAAACAATTGTCACTAAAATCACTTTAAAAGAAATACAAGCTGGAACTGAACGATGTCGTCTCATGTTATTGTGGCCAAGTCCAAACGATGTCGTCTGAAACTACCGCCAAACTCTGCTTGCAAACCTTAAGCTGGGGTTGCTCCTTCTTGATTGATTATAGGTCTTCTGCCATATCTTGTAATGCGAATCTTGACCCTGGGCTTGCTCCTTCCAGCTTACTGGCACCTTGATCTTCACCTTCAGCTATCTATTCATCCACTGCAGCATCACTTTCAGCTATCTATTCTTCCACTGCAGGTCTTGGGGACATGACATTCCCCCCTCCTTTACCAAACCCTTGTCCCCAAGGGTTCCAATTAGGAAAGCGAGCCTTCATAACGTCCCAGTCCTCCCAAGTTGCATCACCCTGACTAGCATTAGACCATTGAACCAATATCTGGGCTGCTGCTTCATTACCTCGTTTAACAATTCTGTGATCCATGATGGCCACAGGGTCTATTAAAAATTGACCTTCAGTGCCAAGGGGAGGTAATTGGGATGAGGTAGGTACATGTTGTCCCAACCGTTTCTTCAATAAGGATACGTGGAAAACTGGATGAACTGAACAAGATTCTGGTAGTTGCAGTTTATATGCTACCTGGCCAATTTTCTGCAGAACCTGATAGGGCCCATAAAACCTTGGTGATAGCTTGAGATTCTTCCTTAGTGCTAGAGTAGTCTGCCTGTAAGGTTGCAGTCTAAGGTAAACCCAATCGCCAATATCAAAGGATCTTTCAGTCCTATGCAAATTAGCATATTGCCGCATTCTTGACTGAGCTAGGACCAAATGGTCCTTGAGTAGTGTTAGCACCTTACCTCTACTGCGCAAATAGTTGTCCAGCTCTTCAATAGTGGTGGTTTCAGGAGTGGTGAGACTAGGGAGTCTTGGTTTGTAACCATATACAACTTCGAACGGTGTCATTTGGATGGCTGAGTGATAGTTGGTATTGTACCAGTACTCTGCTAAGGACAACCACCTAGTCCACTGATTAGGCCTCTCACTGCACATGCATCTCAAATAGTTTTCCAAGCAGTGATTAATTCGTTCTGTTTGACCATCACTTTCTGGGTGATAAGTTGTACTGTGATTAAGCTTAGTCCCTAATAGTTTGAAGAGCTTAGTCCAAAAGTGTGACAAGAAGATCTTGTCCCTGTCACTCACTATGGACTCTGGCATCCCATGCAACTTGAAAACCACATCAAAGAAGTGATTAGCTATGATCTCAGCTGTGAAAGGATGAGTCAGTTCAATGAAGTGAGCATATTTGCTCAGTCGATCTACCACAACTAGTATTTAATCTTTACCAAAGGATTTAGGTAAGTCCTCAATAAAATCCATGGAGATATGAGTCCATAGTTGGGTAGGTATGGAGAGAGGCTGTAGCAGCCCTGGATAAGGGACATTTTCATGTTTGTTCTGTTGGCAAACATGGCATTCCTTCACCAATTGCAGTACCATTTGTTTCATACCAGGCCAAAAGAAGAACATAGAAGCCCTTTTATAGGTATTGTGCATACCTGAATGTCCCCCCACACCTGAAGAATGTAATTCTTCCAAAATCTGGCTCCTCAGATGGCCTTGGGTACCAACATACACTTTACCCTTATACCTCAGTATACCTCCTTGATAAGTATAAAATGAGGTGGCCATAGGATCAAGCACAAGTTCTTGAATGGCCTGTTGTGCCTGCTCATCTGCTTCTAAGCTGTCCTGCAGTTCTTGGTGCCATAATGGAGTGATGGTAGTGATGACATTGCACTCTTCTGAGTGGAGTTGTGGCAGCCTAGATAGGGCATCAGCTGTAGATTTCTCAATTCCCCTCTTGTACTGTATCTCAAAGTCAAATCCCAGCAATTTAGATAGTAGCTTTTGCTGTAACAGTGAAGTTACCCTTTGCCCAAGTAGGTACTTCAAGTTACTGTGATCAGTCCTCACAATAAAGTGAGAATGACATAGGTATGAGCTCCACTTAGTGACAACATGCACTAATGCCAATAATTCCTTCTCATAGGTTGATAAACCTAGGTTCTTGACCCCTAAAGCTTTGCTGATATAAGCAAGGGGTCTGCTCCTTTGCATAAGAACAGCTCCAATTCCCACATCACATGCATCAGTCTCCACTTCAAATGCAAGGGAAAAATCAGGTAATGCTAAGACAGGGGTAGTGGACATAGCTTGCTTGAGTGCTGTGAAGGCCTGTTCAGCTGTTGCACTTCAGTGGAAGGCATCCTTCTTGAGTAGGTTGGTAAGAGGCTTGCTGATTACACCATAATATTGTACAAACTTTCTGTAGTAGCCAGTCAGCCCAAGAAATCCCCTTAAATCCTTCAGTGTTTTGGGAGTAGGCCAATCTAACATGGCTGCCACTTTGTTGGAGTCTGTGGAAACTCCATCACCATTTATCAAATGTCCAAGGTGCTCCACCTGTTCCTGAGCAAATATACACTTGCTTTCTTTGGCATATAAGGTGTTAGCTCTGAGTATGTCCAAGACAACTTTCAAATGAAATTGATGAGAATCCAAGTCTTGACTGTAGACTAGGATATCATAAAAAAAAAACTAAGACAAACCTTCTCAAATAAGGTTGAAAAATGGTGTTCATGAGTGATTGAAAGGTTGAGGGAGCATTTGTGAGGCCAAAAGGCATCACTTTGAATTCGTAGTGACCTTCATGAGTTCTAAATGCAGTCTTATGTTGGTCTTCCCTCATCACTCTGATTTGATGGTACCCACTCCTGAGATCCAACTTAGAAAAAATAGTTGAACCTTGCAACTCATCAAGCAAATCATCAATTACAGGAATTGGATACCTGTCCTTGATGGTCAACTTGTTAAGTTCTATGTAATCTACACAGAGTCTCCAACTCCCATCCTTCTTTTTTACTAGTAATACGGGTGAAGCAAATGGTGAAGTGATGTGTTGAATGATACCTGTCTGCAATGGCTATGAAATGATTTTCTCAATCTCATTCTTTTGTACAAAGGATACCCTGTAAGGTCTCAGATTCACAAGTTTAGCCCCTTCCTCCAATCTGATATGATGATCATGGGTTCTTTGAGGGGGAAGCTCTTTTGGTTCTTCAAAGACATCTTGGTAGGCATTGAGTAGGCCTTGAATCTCCATTGGAATATCACTGTCCTTTGGAGTCAAGGTGACTGCATATATTTGTCCAAACATAGTGCCTGCATTTCCTTGGATCAACTTGTGCATAGCTTGGGCAGTGATCATTTTGATAGTTGTTCCCTTAAACTCTCCACCTTTAAGGATAACTAACTTGCCTTGGTGCTCGAAGGAGATTTGGTTCTTATCAAAATTAAAATTCACACTCCCAAACCTTCTTAACCACTGCATGCCCAACACACAATCACATCCCCCTAATGGAAGTATCCTCATACTGGACTTAAAATCCTGTGATCTCATACTCCATTTAAAATCCTTACACGCAGTATCTGTTTTAAGCCTAGCTCCATTAGCTACTGCAACAGTGAGGGGGGGAGTGTCTTCCAGCACACAACCAAGCTTCTCAGCAGATTTAGGGTCTAAGAAATTATCTGTAGACCCAGTGTCAATCAAGATGCTAAACATCTTATTCCCAACTTGTCCCAATATTCTAATGGTGTTGTGAGTATTGTTGCCTGCTAGTGCATGTACACTAATCTCATGTTCACTGTTGGGGAAAGGGTCAGAGTTGTTAGGCTCTTCTAACTGTTCCCTTTCATCATTTCTCATTTCAGCAGATTCCTCATCCTCTGTGTCCTCAGCTATTATCATAGCTATAGACCTCATAGGGCACACTCTTGTGATTTGGCTAAAACTTAGCTCCACACCTGAAGCATAGTCCTTGATTCATCCTCCTTTGGTGTTCCTCTGTAGACAATTGATTAGATCTTGGAGGAGGTCTAGGGGGAGTTGGTAGTAGGCCTCTTTGGAGACTGTTGGTGTAAGGTAGGGCTGGAGGTTTTAATGGCATATAAGGAATTGTGGCTATTTTGGCTGTTGTTGTAGGAGCTGTAGGTTTATAGGATGGTCCAGGGTTGGTGAAGGTAGGCTTATATGGAGTTTGAGTGTAATTTGATGTGGTGACTGCAGTGTGCAAAGACTTATGGCCTCTAAGCAAATTTTGGATTGCCACTTCCTCTCTTCGGGCTATGTGTATAGCCTTGGTAAGAATTCCCACCTTAAATTGTTCAACTCTACTATGGATCTCAGGCCTTAATCCACCAATAAAACTCATGCAAAAATAAGACTCATCCAAATAGTCAAATTCCTGCACTACTTGAGCTCGTAATGCTTCAAATCTGTTGAAGTAATCATCGACCGTTCCAATTTCTTGGAGTTTATTGAACTCTCCCAACACACTTACTCCAGTTAGAACTAAGAACCTAGCATACAAATCCCTCACAAAGGAGTCCCAATCTACATTCTTTATTGGTTTAATATAGGCAGCATACCAGTGTTCTGCCTGAGCATCGAAGTGGACCGATGCATAAGGGACCTTGTAGTCCTCATGTATAGGACACAATTCGAAGTATTGCTCAGCCTTACGCACCCAACCCCTAGGGTCGTCACCATTGAACCTTGGAAATGAGAGCTTAGGTAACCTAGGAGGTGGTAGGTTACCTGTAGAAGGTGGTGGAGTGTTCTGCTGGTGATTATACTCCGATCGGTTGTTCTTGTGGCTAGACTCTCCACGTTCTGAGGTAGACTTGGACTGAGCTTCCACTCGAGCATTCGTCTGAGCCATAAATTTAGTCAGCTCAAACTTGAGATCAGAGAAGCCTCTCTGCATATCTCCCATGGTAGCTTCGATAGAAGCCATGCGAACATCATACGTTGCCAATCGAGTTCCCATCATCTCCTGAACTTCTAGATGTTCAACTTCAATGAGCTGGTTGTTCTTCACTGATCGTGGCATCTTCACTGGCTCGTCGGATTTCCTTCTAGGTTGGAATGAAATAAAATTCAAATTGCTGCAGCTAAGGCAAATTGCTACAGCTTAACTAGTTCAGGCCCCCGTTAAGAGGCTCTGATACCAGTTGTAACATATCGAAGAGATGCTACTGAATTTCGCAGCCATGGATAATGTTTTCAACTCACAATTACAAAAGAATGAGAGAAAAAGAGAATTTTATTGATGAAGAAGAGAGTTCAGAAGAGAGAATAACAGAGAGTTTGTAGAGAGAAGATTTACAATTCCAATTTTGCATAAACGTGACTGTCTCTGGTTTTGCCTCACGCCTAAAAGCAAAACAGAATTCTAACAGAATTCAAATGAAAGTTTTGGCTCTAGCGCCAAAACTGAATACAAACAATTGTCACTAAAATCACTTTAAAAGAAATACAAGCTGGAACTGAACGATGTCGTCTCCTGTTATTGTGGCCAAGTCCAAACGATGTCGTCTGAAACTACCGCCAAACTCTGCTTGCAAACCTTAAGCTGGGGTTGCTCCTTCTTGATTGATTATAGGTCTTCTGCCAGATCTTGTAATGCGAATCCTGACCCTGGGCTTGCTCCTTATAGCTCCTTCCAGCTCACTGGCACCTTGATCTTCACCTTCAGCTATCTGTTCATCCACTGCAGCATCACTTTCAGCTATCTGTTCCTCCACTGCAGGTCTTGGGGACATGACACAATTTCGCACAATTAAACCAATTGAATCCAAACCCATGAACCAAATTAAAGAACACACACTAAAACACACTGAAATACACACCCATGCACCTTGAAATCAAGCCCAATTCAAAACCCTAATTCATTTTCTCTTTCTTTGTTGTTTTAGGGTCTTATGTCATGATTCTAACAAGAATTCGTCCCAAATTATTCATCCCCAATCAAATTCATACATAACCGAGTATACATATATGTATCTATGTCACAAACTTGATCGAATTCAACCAATTTCACAAATTGGGTTCAAGATTCATACCCAGTTAGGGTTCAAATTCAATCCTTTCTTTTTCTTTCTTTCCCCTCCTTCTTCTTCCTCCTTTTTCCCTCTTTTTCCTTCTCTTTTTTCTTCCTTCCCGCTGCTGCTTCTGTTCTTGTTCCCAGCCATGTTCTTGACTTTCAGTTATTTCGATTTTACACCCCAAAAATTTATTTTTATATTTTCTTCTCCTGAATCTAATCCCACAGTATTTTAAAATTTCCAAGCATGACTCAGCTTACAGCAAGTAGGAGGTGGCCATCGTGCATGACCTGTTTCCCTCAGGTTATGACACATTTTGCAAACTTTCAAATTTTGCACTTTGGCCCCTCATGTTTCTAAAATTGCATTTTGACCCCTCGACTTTGGGAAATTACAATTTTACCCCAAAATCACCCTAACCCCTCATTCTACTTCCTAACACCCACTCATCATCAAAATGATGCTAATTAATAAAAATATGCATCTCGTTCACCATATTTTTTAAAATTATATTTTTGTCTCCTTAACTTTCCAAAATTACATTTTAACCTCCAAAACCACACTAACCCCCTTGTTAACCCTACAGTTATTTAACCTAGGATTATATTTGATTTTGATGATAATTAACATTGATGATTATGCTGTCTAACATGCATTGAGTTGATGAAGCAATAGGAACAATCTCATACTCATGCAAACGGATTATTAGACAAGCAACACGGTCAAAGACTCTCAACGGAACGCATCAAAGAGGGAATTCGTCGATTGAAGTTTTCATGCTTTTATTTCCGTCTTTGTAAACTAGACATAGAGAGATGATCGTTACGATGACTGTATACCTAGAACTTTCCCATAGGTTTCCCTTGCATGCATAAAAGTTTTTCATGCTTTAAAAACAAGGAAACTGCATTTTTTGGAATGCAGTCGACTGCAAGTTGGGCAGTGAGGTATTACAGTCGACTGCATTGGAATGCAGTCGACTGTAATACTTCCAGTAGCCTATTACAGTCGACTGCAATGGATTACAGTCAACTGCAAGTTGGAAATTTGAATTTTCAACGGCTACTTTTGGGTTACAGTCGACTACAATGGGGCATTGCAGTCGACTGCATTTACCGTTTGGCGCATTTAATGCCCTACCTAACTCCAAACGGTCAAATTTATTCCCACCTCTATAAATACTCATTTTGGGCATTGGTTTGATTCATCAATTGCATTCAAAGCTCTCCTATCTTTCATATTCTCAAAGATCAAAGTAATTGTTCAAATCTCTCTTATTTTCATTGATTTCTCATCCTTTTCAAGAGAGCATTTATTGTGAGCTTACATTAGAGAGAGATACACTTTCATAAGTCATCATACATTCATCTCTCTTGTTCTAGTACTTTAACTTGTACTCATTTACTTATTGAGAGTGAAATCTTGTACACATTTCTTCATTGAAAGGTTCTTGTATCAAAGCTTGGGGTTGTCAAGCTTTGGACCTTTGGGTTTGTCAAAGCTTGTTCTTGATGTGGGCATAGCATCAAGGGATTGTAAGAGGTTCGATCTTGACCCGTAAGGAAGATCATACTAGTGGATTCTAGGGCCTTTCAAGGGACTTCCTTGAAGGGGTGGACGTAGGCTTGTGGGTATATCAAGCCGAACCATTTAATTCTCCTTGTCAAGTATCTCTAAACCCTTCTCTCTTTACTTTATCGTTTTACATTTGTGTTGAGATTGGTTGTTTGTTTATTTGTGTTATTGAGATTGAGGTTTGTTGGTTGATAATTTTTAAAGTAGTCTTAAAACCCTATTCACCCCCCTCTAGGGTTATTTTATTGGTTTCAAGTGGTATCAGAGCCTCGGCTCTTGTTATATTGGGTTACGCCAAGAGAGTTAATCGATCATGGCTTACGTTGGGGGTATGGAGGGTAGTTCTACCACTAGGCCTCTATTTTTTAATGGGACCAACTATAGTGTGTGGAAAGTTAAGATGAAAATCTACTTAGAATCTCAAGACTATGAGATGTGGGATATTGTTGAGAATGGCCCATTCGTTCCGATAAAAATGGTTGACAAGGTTGAAGAACCTAAATCAAAATCGGAGTATAGTGATCATGACAAGAAGATGATTTGTATGAATGCTAGAGCAAAAAATTGTCTTGTATGTGCTTTAGACACTAATGAACTCAATAGAGTCATTATGTGTAATTCCGCTAAGAGTATTTGGGATACTCTTCAAGTCACTCATGAAGGGACTTCTCTTCTTAGAGACTCCAAGATGAATTTATTATTTAGAGATTATGAGTTATTCCATATGCTTCCAAATGAAGCCGTTACGGATATGAATACTCGTTTTACTAACATTGTGAATCCTTTGAAGCAATTGGGCAAGGAATTCACTAATGGTGATCTTGTAAGAAAGGTGATTAGATCCTTACCAAGAGCTTGGGATGCAAAGATCACCGCCATCCAAGAGTCAAAGAATCTCAATATCTTTCCTCTTGATGTGCTCAATCATGACGTACGAAATGCAACTCAAGACCTTTGATCAAGAGGAAGTCAAGAGGAAGCCTACATCAATTGCTCTTAAAGCTTCATCTTCAAACCTTGAGTCAAGTGATGATGATGAAGAATTTTATGAAGAGGATATTGCAATGGTTGCAAAGAACTTCAAGAAGTTCTTAAGATTTAGAAGGAATGATGGGAGAAGGCAACAAAATGCTAGCAACGAAGAGAGGCTTTGCTACAAATGCCACAAGCCGGGACACATGAAGATGGATTGTTCTATCTACAAAAAGGAGAAGAAGGAAAGAAGAGATGTATGGGAAAAAGCTAAAAGAAGACAATTATCTAAGAAAGAGAACAAGAAAAAGGAAAGAGCAATGAATGCCGAACATACTTCAACATGGAGTTATTTTGATTCAAGTGATGAAGAGAATGATCAAGCAAATGTGTGCTTCATGGCAAATGATGAGGTATGTCTCAAAGCAAAATCTAGTAGCAAGAAGTGGATTCTTGATAGTGGATGCTCAAGACATATGACCGGCAACATATCTCTTTTCACATCGATTGATCTTAAAGAAGGAGGAAATGTGACCTTTGGTGACAATTCTCAAGGAAAAATCTAAGGTAAAGGAACTATTGGTAAGGAACCACATTCAATTGAGAATGTGTTATATGTTGAAGGATTGAAGCATAACTTGCTTAGTATTAGTCAATTTAGTGATAAAGGTTTTAAAGTTATCTTTGAGACTTCTCAATGCACTATACTATCTTTGAAAGACGATGAAACTATTTGGTCGATAGTAGAGATAATAATGTTTACTCCATTCAATTAAATGATTTAGATAACCAAGATGTCAAGTGTCTTAGTGCTATTAGTGAAACATCTTGGCTTTGGCATCGAAGACTTGGTCACATGCACATGGAGCATTTGAAGGATATTTCAAGCAAAGAACTTGTGAGGGGTCTCCCGAAGATCAAGTTTGAGAAAGATAAAGTATGTGATGCTTGTCAAATGGGTAAGCAAAAGAAAGTCTCTCACAAACCGAAGAAAATGGTATCTACTTCTAGACCCTTGCAATTACTTCACATGGATTTGTTTGGACCAATCCCTACTACTAGTCTTGGTGGTAAATCATATTGTTTTGTTATTGTTGATGACTATTCTCGCTATACTTGGACTTTCTTTTTGGCTACCAAAGATGAATCTCTAAATGTGTTCACTTCATTTGCAAAACGTGTTCAAAATCAAAAAGGTTATTTGATTACCAACATTCGAAGTGATCATGGTAGAGAATTTCAAAATTCAAAAATAGGAGCCTTGAGTGATGACTTTGGGATATCACATAACTTTTCGGCTCCTAGAACTCCTGAACAAAATGGTGTTGCCAAAAGAAAGAATAGGTCTTTGCAAGAAGCGGCAAGAACAATGCTTAACGAATATGGTTTACCTAAATACTTTTGGGCGGAGGCGGTCAATTGTGCTTGTTTTGTTCTTAATAGAGTTATCTTGCGAAACATTTTGTTAAAAACCCCTTATGAGCTTTTTAATGATAAGAAACCTAAGGTGAGCTTTTTTAGAGTCTTTGGTTGCAAATGCTTTGTTTTAAATATCAAGGATTACCTTAGCAAATTTGATTCCAAAACCTTTGATGGTATTTTTCTTGGTTACTCTAATAATAGTATGGCTTATAGAGTTTATAATAAAAGTACTTTGGTTGTTGAAGAATCCATTAATGTTACTTTTGATGAGACTAATCCTTTTCTTCGGAGGACTAACATTGTTAATGTAGATGACATGGACAATGACTTGAGAACGTTGGACATAAGTGAAACACTACAAGGCAACCCCAAAGAAATTGATCTAGGGGAGCAACAATCAAGTTCTCAAGGGGGAAATGAGGAAGCAATCAATGATGCTTCAAACTTGGACAACTCTCAAGAATTACCAAAAGATTGGACTTACAAAAAGGATCATCCAAGCGATCAAATCTTAGGTAATCCTTCGAGTGGGGTAAGAACTCGATGCTCTCTTCAACAACATGTTAATATAGCGTTTCTTTCCCAAATTGAACCAAAGAAATTTTCTGAAGCTCTACATCATGAATCTTGGATGCTTGCTATGCAAGAAGAGCTAGTTCAATTTGAAAGAAATCAAGTTTGGACCCTTGTGCCTAAACCTCAAAACTTTAGGATTATAGGCACAAAATGGATTTTTAGAAACAAACTTGATGAATCCGGAGTCGTGGTTAGAAACAAGGCTAGATTAGTGGCCCAAGGTTATAACCAAGAGGAAGGAATTGATTTTGATGAAACTTATGCACCGGTAGCTAGACTTGAATCTATTAGAATGCTATTAGCTTTTGCTTGCTATAGAGATTTTAAACTCTTTCAAATGGATGTCAAGAGTGCCTTTCTAAATGGTTTTATTTCGGAGGAGGTCTATGTGGCTCAACCTCCCGGCTTTGAACATGAAAAATTTCCAAACCATGTTTTTCGTCTTAGCAAAGCTCTTTATGGTTTAAAACAAGCTCTTAGAGCTTGGTATGAAAGGCTAAGTAATTTTCTTTTAGAAAATGGTTTTTCAAGAGGAAAACTTGACACCACTCTTTTTATAAAATCTAAGGGCAATGACTTATTGTTAGTGCAAATTTATGTTGATTATATTATATTTGGTGCTACTAATGGATCCTTGTGCGAAGAGTTTGCTTCTTGTATGAGTAAGGAGTTTGAAATGAGCATGATAGGAGAACTCACCTTCTTCCTTGGATTACAAATCAAACAAAGCAAGGATGGAATCTTTATCAACCAAGCCAAATACACCAAAGAGCTACTCAAGAGATTTGACATGGAAGCATCAAATGCTTTTGACACTCCAATGAGCTCTTCATTAAAACTTGATAAAGATGAAAAGGGTAAGGATGTTGATATTAAGCGCTATCGAGGTATGATTGGATCACTCATTTACCTTACCGCAAGTAGACCCGATATAATGTTTAGTGTTTGTTTATGTGCTAGATTTCAAGCTTGTCCTAAGGAATCTCATTTGATTGTCGTCAAGAGAATCCTTAGATATCTTAAGGGCACTCACGATTTAGGGTTATGGTTTCCTAGAAACACTTCATTTTTTGACCTAATTAATTACTCCGACGCCGACTATGCCGGTTGTAAAACCGAGCGGAAAATTACTAGTGGAGGTTGCCAATTCCTAGGTCACTCTCTTGTTTCTTGGAGTTCCAAAAAGCAAAACTCGATTGCACTCTCTACCACCGAAGCCGAATATATGGCGGTTGGTGCTTGTTGTGCACAAATTCATTGGATGAAACAAACCCTTTTGGATTTTGGACTCAAGTATGATCACATACCTATCTTATGTAATAACACTAGTGCCATTGACTTGACCAAAAATCCCATCCAACATTCTCGCACAAAGCACATAGAAATCAAACACCATTTTATTCGTGATCATGTGCAAAAAGGTGATATTGTTCTAGATTTCGTGGACACAAATCACCAATTAGCGGATATCTTCACTAAACCTTTAGATTCGAAGAGGTTTACCGCTCTTAGAAGAGAACTTGGCATGTCTTCACCTATGTGACTAAATGTTATATCTCTTGTGCTAATCATGCAAGTTGCACTTCTCATGCTTGAACATTATTTAATATGCTTAAAGCATGCTTTGGTTGATGTTTCTCTTTTCAAAATTATTGATTTTATTGATATTCATTCAATCTCATTAGATTTGCACACACTCATAATTTCTAAATCCTTTACACTTCCTATTTGTGCTATCTTTGTAACCAGTGCTTGGTATACCTTTTGATGGGTATTACTTATGTTTTTATTGTTTGAATGCCCTTGTTGGCAATATTGATTATCCATGGATGGATACATAAGTTGATCACTTTCACACACACCCTTGACCTTTTTCAATGATGTCAAAAGGGGGAGAAAATATTGTTGATTCATATTTGTGTGGACTTGATATGAGCATATATTACTTAAGTTGGGGGGAGCCCTATATTGCTTAAGATAGGGGGAGCTTTTTGTCATGATTTCTTCTCATGACCCCTTATGGTTTATAATTGAGATTGTTATGCTTCTTTGGCTTTATTATCTTATATATCTCATATTATTTGAATCAATGTTTACCATCATCAAAAAGGGGGAGATTGTTAACCCTACGGTTATTTAACCTAGGATTATATTTGATTTTGATGATAACTAACATTGATGATTATGCTGTCTAACATGCATTGAGTTGATGAAGCAATAGGAACAATCTCATACTCATGCAAACGGATTATTAGACAAGCAACACGGTCAAAGACTCTCAACGGAACGCATCAAAGAGGGAATTCGTCGATTGAAGTTTTCATGCTTTTATTTCCGTCTTTGTAAACTAGACATAGAGAGATGATCGTTACGATGACTATATACCTAGAACTTGCCCATAGGTTTCCCTTGCATGCATAAAAGTTTTTCATGCTTTAAAAACAAGGAAACTGCATTTTCAGGAATGCAGTCTGCTGCATTGGAATGCAGTCGACTGCAAGTTGGACAGTGAGGTATTACAGTCGACTATGCAGTCGACTGCAATAATTCCAGTAGCCTATTACAGTCGACTGCAATGGATTACAGTCGACTACAAGTTGGAAATTTGAATTTTCAACGGCTACTTTTGGGTTACGGTCGACTGCAATGGGGCATTGCAGTCAACTGCATTTACCGTTTGGCACATTTAATGCCCTACCTAACTCCAAACGGTCATATTTATTTCCACCTCTATAAATACTCATTTCGGGCATTGGTTTGATTCATCAATTGCATTCAAAGCTCTCCTATCTTTCATATTCTCAAAGATCAAAGTAATTGTTCAAATCTCTCTTGTTTTCATTGATTTCTCATCCTTTTCAAGAGAGCATTTATTGTGAGCTTACATTAGAGAGAGATACACTTTCATAAGTCATCATACACTCATCTCTCTTGTTCTAGTACTTCAACTTGTACTCATTTACCTATTGAGAGTGAAATCTTGTACACATTTCTTCATTGAAAGGTTCTTGTATCAAAGCTTGGGGTTGTCAAGCTTTGGACCTTTGGGTTTGTCAAAGCTTGTTCTTGATGTGGGCATAGCATCAAGGGATTGTAAGAGGTTCAATCTTGACCCGTAAGGAATATCTACTAGTGGATTCTAGGGCCTTTCAAGGGACTTCCTTGAAGGGGTGGACGTAGGCTTGTGGGTATATCAAGCCGAACCATTTAATTCTCCTTGTCAAGTATCTCTAAACCCTTCTCTCTTTACTTTATCGTTTTACATTTGTGTTGAGATTGGTTGTTTGTTTATTTGTGTTATTGAGATTGAGGTTTGTTGGTTGATAATTTTTAAAGTAGTCTTAAAACCCTATTCACCCCCCTCTAGGGTTATTTTATTGGTTTCAAGTAGTATCAGAGCCTCGGCTCTTGTTATATTGGGTTACGCCAAGAGAGTTAATCGATCATGGCTTACGTTGGGGGTATGGAGGGTAGTTCTACCACTAGGCCTCCATTGTTTAATGGGACCAACTATAGTGTGTGAAAAGTTAAGATGAAAATCTACTTAGAATCTCAAGACTATGAGATGTGGGATATTGTTGAGAATGGCCCATTCGTTCCGATAAAAGTGGTTGACAAGGTTGAAGAACCTAAATCAAAATCGGAGTATAGTGATCATGACAAGAAGATGATTTGTATGAATGCTAGAGCAAAAAATTGTCTTGTATGTGCTTTAGACACTAATGAACTCTATAGAGTAATTATGTGTAATTCCGCTAAGAGTATTTGGGATACTCTTCAAGTCACTCATGAAGGGACTTCTCTTCTTAGAGACTCCAAGATGAATTTATTGTTTAGAGATTATGAGTTATTCCATATGCTTCCAAATGAATCCGTTACGGATATGAATACTCGTTTTACTAACATTGTGAATCCTTTGAAGCAATTGGGCAAGGAATTCACTAATGGTGATCTTGTAAGAAAGGTAATTAGATCCTTACCAAGAGCTTGGGATGCAAAGATCACCGCCATCCAAGAGTCAAAGAATCTCAATATCTTTCCTCTTGATGAATTGATGTGCTCACTCATGACGTACGAAATACAACTCAAGACCTTTGATCAAGAGGAAGTCAAGAAGAAGCCTACATCAATTGCTCTTAAAGCTTCATCTTCAAACCTTGAGTCAAGTGATGATGATGAAGAATTTGATGAAGAGGATATTGCAATGGTTGCGAAGAACTTCACGAAGTTCTTAAGATTTAGAAGGAATGATGGGAGAAGGCAACAAAATGATAGCAACGAAGAGAGGCTTTGCTACAAATGCCACAAGCTGGGACACATGAAGATGGATTGTTCTATCTACAAAAAGGAGAAGAAGGAAAGAAGAGATGTATGGGAAAAAGCTAAAAGAATACAATTCTCTAAGAACAAGAACAAGGAAAAGGAAAGAGCAATGAATGCCGAACATACTTCAACATGGAGTGATTTTGATTCAAGTGTTAGCTCTCTAACACTTAATCATCACCAACATATTGCTACTTAATAAAAATAGCACCCCTTAATTAATCAAACTCACGGTTAGATTAATTTCTGGTATTTTTTGGGGTATCACATGTGGGGTCTGTGAGAATGTGATAAGGTTGCTGACTACTGAGTGACATGGACAGGGGATTATTGGTGTTATTGGCCAGATGGAATTTTGAGATTTTGGACATGAGATCTACAATGTCTTTTATAACAGCGATGGGTTTGAACTCAGTTAGTCTAAAAATGCAATGGTTACGATGGATCCATATGCACCAAACTGTGGTTATGATGGATAAAGTTGGTTTTCTATACTTGTTTTTATTTTTGGTTATGGATAGCCAAGCGATCAGCCATTCTCTAAAAGGAGAGGAAAGGTTGTCTATTTTAATCCCGGTCGGTCCTCCAAACCATAATGGTTTTACTAAGGGGCATGTCAGAAAGAGATGGTAAATTATTTTTGATTCCGAGAGGCAAGCGGACAAAGGGGATTGGATGAAATCTGGAAACGGTGAAGTTTAGATTGTAGAGGAAGCCGGTCCCAAATGGTCTGCCAGAGAAGGAATTTGATCTTTTGTGGTACTGACATGGACCACACGAGCTGCCAAAACCTGTCATTTCCCAAGCAGGTAGGTAGTTGCACAGCAGCCTGAAGCTCTACTGATTTCTTCTTATAGAGCATGTCATAAGCTGAGGGGACGGAGAAGATACCAGATGAAGTGTGTTTCCAGACTAATTGATCTGCCAAAGGATACGAGGAAAGGTGGATGGCTTTGATTTTTGTGACTATTTGATGAGAAAACCATTGGCTCAGAGATTTGTTGTCTTATTGGTCGTTGCTAATGAGAGCACTAACACTTTTCCGCGAGGGGGGGGGGGGGGTTGTGATTGGTGTATCGGTAGAAGTGGCTTGAGCTTTAAGTGAGGGATCCAATCATCCTGTCAAACGAAGATTTGAGATCCGGTGCCAACTTGCCATCGTAAACCTTCCTTGAGAATTTTTCGCCCAGCTAGAATGTTGTGCCAACCCCAAGAAAAAGTGCCTTGTTCTAGGCTTTGGAGGAAGTTGGATGTAAAGCAATACTTTCCCATTAATTGCGTGGCTAGTAATGAATGTGGGTCCATCCATATCCTCTAGCATGTTTTTGCAAGAAGAGCTTTGTTAAGTAATTCTATATCCCGGAATCCCAGACCACCTTGAAGTTTGGATGCATAGAGGTCGTGCCAGTTAATCCAGTGAATACCACAATTTAACTTGGGACCTGACCAAAGGAAGTGACCAAGTATCGAGTTAATTTTCTTGGTGACGTATTTTGGAAAGAGGCATACCTGCATGTGATATGCGAGGAGGGATGATAGCACTGAGTTAATAAGTGTTGTTCATCCTGCTTTATTCAGAAGACACCCATTCCAACCCGCACATCTGTCTTTAAGCCTGTCAATAAGATTGCTGAAGAAAAGTTTCTTGTGGGTGATAATATCCAATGTAGTACCCAGGTATGAGCCAAAATTTTCAGTCCTTTTCAGACCCAACCAGTCAAATATTTCTTCTTCATGATCTTGAGTAGAATTGGGGCTAAGGGTAATAGAGGATTTGACATGGTTTATCTATTGTCCTGATGCCTCACAATAGTTGCGTAGAAGGTCCCGTAAAAAAGTACAAGATGAGTGGTTTACTTTAGTAAAGATCATAATATCATCTGCAAAGAATTGGTGGTTTAAAGGTGTGCATCTTCGGCCTACTGCAATACCAGGGATATGGCCTGAGTGTTGGGCTTGTTTCAGGGACGAAGAGAGCAATTCGGTACAAAGAAGGTATATATAGGGTGAGAGAGGGTCTCCTTGACGAAGACCGCATTTAGGAATGAAACGTTCTGTGGGGGATCCATTTAGAAGAATTTTGTAGGAAACTGTGGTGACACAGGTCATAATCAGGTGGATGAAAGGGTGAGGGAATTTGAAGTGATTAAGAATGCATTCCAGATAGTCCCAACAGACTCGGTCATAGGCCTTGCTCAAATCCATTTTTAATGCACCCAGAACTGATTTCCCAGTTTTTGTGGTCCGAATTTTATTGGTGATTTCTTGGGCAATGAGGATGTTATCCATAATTTGACGCCCTTTGACGAAAGCATTTTGGTTGTCTGAAATTAGGTAAGTCAAGAGTGGTTTTAGGCGGTTGGCAATAATTTTATAGATCGTGTTGCATAGGGAAATCGGTCTGAAGTCCTTTGGCTTTTTTGGTTTTGGTTTTTTGGGGATAAGGACAAGAAAATTTTTGTTTGATTCTTTGAGCATGTGACCAGAGTGAAGGAAGGAGAGGATGGTAGATGTGATAGGAGTTTCCAAGAAGCTCCAACACTATTGGTAGACAATGGCGGGAATACCGTCCGGTCCCGGAGCTTTGATTGGCTTAATGTCAAAGAGAGCTTGTTTAACTTCTTTTGCTGTAAAAGGTCGTAAAATCCATGAGATTTGATCAGGTAAAAGGCTTTTGGTCAAAGGGATGTTGTCTCCTGGTGGCGGCCACGGAGGAGTCCCAAGATGAGACTGGCACAAGATGTCTTTGAAGTAAGTCTGTAAGCATGCCGATATTTCTTCGTGAGACTGGAAGGTGTTACCATGTTCATATTCCAGATAGGATATTTTGTTGTTCTGACGTCGGATAATAGTAGATGTATGAAAAAATCGAGTATTTCTGTTTCCCAACTGTAACCAACGAATAGATGATTTCTGGGCCCAAAAAGATTCTTCACAATCTAATAACCAGTCGAGTATTTTCCTTATCTGTTGGTCCATGAGTTGGGCATCCGAATTTGGAAGTTGGCTTTGGAAATGAGAAATTTGTAGTTTTGCATCAGAAATCTGAGTCCCCAGGTGTCCAAAGCACCTCTTGTTCCAGTCCTTCAGGAGCTTTAACATGAGCTTACCCTATAGGCAGTTTGGAACATTGGTGACCCTTCAGAAACAGTCTCCCATGCTTGCCGGATGATAGAAGCACAAAGAGGGTGTTTTAACCACATGGCCTCGAAACGTTGTGGTCTAGGAAGGTATCGAAGAGACGGTTGAGATTGCAGGAGGAGTGGTGCATGGTCCGAGGAGTGTATACCCAAATTTTTAACCTGGGCACTAGGGAATAGGGATAGCCAGCTGGCGTTTGCTACACATTGGTCCAGTCTTTCATAGGTGCATTCATTACCTTCTCAGTTATTGGTCCAAGTAAATGGGGGGCCCACCCAGTGAATATCGATTAAGTGATGTAGGTCCATAAATCTCCGAGGAGATTATGTCCCGGGATACAGCGATGATGCACACCCATTTTATCTGAGCTGGCTAACACTTGGTTAAAGTCCCCTATTAGTAGTAGGGGTTTTGAAAAAGGTGATAGGATATTGGAGATACGGGCCCAGGTGTCCTTTCATTTTGCTAGATTTGGGTGTCCATAGAGAAACCCCACTAGCCACGAAATCTCGCGAGAGCTATGGAATTCCATAAGGATAAGGTTTTTGTCTTGATAAAGCATAGTTCCATCAGCATCATCAGTCCAACCAACCCACAACCCACCTTTAGTGCTCAGGACCCCAGAAGGGTTAACCCCGGTAGAGTTGTTATAACCCAACTTTCGGAAAATCTTGTTACTGAGAGCAAGGTCTTGTTTGGTTTCTTACAGGAAAACACACCCCGGTGAGTGGGTGCGAGCCAGATTTAGCACTGCTTTAATTGTGCGGGCTTGGCCTAACCCACGACAATTCCAGCTAAGGATGTTTATTGTGGGTGAAGGGGTTGCTAATGGGCAACACCCGAAACCCACTCAGAGGTTCGAGAAGAAAAAATGATGTTGAAGAAAAAGAAAGGGTTATCACATAACTCAATACGTCTCTTCCGCAAGGATGAAGCCTCAATAAAAAGGTGTAACTGAAAGAACTCCAAATTGTCTCGGCCAAAGGTCCCATTTGCACACCTATTATGAGCCAGGTGATCATGCCGACGTCTTTTTTTTTATAGAAGAAACTTGAGGAGTCAAGATTGATGAAAGGAGGAGACTACCCTGTTGTGCTGAGAATCCTACGGGTAAGGGTTTCTTCTTCTGTTTTTGTTTGTTATGTTTTTTTTCCTTTTCCAGTATTCCGTCCTTTTCTCCAAAAATTGGGACTAAATCTCGGCAGACTAAGATTAATAGAAATATGCAGTAGACAAGGAAATATATGGAGGCAGGAATCATACGACAAGGATGAATTTAATCCAAGAAGAGGCAGGGGATGTGCCCCTGGAGGTGTTTCCGAAGGATCCAAATCAGCTTGTTTTGGTTTTTTGATTGCCGTAGTATCTTCAGTTATGGATGTGTGCACTGGAGTGCATTTTTGGCGATTGGTTATGGCCTGGCCTTCCATCATGCCTTCATAGAAACTAGTGTCCTCTGTCCCCAGATTGGAGGTATCATCAGAATCGATACTTGAGACTTCAAATTCAGGTGCAGTAAAAATCTTTCGAGAAAAAACTTGGTGTTCCAGAGTTGGTGTTTTTCCTTTGTCCTGAATATCATTCCAATAAGGGTCCAAATCCAGAAGGTGGCGCAAATGAGTGTCTTCATACCTCGGGCTGTTAGAGTTAGGAGAAATGTTTAATTTTAGGTCTTTTTTTAGTAGCTCAACCATGTGTGCTAGATCACTTGGTGATGGATCGAATATGGAAGAGTCTTGGTTTGCTATCAAGAAGAAGTGTGGACTAAATGAGGAGATGGCCGCGGTCCATGGGATGATTGGTGGATTATTGGAAGAGGGAGGGGGCGTGGTCGATGTAAGTGGGGACTGGGTGAGATAAGGTGGCTGAGATGGGCCAGCAAGGTTAGATGAGTGGAGCACTATGGTGTTACATGTGTTGGAGTGAGGGTCTTAGATAAGGGCTGATGTGCGCAAGAGGTCTTGATAGAAATGGTGGTTTGGTGGGTTAGAAAGGAAAGAGAGGCCCAGGTCAAGGAGGCCCAGAATGAATTTGGCTAGAGTTGCTGTGGGCTAAGGGGTTTGTTCAAAAGTGGGTTTGGGGCCAGAAATCTGGAGAGTAACTAAGAGGGGTTTGTCCAAAAGAGTTGGTAATACTTGGTGGGACGAGGAGCCCACTTCTACTATATCTGAAGATATTTGTGCAGATGTGTTTGAAAGATTTGGATAAGGATTTTGGGGGCTAGAGAATCGCTGCAGAGATTGAGCTCCAGGTTCCACTTGCGATCCAATGATGGCAAAATCCACAAGGATTTGATTTTCCAAGAAAAATCTTCATCAAGGATTGGCGCGTGAGGGGCTACAGTAGATCCGTGGTATTGAGTTGTCGTGGCAAAATGAGCTTCAGGTATTTTTGTGTCATTTTCCGGTGGGTTTTCAGCCGGAAAATCATCGTTTTCCGAAGTGGTCGAAATATCAATTTCATCATTGAATGTGCTGTGCGAATCCGAATCTATTTCAGAGAGCGGGTCGATTTCCATGTCTTCTTCTTCCATTTCATGGTCAGGTTGAAAAACATTATTGTTGTCGGCATGTAGGAAATCTTGATGGTATGGCACGTCGTTTTCATTGTGTTGAGCCGCTTCGGCTTCATGGGCTTCAATCAGGGGTTCAATGATAGGAGGATTAGGATACCCATCAACTTCTGCCTCTAGTTCCGGGTGGAAAATCGGCTGTGGTAGGATTTATATTTCTTGATCAACTTCCACATTATTTTCATCAAAGTTAGACGCCGGTGATGCGGGAGTTGTAGCGTATTCTTCATTGCTATTGGCAGGTGAAGGATTAGGTGAGAAAGCATCGTAAAGATGTTGTAGATGGGATCCTGTAGCAAATTGGGTTATGAGGATCCGAGAGGTACGATTCCAGTCGGAGTTGGGAAGAGCTCTGGGAGTTTTATCGAACATTGGGTATCCATCGAGGATGAAGGTAGGATAAAGGTCTGGGCCAGGGATGTGAGATGTGCGTCGTGTGAGCGAGTCCACAACCTCTAGCAGTGAAGCTGTGCAAGTAAAGTTTTCATGTCCTATTCTACCACGACGGAAGCAGGCTCGGAATATGTGTTCATAGGTGCACCGAAGCAATTGGACACCCTTATTGTCTAGTAGGTTGAGAAAAATTCCAGGGAGCAGGGGAGCATCGACTAGAACACGGACCTTTAACCGAAAATAATCTCCATTGAATACCCTACGCTCCGACCAATCGATCTCTAGAAGGTAGCCGGCAGCAAGACCTATCATTTGCGCCAAGGAATAGTGGTTGCAGTCACTGGGGATATTGCTCACTTGCATCCAAAGATCGACAGTGCGAAGCTGAACTGTGTTGTAGACTACATGGGGATACCACTCATGCAGTACCATCAGGGCGCCAAGGAAGTTCCATGGGACGTTGGTAAGAATCAACCGAGCATCCGACACAAAAGAGAACTGAAAGAGGAATAAATTGGGAATTTTTATGACTATTACGGGTCCCGGTAGAAGACAGCATTCATTCACTCTGAGCTGAATTTGTGCTTGTGTAAAAGTGCGGGTATCTTGAAATTTCCCATAAGAGCTTTTCCTTACCCGCTCGTGCCTCTCGTACCTGCTGTTCATTGAGGGGGAGCAAGACTGTCCTCATGTCCAATTTTTCTGCTTCGGGGATATTTGCCATCTAAATGTAAAGGGTCCTCCATGTGTGGTGGGTGGGGAACAAAGTTTGTAAGGTGTGTAGAAAGTGTAAAGGGTGTTTCTTTGTTTTTGAGGTGGGGTTTGGAAGTATCTGCTGGATTTGGATAGTGGATGTTTCGGAGACTCGTGGCATCCAACACACGTGTTGACCTTCCATGTATGCCGTGAATAATGCTACAAGGGTACATAATTCCCCATTCCAAACTCTTTTTCTAGAAAATACAAGAGGTTGGGTGAAGCAAAGGTGAAACTTTAAGGTTCGCAATTAACAGATCGGTGAGGATCATAGAGGAAAACAAAGAATATAAGGAATCATTATCAATAGCACGTTCGGGAAGCAGAACAACGTAATTCTAGAAAAATGGAGAGGAGAATCCACCTGAAGTCAATTGTAGTCTAACAATCTTAACAAATTTCGATTGTAAGAAACTCATAAAGAGGTCACTCCACCTAAAGATGGATACAAAGACGAGTGATGTGCAAGGCATTCTTCAACACAGAACCACTGAGAGATCCTTTTAAGACAAATCAACACAATCATTCTTCCATTGCTTCTCCTCCTTCGATTACTTCCACCAGCTGTTTCAATGGCGTTATCTTTGTCAGCAGAACCTCTGCAACCACAACAGCTGAGATCAGGGACAGAAATAATAGGGCCCTTAATTCTTTACACAGGCATGCTAAATTAATTTCTCATTAACTGTAACTGCAATGACTGAAACTGAAATAGACTCGCAGAAAGTGTAGCACTGGCACAGTAGGATCAAGGACACTTGGCCACATGTATACCTGCAAATGATCTACATTCTCCAAGAAGGCATTCTGCTATAACCCGATCATTATATTCTATGATCACTTAAATAAAACCAACCATAAAGTTGGAAATGCAGACAGCAGAATTTGCACACAAAGGAAAAAAAATGTCTAGGAGATTATGATTTTTTCTTTTTCTTTTGAGAGACCATAGCAGATTAAGATATGAACTTGGATAACAAACCCAGCACTTGAAATGGGCTTACAACACTTGCAGAGAGATAAAATTATAGAAGCAGCAAATAAACTAGAAAATCATTAGTAGCTAAAAGTACAAGACATCCTAAGAGGAAGGTAGGGGCAGAATCACTAACCGGTCTTTTTGGTGAATGAATATCCTTTTGAACTGATATAAGTGCGAGGATTTGGCAACAGGTGATTTCTCAGATACTCCTTTTGCCCCTGTAGAGGCAAGCATAAATTCAGGAGTTCAGAACCAACATGATATTAATAATGTACATGATTCAGTGAAGGTTCGTGGGGAAGAACCAATGAACCTTGGTTATCACACAAATATCTACATTGCTTCCGCTTCCCAAGTCGTTGAATATGCCTGAGCATATAGCCTCGCAAACAAGCTTTACTCCTTCATCCCTCTGCAAAAAGAAACTTGGACACTCATTTCTCACATCTAATTGCATAATAGGGCTCTGTTAAAGTCATTTAATTCCCCAATAATGCTAATGTTAGAGTAGTTTCCGACTGAAAAGTCAAAAACTCTTTCATGTATAGATGCCATTGTCATTTTGTTGAAGTTTCATGTTACTTGAAATCCAAGAATGAGAGAACTCAGAAGCATCTGGTAATGCTTTTAAGCCTTGTTGTGATTTTTGGGGGGGATATGATCCTTGTATGTATGCTATGTTTGCAATGGCTACATACGATCGGTATCTATATCTACTTGTACTGAACGTCGGGCATCACCAAACACATCAGATACAAGGAAGGACCAGTAAAAGAACCAACAAAGAACAACCCAAGGCTTATAGAGAAGCTCCACAAACCGAGGGGGCAAAAAACTAGCAAAACACTAGAACAATGCTCGAGTCAATTTCCTATCACTCAGACGTCAAAACACTTCTCCCCGTTTGGTTACATCTTCTTTGTTTTCAGTTTCATGTCCTTTTTGGAAAATCAATAGCTTTATTTTTTAAAAATCTTAAGATATATTTTTATTACTTAAGCAATATATACAACATAAGTATACAGTTCTTTTTATTTGAAGCAAAATCAGGAGCTCTCTATTTATAATAGTTTATTACCAAAAAAGAAAGAAAAAAGGTACTGAAACATTACTGGTACTGCTACGGACCGTTAAAACAGACAAACCAAAATGCCTTCCAGTATGGTATATATAACTACAATTGCCATACTTTGGCTACTTACCATGCTAGCTTAATTTATGCATTCAGGTTGCATTATTGCTATCTTTATGTTAATAAAGCATTCTACTCCATATAAATGAGCTGCAACTAAATGTAAGAACTCACATATACCAAATATCGAACAAGTACAGTTTGTGACTAGAACCATTAGTGGTAGATGCTATTGCTGCCAAATTGCCACCATTGATTGCCTATTAGCAAAGGACAGTTATTGTCACCAATACTGTTCCCACAATCAGTGTACTACCTAACCTGATGCAAATACAATTGTCTCCAGTTCTGTAACAATTAGAATCCCTACTGGTCACAACTACCAGCAGTTATCTTGTGATATTTGCCACTATTATCACTACCCGGGTCACTACTACTTCTGTTTATGTCAATGCCAAGACCGCCCCTGGACTCCACTGGGTCCATTACCAAGATCCATATTTATGCTGCAGACGTATAGAATCTCCTTCTAAACTAGTGCATTTCTGTTACCGACAATGAATTGCAGTTGACTTCCTTTCTTTTCTATAGGCTTACTTTCCGGATCACCCCTCATGAGCTGTCATGAAGATATTTAACTTGCTTTATATTGATAACAAAAAGTCCTGAGTATGTCTCGGGAATTAAAAGTGAACTACGTCGTAAAGTGCTAGCGTCTCCTCAACATCCTTGGACTTTGTTGACAAAGCATAACCAACCGAAAGGAAACATAACTGAATAACTCAAGTATTGAAAGACCGAAAGTACTTTAAATTTATCAAACTGAAGAGAAAAGAAGATGAAGAAAAGGAACGAGCGAGTTATGAAAGTGTCAGATCAAACATAGTTTCCAGGCTCCAAGCAAACTTACACTCAGCCCTTCATGATATTTTGATTCAAACACAGCCATAGCCGCAAGAGAACCGGAGCCCATGGTAGCAAATGGCAAGGAATCGGTTGATCCATGAGGATAGATCTGTCAAATAATATTCACCAATGTTAGTAACATCTAGTGACAAAACATAACAAATTTGTATATTTACGAGGGAGCCTCCGTGAGAAGGTAACGTTGCTCCATTATGACCTCAAGATCACAGGCACAATTCCACGGAGACAATCACTATAAACTCCCTGTACACCCAAAGGCAGAAACCTCATGCACAGAGACCTTCACATATAAGCAAGTCAAATCTAACTCACAGTGTGCAGATGGGGGCCTGTGACATCTACTCCTCCAAGCACCAAAGCAGCTGATACATGACCTTGGTATCTAGTTAAGTAGCAAAAGAGTTAGGCATTTATTGATACTGCTAAAAGCCCAAAATAGAGGGCCTCAAATTACATGCTAACCTGAAAAGATGAGACTTCAGCAGCGTTAGTGCTGTCACAACCCTTGATTCTCGGGCAGTATGATACCGGTGCAGCTTCAGCTGCGAGCTTATCGTGTCTACCAAAGACAGTGATCATCCGAATACATAATTTGATAACAGTTCAGAGAGTGTAATGGAAAGATCGCTTAAGAACATACGATAAATATACCAGTATTATCACGTGCAAGTACAATTAACTAGAAAACAAATATTTAGCGTACCTGTCACTGCTTCTGTATCAGCAGCAGTCCCTGCTCCACAGCAATAAATATTTGGTGCCATATAATGAATTTTCTCACAATTCTTATCAGCAACAATGGGTCCTTCAGTGGCTCGCGTATCTGCTCCAAGAATTACACCATCCTGAAGACAGTGAAGACATTTTCAAAGGATGATTCCATGACATATCAGTAGCCAGCCAGAACTGAACAGGGAAACTGAACCACTAGGACCACATTTGTTCGACCGCCTTTTACTGTCAAACTATTCTAAGTGGTACCTTGTAAGTTAACTAACCAACAAATCAAACAAGAATACACTTGATGGCATATTGGAGATAAATGTTATCTTTGTTTTTCCATGAGAAAGATGGCCAGATAAAGCTGTAGGAGCCATTACTCTTCAATGTATGTATTTATGTATTTGGGCGATCTTAGATAGCAATTTCTATGAAGGGTAGTCATTTTGTATTGTTTGGCTTAAAGTGATCATTTTTTCAAAATGAAACTTCTCCTCATTTTACACCTACGAAGCATAGGTGCGGGTGCGGATACGATATGGGTTCACATACGCAAATTCGGCATTTTTTAAAATTTTAGGATACCGGTGCGGCGAGGATACGGCAAATTTTGTATATATATTTTTTAACTATGTGCACTTAGTATTGAATTTCTAAACAATTCAAGGACCATTTGAATCTTGATAAAGTGCATAAAAGGATATACTCCCTGCGTCCCAAATTATTTAATCAACTTTGACTTGCACGCTTATTTAGGATTTGACCCATTTTATGAGTTTCCCTTTCTACCCCAAGAGAGAGATAGAGAGAGAGAGAGAAGAAGAAA
This sequence comes from Escallonia rubra, assembly GCA_033065855.1. Lineage (NCBI taxonomy): Eukaryota > Viridiplantae > Streptophyta > Magnoliopsida > Escalloniales > Escalloniaceae > Escallonia > Escallonia rubra. Next base: position 460,521 of record JAVXUO010001200.1, on the reverse strand, counting down.
GTGGGCCAGGAGAGAGCAAATGGGTTGGTGGAGAATTAAATGTGGGGAGAAAAATAGAATAAAAAAGGGTAAATATGGAAAAGCACATGCAAATCTTTCTTAATTTGGAAAAGTGATCAATTTATTTTGGGATAGCCTAAAAAGAAAATACGATCAATTTTTTTCCTTGACAGAGGGAGTATAACGCAATTTAATTTAACTATTCAACAATAGTACAAAATTATGCAATACATAATAACCACCACGAAATACATCATAATAGAAATAGCACCAAAATGTAGGCACTAGCAAAGTTTCGAAGTTCAAATCAATCATCAAAACAAACCCATGACAAACAAAAAACAAATTACTTCATATTGTCACACTGAAACACTACATATTGTCACACACTCACATTGAAAAACTGAAAAAAATGGTCCAACCCTCCCAAGCCACAAATGGGCCGGTCGTTGCCGGTGGTCACCAGAGTCGCAGGTGGTCACCTGCTGGGTCCCCCCCCCCCCCCCTCTCTCTCTCTCTTCACAGGTGAAGATTAATCCTTCGTTAGGTTAGTATAGGTTTTTTATTTACGTTTTGACCCCCAAAACTTCTTTCTATATTTTGACCCACGAAAGTTCTTTAAAAAATTATGTTTTGACCCCATTAGTATCCAATACGCACCCAACCTGTACCCTATCCGCACCCGATACTTACGAAATAAAAAAATTAAACAACAAACCGGCTACGCACCCACACCGCACCCAACGCGCAACCGACCCCAGTACTTCACCCGTATATAATTTACACTGTACAGGAAGAATTTCTAAATAGGCGTTCCAATTTGTCTACTCCAATTCTAATTCCCGCCTTGAACTTTAGCAGTTTGCATTGCACGGGGGCTTTTAAATAGGCATTCGGAATCATAACTTACATCCCCCCTTTCTGGTAATTCTTTTGGTTGTTCAAGACTGAAAGAAGGATTACCCATGTGCAATAGGAAGGTATCTTCCAGAAATTAAACTCGTTCCCTGTCCTTGAAAGAAAAGATTCAAGATATTTTTCTTCTCCTATTATGAGTAATATATATGCTATAGGTTACATCACAATTAATGCATGTACAGGAAGTGTTTGTAAAACATCAGTTTAGATGTGTAAAAGCCCTTTTCTAGGTTTCTAGAAAACAATTTTCTTTTCTCCCATCCTTGTTGATTACGGATTACCGAAAGGGAGGGCTTGGCCAATTTTCCATTCTTTGGAGGGGGCAGGGTGATCGACTCGACATAATGTAAAAGGGCCATGTACAGGGGCCATTTAAGAAGCATGGACATAGACAAGGACAGGAAACAACGCTAGTATTCCCACTCAGTAATTTCACAAATATAATTGTAAAAAGTGCATTATTTGAATTGTGTAGATCTTGTGTGCAAATGTGTGTGGGTTTGCACGCAAGCATTTGTGTGACATATTTGTCAGGTTCGGGACTCTGAATCTAGAAAGAGAAGTATCGGTTTTTGTACACAGGGATAAAATCGTAACCAAAGATTCTAGAGCACTTGGTTTTGTACGAAAATTGTAAATCTTTTATATACTAAGAAACACTGACAAATGCCTGGCCGGAAGTACCAGACACCTATCCACAATCACAAATATAATCTCATAAGATGTATATATTCAAGAAAGTCTTCAATATATGACAGAAGCAAGGACAAGATGTCTACCTAGAAGTATCCGCTATTCAGAGGTGCACCACTGATGCAATCTTCAAAACAAACAATTCTACAAAAGAGGCACCAAGAAGCATGCTGAAGTACAGAGGAAGGGGAGGCAGCACTTATGTGAAGGAGGATGCTCGGAGCCATTTTAGAAACAACTAAAGAATTCATGAGGGTGAATGTTGCTCTAAAGCAGGCGTTTGTTTATAAAAACCAAAAGGGTGAGCTATCAGGAAACAAAACGTCAAAAGACCGTTTATAGAAAACCAAAACGGTGAGCTATCAGGAAACAAAACGTCAATAGACCATTTATTTGGGGTGCAAGGCCATATTAATCTTGCTGAAGATGAAATGACAGAAGGCACAACAAAGTATATTTAATACGCTAAAAGTGCCCGGCTTCGGATTCTCCACAAATTCAAGGAAGCGGGAAAAGGTAAAATTGTTCGTAGATGATGTTAACATTTAGATTTAGATACTACTCAAAGAAAATGGTGTTCTATGTAGCATACTTTTCTGAAAGTAGGAACTTCTCATTACAGCAATAGTGAGTCCAAGACAATTTTATCATCCATGTTAGTGGTACTTGATTATCTGATGAGAAGTGTTGGACACAGATCTCATATCCCTCCTCGAGTATCCGACGCTGGTATTTTACAAATTTCAAGAGTCCATGTGACATGGGGATTGCTCTTTAAGGTTCAAAGTAACGATTGACAAATGATGCAGGATTAGGCAGAATAAACCAACTTATGATGAAAGGCTGTGTAGTCTAGAGCACCATATTGCACACTATAAAGCGAACAACCCCCAACCCCCGCGGGCAAGGCACACACAGAAGTATATGGACATGCATAACCAGGAAGAAAACTACCCTTTGGTGAAAAGTAATAATTGAATAATTTCATTAGAAATCAACGACGTCAAAGCGTCTCATAGTTAAGATTGATATGTTGTTAACTAAACAAGCATTAGAGCAAAGCCATATGCTATTTCCAAAGCCATAGTATATACCCCCTCTGCTTCATCATTTTTGTCCCCTCTGACTTTTGGCAAAATTAGGATACAATTCGAACCTCTGGACATTGAGTTGGACTCAAATAGTAACTATTTTATTTTATCAGTATTTTTTGACAAATCAAATTAGGGCAAAACCAATGAGTGAAGTCATGACTACGCATTCAAATTATATTTTAGTAATCTGCAAAATATCCACGGGGGCAATAAAAGGTCAATTGCAACTCGATTACTCATATATATTATATTATCATGTAACATGAATCTGTGCCTGAATCTCTCACTCTTGGCTCACCTCAAACAATCAAGAAGACAAATCCACACCCAAATTACAAACATTTTCATCTCTGATTTAACTTCTTGTTAGAACTATGTACAATGGGAAAGACAAGATTATAACTTATGATCAATCTAAGTTTGTACAATTTAGAAACTCAGAGTATTGATCCAAAGTACCCAGCCAGCAGAAAAATTAGTATTCCCTGCATCACATTGGATTTTCCGTATTTGACCTCTTGCGAAATTCTAGGATATGTTTAGTACACATGAATATTGACTTTCCTCATTGTTTTTACCCTAACATGACTTGTCAAATAATACCTTTTTAACCTACGATTGTTAGTCAAGTTCAATTTGATGTTTACACGATACAATTACAAAAAGGTCAAAAAGTGAAAAACCGATGGAGCGGAGGTAGTAAATCAGCTGAAAGATGTACCTGGAAGATTAGACCGACGATTGTAGTGCCGGTCTTGAGAAAAGACGAAGGCTTGAGGCCTTTGTTCAAGAGCATTTCATTCCTCCTGCATAAGTCGAAACTGAATCCGCCTCTTGCAGGCACATAATCCACTTCTCCCTTCGACATTCTCTTCTCGAATAAATTCCAAATCGAACTAATCAGACAAGGTATAACACTGTAAACTGGATTGCTAAAATCCTAATTCCAACACGGATTTGTGTACTGAAGTTAAACCATATATATGAAATCGGTTTTATGATGCTTCGGGAGTCGGGGACCTAGAACTAGAAAAAAGTACGCCTGAGTCTTGGAGCAAAAGAAAAAAACATTTTTTTACACAAATTTTTTTTTTTACATTTTTTTTTAGGGTCGAAAACCGACTGATTGGTCGGAGGAAAGTTGATTTTTCTGGTACAACCGGGTGGCTAATCAGAAAGATTGACTGTCAAAATGTTCAAATTAAATAGGAAAAACCGATCAGTTTGTTGAAAACCGTCCGATTATTTCAATAAAATCTTTTGATTATTTTTAAGTTTTCAAATCTATCTTTATACAACTTAGGGCTCTTTTATTAGATATTCATACTCATCTTATCAGGGCGACATTCGACTCTAATTCTCTTAGAATGACTTCCAATGGCTTCCAAAGACAATCCCACAATATTCGAGCTCTAATTTCGAGCCTTCGCCGATTCTTTCAACAAGATCAAAATAATCCATCTCGATTGGCGTTTCAATCTAAAGTATGTTATGAGCCTAAGGAATGTGGTTGTTCATGAAGGCATTCTCCGAGCGACATGCAAATTTTGGGATTTCGATGATAATACCTTTCATTTTGGCTTGGACAAACTTTGCCCAACGCACAAAGAGTTCCTAACTCTGATAGATGTTTCGGTTAATCTAACATTGTTATTCGGATAATCCAAGTCGGTTATGCCAAGGCCCTCATGGGTTTGCTGAAGGTCAGGGAAGAGCGTGCTAGGTCTTTTATCTGGGGTGAATGTATTCTTCTTTCTCTGTAATAGAATATTTTTCTGCTAAACTAGATAGTCGTGATCAGTGGTATGCTGATGGTCTAGTAGCTGCTCTGGCATTGTGTCTGGTGGCCAAACATCTTACTGTTGTGGGCCCTAGTATTGCTGTTGTGAGGCCCACTGAGATACTAGTCCAGATCTCAACGAAGGGAAAAACTTTGATCCCTGTAGTAGTGGTTGAGACCCTACATGGTTTCCTAATAGTACCCTCAGAGAATTCACTTCTAATTCTGCTTGGAGTACGGCCTCCATGCCGTAGACTAGTGAATATGGAGTAGCTCTGGTCAATGTTCTCACTGATGTCCTATAGCCTCAGAGGACACAGGGAAGCTTGTCCACCCAACTCCTAATAGGAACCTGTCATCTTACTATCATGTTTTTTATATCTTACTGGCAACTTCTATAGCCCCATTGGGTTGCAGCCGGTACGGCGATGTACGATGTCATGTTGTATAACTTTTGAGAAGGGAGATGCTACAGGTTGGCATATACTTGACACTTGTGACACCTCCTTACATACTCGACAAAATCCTCCTCCATTGTACTCCAATAGTATCCCTGTCGGAGAATCTTCTTCGCTAGCATTCGGCCATTCATGTGTGGTCCACTCTCTCCTGCACGTATATCCTTCATGATCTGATTGTTTTCTTTCTTGGTCACACACATTAAATGTTCTTTATTCTAATATCTCTTGTATAATCGTCGATCACACATGATGAATTGTGCTGCCACCTTCTTAAAATTACATGGTCTTTCCCGGAAGCTCCATCAGGGTATTAACCGTCCTAGATAAGATTCTGAATATCAGCGTACCATGGTTCAGCTACTCTTTCCTCCTCCCTCTAAGGGTGCAATCATGCAGCAGTAAGCTGGGCAATCTCTCTTTTGTATCACGAATGGCTCGACTTGCTGTCCATCGAGTATATCCACAGTAGACGTGAGTGTGGCTAAGGCATTGGCAAAATTGTTCTTAAGCCAGGGTAGGTAATGGAATTCCACATCTTTGAACTGATCTACAATCTTATCCAGAAGGTCATGGTACCCCTGTATGCGTTCATCGCTAATTGTCCACATCCCCCGAATCTGATGTATTATCAGTGTTGAATCTCTATATACTATAATCTCTCTAACTCCTAGAATTAGAGCCATCTTTAAACGATGTTACAAGCCTCATATTCGGCGGTGTTGCTAGTACCGTCGAAAGTCAACCTGATGGCAATAGGTGAATGGGCTCTGTTAGCCCTATGGTTGGATAACCTAGGCTTACATCTTGTTTTGATGATAGCTACACATTGATTGTATTCTAATGTGTGCTTTGAGTGTATTCTTAGTAGGTCTATATACATACACACTCATGAAGACACATTTGAGAAGCTGGATAAATGGATTAAAGCCAAAGAAGCTTAAAGCTATAGTGGACATGCTATAAAAGCTTCATCAAGTCCAATGTCAAAGAGTAACAAAGAATGCATCGGCTAAGTTACTATAGATTTAATTAATCTTTACTATTATGTAACTAGTCTTGGTTTGATGCTTGGATTGATGCTTGGATTGATGACTATGACCTAAAAAGATCTTAGGACACCTTGTGCATTGCATGTGAGTTCACAACCTTTCACACAAGTATGTTTCTCGAAAATGAGTGAACTTTGGAGCTCACTCAGATTTTCTGAAGACTTTTTTTGGAGCTAATATTTTCATATATTGATAAACATTTTCATTAGCTTTCCAACGCAAAAAATGGCACATCAATCCAATTTTTCTAGAGAAAGTTATAGCCAAAATAAGAAAGGGGGTTTCGCAAGTCAGTCGAGAAATGGTAGCAAGGGAATGCAGTCGACACCATTCCCAATGCAGTCGACTTTGGGAGAGAAATAACAGCTAGTTTTGCCCAAAATCATGCCAAATCTTCCCATAACGACTATATTTGATATCTTCTTTATATAAATGATTTAGGGCTTCATCATACACCATGGAAACCACATTCTAAGCCTCCATTCATTAGAGAAACATCAAGGATCATAGATTAAACTTTTCTCTCTTCATCTTCATGATTTTACATTATTAAAGAGAGCATCTTTGTGATCAGTTCTTTGATTAAGAGTGAGCATTCTTCAAGTCATCAATTCTTTCATCTCTCTATTGTACTAGAGCTTCATTTGTACTCATTTCCTTTCAAGATAATTTATTTGTACACAATTGATCTTTATAAAATGATTGTGATCAAGGCTGGGGTTTGTCAAGTCTTGGGTGAGCTTTGTGGATTCAAGGCTTGTGCTTGGTATGGGGATATCACAAAGTGTTGTAAGTGTTTTGATCTTGACCCGGAAGAAGATTGTTGCTAGTGGATTCTAGTGCTCTTGCAAGGGATTTCCTTGAAGAGGTGGATGTAAGCTTTGTTGACTTGTTGATTTTGATGATTCCAGACTTATCTTCTCTAACATTAATCTGACAATATTATTAAGATAAACATTTCAGGATTTATCTTAATCAAACAAAGACAAGACCTTGTTATGGACAAAGCTTGAACTTGGACTTGGTTGGACTCGGGATTTAAAGACTTGGACTACATTAAAGACGCAAGAACCTGAAGTCTATTTTTTTCTTGTTAGTATTTCTAAGTCTTTCTTAAAAGATCTGACAGAAATTCTAGTAAAGAACCAAACCATGATTTTTAGTCGAATTCATGACTTTTAGTCGAAGCTAACACTTTTAGTCGAATCCATGACTTTTAGTCGAAGCCAACACTTTTAGTCGAATCCATGACTTTTAGTCGAAGCCAACAGTTTTAGTTGAAGCCATGACTTTTAGTCGAAGCCATGACTTTTAGTCGAAGTCAAATGTTTTAGTCGAAGCTAAATGTTTTAGTCGAAGGCAAAACTTTTAGTCGAAGCTAAATGTTTTAGTCGAAGCCAAAACTTTTAGTCAAAGCAAAACTTTTAGTCGACTCAATCTCTTGTTTTAGTCGAATCCTTCTTTTTGGGCTTTCCCTTCCTAACCGTTCACTATTCGTTACTTGTATAAAAAGGGGTTCCTTGAAAGCATTTAATACTCTATCTCGCGAACTTTTTTCTTACTCCAAAAACTCTTTCATCTTAATCTCTTAATCTCATCTATTCTCTATTGAATGAGTTTACCTTTGAGAAAGTTCTTTGTAAGCTTCTTGATTTGGTTCTTGAAGGAAATAGATCTTCCCACCTAAGAAGGCTTAGTCTTGAAATTTTCATTGTAACATCTGCTCAAGGAGGAGCTTGTTTATTGTATTCAAATTGTAAATCTCTTTTTCATTTGTAAACTGTTGGAAACCTTGGAATGGTTTCAGAAATTGTACTACGGTTTGAGCTAGCACCCCAAGCTAGTTGGATTAGTGAAAGGCTCGACTAGATCTCCCTTGCGTGGAGTGCTTGAGGACTGGACGTAGGCTGGTGGGGCCGAACCAGTATAAATCTCTGTGTTAAATTTATTACTGTTATATATGTCATTACTTTGTAATCTCATTTTTAAATTATACTCAAAGCTGTAAAACACCTATTCACCCCCCTCTAGGTGTATTTAGGGACCTACAAGTGGTATCAGAGCCGTGGGCTCTGGTATTTTTCTGTGACTTAATCGTCAAGAGCTAAAGATCGCGTTATGGAAGAAGGATCAGCAACCACAAGGCCACCCTTGTTGAAGAATGACAACTACAGCTACTGGAAAAATCGTATGAGGAATTTTCTGAGGCAAGATACACACGTGTGGTATGTTGTTGAAAATGGTCATATAATTCCGATGAAGGATGGACCGGATGGAACCAAGATTCCAAAAGGAATTCTTGAAATGGACTCTCATGAGAGGCAGCTTTTCTCCATGGATGATAAAGCTAAGAACATTATCAGTTGTGACCTTGACATAAATGAGTACAACCGAGTCTCAGCATGTGAGACTGCTAGAGAAATGTGGAGGTTGTTGGAGGTTACTCATGAAGGAACAAATCAAGTAAAAGAGACCAAGATCAACATGTTGGTCCAGCAATATGAGGCCTTCAAGATGAAGGAGCACGAGTCCATAAATGAGATGTACTCCAGATTCACATTCATTATAAATGGACTGAAGCTTTTGGGTAAAATCTACCCAGAAAAAGAAGTTGTCCGAAAAGTTCTCAGATCTCTTCCAATGAGATGGGAAGCAAAACTCACAGCCATTCAAGAGGCAAATGATTTGAATGTGCTGAAGCTTGAAGAATTGGTGGGTTCTCTAATGACTCATGAAATTACAATGAAAATTCATGATGAAGAAGAAACCACCTCCAAGAAGTAGAACTTAGCTCTTAAAGCTGAGACCTCTCATGAACCTTCAGAGAGCAGCGACGATTCTGATCCTGAAATGGCTCTCATCACTCGAAAGTTCAAGAAGTTTCTCGCAAGTAAGCGAGATGGGAAGATTAGGAGAAATCCTACAAACCAATCATATCAAAGAAATAACAGTGATTGGAATGTAAAGGAAAATCATGATGCCTGCTATGAATGCGGCAGAACTGGGCACATCAAAAAATATTGTACGCAACTCAAGAACAAGACTGCAAGCAGCAACAGTCGAGATTTCAAAGAAAAGAAGTTCAAGTCCAGAAAAGCTCTGCTGACTTGGGATGATTCTGATGAAAGTGACAAAGAAATTAGCGAAGATGATGAAATAGCTCAACTTTGCTTCATGGCCAAAGATGATAATTCCAAGGTAATCTCTGAGCATCCTGATTATAATGAACTCAAGTCAGCTTTTCTAGAACTCAGTGAAAATTATGAAAAGTTAAAAGTTAAAAATACCAATCTAAAAATTAAGGCCCTTTCTTTGATAAATATTGTTGAAGAGTTTGAAGGCGAAAATGAAGAGTTTCAAGAAAATATTGAACTTTATATTTCTGAAAATACTTCTTTAGAAAATAATCTGAATGCTTCTAAGAAGGGAAATTCCCTTCTGTCTTCTGAAATCCAATCTCTCCGAGGAGTAAAAGTTCCAGTTAACAACGAATTCTTAAAATCTCAACTGGAAGATATTTCTAGACAAAAAATTAATTTAGAAAATGAGATTGAAGATCTGAATTTTACTCTTTCAAAATTTACCCAAGGAAGAGAGAATTTGGATATTTTTTTGGGAAGACAAAGATGTGTTTTTTGAGAAAAGTGGAATCGGATACGATCCCTCAAAGAAGCAAAAGGATTATAAAAATTTCTTTAACAAAAATTTAGCTTCTTGCTCTCCATTCACACTCTGTACAGTATGTAACAAGAAATGACACTTAATTAAAAATTGTCCTCTTAATGTTATTAAAAATCAGTCATTCTCTTCTATTACAAAGAATAAAATGAAACAAGTTTGGGTGCCAAAATCTTGTTTATCTAATCTTTCAGGACCCAAGAAAGTGTGGGTACCTAAAGGAACGAAACCAGAATTTGTTGTAGGTATGCTTGAAAGCAAATGTAGATTACAACAAATGGATTCTCGACAGCGGATGTTCAAGACATATGACAGGTGACTGCTCTTTTTTCTCACATATCACCCCGAAAAATGTAGGGCTTGTTACCTTTGGAGACAACTCAAATGGGAAGATCATTGGTAAAGGTAAAATTGGCACCGATTCCATATCTATCGATAACGTATGTTTGGTTGACGGTTTGAAGTTCAATTTGATAAGTATCAGTCAACTAATCGACAGTGGACACAAAGTTCAGTTCGAAGGCGATCAATGCCTTATCAGTCATGCCTCAGAAGGAGGTACCTTGGTTGGTAAGAGAGATGGTAATATGTATACTCTATCTTTTGATGCATCTGACTCTTCTCGTGAAGTGTGTTTCTCTGTTCAGCATAATGATATTTGGTTGTGGCATCGTAGATTTGGTCATGTTCACATGGATCTAATCAAGAAACTTCTCTCGAAAGACCTCGTCAGAGGCTTACCAAATTTAAGGTTTATCAAGGATAAAGTTTGTGATACCTGTCAATATGGTAAATAGTCAAAAATATTTTTTCAAGCCAAAAATGTTGTTTCCACCTCTCGCCCTCTTCAACTCCTTCATTTAGATCTTTTTGGTCCTACGAGAAATACCAGCCTAGGTGGAAAATTTTATGCTTTCGTCATTGTTGACGATTTCTCCAGATATACCTGGGTTCTTTTTCTAACTCATAAGGATGAAGCGTTTGAAAAATTCTTCAGTCTTGTTAAGCAGCTTCAAAATGAGAAGGAGTTGAAGCTTGTAAAAATTCGAAGTGATCATGGCGGTGAATTTGAAAAAGATTTTATTCCTTTTTGTATTCAAAATGGCATTTCACATGAGTTTTCTGCTCCACGGACACCCCAACAAAATGGGGTTGCAGAGAGAAAGAATCGTATTCTGCAAGAAATGGCCAGAACCATGCTTCATGAAAACTCTCTGCCAAAATATTTTTGGGCCAAAGCCGTCAGCACTTCTTGTTACGTGTTAAACAGAGTACTCATCAGATCAATTCTTGATAAAACACCTTACGAACTGTTCTCAAATTGAAAACCAAAAATCAATTATTTCAAGGTTTTCGGTTACAAATGCTTTATTTTGAACAATCGTGAGAACTTGGGAAAGTTCGATGCGAAATCTGACGAGGGAATATTTCTTGGTTATTCATTAAAAAGTAGAGCATATAGAATCTATAACCATAGAACTATGACAGTTGAAGAGTCTATGCATGTAGTATTTGAAGAATCTAACGTTGAAAAACCAAGTAAGAATGCAGGTGATGACAGTGAAGAACTCTCCCTGGATTTGAACAACCAACTTAATGTCTCCTTAACTGAGGGGGAGTGTTCAACATCTACTCAAAATAATAGTGACGAGGTTCTGCCTCTTCTAAAAAGCTGGAGATATTCCTCCAGTCATCCATTAGAACAAGTCATAGGTAATGTGGAACGCGGAGTTACAACACGATTTACGGTAAATCTTTTTTGTGCGAATTTTGCTTTTCTTTCTCAAATAGAGCCTAAAAAAATTTCAGAGGCTCTAAACAATTATGAGTGGATTCTTGCCATGCAAGATGAATTGAATCAATTTGAGAGAAGCGATGTTTGGTCACTAGTTCCGGCTCCTGTTCAGCAAAAGGTCATTAGAACTAAGTGGGTTTTCGAAACAAACTTGATGAAAATGGCCATATTGTTCGTAACAAGGCTAGACTAGTTGCTCAAGGATACAATCAAGTCGAAGGGGTTGATTTTGATGAAACCTTTGCCCCAGTTGCTCGACTTGAAGCTATCCGAATGCTTTTGGCATTTTCATGTCATATGAACTTTAAACTTTTTCAAATGGACGTGAAAAGTTCTTTCTTGAATGGGGTAATACAAGAGGAAGTTTTTGTTAAACAACCTCCCGGTTTTGAAAATGAAAAATACCCCAATCATGTTTTTAAGCTGAAAAAGGCTTTGTACGGTCTTAAACAAGCTCCTTGAGCTTAGTACGATCGTCTTAGCAGCTTCCTCATTGATCATGGATTCTCTCGTGGCAAATTCGATATTACTCTCTTTATGAAAATTCGTAATTCGCATATTTTAATAGTTCAAATATATGTTGATGACATTATTTTTGGTGCCACTAACAATGATCTATGCCAAGAGTTTGCTGAGAATATGCGCAGAGAATTTGAGACGAGCATGATGGGTGAACTTACCTTTTTCCTTGGACTTCAAATCAAGCAGTCAAAAGAAGGAATTTTTATAAGTCAGTCTAAGTACACACGGGAACTTTTGAAAAGGTTTGGCTTGGATAATGCTAAACCTAGAGGTACCCATATTTCTCCCGGTGTTAATCTTGTCAAAGATGAAAATGGTAAAGATGTAGATAACAAATTTTTTCGTGGTATGATTGGTAGTTTACTTTATCTTACTGCTTCTAGACCTGACATAATGTTTAGTGTATGCATTTGTGCCCGTTTTCAAGCTTGTCCCAAAGAATCTCATCTATCTGCAGTTAAACGTATTTTTAAATATCTCTCTTGCACTTTAAACTTAGGTCTTTTGTATCCTCGTAGTTCCTCACTTGATCTGGTAGGTTTTTCTGATTCTGATTATGCGGGATGTCTTGTTGATCGAAAGAGTACTAGTGGCACTTGTTAGTTCCTCGGTGATGTTTTAGTGTCGTGGCACAGTAAGAAACAGACATATGTGGCTCTCTCCACAGCTGAAGCGGAATATGCTGCAGTTGGAAGCTGTTGTTCCCAAGTACTATGGATGCGTCAAACTTTACGAGATTTTGGTGTCTCAATAGATCATATTCTTATTATGTGCGACAGTAGCAGTGCTATAGACATTAGTAAAAATCCTGTCCAACACTCACGCACTAAGCACATCGATATTCGTCACCACTTTCTCCGAGACAATGTTCAGAAAGGGTTAATAGAACTCAAAAAAGTTGGCTCTAAAGATCAGCTCGCAGATATCTTTACAAAACCCTTAGCTAAATCCTCCTTCTGTTCTCTTTGAATTCGTTTAGGAATGTGTAATCTTTGCTATTTTTTTAACCGAAATCTTTCTCTTTGAATGTTCAGTCTTGCTTCTGATGATTCTCTTCTGCTTCAATAGTCTTTTCAGTCGACTCAAAGTTTTTCAGTCGACTCAAAGTCATTTCAGTCGACTCAAAGTTTTTCAGTCGACTCAAAGTTCTATTTCTCTTGTTTTTAACCTGTTGAACTTTCAGTCGACTAAAAGTCCACTTTCAGTCGACTAAAACCTTTTCAGTCGACTGAAAGTCATGTTTCAGTCGACTAAAAGTTCGTTGCCTATATAGAAGCCCCCTTTTTCACTTTCACTTTTTACTGTCCCTTTTTTCACTGTTTGTCCTTCGTTTTCACAGTCTCTTACTCTTCTTTTCTCTCTAGTCCACCTGTCACTCCAAGGACCCACATGGACTCCAACCCACGCCCTCGTAGTCATCGTCGTCTTGTCATTGACTCTGACGATGAATCTGACGTGGCTCATGCCTCTACTGTTGCTCCACCTGCTGCTGCTGCTGCTCCACCACCGCCATCCACCTGCCGCCGCACTCGTCAAACATCAACTGCTGCTCCACGTCCATCGTCCTCTGCATATGTCCCTCCGTCATCTGCTGCTCCGTCATCTTCAGGTACTGTAGTTCCTACTCCTCCTCATCCTCCTCCACTTGTTGCCTCTTCTTCATCTGCTCATCCACCAACCTGTCCACCCCCTACCTGCCCCTATACTTCCCATACCGATATACTTCACATTCCCCATTTCTTTCCCACTGCCGACGACCAAATCACCTACTATACAAATTTCGTCAATCGGGAAGTCGTCCCCGGTGGTCCAAGTGATGTCAATCTAATGACTCAACTTGGTCTTACATGACTTTTTAAGCGAATAGACTGTCTTTCCATTCTCTCTCCTCCTTCCATTTATTACCCTACTCTTGTTCGCATGTTCTACTCCAACATGCATTTTACTGCTCCATCACCTACCTTTTTGACCACATATGTGAATAGGGTCCACATCCGTCTCGATGCCACCACCTTAGCCCACATACTCGGTTTTACAAATCAATCATCTACCCTTGTTTTCACCGCAAACACGTGGTGTACCACCAGCTCCTTTACCCCCCTCCAACAGACACAAACTCTTTTAGGCGACCCGTCCATTTCTCGACCCCGCAAACCTAGTCTAGGTGACATGTCTCCTCTTCATCGTGTCCTCCATCTTATTCTTTGTTACAATCTCTCGGCCCGTTCCGGCTCATATGCTACTTTTTCATATTTAGACATCATTCTTCTCACCCACTTCATTCGGGGTTCTCCCTTAAACATTGTGGGCATTATCATGCTCGTAATGAATGCCCGAAAAAACAAATCATCTGCTAATCTTCCTTTCGGACTCCTGTTAACTCGTGTTTTTGAACATTTTCATGTCCCTCTGCCTACCTCTAACTCGGAATGTATCCCTCTTCCGAGTCATCATATTCTCGATGAAACTTCTTTTCGTCGTGCCAGTTTTGCCATTCGCTCTGATCTAACCTCCGACAATGTCCTTCTTGAGCGCATCACTGTTACCGACCCTTCCCACACCCAGTCTGTTCCGGCCCCCGCTCCTACTTCTGCTTCTACTTCTGTTCCCTTCCTTGCTCCTACAATTTCCTCAGCCCCACCTTCTGCTCCCTTCCCATCTTTTCCACCACCTCTACCTCCTTCTACTCAGTTCATACCCCCTACACCTACTGACCCATCTAGCTCTATCCCCTTCCCTCCCTCTGACCCTTCCTCCTCGGTCCCCCCCTCTCCCCACCTCTCCTCACCCTGCTGATCCCTTCTTCAGTAGTCCACTAAACGACTTCTTAAATATCAATTTTGATGAGTTCCTCTTTTTCGACACCCCGACCTCTCTGACACTCTTTCTCGTCTCTCTACTTCGATTCGGTTAATACTTGAATCGCAAACCACCCTTGTTGCTTCTATTACCGCTAACCACACTACACTCATTCATGAGCTTGCTGCCCTTCAGCAGTCGGCTCAACACTCTTCCGCCCAGCTTCTCTCGAACCAAATTGACTTTCACTACCTTATCAATGACCTTACCGTTAACCTTTCCTCTCTCCCTTTCAATCATACTCCACTCCTAGAAAGTTTGACTCGGATGCAGCAACATCTTCACCGCCAGCAGAAAGCTGCCCTTCAGGCTCATCGTCGCTAGGCCTATCTCACCACAAGCATTCTGACCGAACAAAACTGCTATCTAGCTCATCAGATCTTCGATCAGGCTCATGGCTTTCGGGTGACTCGTCCGGATATCTTTCCTTCTCGACATACTGGCAAAGAAGGGGAAAAATGGTTCTTTAACCCGCATCTCCCATACAACCCTCCGCCGCCGCGCTCTCCTCGTGTCGTCGAAGTTGTTGAAGTTTCCACAACCGCTCCGCCGCTTGCTGATCCTTCTTCTTCTGCGCAAGGTGCTCGTCAATCTGCTCTGCCGCCTGCTGATCCCTCTTCCTTTGCCCAGGGTGCTCGCCGCCGTCGGCCTTAGAATTTTTTTATTTTTTTATTCTTTTGATTGTTGCTCTGGCTGCCCCTCTTTTTGATTTGACAAAAGGGGAAAACGTGTATTAATTAATCGTTCTTTGTATGCATCTTCATTAATTCTTTTGTTGAATATCAATAGATGCTCTTTTAGTTATCTCCTTGTGTGAATGTTAACTGATTAAGGGCGAATATGTCTTTATAATGTTAGAACTAATATTTTCATCATAAAAAAAGGGGAGATTGTTGACTTGTTGATTTTGATGATTCCAGACTTATCTTCTCTAACATTAATCTGACAATATTATTAAGATAAACATTTCAGGATTTATCTTAATCAAACAAAGACAAGACCTTGTTATGGATAAAGCTTGAACTTGGACTTGGTTGGACTCGGGATTTAAAGACTTGGACTACATTGAAGACGCAAGAACCTGAAGTCTATTTTTTTCTTGTTAGCATTTTTAAGTCTTTCTTAAAAGATCTGACAGAAATTCTAGTAAAGAACCAAACCATGATTTTTAGTCGAATTCATGACTTTTAGTCGAAGCCAACACTTTTAGTCGAATCCATGACTTTTAGTCGAAGCCAACACTTTTAGTCGAAGACATGATTTTTAGTCGAAGCCATGAATTTGAGTCGAAGCCAACACTTTTAGTCGAAGCCATGACTTTTAGTCGAAGCCAAATATTTTAGTCGAAGTCAAATGTATTAGTCGAAGCTAAATGTTTTAGTCGATGGTAAAACTTTTAGTCGAAGCTAAATGTTTTAGTCGAAGCCAAAACTTTTAGTCGAAGCCAAAACTTTTAGTCGAAGCAAAACTTTTAGTCGACTCAATCTCTTGTTTTAGTCGAATCCTTCTTTTTGGGCTTTCCCTTCCTAACAGTTCATTATTCGTTACTTGTATAAAAAAAGGGGGTCCTTGAAAGCATTTAATACTCTCTCTCGCGAACTTTTTTCTTACTCCAAAAACTCTCTCATCTTAATCTCTTATTCTCATCTATTCTCTATTGAGTGAGTTTACCTTTGAGAAAGTTCTTTGTAAGCTTCTTGGTTTGGTTCTTGAAGGAATATAAATCTTCCCACCTAAGAAGGCTTAGTCTTGAAATTTTCATTGTAACATCTGCTCAAGGAAGAGGTTGTTTATTGTAGTCAAATTGTAAATCTCTTTTCATTTGTAAACTGTTGGAAACCTTGGAAGGGTTTCGGAAATTGTACTGCGGTTTGAGCTATCACCCAAAGCTAGTTGGATTAGTGAAAGGCTTGAGTATGTCAAGCCGAACCATTTAAATCTCCTTGTCAATTATCTCTAACTCAATCCCTTTACTTATTTCTCTTTAATTGTTTGAGATTGTTTAGTTAGCATCTTTATTGAAGTATTACTTGGTTTGATTGAGATTTATGATTGTGCTTAGTTTAAATTCCCCATTAATTTTCAAAAACCCTATTCACCCCATCTAGGGTTGTTTTATTGGTTTCAGGCTCCATCTGGCGAGATAAAAATATCCATACTATAAATCCCTTACTATTCGCTGCTCTGTCAAAATACAATTGCCACCACATCTCCGATTCTATGACACAAACTCCTTTATCCGAGAGTTTAGCCTTCCATCTGCTTGTATCTTCTGTCAAACAATCGGCTAACAAGTCGACCACGGCCTTTCCCTTAACTGACTTTTGTGTAAATAGGTGATATCAAATTTGGAATGCAACAAAAGCCACTTGGTTATGCGATTGGATAGATCTAGTTTTTCGAATGGTATTTCATAGGATCCATCCTGGCTAACAGTCTGATGGGGTAAGGCAAAACGTAATGCCTCAACCTTTGTGTTACCCAAACTAGAGATACGCATGTCTTTTCCAAAGCTGAATAATTCACCTCCCTCTGGGTCAATTACTTGTTGACATAGTAAATGGCTCTCTCAACCAAAAGATTCTCTAAATGTTGGGTTAACATGGTTCCGACTGCTGGATTACAATTAAGTATAACAATAAGGGACTACCAAGTATCGAAGGGCTTTGGACTAGGGGGTTACTAAGGTACTATTGGATTTTATCAAAGGCTTTTCAACATAAGGGGTTCTGCTCTTTGGTTGAGTCTTTCTTCAACAAACTGAATACTGACTCAGAAATCATAGTCAATTGGGATAGAAACTGGCTAATGTACTGGATTCTACCTAAGAACCCTCATATTTCCTTTTCACTCTTGGGTAGGGGAATCTCAACTATGGCTTTGATCTTAGCCGGATCAACCTATATTCCTAGTTTGCTCCTCGTTTTCTCACCATTAAACCGAGCGACTTTCATGCTGTAACTCCAAACACATACTTTTTGGGGTTGTGTCTCACGTTGTACTGCTTAACCTCTCAAAATACTTCCCCAAGACCGTATAATGATCCTCCCACTTCCTCGACACATATACTTCTATCTCCTTGTGGATCATATCATGGAAAAGTGTGGTAGCGACTCACTGGTATGTAGCCCTGGTATTCTTCAAATGAAAAGACATTACCGTGTAACAAAAGGTGCCCCAGGGGGTGGTGAAAGCTTTTTTTATCCTGGTCCTCATGAGCCATCTTTATTTGGTTATATCCTGCAAAGCAATCTATGAAAGACACAAACTCATGATTTGTGGTGTTGCCTATGATCATATCTATGATGAGTAGAGGAAAGTCATCCTTAGGGAAAGCTCGGTTAAGATCTTTGTAGTCAACACACACTCTGATTTGGCCGGTGGTTTAGGGACTGGTACGATGTTGGCTACCCAGGTAAGGTTGTAGACACCCCATTTTTGTAGTCATTAATAATTAAGTAAATAGTGGGTTTTATTATTTAGAGTGCATTATTAAGTTTAGGCCTAGTAATGTGACCTAATTAGTTAGTTTAGTCCAAGTCTAATTTAATGTTCCAAGTCCAGTTCAATTGCATGTCCAGTCCATCGGTCAAGTCTAGTCCAATTGCATCAATTCAGTCCATCAGTCAAGTCCAGTCCAATGTCTAGATTTAGTCAAAATAATTCATTTAGTTTGTCTAGATAACTTAGAAAAATGATTTATGAATTATCCTTGATACAAAGATAAAAATCAATATTTTCTAGTTAGTAAATGAATTATCTCGAATCTAGTAAATCCAATTTATGAAATCAAATATAATTACCAAATAATGTCTCAAACTTCAAGATTTTTTTTTTAATTTTTGGAGTGAACTGACCGATTTTTGACAAACCGGTCGGTTAGTTGACTTCTGTCAATCTGCAATTTTATTATTTATTTTGACTTATCTCCAACCTTGCAGATTGGCATAGTCAATCTTATCAGATTTTGTGACCCTGAGCTCTATAAATAGGCCCTCGGCCTTTATTTCAAGGGGTCTAGAAGCTTACTCACTTTAGAGCTTGAATATTTCTTCAGAGTGATATTCTTGCTCTCTCAAGAATTCTAGCAGTTCAAATTCACTCTTATAAAGTCTTTTTTTTTATTCGTCGCATCATGGATCATACGAAGAATATCCCCAAGTCTTTAAGGCAAGCTACTTCAAGAGGTAACTTTAATAGTTTTCTAGCTTAGAAAATCATATAAATTGTCTTCTCATCTATGTGATAAACATTTTAATGCAAAACCAAAAGGAGTCTTTTCATTTCTTTGTCTAAAGTCTAGGTTCAAGATGTAGATTATTCCCTGTAGGACCAGAGTCGAATTACGGTGGTTTTGATTACGATTAGTCCGATCGGATACGTAGGCAATTCTGTCACGACTTGAGCCCATGGGTATACCCATGAGCTAGGCATGTCACCGGCCGCAAGCCCATTCAGACATATATCCAGGGCTCTGCCAAGCCTTACTATGACATGTACTCAAGATTAATCCAACTTACTACTTTCCCAAATAGTTCGATTTATTATTAAGGTCTCACTTAAACTTTGATCAATAATCCAAACAAATACCCTCAATTACATGTCATTGACAATTACAAAGAAATTCTAGGAGGCCTAAGCTCCCTACAATGATTCAACCATAATAATAACTATAAAACAAAAATTCTCAAAATGATAAACACTTCATTAATCTAGTGGTTTTCATCGGGCATTCCTCCTTCGTGTTGCTCGTAAGGATCTACCTCCCCTAGGTCATCATCTAAAAAATAAGGAATGAGCGAAAGCCCAGCTAGTACACAAACCATGTTCCTAAAATATGTTTGAGGATTTCAAAACATGCCATGGATTTCTTTTTTCAAAATCAGGAATTCAATGTCATCGCAATAAAACATTCTTCATTCTATATACATACATTTATGCACTTGCAGAACAGGTTATCAAATCGAAGTATAATCATCAAGAAATTCATTTGCATCTATCACAGATAATTCATACTTAGATGTGTTGCAGTCAGCGTACAAGCCCTCTTGACTAGGGCCCGAAACCCCTCCTACACCCGGTATAATAATTTTATGGACGCAAGGGCGAACCACAAGCGATAGTACTGTGCATCAACGTACAAGCCCCATTGACCAGGGCCCGAAATCCTACATTGCCCCGTTGGATATGGGGCACAACAACCAAGTCCAGTTTACCATCTCATTCAACATGTACCGAATTTAAATCGTCTACTCACAGAACAGACCATGGCCTTTTTAACTCAAATTTTCATCAAATGATTTAACATGAAAACATAAGCAGTACAAGAACTTCAAAAACATTTTTCTTTGATTAAATCATGTATACATTTATATATTTTTCAAATAGAGTATATGGAGGAAGATGACATGAGTACTTACCTCGCTCAACAACTGGTTCTTGTACTTGCTCAAAAGCCAGCCCTAACTCTTGTCTATCGAAAACTAAATAACAAACCTAAAAATGTCTACGAAGGTCAGGGCTCTGACTAACCGTCCAGTAATCTTGTTTGTTAATCAGTCGGTTGATCACCGTGTTGGAAGTTTGGGGTATGAGCCAGCCAATTCAAATTTGCAAGTATTACACTTACTAACTAACCGTTTAGTTGTCATGTTCAGAAAATCGGTGGTTGGTCAGCGTCTACCCTTTTAGCAAGAATACCAGCTTGTTTCTAGAATACCGACTAGTTTCCCTGTAAATATGCGATTGACAAAACATGTATTCTCCCAAAAGAGGGTGGACCATTGAAATGGTCCGGGTACGTGGTTTCTTTTCTCGACGCCGGGTGTAAGGTCACTCCTTCAGCTTGACTCTTACTATGTACCTCCCACTTATAACTTAAATAGTTAATATGAATGATCACTGGTATGTATGTGCAAGTCATTTAATATACTGGGGGTTTCAACCGTTGCCCTCAAGTGGGTGGGTATTAGACAATCGAGTGTGTGAGTCACAAAATAAAAGCACAATTACAACAGTTAAAACATACATGTTATACAAACAACATAGAACATAAAAAAGGCCAAGAAAAGTAATAAGAATTTTCAATTCTAGTCCTAATATTTTTTAGTCCCCAGCGGAGTCGCCACTGTAGCTTACCGCCTCCAAAAAAATTCTAGACCTCGGATAGGGTCTAAAATAGGGTCTAAAATTTTAGGAGTCGCCATTTTATTCTGTGGAACAAAAGGGGAAACAAGAAAAACCATAAAAGACTTTAAAATGTCCAAAGACTAACTAATCTATAGAGAATAGAAATGATGAGGTTGGGGACTAAATTATACAGTGGGAAGGTGCTAGGCACCCACCATACCCTAAACGGTCCCTACTTCACTTTTATTAATTTTTGATCCTTATAACATGCTAACACACAAAACACATACAAAATCTAGTTCTATATTATTGGTTTGAATTCAATAGCGGGGATCAAATGGCCTACGTATCGGGTTGGATAATTCATAACCAAAACCATTGTAGTTCGACAGGACCTTACGGGTGGCGACTTACATTTCGGTCTTTGACTCAAATTTAAATAAAGGAATTGGAAGGCTCTTTTGAAATTTTGCTTTATTTACCGAAATGAGATCGTGTGGATAAGAGACACTCTAAAGTAGTATAACCTAAACTAGTCTAGAAAGTGTGTAAATGTACCTCGAGATCGCGTATGCCTAAAATAATACGAGGTTCTGAATTTCTCCTTAGAGATGATATACCACTTCTATTGAAGAAACGGTGTAAAAGTTCTAAAGAGAAAAAGCTTATCATTTAAAATGTAGCCTAAAGACTTTTTATCGAGGTCTGGAGCAACATAAATGATAAAAATGACCATTTCAATCTAAGATATGGTGATACAGCAGAATATTTGATAGAAATCGTAAACTGAGAAAAGTCAACTAACCTGCCGGTTTGTCGAAAGTCGGTCTTTTCTTCCTATTACACTCTAATATGTTTTCCATTTTGGGACATTATATGTCTCTAATTATGTAACTATCTCTGACTACAAAGATGGATGTACCAGGTTTTGGGAATTATCTCCACATTTCATATAAATCAAGGATTAATGACAATGTCCAACGCAATCACAATCTTCATACTGGACTGGACTAGACTCAACTAATTTGACTGTGGACTGGACTAACTATTGGACTTAATTGAGTAGGTTTAGTTTAATATACTATTAGGCCTATACCTATACTAATAAACTTTACTTATTAATAAAGCCAAACACGATAAATAAATAAAAATACTACAAAAATGGGGTATCTACAGTAGTGCAACTCTAGTATTGTGCCATGATTTTCATACTTTGTTTCAACACTCAAAGGCTGTTAGATATCCATTTCTGAAATTGTGTTTCTTGCTATATGAGTGCTACTCCCTCTGTCTTAAAAAAAATGATCATACTTTCTTGGGTTAATTACTGTAGTGTCCCTGATATTAGGGGATAGTTACACGCGTGTCCATTACTTTGAGAATCGAGCACTTATATATGTTGACCAAACGAAATATCCGTTGACCATATTATCCGTAACTAAGATTATAATTCCTAATTTGTCCCACTGTCTCCAATAGCCCCACAACTATAAACCACCATCTCCAATAAACCCACCATCATAAACCACCATTGTCAATAGCCCCACCATTGCAAACCACCGATGCCGATAGACCCACAGCGGCAAACCACCATCTCCAACAACCCAACCACCGCAAACCACCTCAAGCAACAAACCCACCATCGCTAACAGCCCCTCTAAAACACACCCACATTGCAGCTAAAGACCACCATTGTCAATACTTGCCAGAAATTTATTTGAAATAAATCAAAATTTAAATAATAAATCATACCTTTTAGTATTACAAATTTTTCCAAGATAAATATTTTTCAAAAAAAAAATAAAATATATCACATACTTTGTGATTGCGACAAGATTTTGTATTTCGAAAAAGCTAGTTTCTGAAAAGGTGTGATTTATTATTTAAATTCAAATTTTAATTTATTTGAAATAAATTTCTGGCAGTTATTTTCTAACTGTTGCAACTGTATTTTTCCAACAATTGTACCTGTCCAGAGACATCCTTTCAGGTTTTATAGATACATGATTTTTCTTTGGAATCTTAAAAAAAAAGGGAGAAAAATCCTTTTCTTTTCTGAAAAGTTTCTATAGCCAAATGTGCATTGCTTCAAAGAGAATTCTAAGAAAGATTTTTGAATTTACTATTTGCAGATCACCACCAAGACTTCGTTGTATCCTGAAAAATTATTTATCTTTAACCCGTCAGCAAACTCAATTTCGTGTGGGACAAATCAAACCTTCAAAAAAGGCGATTCCACATCTCAAAGTCTTTATATGTGATTTAGGTTCCATCAAACTTCCAACCAAAAGTGAAGATGTGACTTCTATTTGCTTCACAGCAGTACTCATTATCAAGCCAACTGCCTATCTTGGAGCATGCAAGTTGATTGCAAGATATTTTCCTTTTTCGAGTTTTTGAGAAATATTTTTGTTTAACTTTGGGCCCTTGGTTTAAGCTTATCAACAATTTAAGCCCATTGCTACAAGAAGAGAAGCCGAGGACATATGCTTGCAGATAGCTTAAATAATTGCCGTGTGAATAAAATCATACTCCATCTGTGTCTCATAACTACTGCTTGTTTTTGGCTGTCCGAGTATTGCTCACTAAGTGAAATTTGTTAGTTTCCATATTCCCCATTCTACAATTACAGAGTTCTTTTCACCTTTAGGCTTTCATCAAGACCTTTCTCAACTGCAGCCTCCACTGGAGAGTGCCGATAGCAGTGATGGCTGTCCGGAGGGAGCGTCGACAGGTGGTGTCTAGCAGCGACAAGGACTTTTCGTTGTAGAGCTGTTTTCGATAGCTCTATTGTCTCTATGGTCGACACGTGGTTTTGGTCAGGGTGGCAGATGTTTATAAGTTAGGGTGCCGACTTTACCCAACTTTTTGTTGATTTTGTTTAGGTACCAGCTTATTGACTATCTTTTAATCTAGCCCCAATATTTTCAATAAAAAATAGCAATGCCAGAACTTGTAAAATATTTATTGGCTATTTACTTTTGGTATTTCTTATTTTTGTTACACACAAATAATACATATTAATAAATATTTGTTGTATCTCCTTCACACTTGCATCTGATTTTCTAGAAAATTAAGTATATGCTTATCTGCAGCTGTACCCGCACTTGCACCTAAATCCGTGCTTCTTATACCATTGGATTTGCTCTAGTCTTTCGGTTTAGAAAACATTCCTAACTTTCCCTTATATTCTACCATAACCCTCAAATCAGGTTTAAGAATTTGCAGTTCTGTGCTATAAATATTGGCATAGCTGATTCTATTTATGGTTAGCTGTAATTAAGTTAAAATTGGAATACGGTATAAGAACATATGGATTCTAGTTTAGGATACAATTATGGAAAAATACAGTTGACGGCTTGGCCACAGGGAAAGGGGCGGAGCACAGACCTTTTCTCAAGAGGGCCAATGTAATAATACATGTAATTACCAACATTTTCACAAAAGCAATAAGTATAGTGCTAAGATAACACCTTATTTAAAGACTAATGGCAATTTATTTATCCAAACACAAGACTCGAGCAAAATAAACATTAAAATGGAAAAGAATTAAACTAAATGGTTCACTATAGAAAAAATTAAATGAATCAACTGAGATTGAACAATCTCCTAAATTGCATTCCACCTTATCCAAAAAACAAAAGCACAAAATCACAATTTTATATTCAACCAGCATCATATTCTTTATGTATGACGTATGTATGTATATATATATATATATATATATATATATATATATATATATATATATAGGGAGTTAATCCGTTGAGAGCGTTAGCAAAATAGGAGAAGTTGCAAGCGCGATCTGACCGTCCATCCCGAAAGATGGACGGCCCAGATCGCGTCTTTTTCCAAAACTGTTAGTCGTCCGCCATACTGTATGGCGGACGGGCCTTTTTACCTTTTTGCCCCTCCGCGCCTGTCCGTTACACTGTATGGCGGACGACATTAAAGTCCTGATGGGAGACAGCAAAAATACGTCCGCGATACTGTGTAGCGGACGTCCCTAGGTTGACACCTGTCAGGGCCCGTCGCGTCGGTCCTTTTCGGCAATGACGGTTATCTTGTCCTTATCTGTCACGTCAACAGTGTCCGCTACACTGTGTAGCGGACGTTATAGCCATCCGCGATACTGTATCGCGGACGTAATAGCCATCCGTGATACTGTATTGCAGACGTTCAATATACTTTCAAACGACAGTAACTGCGACACTCTTCTCCACTCTTTCTACTCACAAAATTTTCCAGCGGCATTGGCAAGCAGATTGGCGCAATTCCATCTTAAGAACACCTTTAATACCCTAAATCGATCACGTAAGTTCACAAAATCTATACTTTTTTTTGTTTGTAATCGATAGTTGTGATGAGTATTGCGTTTTATATATCTATGTTTTTGTTCATGTGCTAGCGTTTGTAAAATCCGATTCCGTATATGTATATATATCTATTATACATATGAGTACATATGCTAACATTGTATGCATTCTTTGCATGTGCTTGCGTTATATGTAATATGCATGTGCTAGCTTTCGTTTGTAATCGATAGTTGTGATGGATATTGCGTTTTATATATGTATGTTTTTGTTCATGTGCAAGCGTTTTTAAAATACGATTCCGTATATGTATATATATTTATACATATGAGTACATATGCTAACATTGTATGCATCATGCATGTGCTTGCGTTATATGTATTATGCATGTGCTAGCGTCGTATTTTTGCGAGCAATTATCAAAATTCAAATCGTAAAATCCAAACTGAGAAGGTTTTTCCATAATTTCAGTTGCAAAAAATGGAATTTAACCCTGGACCAGAAGACCCATCCGTGTTATACGACCAAGCCAACCATATCAGTACGCTCATATGGGATGGTGGAGTAAGATACATTATTTATCGACTTTCTTAAAATTATGAACGTTGTATATACCGTTTGTTTTGCTTAAATTGTATTTATTAAATCGTAGGAAAGAGAACTTCTCAACACCGTAGAAGTATCTCGCGAGTTCACATCGTGGAAACTGAACACCGCCCAGAAGAGGATACTGCGTGGAATTGGGTTTGGGATTTTCACGCATGGGCAGATATTTCAACAGCTTGACCGGGCCTTGATAGGTGCCCTTGTTGAGAGGTGGAGAAGTGAAACGAATACGTTTCACTTCCCGCTCGGAAAGATGACAATTACCCTAGAAGATGTAGGGTTCATCTTAGGGTTGCCGGTGACGGGGCGGCCGATAATTGCTCCTCCGTCAGAAGCAACGAATAAGAGAACCGCTAGGGACTTCTTAACTTCGATACCCCAGGATCAATTTAGCAGTGGTGGTATCAAGTTGAAGTGGTTGGTAGATACCTACGGGGTTTTGCCAGAAAACTATACGGGTCGTGACCTTGTGCTGTACACACAAGCCTTCCTCTGGTGGGTGGTGGGGGCAATATTATTCCCAACGACGTCGAAGAACATGGTCAGTGTGAGATATTTACCGTTGTTGGGTAACCTGGCGGAGGTTGGAGATTATGCATGGGGTGCAGCGGTTCTTTCGTATCTGTACCAAGCATTGCACAAGGCAACGAGGCCCGACTCCAAAGCCATATGTGCATGTCTCTCGCTATTGCAGGTATATCATATAAATCATGTCTTCGTTATTGTTTTTTTTTTGTTTTTGTTTTTGTTGAATCGACGATATAAATATAATTTGCCCATGTTCTCAGGTGTGGTCTTATGAACACCTTGCTCCCGGTGCACCAACGCGTAGGGATGGAACCGATAGAGTATGGCCTCGGTTGCGTGCTTGGGAGTACAGCCGGAAGAATAGCCACTACCGCAGGAGAGTTGATCCCCATCACAACATCACGTACTATCGAGGGGAGTTCAACCGCCTATCTCCGGGCCAATTGCGTTGGGCACCGTACATGCGTTTGGCACGACGGGTAGAAGAGTCGTTCGTCTTCACGCTCTCCGGGTTGCAGCGCACACCCCTCATACACTTCGAGGTCGCAGAGTGGCAGCTGCCAGACCGAGCAATGCGCCATTTTGAGTTGGAGCAGGGTTTGCCAGCCGGTGCCCCAGATATTCGGGTTAAAAGGGACCCACCGGATGTCGGGCGGTTTGGCAAGGCCAATGCGCAAGAATTGTGCGCAGCCGAACTAGAGCTCTGGACTTCTTGGCAGGACACACTGGCGGCCATCGTCTCGGAGCCGGACCCCGTTATCAGCATCGCGGAGTACGATGAGTGGTACTCCCGCATCACGCGGAGGAGAGTAGCCCCAGTGAACTTTGAACGCGGGGAGAGGTATGCGCCTAGGGGTCAGATCGACGAGCGTATGGCATACAATCTCGTAAGTTGCCCAACTAATCTGACTTGTCTTGAATGTGTTGAATATAAATGTCTGATTAAATTTACTTATTTGTTATCTCTTTGGATGTAGGTTAATGCCTCGCTTGCATTCTTTCAGAAGTTGAGTGAGCGGAAGGATCTGATGAGCGCAATGGGCGAGGATCTTCGCCAACAGGCTGTTGCACTGGCTTTAGGCTGCGAGAATTTTGTGCGGCAAGCATTGGGACAGTCTTCGGTCGACAGCCCGTGAATGGGTTATACGGGCGTCAGCCCGTATAACGTTGATCCCTCCGGGCAAGCTTCAGGGGTGAGCCAGGGAGTTGGTGGTCCCTCTGTACCGTGGATGGGACATGCTCAAGCATCGTGGGCCGATTACAGCGGCTCGACCTTTAATTTGTTCCCGGAACCCCAACCCCTCTCTCAGAGTCAAGTCACTCAAGACTAGCCTTACGGTTTCAACGAGGCACTGCCCATTGTCCTATGGGCGGGACCACTTGGCGGCCCCGAAGGGCAATATCAGCCGGCGAAAGAAATGGCCGGCGAGCAATATCAGCCGGCCAGGGCCCCCGAAGGCTATTATCAGCCGGCCGGGGCCCCCGAAGGCGATTATCAGCCGGCCGGGGCCCCCCAAGGTGATTATCAGCCTGCCGATCCGTTGGTTGGAGGCCAATTTCTTCCGTTGCTCTTGCCCCCCGGCGGTGGGCAAGAGCAACCGGTCGACCCCCGAGGGCAATATCTGAAAGGGCATCCAGCCAGGCCCCTGAAGCCGCATAAACATGACCTAATCCGAGCCCGTTATTTTAGCTGGCCCCCCCAGACGGAGCGTCGTATGACGTGGATCACCCATAGGGCTTGGATTACAGTGCCTCGTGGAGAGAACTGTCCTCGCTGGCACCGAGAATTTGGTTATACAACTTTGTCATCTCGCACTACGTGCAAATTCTGAGGCAAAGGAGTCGGGAGCAGCCTAACTACGATCCGCGCATTTTTATCCTCGATGCTTACTTTCATGGCATCCTAGTACAAGAGTATAACGATTGGGACAAGGCGAGGAAGCAGGCGAGAAAGGAAAATGCCCAGCTCCAGTGGAGACCGTCCGCTAACCTACAAGCATATCTTGCTTGGCCGAGTCCATTGAGCGCAGGTGTGGCGGAAGTGTTTCTAATCCCAGCTATAGTGAATGCCCACTGGTTCTTGGTTTGCTATGAACCGGTAACGAATACCATATCAGTCCTCAACAGTCTCTACGATGATACCCCCGTGATGGGTGTGATTGAAATGTACCGAGGCTTAGGCGAGTTGGATGCCATGGTAAGATCCTGTCTACTTCTTATTGTAACTTGCATATTGTAGAACTGATTAATCTTATTATGTTTGCTATGTTTAATGTTTAATGCTTATTATGTTTCTCCCAGAATCTATTTGCTGCCATGGTCAATAGTAAGCATCGTCGAGAGGGTCGAGAGAGTCGAGTGAGGGCACTGGGCGATACGCAGCTTGTTCTCCGATTGAAGGGGAGTAGGCCCAAGCAACTTAATTCCTCGGACTACGGCGTCTTTGTCTGCATGTACATGGATTGCATCTGTCGGTCTGAGAGCCTCACGAAGACCGTCTGGACCCAAGAATGCATAGACTGCTTTAGGTATAGGATGGCTTGGCAAATTATCAATGGCCGGCCTAGAGTTATTAGATTTATTGTAAATTCGTGTAACGAAGGGGATCCCGCTGGGGCTGAGGGCCCCAATTGACAATGTTTGCGTATAATAACATTATATTCACTTTTTTAATTGTCCTTAAACTTCTTGAATCTTATCGTTGAATCTTCTCGTTGAATGCGATTGATGATTTCAGCCAATGTGTTGACTGAAAAGTGATCGTTGTTGAATGCGATTGATTTGATTCACTGATATCATTGTGTTGTTGATCTGAGTGTTTGATTTGTTCTGTGTGATTTGCTTTGACCAGGAGGAAACAAAGTGTAAAAACCAAGTGAGACTATTTCTGCTTGACTGTCCGCTATATAGTATAGCGGACATAGATAGGGCCGAAAAAAAACTAAGTGTTGGGGACTCTTGCTTCTGCTTGACTGTCCGCTATAAAGTATAGCGGACATAGATAGGGCGGAAAAAAAAAACTAAGTGTTGGGGACTCTTGCTTCTGCTTGACTGTCCGCTATATAGTATAGCGGACGTAGATAGGGCCGGAAAAAAAACTAAGTGTTGGGGACTTTTGATTCTGCTTGACTGTCCGCTATATAGTATAGCGGACATAGATAGGGCCGAAAAAAAACTAAGTGTTGGGGACTCTTCCTTCTGCTTGACTGTCCGCTATATAGTATAGCGGACATAGATAGGGCCGAAAAAAAAACTAAGTGTGCTATATAGTATACCGGACGTAGATAGGGCCGAAAAAAAAACTAAGTGTTGGGGACTCTTCCTTCTGCTTGACTGTCCGCTATATAGTATAGCGGACATAGATAGGGCCGAAAAAAAACTAAGTGTTGGGGACTCTTCCTTCTGTTTGACTGTCTGCTATATAGTATAGCTGGCATAGATAGGGCCGGAAAAAAAAACTAAGTGTTGGGAACTCTTCCTTCTGCTTGACTGTCCGCTGTATAGTATGGCGGACAAATTATTTTTTTGGTTTTCCGATGAAGGGCCTATTCGCGCACACTTTAGCGCCAAATTCATAGCTTGCGAAAAATATTGGAATTTTTTTGTCACTCTTTTTTTTTTGCTCATTGCACCTTAGGCACGCTATATAGCCCATTTCTATGAATTTCGGTGAAAAACGAGGCAAATAATTTTTTTGGTTTTTCGATGGAGGGCCTATTCGCTCACACTTTAGCACCAAATTCATAGCTAGCGAAATATGTTGAAATTTTTTTTGTCACTTTTTTTTTGCTCATTGTACCTTAGGCATGCTATATAGCTCATTTCTATGAATTTCGGCAAAAAACGAGGCAAATATTTTTTTTGGTTTTTCGATGAAGGGCCTATTCGCTCACACTTTAGCGCCAAATTCATAGCTAGCGAAATATGTTGTAATATGATTTTCCTATGAAGGGCCTGTCCGCTTTACTATATAGCGGACATGCATAGGACAAAAGAAAAACCAAGGTTTGGAAGGTCCGTTTTATAGTATGGCGGATGTACTTACAAACATAAATTCCCAACATTTTACATGCTTCAAAAGACGGGAAAAAAAACTAATTAGAATGACATGTGGATAAGTGCCAGTTGGAATTAAATCCTAACATGCAATAGGAAGAGATATATATATCACTCTTCATTTGACATATACTCATCAGATAAGTACTGATCATTGGTTAAAATATTGTTTCTCTCGTTTGATTTGAGGTGCCTCCCACTAGCCTTGGCCATTTCTTCCGCAAGTTGAAGCATGTAAAATCGTTTTCTACGCAGCAACATCCGGTTATTCTCCATACGAATTCGGCGCACAGCTTTCTTACACTGCTTAACATTCCGCCTCGACATACTAAGTGAACGACGTTGCGGTACAGGTGCGTTCAGCGTGGTGAGATCTTGGTGTAGTGCTTCTGATTCCTCAACTCGATATGCCCATTCTCTCCGTAAACCGCAATAATACTCTCTCGGATCCGTGTACTTCACTTCTTTGTAGTCGTCGTTCCTTTCACACAACAACCACACGGTCTCACGTCCCCGCAGACTAGAACTCCCAGGAACTCCTGCCATTTAACTTAGGCAGTTCTAATGCGATGAGCATGGCTAACATATATAAATAAGCCCACACACACATACACAATATATTGGTGTGATAGCTACACAATAGTGTGCCCATCTCTGGTGACAAGACAAGTCTCTGGACATTGAAGATGACAATAGTTGGAGACAATAGCATGCCCGTGTCATAAAGTTGATAAGTTTTTAGTGACAAGACAAGTCTCTTTGGTGACAAGACAAGTCTCTAGTCTAGTGCAGAGGCTTGTCACATCTCATAAAGTTGAACCTGTAGCATCTCATAAAGTGGTCCCGTTTCAAAGTATATATAAGTACATGCATTACACGAAGGGCAAAGGGCATAGAGTGATATACTCCCAATTTCATAACAACTCTGAAAATGTCATATACTCCACGAGATATTTTTGAAGCAATGGGTCGTTACTGGGCGGGCGAAGATGAATTTCACTATTCTTTGCGTCCAAGTTTGCGTTACTCATCAAGCTATGTTAATACATTTGCAGAATGGTCTTATCGGATGAATGAATATGAGGTCTTAGTAGTTGATTCACGGTACATGAATATACCCATACCTCGACAAAAGGCAATCAACATGCCTCGAATTACGCACATGGAGCTTGAAAGGGCACTGCATCGAATACGTGAAAAAATAATAGAATGAGAGTTCGTCAAAGTAGGCATAACTTACGTCGTATGGCACGTGATGCACACGAAGATGGCAACAACAATGAAGCACAAGTATACTGGAACATGAGCTTCGAACTAGGATCTGTTTCCGATGCTCCACTATCAGATGAAGATGACTGAATATCGAGTTCTTCTAAGGCTATAAGGCTTCCGCTTAGGCCGGGGTTCGGGAAAGTCGGAACTAAGTGTCTGGTTCGTGCCAACCATTTTCTGGTCCAAGTTGCAGACAATGATCTGCACCACTATGACGTGAGATCATCAGTTGTGCACCTTATGTCCGCTATATAGTAGAGCTAGACGTTGTAGCGTAATGCAGTTTTAATAAATCGGCGCCCGAAGACTTGTTTTAGTGACATTGTAGCATAATGCTATTTTAATAAATTGGCGCCCGAAGACTTGTTTTGGCGACAGAATCAACAATCTCAATATCGATAAACAATAAATAACGTACGATTCACAATCAACGATCTCAATATATAGAGGGAATCTCAAACGGCACAATTAAGCACAATTAAGCGAGAAAAAATTTGGAAACATAATGAACATGAACATAAATTCTTTTATTAATAATAAATTAGGGTTCACATTGGGGGAAAGAAATTTTTTCACAAGCGCTCTGATCAAAGATTACAACTTGAAAATCCCACCACCCAAGGTGTTCAAACACTACAAAGTCCCCGAGTTCGAGGCCATGCTGACGCACGAAGACGTTCCAACCCTCTGCGAATTGCTTTTTTTGGGGTCGGCCGGGCTTCAGCTTGATTTCAACCTGCCATGCCCCCTTTCGGTTATATAATCTTGCACTGTCATGAATTGTTGTAAATTGATTGGTCAAGGCTTCCGGTATGTCCTAACAAACACAATACAAAAAATAGGTTAGTTTTTAACCAAAAGATCAAACTTTTAACACACGAAAATACAGAGAAAGAGGGATGGCCTACAAGTTCATTCTCAAACCCCGGCATCATGACTTTGAAAAAGTGTTTGCCTGCCAGGTGCAAGTTGCCAATAAAATCGTAGGTGGTCTCCGATCCAGAAGCCATCGAGGTCGGCGTTGAGGGGAGGACGGTGATATCGCCGGAGTTGTGGGTCACCGGAGATGTGGGTCACCGTAGATGGGGTAGCAGCCTGGGTTAGATGTTCGGGACAGAGAGAGTGCCCTCAGCGGACTGATAACAGCTGATTACCCGATATGATTAATATATATAATATGATAGAATTATCCGCTACATTGTATAGCGGACATAAAAGGATACCAAAAGTTTTTCTGCGATGACGTCCGCTACATTGTATAGCTACATTGTATAGCGGACATAAAAGAAGACCAAAAGTTTTTCTGCGATCCCGTCCGCTACATTGTATAACGGACATAAAAGAAGACCAAAAATTGGGCTCTACATATCCGTCCGCTACATTGTATAACGGACAGGGCTGACCAAAAAAAAAAAAAAACTAAAGACTTTAGATTTGATTTCATGGCCTCTCATAGGTCCATCAGAAAAAAAAAATTCCAGTACGCGGTCGAAAAATTATTAGAAAAAATTATTACAAATGTCAAACTTATACAAAAAATTAAAGGTCCACTACAGCTTATTCGTCCTCATCTTCGGCGTCATCTTCTTCCCTGTCTTGCAAACCCCCTGAACTTATCCTCAGTGCCTTGTAATGGTTCCACTTGTCGTGGTCGGTCATTTTGTTGCACAATGCACACCTTCGCAGCTTTTTAGGTTGAGTTGCCGTTTCAATAGAGCTTTTCATCCGCGTAGATATCTTGCGGCCTTTCGTTTGCGATATAATTGGATCCAACGGCCGGATATCATTGTCGTCTTCCTCCCCCGGCTCGTCATCTTCTGATCCCGTCGTAGGCTCGGTGTCAACCGCATTGGTGACTGAAGGTGCTTCCAACTGGTCGACGATGGGCTCTTGCTGCTGAGCTACCTCGAGGAGATGTTTATAACCGACCATTGTAGCAGCAGCCTTTACGGACAAACGGGTGAACATCATCACCAGATGATTATACCGCAATGTCTCCGATTCTTCAAAGTCAGTATACGGGTGCTCCAGAAAGGCAATGGTACCGTGCAACCTGTTAGCACCTTTCGTCCACCGTGGCAAGACGTATTTATCGGGGATTGTCCTGATATTCTTCTGGGTGAAAAATCACAGAATGTGTCTACACAGGATGCCGTGTAACTCAAACTTCTTGCAAACACATGTCACCGAGTCCGTCAATGTGTCGTGGCTCACCGTATACATTCTGCGCAGCTTCTCAGGAACGAGGTCATTCACGAGCGAATAAACCTTGTACTCACGCGTAGACTTTTCTGCCACCTTGTTTATACAGTATCGTCCCGATTTCTGCAGCTCTACTTGGTATAGCAAGAAGATCTCCTTCATATAGACTTTGGCACCGTTCAGCTCCAGCGGGGTCTCAAGCAACCTTCTCCTCTGTTTGTACGTGAAGTCTGCAGCCATTTCTTTCACGAACAACGACGCAACCGCTTTCTGTGTGGATATGACGAAACTCTTCAAATTGGTAGCTGTACCCACATAACTATCGAACGTGGCATTCATAGATTCACTCCTGCCCGTCGTTTTCATGCCCAGAAAAATGCCTCCTCGTGTAAACGCCAATCCAGTGCTCTTTGAGCTCGTACAAGTGCTGGAGCCATCCGTTGTCTTGTAATGAGTAATCCTCAACAAGCTTTTCCCACCTCTTCTCAAATTCCTCAATCGTTAACGACTTGCTAACGCACGTCAAAATCCTGTTTAAAGTCTGGAAACTTTGCGTACACGTGATGCAAACGTTTGGGGTATTTGTTGCTTATGTGCCAAGTGCACAAGTTGTGTCGAGTATCTGGGAAGACGGTGGCAATAGCCTTCTGCATTGCCAAATCTTGATCGGTGATGATTACGTTGGGTGCTTTGAAGTTCATGGCTTCCAGCCACGCCCTAAACAACCATTCAAAAGAACTTTCGCTCTCGTCCCTTAACAAGGCGAACCCGAACAAGATGGAGTGATAATGATGATTGACCCCCGTGAAAGGGGCAAACGGCATCGAGTACTTGTTGGTACGGTACGTGGTGTCGAAAGTCACGACATCCCCAAAATGCTTATAAGCAAGCCTCGAACGATCGTCGACCCAAAAAATTATGCTAACTCGATGCTCGTCGTCAAGTTTATAATCGAAGGTAAACTGCGGGTCCTCCATCTGCATCCGCTTCAATAGGCTCATTGTTGCTTGAGCATCATTGAGGTCATACGCGGCTCGTCTATGGGTTCGGACCACGTTACAAACGTCTGTCGTGTTAAAGTTTAAATTTTGAATTCCCCCGGCCTGTTCAGCAAGAACATTAATCATGTCGGTAGGTCCTAGCCGTGCATCGCTCATTGTGTGAATTAGGCTCCTCGCGACCTTACCCATCTTCTTGTGTTGATGCATCTGACTCACCTTAGAAGGGGTTACTAACGGGTGATTGTGTGCCAGTTCCAGGCTGCCAATAAACCAATGATCTTGCTTGGCTTTATAGCTTACGAACATCTTGACCTGGCAATTCGTTCGCGCAAAGAAGTCCCGTCTTCTGCGCGAATATCCTATTTCGTCATCACTGTCATCGTTGCCTACGCGTGTCTCATTTTGCACTGGGTTTCTGCCCCTATGGCACTCGTATAAGCGAGAGCATATCTTTTTCGTTACGTTGCTCGTTCTTGAAGTCTTTATTCTAATGCCAAATCCAACCCTCAATGAATACGCTCGGAAACATTCTCCAGCTTCCTCCAATGTTTGAAAGGTTCGTCCTAGATACAGATCACTAGCATCTACGGGGGTGTTGGAGCTCGACACGAAATCAGACATTGTGAAACAAGACCTATGTAGAAATATAGATTACGCTTAACAATCAAATGACATTTTCAACTGAAAATATTACCTAAAAATTATCTTGACGAGTAGACAAATTTAAGATAACAAATATACCATATACATAATCTCAAAAGTCTCCCATTTTGCTAATTATAGATGTATTGAACATAAAAAATTCAAATTACTAAGATAAATAGACAAATTCATCATGCCAAAATACAACAAACGTATCTCAAAAAATTCGAATTTAAATAGGATAGATGTGCCGAAGTTAGCGCCCCTCAAAAAAATCAAAATTAACTACAATAAACTTCTTTAAAGTTAACAAATTAATTTCTAGAACATCACAAGTTGATGAATAGAGTGACAAATTTCTAGAACATCATAAAAAATCTATACTTTTTTGCCCAAAAAAATATATATACTTTATCAGTCAATCCACCCAGAAAATATTTGAGATCAGAAACTTACCTTGCTTGACTGAAGAAGATTGAAGCAAGTTTTACTCGAAGCTTGAGGGGAGCCGAAAATGGAAGCAAGTGAATCCGAAGGAGAAGAAAATTTTGGCGAAAGAGCTGAGAATTAGGGAACTCTTCCGTATATGGGAAGAGACGTCCGCGATACTGTATAGCGAAAATTATTCCCGACACTGACACGTGCAGAAATAAAGACCTGACAAGAGAATATCTTCCCTTTCGATACGACGGGCCCTGACAGGCGTCTGCCTAGGGACGTCCGCTACACAGTATCACGGACGTCTTTTTGCTGTCTCCCATCAGGACTTTAATGTCGTCCGCCATACAGTGTAGCGGACAGGCGCGGAGGGGCAAAAAGGTAAAAAGGGCCGTCCGCCATACAGTATGGCGGACGACTGACAGTTTTGGAAAAAGACGCGATCTGGGCCGTCCATCTTTCGGGATGGACGATCAGATCGCGCTTGCAACTTCTCATATTTTACTAACGCTCTCAACAGATCAGCTCCCATATATATATATATATATGTGTGTGTGTGTGTGTGTGTGTGTGTGTGTGTGTGTGTGACGCACGCACACATACACACATACACACATACTAGCTAATGAGCCCGCATAGTGCCCCTATAACTCTTATCCGTTCTAGTTTGATATACATTCCCTTTAATTTAACATCTGGATAATCAAATACTCCATAAATAAAGACATGTTATGATTTTTTTGTATGGTTCGATGTTTGTTCTTGGTGAGATGTATGGTTCATCCGACTTTCTTGTAATAGTGATTACTAAATTAAATGATTGAATTTTTTTGTTCAATCACTACAAGAAAAGACGTCTTTTGCGACGGAGTTTTAGCGACGGAATAGATTCCGTCGCTAAAATGAGTTTTACCGACGGAAACCTCCGTCAGTAAAACTCCGTCGTAAAATATTATTTAAGCGACGGATTTATTCCGTCGCAAAAAACTCCGTCGGTGAAAAGGCGTTTTACCGACAGAAACCTACGTCGGTAAAACTCCGCCGTGAAATATTATTTAAGCGACGGATTTATTCCGTCGCCAAAAACTCCGTCGGTACAAATAGGTCTTCACCGACGGACTTTTAGCGACGGAATAAATCCGTCGCTAAAAGTCTATTTAATTCACAGATCTGGTTTGAACTGTCACTGCTTCTCTCTTCGAAAATCCCAAAACCCAACTTCCCTCTACCCCGGCGGCGACCTCCCTCGACACCGGCAGTGACTTCCCTCGACCCTGGCTGTGACCTCCCTCGACAACGGCGACCACCTGCAACTCTGGCGACCACGGGCCCTCACCTTCGACAGATCTGTGAAGAGGAGAGAGACTGAGAGAGAGAGAGAGAGCAGCGTCGACCACCGGAGACCATCGGAGACGACGGTTTCTCACCTCCGGCAGTATTTCTCGTGAGGTAAAGTTCTTGTCTTCCTCTCTATTTGCTCTACGCTATACCTTCTGTCTTCCTCTTATACATGTAAATTGCTGTGAAAAGTTAAAGACATTGGAGATTGAGTGGGCAAACTTTGCTTTCTTAGAGCTCAATTTGATAAGATTATTAGTTGTTGTGATCAAGTGAAGAAAAAGATATATTAAGAATGCGAATTTGTGGGTCAGAGATATTAAGGGTTCGTACGTTTGTCATATTCGCATATTCGTTTTCTGTTTTTGCAATGATGATGGGTTTGTAGGAGTTGGATTGATAGTTTTTTTTTATTTTTTATTAACAATGGGTATAATGTAGTTTGACTTTACTACCTTTCAATAAAACGGATTGTTAATGTAAAGCGTTGTAATTAAATGAAGGATATGTTAGGCATGTGGATTTATGGGCAATAGATAGTAGGAACATGTTGTTTGATTAGTTTGGATTTATGGGCAATAGATAGTAGCAATGGATGTTGCTTCTGATCCGAAAATAGGCCTTATGCGACTACTTTGGTGGCAGGAAGCCATAGACAAGATCGGGTTAAGTGGCGTTGGATCTAGATAGGATGGGACGGGACGGAACTGGGCAAGGGACATTAAAATTTAGATGACGCAAACCCAAAACCCAAAACCCAAAACCCCAATTGAATCGAACCCTAAATTAAACTAATTGAACCCTAATTAAACCCTAAATTGATTGCCCCAATCTAACCGAACCCTAATTGAACCCTAAATTGAATGCCCTAATCCAACCGAACCCTAAATTGAACTAATTGAACCCTAAATTGAATGCCTCAAATCAACCGAACCCTAAATTGAATCAATAGAGCCCCCTAATTGAACCCTAAATTGAAGTAATTGAACCCTAAATTGAATGCCCTAATTGAATCGAACCCTAAATTAAACTAATTGAACCCCTAATTAAACCCTAAATTGATTACCCCAATCTAACCGAACCCTAATTGAACCCTAAATTGAATGCCCTAATCCAACCGAACCCTAAATTGAACTAATTGAACCCTAAATTGAATGCCTCAAATCAACCGAACCCTAAATTGAATCAATAGAACCCCTTAATTGAACCCTAAATTGAAGTAATTGAACCCTAAATTGAATGCCCTAATTGAATCGAATCCTAAATTAAACTAATTGAACCCCTAATTAAACCCTAAATTGATTGCCCCAATCTAACCGAACCCTAATTGAACCCCAAATTGAATGCCCTAATCCAACCGAACCCTAAATTGAACTAATTGAACCCTAAATTTAATGCCTCAAATCAACTGAACCCTAAATTGAATCAATAGAACCCCCTAATTGAACCCTAAATTGAAGTAATTGAACCCTAAATTGAATGTCCTAATCGAACCGAACCCTAAATGAAACTAATTGAACCCTAAATTGAATGCCCTAATACAATCGAACCCTAAATTGAAATAATTCAAGCGCATCGGATATGTGAATTTTGAACATTTTTTTCCCATTTGAACATTGATCATTTGTTTGATAATTTTAGGTTGTTAATTGTGCGTTTTAGAATTGTGATTATTGATCGATGATTTTAGGTTATTAGCTGTGCATTTGAAGTAATTGCGATTATTAATTGATGATTTTAGGTTGTTAATTGATGATTTTAGATTGTTAATTGTGCATTGAGCATTTGAGATATTGATATTATTGACGGAGGATGGGACCCAATTGGATTGAATGTGTGATTTTTGTTAATTTTATTGCATTGAGCATTTGAGAATTGAGAATTGAGATTGTTGACGGAGGATGGGACCCAATTGGATTGAGATACCTGTTAGTTAGCGCAGACACGGACACCACGTCTGATCGACGGTGTCCGACATTTAAAAAACAAATTAACGTATGCCGATGTGTCTGGAGGTGCGTGTTGGTGGGCGTCGGACACGTGTCCGGAGGCGTCGAACACGTGTCCAAAGGCGTCGGACACGTGTCCGGAGGTGTCAGACACGTATCGGACACCATATCGACACCCTATATGAGGTGTCGGAATTGAGGTTGTTGACGGAGGATGAGACCCAATTGGATTGAGATACATGTTAGTTAGCGCAGACACGGACACCACGTTTGATCGACGGTGTCCAGCATTTAAAAAACAAATTAACGTATGCCGATGTGTCTGGAGGTGCGTGTCGGTGGGCATCGGACACGTGTCCGACGCCGCCGGACACGTGTCCAGAGGCGTCGGTATGTGTCGGACACGTGTCCGGAGGTGTCAGACACGTATCGGACACCATATCGACACCCTATATGAGGTGTCAGAATTGAGGTTGTTGAATGTGCATTAAATTTAGGTTAGTTAGGTTAATGCGACATTTTTAGCATGCACCCCCTGGAATCTAATCGTGGCTCAAGCGCTGGCTATAATTAGCCCTAATTAGTCCTGATTAATAATATTTTAGTAAATCAATTAACCCTAATTAGCTCTAACGAGCCTAATTAGTTTTATTTAACCCTAAGAACCTGATGAAATTCAAATTAGCTGTAATTACCCCAAATTAGCCCAAATCAAGATCCAATTATGTGCATATTGATTGTAGTTAGCCTAATTAGCCCTAATTAGGACTAATCATCACTACTCGGCACAATTAAACCCTAATTAGTCATAATCAACCCTAATTAGCTATAATTATCCAAAACTAGCCCTCATTAACATTAATTAGCCCTAACATAACCTAATTAAGCCTAATTAGCCCTAATTAGGACTAATCAGCACTACTCGGCACAATTAAACCCTAATTAGGACTACATAACTCTAATTAGTCCTAATCAACCCTAGTCAGCTATAATCATCCGAAACTATCCCTCATTAACATTAATTAGCCCTAACATAACCCAATTAAGCCCAATTAGCCCTAATTAGGACTAATCATCACTACTCGGCACAATTAAACCCTAATTAGGACTAAATAACCCTAATTAGTCCTAATCAACCCTAATCAGCTATAATTAATAATCGTAATTAACCCTAATAACCCAGTTAGCCCTAATTAGCCCTTGTACATCCCATAATTACTCCATATTGCCCAGAGATGGTTCAATTACTCGTTGTTTACAAACCCTGCCTTCTTTATATTAATTGTTGTTTTGAGAAGTCCATTGGCAACGAGATAGTTCAACTCGTTGCCAATGAGTTCTATTTAATGTGGAATTGATAACATATGCAACGATCATTCTGCAGTTTTGATATTTCGGAAAGATTCTTGCATATCTTATCAATTTTTGAACACATGCATGCATAGAAACCCTTAGTTCCCGTTCAAAGGTACTCATTACAAAGTAATGCCTTGTAATGAGCCTTTGGATGTCCAGTTTGGACAGTTTGGAAAAGCTAATTGTTTATAAAACAGTATTTTGACTCATGATTTATGTTCTATGTCGTGGATATTTGGTACACGTTCTCGTGTGTTTCTCTGGGTGCATACAGATCTGGTGTTCTAACATCCGTCAAACCTTCCTGAGCAAGGTTAGATGAATGTTAGAACACCTAATCGATGTGGTGTACTTGGAGAAATGCGGGGAGGTGCTGCCGAATTTTCCACAGACATCGGACTAAGCATGAGTTATTCACTGTTTTATAAATATGTGCTTTTCTGAATGGGATAGGACCACTACCTGTTCAAGAGTGGAGGGGAAATATGTAGACATGTTGTAACATTCATGCATTGATATTTACATCGGCAATGCCTAATCACTGGTCATTATTGAAGGTGGTATACAGTACGATAATTCAGTCGTCATGTCAGTCGATCGAAGTTGGATGAAAAGGAAGAATGCTGAAGATTTTGAGTGTCGCGTTGACGAATTTCTCGACTTCGCTTATGCGCATCCTGCACATGTTGACCTTGATAAGATAAGGTGTCCGTGCAGTAGATGTGAATTG
The DNA here is from genome assembly GCA_033065855.1 of Escallonia rubra. NCBI lineage: Eukaryota > Viridiplantae > Streptophyta > Magnoliopsida > Escalloniales > Escalloniaceae > Escallonia > Escallonia rubra. Next base: position 419,112 of record JAVXUO010001200.1, on the reverse strand, counting down.
TTGCACTGGAGAAAAATAATTGAAGTAAAATGGCATCTTCGTCGGTACGGTTTTATGGGTGGATACACCAGGTGGACGCAGCACGGAGAAACGATAGTATTGTCGTCCAACCTGGCTAGTCAAACTGAAGTTAGGGGGGAGGCACGATATGATTTCCGAGATATGATTATGGATGCTGGGCATGCTAATGTTGACTGGGGTAACGACAGTCCACAACTGCCGAACGAGGGGGCTGTCCCCAACCGACAGTTCACGTTTGACACGCCTGAGCAGCAGGTACTGGGGCAGCAGGCTTTCTTTGCCTACATCGGCCAGAATTACCGCCGATGGCTCCACGATGCACAGGACCGGGTGAAGAAGGCGCTGCTCGCGGGTGCCCCGATGACGGACATGATGAAATATCCCCCACATTGGATATCTCATCGTGTATGGGGGGAGATGATAGATCGTTGGGCTGCGGATCCAGGTTGGGACGCTAAGAGTAAGAGCGGGGCTGAGAACAGACAGAACAGAGATCCGACGCACACGGGGGGGTCGGTGCCACACGACATCGTCCGACACATGAACGCGGTCGAGCACCCGGATCTAGAGGAGGATGAGGTCATAGCTCTGACCTATACTCAGACGCACGTGCGGAAGAAGGACAAGGACGAGACACACCAGGCGGGCGACTACATTTCAGATATTGCCCGGCGGATCGATGTGAGTCAATTTATTTAAGTTAATGTTTTTTCTTTCTATCCTCAATGTCTGTTTCGTTAATTAATGCCCTAACATATCGTTAAACCACTATTTTTGCAGGCCTCGTATGAACCACTAAGGGGGTCCGAGCAGCAGTCCGGACAGCCATCAGCGTCCACTAGTACGGCTGCGAGTACTGGGGGGTTGAAGCGATGGCTGGATACGCCGGAGGTCGTGAATCGGCCGAAAGGCCGCATACGCGGCCTGCCTAGCACGACTGCTCGTGCCGTGATAAGAGCGTCCTCACCCCCTGCTGCCCCTCCACAGACACCGGCTCCTCGGCCTCAGTTGGACGACGAGGAGATCCAGCGCATTGCTACAGTGGTGTGCCGGATGATCAGGGAGCAGGGCACTGCTGGACCGGCCGCCCCGGCCCCGGATCAGCAGGATCCAGATCCGGGACTCGGGAACCCTTGATGAGCCCTTCCCGTGCCCGTTCCTAGCTTCCCCCCCACCCCCCGCGCCCGGCTTGTACTCTTCTCCCCTCTCCTAACCGGCTATATCTGGTTCCCGGCTTGTACATGTATGAGTTTTTTTTATAATAAATATTTTTTATAATTGATTATGTATATTTCTTTCTGTATTGATTATTGTGCGTTGTTGTTGAGAATTGAAAATTGTATTACAGGTCTGGATAATTGAAAAATAAAAAAAAATTCAAAAAAAAAATTGACTTTTGGCGACGGATTAATTCTGTCGCTAAAGTATTCCTACAATCAGTTATTTCGCGACGGAATATTCTGACACTAAATAAGTGTTTTAGCGATGGAATATTCCGTCGCGAAAAATATCAAATCTGTCGCTAATTTGACAAAAAAGAAAATAAATTAAAATTCTAAAAATATAATTTACGACGGAATATCCGTCGCTAATGAAAAATAAATCCGTCGGTAAAAATGACATATTTAGCGACGGATTTAAAAATTTCGTTGCTAAACTATTAGTGACGGGCTTTTATACGAGGGATATTTAGCGACGGTGAATCCGTCGCTAATTCTTTTAGCGACGGATTTTGGGCTTTTAGCGACGGATTTCCCCGTCGCAAAAAGCTTGTTTTCTTGTAGTGAATGAATGTTCTTTTCGAATCAGATGTACGATTCGTTCGAGTTTCTTATAATTATGATTACTAAATTAAACTATTGAATTAGATAAGATATTCAATTTAAATAAGACTCTACGGAAAAGTTCGGAATAAGAAGATGACTTTTGGTGCAATTCTAGAGTCAAACTCGTATTTTGCATATTTATTTATTATTACATTATTATATATGAATGATATATTGATATTAATTTTGATCTATTAAAGTCATTTATCTTGTATACACCAAAAACCTTTTCTTCAGATATAGATATTAAGTAAACCAAAGATATGCTTAGTTGTCAGATTAGGAGTCCAAAGGGTTTTCAATTAATTTTTGGTTCAATGGTTATTCCCGGTTAGATGTATGATCCACTCTACTTTCTTGTAATTGTGATTACGAAACTAAATGATTCAATTTTTTGTTTACAAATATTTATTTATGATTCAATGTACGGTTCATTCGAATTTTTTACGGTGTATATATACATGCCTTAAGTAGAATAGTTGGATGTGATTGTAGAAGTAGATATGTATTCATGGCGACTGGTTGGTTGCAAGTAGTTTCCGACTGAGGTTTTGTTAAGTTAGAGAGAGATTAGATTTTGACTTCCATTAATCGATTAATTAATTAATCCAATTAGAGAATGAAACAAAAGAGAGAAGAGGGAAATTGGGTAGGATGAGATAATTAAAAAAAACAAAAAACAAAAATAGGTGGGAATGAAAAGTCAGGTGGGTTAGTAATTTAGTGGGCGCTCCCATTTTTCAGAGTTGTATATGTTTGAATTTGTACATGAGAGGGGCCAATTGAGTTTGTAATGGTTTTTCAAAGCTTGCTGCTTCCATGCATTTATAAAACCCATCCATTGGGTTTTGAAAAAAATGAAGGGGGTTCTTCGAGCCCCTCCGGGCATCCGCCTCTGCACAGGGAGAAGTAGCAAGTTGTACAACTAGTTGTTTTTTTTATTTTGGTAGAAACGAGAAATATATACCATTAAGAACAAAGTTATACAATCATGTAGCATACTATTACAAGAGGAAGAACCAAAAAAACTAAATAAAAATACAGTTACCACGTAAGCCAAGAAGGTAAACAAAATAAGGCCGGAGTATACCCAAAAATCCAGAGAGAGAGTTCATGCAACGTCAGCAACAGTCGAAGTCAAATGAATCGCTGCCTGTACAGTATCAAACTATGACTGTTGGGACTCCTGACCGCTTTGCAAAGCAAAAGAAGCAAGTATCGTAGCCAAGGATAGAACTCGGTCTGTACCTCCCCGATGTGCACGGAATGCAAAAATCGGCAATTGGATGTCATCTCAGACAGGGGCGGAGTCCAAGCATGACCAGGGGGCCCCTGCCCCCCCCCCCCCCCACCCCTACACACACACCAAAAGTTTGAGAATATTTTTTAATTATTTTAAATAATAGGTAGTTATGTTTAAAATATTTACTAACATGCCACAATTTTAACTATTAAATGTATTAGATTTCATTTTGTAATGTTTTTTACTTTTTGTGCCACCAGCCGTCGTAATCTTTTATCTTTTTCGTTCCCTTGTCCATCTTCATTCTTCCAAATTCTAAATCTCCAGATTTTAAAGTAGACATTAATATATCAAGGTTAGTTCTTTTTTTTTTTTAATTAAAATTTTTATAGTATGTTAATTTATACGTGACTATTGTCATCATCATAAAATTGATAATCGCACTAATAATACATATATACAATACGAGTAAAGTTTCTTTCGTGCAAGATTAGTAGTTTGTTGTTGACTAACTTTACAAGTTAAATAAATCACTATAAATAGTTAAATTATATGATTATTAGTCAAATTGAGCAATCTATTTTGTATTTAACGTATTCAATCGTGACGCGAGTTCTTTATGTTAGCCGTTAATTTTCTTTTTATGACATTTTGGTCCCCTCCGGTTGAACTTTCTGGATCTGCCCCTGATCTCAGAGGAAAGAAATGGACATTGTACACCCTGTGTCACATTGCTTCTAATTTGTTCAAACATCGTTGAGTTTGCTATTAATAAAATAACATAAAGACAGTGCAAGCTAGAAAGCCACTTAATAGCCAAGAACATGGCATAAGCATCAGCGTTCCAAATGTCCTTAAGGCTAAATGAGGCAACATAAGAGCCGATAGTAACCCAGCGGAAGTTAAATGAGACCAATTCATCCCCAAACTTGTTGTCAATCTGTCGTGTTGAAACAACAATAGCACAAAAAATAGGGGCTTGGTCAAGGTGACACAAATAGGGGCCGAAAAAGAAAGGGGATAGAGAGGTCGATGGAAATGCTGGAGTCCAATAGAGTTAAAAAATGGGTGGCAGGTATTGTGTGACGACGTTTAAAGATTTTAAGTAGCTTCCGTTGGAAAAGACGCGAAAAATGAAGATCCTTAATCATACTATTTGATTTCCTAAGAACAGTCACATGATTGAATGTCTGAGCACGAAAAACACATTCGTTACCACCGACCCAAATATTCCACATCAAATAGGAAGTATGAATAATAGACCAGAAAGCGATTGATTTCCGAAAAATAGGCTTCGCTAACCAGAGACAAAACCAATCACTAGAAGAAGAAAAGCCAGAAATAGAAAAGGAAAAAGAAAGTAGGGGATCCGACCAAAGTTGACAAAGACATGAGCAATCTAAGAAGAGATGTTCATGGGTCTGAGATTGAGCGTGGCAAGAAGGACAAGAGTTGATAACAATGCATTGATGTTTAAGAAGTTCCGAGCGAAGATGAAGTCTTTTGTGAAGGAATTTCCATAAGAAATATTTAATTTTCTCTTGGAATAGGCAATTTCCAAAGACGAGTCCACAAACGAGGGGAAATATTATTTCCCAAAAATGTGGTTTGGACTTTTTATGAAACAAGGAATTTATAAGTAGGGGAAACTAAAAAGGGACGATTTTTAGAAAGCCCCCACACTGCAAGATCCAAAGTTCTGAGAGGTGAAAGACGAATACTAAGAATACGAGTAGCAAGTTCATGTGGAGAAACTGAGAGGATGAGTTTAATATCCCAATTATGAGTGGATGGAGAGAGTAAGTCTGAAACTTTTTGGTGGTAATTAGAAGATGTCTAATACAGAGTGAGCGACAAAGGAGAAACACTAGGTAACCACCAATCCATCCACACAGATATAGATCTGCCATCCCCAATTGTTTGCTGAAGGCCTTGTTTCAGGACCCGTTGTCCGACCAGGATACTTTTCTAGATCGACCCGTGAACTATTGTTGCAGTTATTGGACTGAAGAAAGGCTTCTTGTTGGAAATAACGCCCTTTGAGAACTTGAGCAAATTAAACTTTGAGGCAAGGACCAAATTTTCCAGGCTTGGTTAGCTAATAAGGCCTCGTTAAATGATCTAAAATCATGGAAACCTAAACCGCCAAAGCGTTTCGGAAGACAAAACACCGTCCAAGAGATTCAGTGAATAGATTTGTGAGAAGCCTCACACGACCACCAAAATTGGGCAAGAATTTGATCCAATTGGGTACAAACATAGATCGGGAATTTGTAAACCGACATATAGTGAGTAAGGAGCGATGATAGAACCGATTGAATCAAAGTAGCACGTCATGCCTTGTTGAGGAGTAACCCAATCCAGTGAGCATACCTATCCTGATATCACTGAACAATGCCAGAAAATATTGGGAAACTTCGGAAGTTTTTGGGTAAAATTTTTGGGGATGGTGGGTTTGTTTTGAAAACTTGTGAAAAAGTGGAGCAACTTTTAGAAATTTCTGAAAAAGGGGATGACTTGTAAAAAAATGGTTTTTCTTCTAATGATGACTTTTCATTTCCCATACTATCCCTCCCCCTGTTTAGTCCCTTTCTTGATGGGAAGATGCGTTGGTGAAAATGTCACCAAGAGAAAACAAAAGGCATAGAGAAGAAGAAGAAGAAGATGGGTAAAGGTTAACAAGTCTGTGCAGTGGGAGTGGTACACTGTGCTTGCACAGTTGTACCACGAAGCTATGGGGCATCGTGCAAATCTCATAAAATGCTGAAACTTTACAGGAATATTTTTAGGACAATTATAGAATTACTGTTAAAATTTCAGATTTTTCTGATATCGTTTAATGTTTTCAATAGTTTTTGAAAGTTCAGTTACTCTAAAATTAATTTGGAGCTCTTAAAATTCTTAATAAATTCTGGAAAACTTAGTTTAATGCTTTTATGATGTAAATAAGTTTCTGTTTAAGTTTCGTAATTTTTAGAGATGATTTGATACTAATTCCATATCGCATTTGATTTAGAAAAATGGATGATTTTAAAATGGTTTCGTTACTTTTTAAATCCTAATTTCTGTTTCACTATTTTTATTATATATTTTGAAGCTATCATGAAAATTATGGGACTCTGATTTGGGCTAGAAGCATTAATTGCTCTTTTTGGGTTTTTTTTTATGGTATTTAAGAAAATCATTTTTAATTTGAAAATATTCAAAAATTTAGAAAATTTATATTGTAACTTGTTATGCTGTTTTAAGGTACAAAACCATTTTATAAGAATTTATTATCATTCTAGAGTGTCTTAATGCGTTACAGAGTGTGCAAGGTTATCGGTTAGCTAGGTTTAGCTGCTCGAGCAATCCGGTTCGTTTTCGTTTACTTTAAGAGTGTCGGAGTGAGCAATGATTAAGATTAAGCATTATATTAATAGTTTGTGAGGTTAGGCTGAATTATAATAATTAATTTTTCCATTTAGGTTAATTCGAGGTTTGAACAAAGTTGAATAACAGCGAGCGCATAACCTGGATCGTATTAAGGAATTTTTATCCGAACCAAACTCTTCATATTTGATTTCGTACATTCTCTTGATTTGTTATCGCTATTCTTTTGGATTCTGTTATTTTCATAAAGTCGCATTCTTTGCCTTGAAAACCCTGTTTTGAGCCTTACACGTTTATTGAAAATCCTATTCGAGTCTCTGTGTTTATTTCTCGTTGTGCATCGATTTAATCATTGTACTATCAATAGGCTTAGAGACTCTTCATCACGTCATTAATGTCATGTATCGATGAGAATCAGCATACATGTGCCACTTAAAAATTGGGCATCGAGAGTGAGGGTGCATGGGTTAATATATGACAAAAAATACTATGATCTCGGACTCTTGTGCCAATCAACATGCGTATTTTGATGAATGTCATTTTTCCATCAATTGACCTCATATTAATTAAGCATTAGAACTTCTGTTAGCAAAATGAACCATGTTTAGAAGTTAGAATTTTTTATCATATATGAACTTATTTTGTAATGAAAAGCACCGCGTTTTGTCACCTCTCAATTAGGCCGCATTTTTTCGGCCCAAATATACATGTAGGTGCTGAAGAGAAAATGATCCTCTTCGGAGTGTGTTTATCGATCAATCATAGAAGAACGGTGTAGAAGCACGGTCTGGGTGAAACTAGTAACTTTCTGCAGAAACATAAGTCATTTTATGCAAAAGTGCATGTCGGATTCTGCCAATGCCCCAGTCTTTTTATGATAAAATTACGGGGGGCACAAGCGTTGCTTTTGCTTCGGTGGGACTCCTAACAAAAGAGGACCTCGCTAAGGGGGTTGGGATTAAAGAAACGGATGCGGTTTAGCCATTTTGTGATGAAAAGCGCCGCGTTTTGTCACCTCTCAATTAGGCCGCATTTTTTCGACCCAAATATACACGTTGGTGCCGAGGAGAAAATGATCCACTTCGGAGTGTGTTTACCTATCAATTATAGAAGAACGGTATAAAAGCACGGTCTGGGTGAAACTAGTCACATTCTACCGAAACACAAGTCCTTTTATGCAAAAGTGCATGTCGGATTCTGCCGACCCCCAGTCTTTTTATGCAGAAATTACGGGGGGCACAAGCGCTGCTTTTGTCGGATTCTGTCGACCCCCGTAATTTCTGCATAAAAAGACTGGGGGTCGGCAGAATCCGACATGCACTTTTGCATAAAAGGACTTGTGTTTCGGTAGAATGTGACTAGTTTCACCCAGACCGTGCTTCTATACCGTTCTTCTATAATTGATAGGTAAACACACTCCGAAGTGGATCATTTTCTCCTCGGCACCAACGTGTATATTTGGGTAGAAAAAATGCGGCCTAATTGAGAGGTGACAAAACGCGGCGCTTTTCATCACAAAATGGCTAAACCGCATCCGTTTCTTCAATCCCAACCCCCTTAGCGAGGTCCTCTTTTTTTAGGAGTCCCACCGAAGCAAAAGCAACGCTTGTGCCCCCCGTAATTTTTACATAAAAAGGCTGGGGCATTGGCAGAATCTGACATGCACTTTTGCATAAAATGACTTGTGTTTCTGCAGAAAGTGACTAGTTTCACCCAGACCGTGCTTCTACACTGTTCTTCTATGATTGATCGATAAACACACTCCGAAGAGGATCATTTTCTCCTCAGCACCTACATGTATATTTGGGCCGAAAAAATGCGGCCTAATTGAGAGGTGACAAAACGCGGTGCTTTTCATTACAAAATAAGTTCATATATGATAAAAATTCTAACTTCTAAACATGGTTCATTTTGCTAACTGAAGTTCTAATGCTTAATTAATATGAGGTCAATTGATGGAAAAATGACATTCATCAAAATACGCATGTTGATTGGCACAAGAGTCCGAGATCATAGTATTTTTTGTCATATATTAACCCATGCACCCTCACTCTCGATGCCCAATTTTTAAGTGGCACGTGTATGCTGATTCTCATCGATACATGACATTAATGACGTGATGAAGAGTCTCTAAACCTATTGATAGTATAATGATTAAATCGATGCACAACGAGAAATAAACACAGAGCATCGAATAGGATTTTCAATAAACGTGTAAGGCTCAAAACAGGGTTTTCAAGGCAAACAATGCGACTTTATGAAAATAACAGAATCCAAAAGAATAGAGATAACAAATCAAGAGAATGTACGAAATCAAATATGAAGAGTTTGATTCGGATAAAAATCCCTTAATACGATCCAGGTTATGCGCTCGCTGTTATTCAACTTTGTTCAAACCTCGAATTAACCTAAATGAAAAAATTAATTATTATAATTCAGCCTAACCTCACAAACTATTAATATAATGCTTAATCTTAATCATTGCTCACTCTGACACTCTTAAAGTAAACGAAAACGAACCGGATTGCTCGAGCAGCTAAACCTAGCTAATCGATAACCTTGCACACTCTGTAACGCATTAAGACACTCTAGAATGATAATAAATTCTTATAAAATGGTTTTGTACCTTAAAACAGCATAACAAGTTACAATATAAATTTTCTGAATTTTTGAATATTTTCAAATTAAAAACGATTTTCTTAAATACCATAAAAAAAACCCAAAAAGAGCAATTAATGCTTCTAGCCCAAATCAGAGTCCCATAATTTTCATGATAGCTTCAAAATATATAAGAAAAATAGTGAAACATAAATTAGGATTTAAAAAGTAACGAAACCATTTTAAAATCATCCATTTTTCTAAATCAAATGCGATATGGAATTAGTATCAAATCAACTCTAAAAATTACGAAACTTAAACAGAAACTTATTTACATCATAAAAGCATTAAAGTAATTTTTCCAGAATTTATTAAGAATTTTAAGAGCTCCAAATTAATTTTAGAGTAACTGAACTTTCAAAAAATATTTAAAACATTAAACGATATCAGAAAAATCTGAAATTTTAACAGTAATTCTATAATTGTCCTAAAAATATTCCTGTAAAGTTTCAGCATTTTATGAGATTTGCACGATGCCCCATAGCTACGTGGTACAACTGTGCAAGCACAGTGTACCACTCCCACTGCACAGACTTGTTAACCTTTACCCATCTTCTTCGTCTTCTTCTCTATGCCTTTTGTTTTCTCTTGGTGACATTTTCACCAACGCATCTTCCCATCAAGAAAGGGACTAAACAGGGGGAGGGATAGTATGGGAAATGAAAAGTCATCATTAGAAGAAAAACCATTTTTTCACAAGTCATCCCCTTTTTCAGAAATTTTTAAAAGTTGCCCCACTTTTTCACAAGTTTTCAAAACAAACCCATCATCCCCAAAAATTTTACCCAAAAACCCACTTTTTCCTAATTTTCCCGAAAATATTTGTCTACAATCCTCTAAAATGTCTAGTGAATCCTCAGATATTTCCCAAATTTAGGTTGGGACCGAAAGGAAAGAGCATCTTCAATTTGCTCCCTAGCCTCAACTGAGGCGTTCGGACTAATACATAGCCCATATTTTTGCCAATTGATTTGATGCCCTAAAAGCTGACAATATCGGGCTAAAATAGAACTTAGCTCAGCAACTTCCAAAGCAAAGTTCTTTTGCAGTTTGAGAAACAAAAAATATCATCAGCGTACATAAGATGCGTGATGGGCAATGAATATCTGCCAACTTTGATGCCTGAGATCCGGCCAGATGATTCAGCTTGAAGTAAGGAAGCTGAAAGAACTTCCGAACAAAGGATAAAAAGAAGAGGGGAAAGGGGTCCCCTTGCCGGAGTCCACATGAAGGCTAAAAGTAAGGGGTAATGGCACCATTAACCAGGATAGAATAAGAGACAATAGTTACACACTGCATGAGAAGTTGTATCTGGGGAGCAGGGAAGTGCATGTCTAACATAAATGATTTAAAAAATCCCAACGGAGACTATCAAAGGCTTTGCTCAAATCTAACTTAAGAGCAATAAGCACAGCCCTGCCTTTTCTTTGTTTATGACCACAATGAGTCAACTCTTGAGCAAGTATGACATTATCCGAGAGATGACGGCCCTGGAATATGTACAACTGGAGCCAACGTGGGTTTAAGCTTCTTAGATTTCATGGCTTCTGGAAGACTAAGCACCTCGATAGCCTGTCGCTTGTGAGAACTGGAAGAGCTAAATGAAGTGGAAGTGGAAGTGGAAGTGGAGTGAGGGGACTCATGAACCTGCAGAGCCTTACCAAAGTGAAGAGCTGCGTCAGCTACAACTGGTTCAAGAACACTGTCAATTTCCATTTATTCATGCTTCCCAGGCACGGCCAATTCCAAAAGGCAAACCATGAGATGATGGTGTTGTGCAATTATCAGAGGATGATGATAAATATGAGAAGGACCCGACTCGAATATGCAAACCAGACTGGGAGGGACCAGCTTAAAAGTCATGGGTACCCGCAAAACACGAAGCACAAGTGACCTGGAAAATGAAAGTTGCCATGTCATGTTTCGTCGGAGACGAAGCTGATTTCAGCAACGACATCGGAAACTCAATACAATGTCACCTCGAATTGAGAAAAAATCGTCTTCATCCTCGGAACTTCCATTTTCATTTGATGAATTAACAGAACTGGGGCTAAGCAAAATAGGATTGCTACTCCTAGAGGAGGAAGCGTCCGATCCATTAATGCCCATTTTTGACAGAGACGCTGCTTCACCACGAACTGGATCATCGACCCTTTGATCGATGTAAATATGACTTGTTCTATTCCAATTGGAATTCACGAAAGCGCCAAGTCGACGCGAAAACAGGGGACGATGAGGTTGATGAAACAAACCGGACGGAGATTTATGAGCGTAGCGGCTTAATACCATTTCAACACGCGCAAGAGAGCTATGATGGCAATCAAGATTAACATGACCAATGAGACCCGCACCTGTGACAGATGCCAAAAACCTTTTCGTAAGCAGTACAAACCCAGCTGCGATGCTCACCCACAGTAGGAACAAAGGCACCGGCCACCAAAGGCTCAGAAAAAACCACACGAACAAGCATACGAAAGAAATCTCTACGTTGTTGCATTGCCAAGGACCAGTCAATAGCGAAAACCTCACCAAAATGGCTTCCAATCTATCCTGCTGCTTCATAGTTAAACATTTTTGTGGGGATATCATTCAATCTAACCCACGGATCAACAGTAGAGAAATCTAAACGAGGAAGACTTTGATAAGGGATGCATTTAGTTAAAATTAGCAAACCACCTTGGATGTTCCATGGACTTTCGAAAAACAAACAGTCTGGATCAAGCTCATCTGAGAAGTGGAAAATGAAGTACTCTCCAATTGATTCCACCTCAACTGACCCACGTAGTTTCCAGAAATGATTCACAACTCTTTGCACTAAATTGGTAGTGAAAACCCGCGAATCGATGAACTTACCAACCGGAGTCTTAGCCCAACGCTGACATTGATTCTGAAGCATTTCAGGGTTAAGAGAAACCAGATGTCCACACCTTTCAATGGACAATTCTTCTTTCATGTTGGAAGAATCCATAATAGAAACCCCCATGAATTGAAAACAGGAGAAAGAGCACCGGAAAGAAATGGAGATGCGGCAGTGAAACTGTGGCTATGAAGTCGCACCGTCAATCGCATCTCAAACAGGTGAGAGGCTCAGTGAACGAAGTCTCTTCTGGTTAAGTAAAGATGTTGTACTGCTAGCTGTTGTAACTTTGCTTTCATATCATTTCAAGCAATAACTGTTTGGGCAAATTACACCTCTGTCCTTGAGATTTGGGGATAATTACACGCGATGACACAAAGTTTCAAAATGTAACACTTATGTCGATTGACAGACGGAATACAAAAATACTTAACGGTTTTGACAAAAAGACTTGATTGCCCCTGACTTTAAAATAAATTACCCACTTAATTTACTGTTTAATCTTCCTCTCCCCACACCCAGCACCCACACCCCCCCCCCCGCCCCTACGCCGTCTGCCTCCCCCTTCCCCGTCACCCGCCCACCCCGTCATGTCCACAACCCTCTTCCCCGGCGGTAACCGAGTCAATGCCGTCACCAAACCCGAGGCAATCCATCTGCGCCACCCAGCGTCAGGAGGCCCGATCACCGCCAGCGCAGTAGCAGGCCCTCCGGCGAGGCACCGGCGCCGCAAGATCGCAGTCTCTCTCCCGATCTGCCTGTCGTGGGGCAGGTGCTGGCGTCGTGGGGCGAGGAAAGGGGCTGGCGTCATGGGGCAAGTGAAGGCGCGGGCTAGGGTCGTGGGGCGAGGGAAAGCGCTGCCGGTGTGGGCCGAGGGAAGGGGCTGCTGCGGGGACGGTGAGGTGCGGGGAGAGAGAACAGATGGAAGGGGAAGGGTGACGTCGCTGGCGATGGAGGCGATGCCGGCAGGAGATTGGTCGCCGGCAATGGGAGAGAGAACAGATGGAAGGGGAAGGGTGACGTCGCCGGCGATGGAGGCGACGCCGGCAGGAAATTGGTCGCCGGCAATGGGACAGAGAACAGATCAAAATTTGCAAATTAGCTTTTCAAGAAAACCCTAATTTGCAAATTAGGGTTTCAACAATATCCTAATTTGCAAATTAGGGTTTCAATAAAATCCTAATTGTGACTTTAAATTAAGGCTTGAAATTTAAATTTTTTAAAAATATTCAGTATATACAGTACAAGGGGTAGTATCGTCATTTTAAAAATACATATTGATGACATCATACAAAAAGTACAATTTTTGGACGGAACCCTAACGGATGGACACGGCTGATACATTTTAAAAGTGTTTGGTCACGGTATTTTACATTTTAAAACTTAATGTCCTTGACTGTAATTATACCCTGACCTCAGGGACATAGGTGTAATTTGCCTTAACCTTTTTTGTCTTGTGCCGTAAAGGCATACATAGCACACAAATTCATTGTTTGGGAAAATTAGAAACAGGTGGGTTTTGGGATAAAACTTTTGGGGATGGTGGATTTTTATTTAAAACTTGTGAAAAAATGGGGCAACTTTTAAAAATCTCTGAACAAGGTAAGGAGTTAAGGAAAAATGGGTTTTTCCAACTCCTCATTTTTTGCCTACCCAAAGTACCCCTCCCCCATTTTCTTCTCCAATCATTTTCTTCCTCCATTTTCTCATTAACCCAAGCTCGGGATATAGTTGTCGGACCGGTTCCGCCGTGAAGGGAACTACCATCCCCTACGATTGGGTTCCGGGTAGCAGCTGATATGTCAGATCTAGTCACGTCCTCTCCAAGGACGCCGAGGTCGAGCCTCTGGTGGATGTGACGGTGTAGGCTGTTGCGGTGGAGGCAGCGGCACATGTGCTTGCCGGCAGTCTCTGTAGACGAAGGCCCACAGAGATGGGTCGTTTTGTGTAGCTGTAGTAGCCCGTCGTTTGGTGGGGCTACTTGGCATCGATCTCGGTGAGTTTGCACTCCACCGCGGGATCTGCCTCATCGTGGATAGCAAATGCACGGCCGAATTCGACGGGGGACCGGCGGAATTAAACTTGCGGCAAAATCTCATGTGCCGGTTCACGACCTCCTCCGTGCTCACCAGCCTCTCGCACCGCACGATCTCGTCCTTCACCGCCTCGTCGCACAGCCCGCAGATCCACCTCCCGTTGAACCGCTCGCGGATGTTGTCTATGTACGCCGCCGTGCACTCCTCCGTCAACCCGCAACAGTCGCATTTCACTTGGCCTTCTCCAGCTCGCCTTGGCCCTCTCCGGATCGCCCTCTTGCTCCTTGAGTGTTTGACAATCTTGAGAAGAAATACTGCAATGAGACAACTGGGCTGAGATCTGAAAGGAGGCTAGTGTTTGATAGAATAAATTCAGCGTTGTTGGAGATTTTCCGGCGGTTATTGGGCTTGTACGTGCAGGCAAGTCGCATTTCACGAACTCAACGTCGCCGTTCGTCTTCGGTTGCGATTTCGCAGCCATTATCACCATTGCTTCGCTAACTATAGTTGCAAACATCCCTGCAAATCCAAAAAAAAAAAAATAACCAAACAAATCAGTGATAACACCATCTAATAAAATTCAAGCCGCAACAAAAACAATCCAAAACCAATTCAAATTACCTGCAAAAGAAGCAGAACGAAACCAATCAACGGATTCCTACGCTTTCCTGTCGGAGTTCTTCTGATTCCTATCGCTCTTTCTCCCAATCTCCTTCTTCAATCTCTTCCGGAACAAAAAATTTAAACATCAAAGACACTTCACCACAAAAACAAAGAATCAGAGCAGCCCTTTTCTTCCTCCAATCATTATCTCATCAACAACTACGTGTATATTTGGACCGAAAAAATGCGGCCTAATTGAGAGGTGACAAAACGCTTTTCTTTTCATAACAAAACGGCTAAAGCGCATCCGTTTCTTCAATCCCAATCCCCTTAGCAAGGGAAAGCGTAGTTCCCGCAAGGTCCTTTTTTTTAAGGAGTCTCAACAAAGCAAAAGCAGCGCTTGTGCCCCCCATAATTTCTGCATAAAAAGACTGGGGCGTCGGCAGAATCCGACATGCACTTTTGCATAAAAGGACTTGGGTTTCTGTAGAAAGTGACTAGTTCCACCCAGAACGTACACCGTTCTTCTATGATTGATCGGTAAACACACTTCGAAGTGGATCATTTTCTCCTCAACACTCATGTGTAAAATGCGGCCTACCCCCCCTCCCCACCCCACCCGCAAGGTTACCCACCCACCCTTACCCCCCACCCCATATTTCCCTCCAATCAAGACTTTTTCCCAAACTGAGAGACACTGACTCCACCAACACACACACACACACCCCTTAATTTATACATAAACGACTTGGGCATCAGCACAATTAGACACGCACTTTTGCAAAAACTGACTTGTCTTTCCACAGAAAATGACTGGTGTCACAACAAACCGTTTGCGTCTACAACATTCTTCTGTGCTTGGTCGGTAAACACATCAACCATTCCGCATCGAACTCCTTACGGCCTCAACAACCATGCGTAGCCGGGCCGATAAAATGCGCCCTAACGGAGAGGTGATGAAACGATATGCTTTGAGTTCCTATCGAAACAGAGCATACTGACAACCGTCAATGATCCCAGCCGTGTAAGGGCAATGTGTGTGTGTGGTTCCCGCAAGGTCATCCCACGTATGTAGTGGTCTCATCGAGAAAAAAGTAAGCGCCCGTGCGCCCCGTAATTTCTGCATAAAATGACTTGGGCATCAGCACAATCGGACATGCAATTTTGCAGAAACTGACTTGTGTTTCCACAGAAAATGACTGGTGTCACCACAAACCGTTTGCACATCGCCTCCGCTGTTGTTCATGGGACCCCATTATTCCTACAAGGTCATCTAGTTCCCGCAAGATTTCTCTGTCTTGGAGCTTGCCTAACATTGCATAGAGGGAAAGCATGTCATTTGTTTTGGGTTACCACAGCCGATGGGGGTATTGCGGCTTGGGTGGGAAATGAGAATGTGTTGCGGTTGTGTGGATTGGAGGGAAAATAGAAAATAAGGGGTGAGGGTGGGGGTAGGGATGGGGGGTTACCCCGTAGCCAGGGGGTTGGGGCGGTGGGGGTGGGAATATTTTTGGAGGGAATTGTGGGAGAAGTCTTGCTGGGCACATTGAGTCAGAGCTGAGGGAGGAAAGGGTATTTTGGGGAAGGGGAAATAGTGAGGTCAAAAAAACCATTTTTTTTCAACCCATCCCACTTTTCAGAAATTTTAAAGTTTGACCCCATCTTTTCACAATTTCTCCAAAAAAAACCATCAACCCCAAATATTTAACTAGAAAACCCATTTTTTTTATAATTTTCCCTCATTGTTTTTAGCCAATTGAGTTTGGTGCCTCAAGGAACATGTACTGTATTTATGGAACTATTGTCAATTTAGAATTTCACAAAATTCCGTTATTTTAAATTTTGCTATCATTTCCATAGTAGGCCTTCATATGGCCCTATAAAAGAGTTGATTCGATTGGGGGCGAGTAAAGGCAGTAGGTGTAAACCGTGGATAACATAGCGGAGAACTAATGAGAAGATGCCTATGATTTTTTTTTTTGTGGTGTGTGTGTGTGGGGGGGGGGGGGGGGAAGAAAAAGGATTCATGTAACATAGGGCAAAGGATTACATTGTGATGGTGGTGGTGAAAGGGCAGTTTGCCCACTATCTAGCACTTCACTTTCTAGCTCCCATTAGACTGTAGCGAAAGAAAACTGTTATTGCTAAGAGCCTGTTTGAGATTGTTTAAAAAAAATAGATTCAGCTTAAATCTTAATCAGTTTTTAAAATCTGATTTAATTAGAATCAGTTTGTTATTTGGCAAAAGTAATTGTAAACTAGATTAAATCTATAAAAAATGTTTGGATAAATAGTACTTAAATCAGTTTCACTATGACAAAATGACAATAGAGGACACTCAATAAATAATTTTCTAATATCCAAGCAACGTTAACTTAACTTTTATTCGCAAGCAACTATAATGCCCAAATAAATTATTAAAATAATTATTTTCACGCACCTACAGAAGTTGTTACTTTTTATTTTAAATTAAAAACACAAACAATCTCATGTTATTGCTTATAGTACGATAACATCCCCAAATTAAAAATAAAGTCTATCTTAAGCAAAAAAAAAGATTATATAACTGTAGGAGAATAGTTTAGCAATAAGAGAAGAGATAAACTCCATAAACTATCTAAGATAATTAATTAAAGGGTATGAGAGGTCTTTTGTGAAAAATATGGGGATAGCATGGTAAATTAGAAGGTCAAACCTTATTATGAAAAATTGATTATTTCATAATCCTCACTTTTGAGGATTATGGATTAAATCAGTTTTTAACTTTTGGAGATAGATTAAATCTCTTAATCTTTTTTGCCAAACACCCACATACCTGATTTAATTTAAATTAAATCAGGTTTGACCATCTCGTAATTAATCCCAAACACCCTCTAAATGCTTTTAGTACTCTTTGTGGCCCCAATGCGCGAGGCTCGTGTTAACGCTGCTTGGGGGAGGTTAAAACTTAGATGTATGAAGCTTTACTCCAATTCTAAAATAAAATTTGTGCTCCCGCAATTTTTGCGATGCTGCTTTTTCTATAACTTCCAAATTATTTTGCGTTTTTCCACGAAATCATTGTTTACAATAGACATAGGACTTACATAGCCTATAACAAGACTCCCTTTACTTTTCCTTTTGGGGGATAAATCACTTTTTAGCAAAAGCATCAAACAACATGCACATCTTAAGGTTTGATCGAGACCTGTGCAATACTAGCCATTGCTTTTTCTAATCAAAATATGTCCACATATATAAAAGCACATATTATATTAGATAACTAAATTTTTTCTTTAAAATACCCTTTTCAGATTTAAGAGTTTGCTAAATTTAGGGTGTTTTTTTACTTTGAGTACATTATTAAGCTCATTTCCTTAAAATACTCCTTTTAGTTTCAGAGTTTAATAAAACTAAGGGTGTTTTCCACTTTCATTATGGTATTAAGGCTCATTCATTAGAATAGCCATTTTGGCACTAGAATTTGTTATGGACACACATTTGGTTTATGGAGACACCAATGTAATTCATTATTCTAAGCTCTCAATTTAGCAAGGCCATGTTTGTGGATTTTTTTGCTTCGGTGATCTGAAGGTGAGAGAGAGAGAGAGAGAGAGAGAGAGAGAGAGAGAGAGAGTTCTACTTAGGTCATATTTAAAAATGGTGAGCGTGTCGGCCAGTTGATAATTCGTTCAGAAGAATAACCATCCAGGGCTACTTTGTAGGCTTGTAAGAAATTAAAGCAAGGCCTACGTGAAAAAGGAGAGGGTCGAGGAAAAAAGAGGTGAAAAAAGGGAAAAGTGCGTCTATCTAAGACATGAGCGCTCAGGATAATATCAGCAAATTGGTTTCAGTAAATGGGCCATCGGTAGTATATTCAATATGTTTTGGCACAGCTTGCATTTCACCTTGACAAATATGTCAATCTCAAATGGAGTAGTTGGCTCTGACACATATGTCAACATGTGGCACTTAGCTTCAAAAAGAGAGCCATGACATCTGAAGCAACGAAACTTGTTATGTAGCCAAGTCCACAAAAACCCTTTAGTTCTCCCATGGTGTGCATATAAGGCTCAATAGATGTCTTAAACACATACCAATGCAAAATATGTACAGTAATTACAGTCAGTCTCGAACGAGACAGTCGAACATGGAAATAAATACAAGAAAGAAAAAGAGGCACATAAAACCAGCATGACTACCAAAACACCACATTGGCACAACGCACGGGTATATTAGGGAGGCAGAGAAAACTAATCTTGCTTCAAAACTTGACCTGAGTGGACCGCAAAAAATGACAGTGCCGTGGGAAGCTGCAAAACTTGATCCATGCCACAGGCAATATGCATGGAGTGTACCTCACTACTATGATGACATATATTACACAAAAGGCGATCCAAGGCAGGCTGTGTCTCAGGCCTTTGCATCTATACAAGCAAATTTGATTGAGGAAGCAGAAAAATCATGCGATGGCTAAGATAATGTGAGAACGAAGTAATAGCAAGCACGATAGTATCAAGAGATGCAGTAATAACATCCGTTGAGAAAATAACATCAGAGTAAGCCTCGAAAAGAGTCCAGTCAGAGCTAAAGAGAACCATGCCAATCCCGAATCGAAATTCAGCAAAGGCCATATTTCCTGAATAGATATCAGGGTCCCTAGGAGTCGTGACTGAGATGGCGCAGAACATTGGTCTTGGTGGATAAGCGTTACAGTGGCAAGTTGAAAACTGTAAAGGAATTAAGGGGCAATGAAAGTGTTCAAACTGCACTGGAAGTGCCTGATGGCGCGAAGGCAGCTTACTGGCGATCTTTAACAAACAGGTCTGGAATTGGGGTGTGGCTCTAATGCTGGACATGAGTTGTGTACTGTGCACTATAATGCTTGCCGCTTTAATTTTTTCTTTGTTGAAAACCACAGCATTCCCAGCATACCAGATTAGCCAGAGCCGAACAACGGTACCTACAAAGTGCTCAACGGTGGCACTATCACTGAAGATGTGTTTAGATAACTCATGCACAAGCCAATCAAAGGTTGAGGATGCAGTGAGGTCGCTGACGAGGCCAAAGTGTCCAAGGTCAAAGTGTCGTACCCAAATGCTATGAGCAGAGCTGCACGCAAGGAACAAGTGATCCTGGGTTTCAAGGCAGGATAGGCAGAGCGGGCACAAGCCAGACACTTGACAGCGTTTGGTCAATAAGGTTACAGACACCGGGAGAGTTTGATGAAGGAATTGCCATAAAACACATGCGTAGCTTTTCTAGGATAGGTAGCTTCCAAAGTCACCGCTAGACCCGAGGAGGTACATTGCTAGTTAAGGGTGAGAGTGTAGAGAGCGAAGCAAAATGTTTGTACGCTTGGGTAGTTGAGAAACGGCCTGCTCTGACATAAGGCCAGAAGCTAGCGTCAGCAGTACCAGATGGTGAGATCTAAAGATGAAGAATGAGTGAGACCAACTCAGTTGGGAACGTCACCATCAGCCGGTTGAGATTCCAGTGAGTAGAATTAGGGAGAAACAAATCAGAGATACGCCAGTGCTCATTTTTTTCAGTAAGAAATAATTGAAGTTGGTTGGGCGTCCGCTGAGGAAACCACCAGTCCATCCAGACATAAATTGAGCGGCCATTTCCAATTTGCCATTGTAGTCCATGTTTGAGTGTGCGTTGCCCAACCAGTAGACTACGCCAGATCCAGGAACCACCACTAGGTTGCCTAGCTTGGAAGAAGGTTATCCGAACAAAGTATTTTCCTTTCAGTACTTGTGCTAAAAGGCTATTTGGGTTCTCCAGTACCTTCTAGGCCTGCTTAACGAGGAGAGTCTGATTAAGAGCTTGAAAGTTACGAAAGCCCAAGCCGCCCAACGCTTTTGGCAAACACAAGGTAGGCCAGGCGATTCAGTGAATCGATTTACGAGAAGCGTCGCCTGACCACCAAAAACGAAAGAATATTTGATCCAGTTGCTTACACACGAAGACATGGAATTTGTATATAGACAAATAATGTACACGCATGGAGGAAAGAACATTATGGATAAGAATGGCACGTCCCGCTTTGCTAAGCAGTAAACCTAACCAATGTGAACACCGATCTTGGACTTTTTGGACTAGACTCCAGAAGATCTCAGTCTTTTTGACACCTACATCCAATTGGATGCCTAGGTACTTCCTGAAATCCTGTTTAACTCGGAAGTGAAACTCAT
Source organism: Escallonia rubra (assembly GCA_033065855.1). NCBI lineage: Eukaryota > Viridiplantae > Streptophyta > Magnoliopsida > Escalloniales > Escalloniaceae > Escallonia > Escallonia rubra. The sequence continues at coordinate 398,317 of JAVXUO010001200.1, read as the reverse complement.
GTTGAATCTGCTCCCGGATTAAAGGGGAAGTATTAGGGCTGATTACAAGGCTGGACTTGTCCCAATTAATTTGTTGGCCAGACATCAAATAGTAGTTGATTAAGACCTGTTTAACCGCTGTGATATTCTGAAGCATTTCCTTGTGCATCCGTAAAATCAAGTAAGTATCCTCCGCGTACATAAGATGCGTTACCGCTGGGGAATTCCGCCCTACCTTAATTCCATGAATATGGCCTTGGGCAACCACTTTTACTGAGCCCATGGACAGGACTTTAGAGCAGAGGATGAAGAGAAAAGGCGATAAATGGGTCACCCGACAAATTCCACGGGTGGGCTTGAAAGGCGGGGTGGGAGCACCATTAATAAGGATAGAGTAAGAGATGGAACTCACACATTGAATAATCAAATAGACCCAGGATGGAAGAAATCTGAACCTGAGGAGGACCTCTTGAAGGAAGACGCAACTAACCCTGTCAAAAGCCTTACTCACGTCTAGCTTAAGGGCTAGAAAGATCACGTTGCCTTTTTTTGTTGACACACACATTCAGTAAGCTCTTGAGCGAGCAAGACATCATCGGCCAGACAACGTTCGGAGATAAATGTATTCTGGTACGGAGCTATTAGATCAGGCATGCTTGGCGCCATTCTAGCGACAAACACTTTAGAGATGATTTTGTAAATGACGTTACACAGGCTAATCGGACGAAAGTCCCCAACTGATTCTGGTGAACTCAGTTTCAAAACTAGGGAGATGAAAGTACGGTTAGCTTTAGTAAGCATATGCTCCGAATAAAGAAAAGACAGGATAGCACGGACAACAAGCGAGCCGACAAGGGGCCAAAACTGTTGATAGACCAAAGCTGGTATGCCATCAGGGCATGGTGCTTTCAAGTCTCCTAGCTGAAAAACGACCTTCTTGGTTTCCTCAGGGGTAAAAGGTTATGAAAGGAGAGATAAGTGTGAGGCCGAAAAGGATTAGAATACGTAACCAGACATGAAGGCTTGGATGCGAGGCCGAGGGTGGATAGACGGTTCTGAAAGGGCAAATAATTGTGAGAAATAAGAAGCGATAAGATGCCTGATCATTTCCTCCTCAGTTGTAACACTGCCTTGGTCAGCCTTAAGTGAGATCATATGATTTTTTCGGCGACGGATGACAGTAGAGGTGTGAAAAAGTTTGGTGTTTCGGTCGCCTTGATCAAGCCAACTAATCTTGGATTGTTGGACCCAAAAGTAAAAAATCCAACTTATCGCGCAGGAAGTAGTCCAAAGAACTGTCGCCCTGCAGATTTTAGGACTGCCGAGAGGATAACAAGCTGTGCCGAACATTAACAATTTGGTCAGAGAGATTATTGAAGCGAGTTTTACCCCACTGCCAAAGTGCGCGGTTAGGGGTGCTTATAACTTCTTAAGTTTAAGAGAGTTGCTATGATTCTTGGGGCCACATCATCCATGGCATTGTGTTGGTATTTGCTATTTGGTTCAAAAGTCAAGACATTATATCCATTCCTTGCTTGGTGAAAGCTAATCAGGGCTGAGAGTATGGTATTTCCAAATTTACAAGGATCTTGATAGGGTAGCGAAATATAAAATCTTTATCGCGTAACTCTCACAGTAAGCTGTGAATAAAAAGTTTGTCTAGCTAAAAAATGTTGTTGTGAGGATGACATTTGTCGAGGAGATAAAAAAAACGTTGAGAAAAAATCTAAAGTGTGCCTAATTAATGTGGCATGTATGCAAGCAATAGTGATGAGGTCATCCAGATTTGTTCTAGATAATTGATTGTTCAGATCCTAAAAAGCCTACAATTTATTGAGGTCGTGGTCATAAGTAGGGGTGAGCAACAAACCGATAAAACCGATCTGAACCGTTCAGACTGATGGAACCAAACCGACCGATTCCGAACCGTTGATGTGCTTGAACGGTTTGGTTTGAGATTTTCAAATCGAGGCCGGTTTGGTTCGGTTCACGGTTGAGGATTTCCAAACCAACACTAAACGGAACCTAATCGAGGGTTATATTATTATAAAAAATATATATATCTACCTTACCCTGATTAGCTAATAACTATGGTAGATAAAACCTGTTCACCCTAAATCAACCTTCTATTCTAATTCTACCCTTTCACAACCATACTCACTATATATTGTATCATGTACACTATGGCTCCTGTAGTGTAAACATGGAGCCAATAAACTTATATCTAGTATTGCAATAGAGTCAAGAATGATAAAATACAAGTCATGCCTACTTGGAGGAAAATCAACTACTAAAAACTTTAAAGAAGTGCAAATTTGTTAGATATTAAGACTTAGGAAATTATCTGTGTTTTTTTACTACCATTATGATGCACATCCTTCTGGTATAGTTTCCTGCTTAAATGTTAGGAAGTAAGTCCTGAAATTGGTGCTATGTTAATCTAGTAGCAATTATGTTGAAAGCCCAAACAATGTAGGAAAGAAAGCAAGTTTTCTCATAAACCATGAGCACCCAAACAATAAGGTAGCCAGAAAAAAGTTGTAAATTAACCTTAAGAAAAGTTGTTATTGGATTATTGTTTTTTCTTGAAAATATAATAATGTTTAAACTACCTCAAACCGATCCGAACCATTCAATTGGAACCGTTTAAACCGAACCGTTCAAACCAAGGTGTCTTTGTTCGGTTTGGTTCAAGAATTTGTGAACGGGGGTCCATTGGTTAAGTTTGTGGTTTGACCCCCAAACCGAACCGTGCTCACCCCTAGTCATAAGGAACAGACCCCTCAACATACACCTTTTATTATGGTTTTTTTTTCTCTTCTTTTCTTTCATGTTTAGGTAGCCGACGTTTGTAGTTGATTCTTAACATATATAATTCACCAAGTAGTGCTAACATGAGAGATGTTAAAGGTGTCAACTTTAGGAACTTAAGTCGTCGTGTGGTATGTGAGGATGCTAAAATATTGTTCTAGGGTGCAATTTATAAAAGGAAAAATGACAAATGACCCCCCTCAGGTACTAATTTTGACAAATAAACCCATCATCTATCGATGATGCTACGGGGATACATTTGGATGTGAAGTTCTAAAAGTACCCCTAACTTTCACTAAAATGCCATGTTTTTTTTGTAAAAGGAAAAAAAAAATTAGAACCAGCACCCCCTTCCCTCCCTTGCCAATTGAACCACTGCCCCTCCCTCCCCCCACCTCTATCGTCGTTAATTGAACAACTACTGCCCTCCCCTTGCCCACCCCCGTCACCGTCATGACTGAGGAAAAGAAAAGAACGAGACATAGGAGGGGCAGTTGTATCTTGTTACCGACCAATTGTCCTCAGTTGCACTGAATTGATAGATAAATGGATTGGTTGCCAACATTAATACCCAAGAGGGTTGACTCGCAAACCTAAAATACATGAGGAGGGTCATTTGTCATTTTCCCTTTATAAAATCAATGTTGATTTTACTATAGACTCAACTGATGCCCTGATAAAGTTTAGGACGTAATGATCAATTTGACGCCCTGATAAAGTTTAGGGCATAATGATCAATTTCATGTATCATAGCACATTACCTTCTTTGGTGCGGTTAAGGGGTTTCAATTAAGTATCTCTATGTTGTTGGTTTATTCTATGTTGTTTTCTTTATAAATCTCAAATAATTAGATACACAAACTAAATCCCTTGCATGTGTTGATTAATTACGTTAACAAATTTAAACACTGATTATATATATATATATATATATATATATATATATATATATATATATATATATATATGGGACGCTATCCACTGTCCGCACAGGCAAATTAGTTTTCTTGCCAACGCGATCTGACCGTCTATCCGTGATTTATGGACGGTCCAGATTAAATCTTCTCCCTTAATAGTGCTAGATAACCCTAGTACTTTAACATATTTGCAATCTAGCCCCAAAACTTTAGAAAAAAAATATTATTTTATGCACCTTAATACTTTGTCACATACAATATAAACCATAGAGTTATTTCAGAATATAATGTTACTTATAGAGATGCTGCTCTTGGTCCTTGAATGTACGCCCGCCATGCTTCTCATGATACTTTTCGATATCCAAGCTTTTCACCAAGTGGACACACGGCTCGTTGCCTTACGTTTCTCAGATTTGGCTAATGGCTATTATCAAACACTCTCAAGCTTTCAGGATATTGGTTTGAAAAATACAGTAGAAGACGTCGTACTAAAATCAATACCTCTTTATTTATACTGGAAAGAAAATATTACATATGAGCAATAGAAAGGAATGCTTCTTTCTATTGTTGCACACTCTAAATCTTAGCACACTTCACACTCTTATACCATTTCACACTCTTACATACTTCACACTCTCTCAGACTTCCTCTGCCTTCTAGCTCTTACTTCAACTCTTTTTATAGATGAAAGGATCAGGCACATAGGATTCTTCAATAGTGAAAATCCTATATTATTTTTTGTAGAGTCTTCTTTCTTTTATTTTGACAGACATCTTTATTCTCTTTTCCACTTGGCTTTGTCATTTTTCGTTGGCCATTATGTCCATTTCAATCATAGCTATCATGTGGTCCCGTACTTTGTTGCACAGCTCAAAAGTTTGGCTAAGCAGATCATGTTCTTCTTTTTCTTGGCTGTTGAACTGTTCATAGAGTTTGATTACCTGATCTCAACCCTGTTCGGAAGGCTTTCTTGATGCTCTAGACCACTTCAGGATTACTATCCTTCGTCCATCACAAAAGCATGCTTATATGGAATCGGCTACCATGGTTTCAATGGTTGCATGAACACAACTGATTCTTTCGATATTGTCTTTCTCCGGATTATACGTGTTCCATAGCTCATCCTTGTGTGGTCGGTAGAAATTCATTAACTTTTCATTAGCGAATCGATAAATGAACCAAATCTGGCATGGTTGGTAGAATTTGGTTTCGCTTCTTTCTGCTAGTGTTGACAGTATTTGGACTGTGATAATCTGTCGACTGAATCCCATAACTCCAAGAGCATATCAAACTATAGCTGGGAGACTATCGATGAGTTGATAATCATCTCGATTTATTTCGAATGTGTCTACAAGTCCATGTTCAATCCATTTAAGATCAACCTTGTCTGATGGTAATGTGAGGCTTGGCCATCCATAATCCCAATTCAGGAACGCCTTCATTTATGGTTTGCGAAGGATCTCTTCGTGTTCATTCTACTTCCTGGCTAGTTCTTTTATTTTTGTAGTGATATCAGTTGGGAGCAGTGATTCTAGTTTTTCTAGCAATCGAATTCTTTCTTCCTTTTCTTGTAGGACTATTATTCCTTCTTCATCATTTATATTAAGCATTTCTTCTAAGTACTTTACGTAATCAGTTAATTGACTGAGGGTTCTTCGTAACTCTTTTCGGTAATTTTTCTTTAGATAATGCCAGACATTTCCAAAGAGATTTTTACTCTCTTCACATAACCCTGGATCATAAAACGATTTTGTTTTATTATCATTGGTTTGTGTTATGGTAGCATTTTGCTTTGAAGATTTTTCATCTTCGTCAGTTGCCAATTTTCTTTTTAAATCCTTGTTGTTAGGATAATAATTTTTTATTTTCTTGCCCACCTGTTTAGGGCGCCTTGCTGTCGAGGTTTCAACCTTACTCTCTTTATTCCAAAACTTATGCATTGGTTTTGAACGCTTAGTTTTGTATCGTCCTGTTTTAGGTCTTTTGGGATGGTAGTTCCAACCATCCTCTTGCGCTACTGGGGGAGGATTTATGAGTGACAAAGAACTATCATCTTTCATTTTAGGGTAAATGCCGTAGTAGTTGAATTTTCCTGATGGTTCTCCCAGTAGACCGACTTCAGGATCTCCTGCTTCATACCTTTCTTTTAAGGCCTTTTGAGTAGTCTTTTTTTGGGGTAACAAAAACTCCCTGCATCATAAAGCATAATTCCCTGATTAGGCTATCTGCAAGTGCATTTTTGGTTGATGAGATGTATTCTACATCAAAAGTATAATAATTGAACCATTGTTGTCATCGATAAAGCCTTGTTTGACTAACATCTCTTAGGTCTCTTTTAAGGAAAGCTTTAAAACACATGTTATCTGTTCTGATAAGAAAGTGTTTTGAAACTAGGAATATATAAAAAGATTTTATGCCACGTTTTATAGCTAAAAATTCTTTTTCGTTTATGTGATACTGAGTTTCTGCATCCTCAAAGGTTCCACTCCAGTATCCACACAGCTGTTCTTCAACTTGATCAGGGGGTATTGTTTTTAATACTGCACCCCAACAATTTTTAGAAGCGTTAGTTTCTAGAACTAACTTGTCTCCTTGTTTAGGCAAGCTTAATTTTGGCAGGGTTTTTACCTGACGTTTTATCCATAGAACATTTTGGATATCTTCATCTTCCCATATCCATTTTCCTTTTCTTAGCTTTTTTACTTAAGGTTTCTGTTAGTTTTGATAAATGAGGGATTAATTTCCTCGCGTAATTTAACAACCCAATAAATCTTTGAAGTTGCTTTACATCATTGATTTGTTCTGGAAATAACTTTATTTTTTCAGCTATGTGATCTTGAAGGACGATTTTTCTACTGTCTTCTATTCTCATTCCCAAAAAGTTAATGGTGGTTTGTTCCCATTCACATTTCTTTTATGATAGTACTAATCCATGGTCAATGAATTCTTGTGCTATCATTTTAGATGATTTCTATGTTCTTCTCTGATTTTTAAGAATACTAATGTCATCTATGTATACTACACAGTAATCTCTGTGTTTTAAAAAAATGCTATCCATCCTTCTTTGGAATAAAGGTGGAGCATTTTTTAATCTGAATGGTAACACCGTCCATTCATAGTGCCCTTGTGGCGCACTAAAGGCAGTTAATGGAATTGATGATTCTTCCATTTTGATTTGCCAATATCCGCTTTTTAAGTCAAACTTCGAGAAAAAGTTGGTTAGCTGGATTTTGTTTATCAGCATATCCTTGTTTGGGATTTTATAGCCATCTTTGACTGTTGCTGTGTTTAAAGCTATATAGTCTATGACTAATCTGGCTTTTCCTCTAGCCTGTTCTGCATGATGTTTTACCATAAAAGCCGGACTTGAATGAAGACTCTCACTGGGTCTTATTAACCCTTGTTTTAGTATTTCAAGAATCTGTCGTTCAAATTCCTGAACCATCTCAAGACTATGTTGCATTGATTTTATGTTAACCACATAATCTTTATCCTTGAGGGTCAATGTCTCCCAAAGTTTATCATTTTCCCATAATTTTAGGGGGTCTTCACTAAAATTATTCTCTAACATATTTTTTATACTATCAAGACTAGGAATTTCTTTTCCTTGTTTGCATTGATAATGTTGGTTTATTTCTTTAACCCAACTGCCATTTTCTTTGATTACTTCTTCGTTAAGTAATTTTTACTTGGTTACTTCTTCTTCAAATAACCTTTTCCATGAGTCTTTGTCCTTTTTGTTCTCTTCACCACGCTGGGATGCGTAGAGAAACTCACTCTAGATATGTTTTTGGATTTCTCCTAGTTTTTCTGGACGAAAATCAAATTTACATTTTTAGCAGCATATTTTAACAACGAGATTTTTTGACGTTGTATTTCAATATGAAACTCTTCCTGAATAAATGGTCGATTTTTAGCTTGTTTGAGGAAAGAATTTCCTATTAGAAAATCGCCGTCTAATGAGTCGAATTAGATTAATCGATCTATAATGAATTGTTTTCCATTTATTATAACCGGAATATCATATGCTTCATATTCTGGTTCGAACTCATTGCCATTTGCCATTCGCATTTTCATGAGTTGATCTGTTTTGATCCATTTTTCAGAGGGTAAAATTCCTGGTCATGCTAGGCAATAAGATGCTCCAGTATCTACTAAAGCATATATTTTAAAAGGGTGATAATCCTGGAAGTCAAAACTTAATTTTATAGAAGAATTGTTTGGACTTACCGTCATCCTTTTATTATTCATTTTTTCGGACCTTCTTTTACCTTTGATAATACTCATAATGTTTTGAATACCCTTTTCAAGCTCATCTCATGTCAAGCCTTTTTCTTTAAGCTTCTTCTTGACAGTGTCATTTACTGATGTTGTGGTCATTACATGTATGGTTTCTACACGAGATGACATACTTCGTCTGATTGGAATGGTAACTGTTTTGTACCCTATGATGTCTTCATCAGAACTGTCTTCTTCTTTGATAGCTTCTTCTATCATTTTTTCCTTTCCTTTGCCTTTTGGATTTGTAGACGTGGAAGGTATTGAAGAGACAGAATGTCTCCTTGGCTCTACGAGGATAACAATACCTTTATTTTTCCTAATATGCATTTGTTCTAGTTGTTTACTAGCTAATCTTTCTCATATCACCCATTTTTTAGGCCATGATAGTTGCTTTGAATTTATTTTCCATGCTTTTATTGCTCGAACATTACTACTTGTTTGTTCAAATAGTTCTAATTCACTGTTTAGCGTTTTACGTAGTGGATTAGTGGTATTTACCACTTTGTAAACTAGACGGTATTGTACTGTAATATTTTTGCAGACTTCACGTATTTCGGTCATGCCTTTAGTCTGAATCCTCAGTCCTAATGCTTTATTAAGATAAGGATTTTTAAGGAGATGAAATAGTTTGGTGTAGTTTTAAACCAAACTGGTCCGTTATACAAGTTACTTTGCATACCTCCTATTACGACTTTTTCAAAAGTTCTCCACCGATTATCTGTTAAACAACATATTATTGGTGTATCTCTGCCATCTATGAATAATGGACAAAGACTAACTTGTATCATACCAATATGAACATAGTGATATCTTTTTCTAAGGTATTGTTTTGCCTTATCTGTCTTGAAGAGAGGAATGTCTAGTATTCTTTCTTCAGTTTGACCTACTAAGGTTTCTCCTTTAAAGATCTCTACATTTATCTTACTCCTGAATCTGAATATGGAGTTTTTGTATATTTCTCCAACCTTGATCTTAGGCATCTCCCAATGGTTTATAGTAGAACCGAAAGTTTCTTCCTCAATTGATTCACTCTGACTAATTATGTTATTAGATAATGGAATCATCTTTTCTTCGTGGTCGTAGGTTTCTGACATCATGAAGATCGTGCCTATGCCTTTTAAAGTTCTATTTAAACTTGGGTAAATTACACACGGCCCCCCTGAGGTTTGCCTAAATTACACACGGACCCCCCCTATCTTTTTTAATTACTCTCCGCTCCCTGTGGTTTGTCACTGTCTTACATAAAACCCAGTTCCGTTAAAGAACCGTTAAGAAAAGTTAGGGCACCTTTCAATTATTATGATATCCCCAAAATGCCCTCTTCTTCTTCTTCTTCTTTACAACCCAATGCTTAGCGACTGCCGCCGATGCTTCGCCACTGCCGCCGACGCCTCACCACCGCTGCCAAAGGCTGATTCTCCTAATTTCTCATACACACCGACGACCACTACTGACAACTTCCGCATATCCAAACACCATCTTACACCAAACCCGCACTACCCATCAAGCACACACATACGCACATCGGCGGCGGACACTTCGCCTCTTCTCTGAGACTCTCCTAACTATGCCCACCCTGATCTAGAGATACAGATAAGGCGATTGGGCCGATGGCGTCAATGGCTGACAAAGAACATTACAGTGCAGATGATGCGTCTGAATCAAGAAGAAGACCTAATCTCTCCTTTATTGGCATCTCCCAATTTCCACCAGTGATCAACAATCACGAGGCTGTTCTTTTTGCCGGCGGCTCTGGGAGGAGATGATGGGGCACTCGCCGGACCGTCGCGAACCACGGTGTAAGACTCCTGCTTGGACTCCTCGTCCACCTCGGACATCTTCGGCGATCAATCGGATCTGAACTGGAAGGCAAGGATCTGAACCGGATTTGACACAAACACCGTTGTCATGGATTACCGATTGGAGATGGCCTTGGTGCTTGTCGGCCTAGAGCTGGGCAAGCTCGGCGAGGCGCTGTTCGAGCGAGGAGGCAAGCCGTGAGTGCTGTGATTGGATCTGCGGTGAACTCGGAGGAGAGGGAGACGTGCTTCTGCTCGAAAATGGAGCATGTCTACTCGGCGGTGATGGAGGCGGCATCAGCCTAGGCCCTAACGGATCTGACACCAACACCGTCTACACCAAGTCCATCCCTAATCGGTATGGCACCAATTTTTTCTCGGAGGAGCTGCCGTGGCGGTGACCGTGATGGGGCAGGGGCGCACTTGCGGCGCTGCTTGCTTGGCTTCGTGTGTGTGTGTGAGAGAGAGAGAGAGGGAGGGGTAAATTAACTTGTTTCTCAGGGGTATTAGCGTCATTTTCTTACTTCTGTTAATTCTTTGAACGGAAAAATAAAAAAGTGTAGTTTAGTGTAATTAAAAAAGATAAGGGGGTCCGTGTGTAATTTAGGCAAACCTCAGGGGGGCCGTGTGTAATTTACCCTTTAAACTTTCTTCGTCATCTGAAGTTGTTTCGTCATCATATTCGTAGTCGTATTCTGAAACAAGCTCTTCTACTTCGTCTTCAGAATTTAATTCGTATCCCAATGCTGACTTGTATCTTTCTTCAACAAATAAGAAAGATCTTATATTGTGATTTTCTTTTCTTACTTGGACATTTATTTGCATAATGTCCTTTTTCGTCACATAACCATCAACAATCACACTCTTTTAGTGATTTTCCTTTTGGACATGAAGGTTTCTTATATGGAATATTAGATTTTTTTTTCTAATATATCTTCCCCGTGATTTTGGTTTTCTCTTGATGGATTAAATTTTCTTTTCTGAATTTTTTTTTCATTTCTTTACATATCTTTTTTCGTTTCCAAATTTTTTCTTCTCGAACTTTTTCTTCGTGAAGTTTGGCTTATTTTCACATCCATAGTTGTTTACCATGTTGTCGACTTTAGAACAACAGTCGTAACTCATATTAGCTTTTTCATATCTTTTATTGCATGTCCTTTTGTACAATATTTCTTTAGAACTTCTTCTACCGCTGCTATCCTTCCTCCTAAGGAATCGCAAAGCATCCCGTCCTTTAGGAGTTTAACAAATTCTTTTTCTGCTAACTCGTCCCATGGTTTAGAGAGTTTGGCAACAAATTGCTTTTGTTAATGGAGACTATCTCTGAGTTCTTACTTGTAAAAATATTTTTAAATTCACAAGAGTAATTTTTAAAATAGCACATATCACATATTTGTAGTTTTGTCAAATTTGTGAAAGCACTTTTTTCTTGAATACCTATATTATTTATAGATATTCCGCATAACTCCCTTTTGAGGTTATCTGGATAAAACATTATCCATTTTTCAGAAATATTGAGCTTGCTTTGGACTTCAATTATCATTTCGTTGTCCCCTATGCTATTCCAGAACCTAGTTGCGTTTCCTTATAGGGTTGCTCGAATAAAATGTTTCATAGCACGCCTTTCTATTAAATTACCACCTAATATGGCAATTCTTAAGGTTTGTGCCCAATTATCGATTGTTTCTTAAGTATTTGAAATACAATCGATATCAAGATATATGCCGTATTGATTTACGGGCTCATTTCTTCTATTTTTGGGTACAAATTTTTGTTTTAAATTTGTTCTTATAGGGGCGTTATTAAATTTAAAATTTCTTTCTAAATTTAATTTTTGATTCCACGCTTCTACATAGTTTGGATCGGTTTCTCCGTTCCATAAATTCATATCAGCAAACGCCTTATTTACTTCTGATATGGCTCTTTTTTCTTCATGTTTATATTGCTGTTCTTTTAGAACAGCTAGATCTATTTCATCCATCATTGATTTTTTCAATAATGTTTCTTTTTCTACTTTATCTAAGTAGTTGTTTATTATTTTTTCTATTTCTTCTGCACCTATTCCCTTTTACGGGATCTTTGGTGTCTTTTGAGCCACTCGAAGAGGGTTTTCTTTCACCTTCGCTACCACTGTATGCTATAACCTCTTCAAATACATATGAAGTTTCGTTGCTATAGTTTTTATTGGTAGTGTCATAACTTCCAAAGTTTGATAAGTTATCTGAGTTTAGGACGTGGTTTTCACTTCCTAACCCCTTATCTGAACTGTGTAATTCAGTTAATATCTGAGATGTTATCTTATTTAGAGTTCTACAGATATTTAAAGTTTCACGAGATACATCCATTATTTGATTTAATAATCCTGTTATCTCAATTTTTCGGTTGAATCTCGCCTTTGATTAGGATCTGATACCAATTTTGTAATTAAGGGGTTGAAAATGAAATTAGCCAGAGAGCTAGCAACTTGCCAGCGTTGGCATTTTATTATCTTCTCCATATATATATAACAAAAGTGTAAATGGTGAAACATCCCAAATACATTCTTAAAATACTCCAACATACATATGCACAATGGTCTAGAAAAAGATTATTATGATTGGAAAGCAGTTTTTAACCGGTAAATAATGGTGAGAATTGTCAAGTGAATGAGGTTGTACATTGTCTTGATTGCACATTTTATGTAGTTTTCCATTTTTTTTAGAAATTTGAAAGCTCACGTAACAAAGACCATATGTAACTTAATAATATCAAGTATACAATGGCTATACAACACTTTTACTAAACGCAACATGAAACCCTACAACTACCCAAGCATACAACATATTTTTTGTTGTGGACGATTTACTAAGAAATTCTAAATTGTTAATGTAGCAAACTGCCTTGAAAAAAATCCCTAGAAGGATTTTAGGGAGTCACGGGAGTCACTATCTTATTTAATTAAAAAAAAAAGAAAATCCTAAAAATGACTCTAAAAGTGTCCAAAGACCGACTAATTTGTCAAAATCAGGAAAATGAATTCGATGACTAAGTTATATGACATGAAGGTATTAGGCACCCGTCATACCCTTTCTATCTATACTTCATTTCTATCAGTTTTTGACCTTTTTAACACGTAATATATGTAATAAAATAAAACCTAAGTTTATTCCTAATGATTGGCTTGAACTCGACATCAGGATTAGAATGACCTACGTATCCGGTCAGTCTAACCAGAATCAAAACCATCATAATTCTACTCTAATCCTACATGAGGCAACCTACACTCCAGTCTTAGGCTTGAACTAAGAAATGAAAATATTCTTTTTTTGACTTTTGTATTAGAAATGAAATGTGATCGCGGGAAATAGGAAAAAATTAGATTACTAAACTAGAGTAGAAAGTTGTAAAATACACCTCGCGTCTGCCTGTTTAGAGGACTCGGGAAGGCTTTGTAAAGGATCCATAGAGATGATGAACTCCTTTAAAGTAAAATATGAAGGGCTATTTTCTCTTAAGAAATGATACACCACTTCTTAGAGAAATGGTATAAAAGCTCTGGGCATAAAAAGCTAGGATCCCAAAAAATATAAGCCAAAGGCCCTATTTATAGAGTTTTGAATGATAGAAATGATAAAGATGGCCATGCTAATCTGGAATCTGATGATAAGGCAAAGTATTTGATAATAGGCACAGATTGACAAAAGTTAACTAACCTGTTGGTTCATTATGTGATTTTATAACAATATCTCCCGAATTTTGAAACATTATCTGACCTTAATTCGGTATTTATCTCTAATTTTGCAAATGGAATGTACCAGATTCGGCACTTATCTTCATATTTCACACAAATCCATGAGTTAATCTTTTGCACGTGGATAATTCAGAAATAATTTCCTAAATCATCTAGACATGTCGACTGGACTGACATAATTGGATTTGTGGACTGAGCCCAATTACTGACTGGACTACTGGACTGAATTATACCAAACTAGACTTGACAACGGGACTGATGGACTGGATTGCTAGACTGGACTTGAGCAAATTAAGTTATACTATTAGGCCTAACCATTAGTAATAAACTTTTATTGTACTGAAGCCAAATAATTATTTAATTAAAAATGACTATAAAAATGGGGTGTTTAGAGTTAGTTTCATGCGAAATAGAAAAGTAGCTTGACTCATGCTGGTAGGTGGTTCACGCACTGCAAAGTCATGAAAATAAGATACAAGTTATTAACTAAGGAAGTGACAACCTTTTGTGTTATTCAGCCAGTATTTTAGGTGCAAAGCCTTACTAGTACTTTAAAATAGCTCAAATAAACTACCTTGATTTGTCTGTAGAAACATTATTTACATTGAAGGAGGACTTACAAAGGCTATAACAAGACCCCGTTTACTTTTCTGTTAGGGGATAAACCGATTTTTAGTAAAAGTATCAAACAATATGCACATATTAAGGTTCTTGTGTGCCTATTTCTTTGACGTCATTGACCACTTAATTGCTATAAGTGACTAAATTTGGGGATTTCTAAGCATATGTCATGAACTTTGCCACTAAGAATGGGAAAGTTTGGGAGGGGTAGTAACATCTCGTACTTTTTCGAACTGTTTAAAATAATCATTTGTGCTCCAAAAAATAAAAAGGCGATAATTTTGAGCAATACTTGGATATTAGTAGAGTATGGAAGCTTAAAATGATTTTGGGGTCAAAATATAATTTTATAAAGTTTTGGGGTCATTTTGTAAATATGAGAACTTTAGGGGGTTATTTTGTAATTTTAGAAATTTGGTACTTATTTGTCAAATGTTTAGAAAAATTTATCCTAAGAAGTGCCACCTCCTACCTTCTAAGGGGTGACTAATCAATTAATATTGTTACATTAATGTTAGGATTTTAGGGATAAGAAATGAAAAAAAAAAAAAAAAATTCGGTAGACAAGTAAAATAAAAGAAAAATAAAAAACAAAGGAAACAGAGGCATAAGAAATAAACAGAGGAGAGCAAAGGGGTCTCGAGCAAGGGAGGAAATGAGAGAGAGAGAGAGAGAGAAATAGAGAAATTGGGGAAATTTGGGAGATTTTTCTTGGTGTTCTTCCTCTCATATTTAGTTTGTGAATTTGTTGTGTCAGTGTGTGTTTTCTGTGTGTGCAGCGCGTGTGTTTTCACTATGTTTGCGTTATATGTGTGTCTTCAGCATATGTGGGTGTGTGTTGTGTGGTGTAGTGTGTGTTCTGTGTGTGGTGGGCGGGGGGTAGGGGAGATAGGTCGTGAGTGGGTGTGCAGTGTGTTTGGTATGTGTATGTTGTGTGTGAAAAGTTTGTGTGTTGTGACAGTGTTCGGGTGTGAGTTTGTGGGGGTGATTCTGTGGGTATGGGTGTGTGATATGGATGTATTAATGTCTATTGGTGTGCTAGTGCGTGAAATTGGGTTGGGCAGTGGGTGCAAATGTATGTTTGTAGAATGTATGTTTCGGGTGTGTGAGTATGTGTGTATAAGTGTATTAGTATGTGTGTTTAGGTGTATGTAGGTGTTTTTAATATGTGTTTATGGATAGCAGCGTGTGTGTGTGAGAACTCTGTGTGTGTATGTGTTCAACAGAGGGGTAGAAGACAAGTGTGTGTGTGTGTGTGTGTTTAATACATGAATAGTGGTTGTAATTGTCACTAAAAGGGGGAGGCAGGCTTAGACAGTTTTTGTGCGAATTTTTAATAATGGTTAGGAACATAATCTGATAAAGTACAAAAAAAAGACTTATGTTATTCTTACGAGACATACACCGTGAATTGTTTTTAGGAATTTTCTATGTCCGCAAAGGGCGCTAAATTTGGATATCCATGAAATGGAATTCTTGATTTATTTTGTATAGCAAATCAAATTACTTTTATCCAAAATTTTTTGGAGAACCTTATAATACTGATATGTTTCATTTTCTAAAATTTTAGCAGAACCAGCTTCTCAGCGCTCGATCCGGACACCTGTCCTGGATTTTCGAGCAAAAATCTCTTGTTTGGCCCAAAAATAACTTCAGGTTGCTTAAAAGGGTATTTTAAAATGTTTTTGAGATTTTTCTGGTGCGAGGGGCACCGGGGGTATTTTGGTAATTTTTCACCTAGAGAGGGTGTTTTGTTAATTTTACCTATAAGAGGTACTTTTTGGTAAATTCACATATAGTAGGGATATTTTAGTGATTTTACTTACGGGAAAGACTTTATGATGATTTATATGTGAGAGGGGTATTTTGGTAATTTTGCACATGAGGGGCATTTTGGTAATTTTATATACCCAGTGAGTGGGTCATTCTGGGAATATGTGTGAGTCAGTAATGTGCTTATAGTATCCTAGTGTAGACTATATTTTGATTATTGGATTGTTCTATTTAGGTTAAAGCAAAAGACTTTTCGGTTAGGATAATTTAGCTTCGGATCCATGTAAGGGTTTCTATCTAAACCTTAAGTTCGTCCTTCGATTTGCTTATGGCTATTATCGAACTCTAAGATATGCATTGATATCAGTATGTTATTGCCAAGGAAACCCTAATGTTGAACCTGAATCGGTTATTTGAATTCTTATCGATGATCGCCCTTTTATTGCATGCAGAACATTAAATTATTTGTTGATTCTGTGATTGTTTTCTTCTGTATATTGACATGGGAATATGTTATTATGAGGGAGGCGTTATAAGGATAGTCTGTTCCTGCGTGGAACGCAGGAGAGTACCTAGGTGGACTAGTTATTGTACATCATGCATATGTACTATTTATTGTGCATTGTCTGTATGGCTTTGCTCATGGTCAATATCTTCTGAATTTGTTTTCATTGTATCTTGCAACGATTGTTTTGAAAACGATTGGAAATGATTGTGTCAATGCCTGATCGAAGGGGATTGAGTTGAGACTCTTCCCCATATTGTTATCAAACTATGTATGAGTGTTTGAAACCCTTCCCTAGATTGTCTTTGAACTATATGTGCTTGTTTTGAAATCCTTTCGAAAATCATCATTTTATTTAAATATGATGGATTTGAAAATGATCTTCAAATGATTTTTTTCTTATCTGATCGAATAATCGAAACTCGTCCTGATGTTGTTATCAAACTGTTTATGATTGTTTGAAATGTTTTGATAAATTAACATCGAATTGATTCTTGAGTCATTTTGTAATTTCTTCGGTTGTTCCTTGAGCAACCTTACTGAGCTCTCAAAATCTCACCCTTTATTTGATTCCCTTCTGTAGGTAATGATCAACCGTAGACTGCTTGGTAATGAGTTAGAGCCTAAGTGAGATTTTAAAGTGCCCACCACTATTTTGAGTAATAGAACCCCTGCGTGGGGCAGCACTGTTACCTCGTTCTGTAAAGAACTTAAGTTTTAATAGTTTAAGTTTAAGCAGTTCAATTTTTTTTTGTAACCTTGTATTTTGGAGAATTTAGGTTAATGTGTTGGAAGTTGCAATTGAGTTGAGATTGTTTCTATAAGTGAGCAGGGTCTAATGTGATGTGATGTAGTAGGTTAACACTCTGGGAGTTCGGGGCAGCAGAGCTCCAGATTTTCGGGTTGTTACAGGGGGCGAATCAACTGCCAGGAGCTGGCCATCATGTCGTGACAACCCTGATAGAGAGGCTCTTCGCCCCAAGTCAATGATGAAGAATCAACAGCAGTTGTGGCAGCAGCAATCCAGCTCTATGACCCTGACCTCCAGTTCCACCAACAAGAGGCCAACTGGACATTCACCTCAAAGTCTTCATACACCAAGTGTGAAAGAAGAAGCTTCAAGCTCCAATATTTTTTCTCTTTTTCCTCGGGGTTCACTAGTTGAGGGATTGAAAGTACATGATGATTGTAATAGGGCTTTAGAGAATAGGGGGTTTGATATTTATGGGTATAATGCCTCTTTTGGGCAGGCAAATCTAGATTTTGAATCTCAACGAGCAATAAATTTGCTGTCGCACAATCTCAGCAGTTATTGTGCCATTATTTTTCTCTTCCATAAAATTAGTGGCAACGAAACGTATATGTACATTCTTTAATCTCATGTACGAAAACTATATCCAACAACTTTAATCGTCTATTATAGCGATTTGAGAACGGGATTGATCTCTATTATTACGGAGTCTATGTTGTTGGCAATTAAGAGCTATGTTGCTCTGTTTAAATTGACTAGACCAAAAGGTATCGGTTTGGAAGAGCTAAGGTGTAGCAGTGCTACTGTCCTAAAAGGTGATTTTGCCCCCACTAGGTCGTAACCTCTGATGCAGATAGGCTACACGGCAGCCACCTTCTAGGTTTCAACATTTGAGCTTTGCTAAAATGCACTCTCGGAAGAAGACTGGACTTGCTAATATGAATTGCCCCAAGATTATATACGCAGAAAACTGAGAAAGAGTAGATAAGATTTTTTCTTGTGTAAAAAGCTTTGAAGTAGGTCTGCTTTTCTAGCATCAGAGAAGGATTAGAATTGGAAGGTTAACTCTTCGATCACAATTAAGGGCACGATTAAGGACAAGAATAAGGTGATTGATGTTATAATGGTCAGAAAATCTCAATTAGAGACAAGCAATAATGGAAAGTTTGACTGAAAAAAAAATCATGTGAAAATTTGTTTTCCATTGAGAAACTTTAGACAAACTTTGGACCACATGGCAACACATAAGTTCTTTGAAGAACTTTGATAGCAACACTAACAATCTCCGACATGATACAAAAGTTTTGAAACATATATATTAAAGACAAAAAAGATGTGTAAGGCAATGAGTCGGATATATAATGCTAATGCTAGTACCTTGTGGGTTTGAACTAACACTTCGTGATCCATGCTATGTGAACATAAGTCTTGAACCCACCTTGTTCATTACAACCAATCTAACATGTACACATACCAAAATCCACACAAATTCACGATTTGGCGTGTTTTCGGCTAAACACCTGACCCCAGTTTTCTTAGGGGCTTTGGAGAGTTTACCCACTCTCTCATAGGAGGCAGCCACAACCTCCGCCTACCATATAGGTGATCTCATCAAGTGTGTACTGCCATGTGACACACCACCCATAAGCCTATGAGCATCATTGAGAATCATCAAGATTCAACCTTATACAAACAAACAATTAAGCACTACTTACACCGTATGGAGGAGTATAAATAGTAATGATGCATTATTAAGAAACTTTGTCACTTGTTAGTACCCATTGAACCTAATCCATAGGATCTCCTTGGGTTGCCATCACGTGCCGCTCACTCAGTACATGGAAATAAGTCCCATCCCCGTCGGTGCCTCTTAAACAACCTTTTTTGGTTAGTCCTTTTGTAAGCAGGTCCATATATTCTTCTTTGACCTCACACAATCCATTGATATTACCCCACTACTGATCAGCTATCTTACAATACTATGTCTAAACCAAATATGTCTTTGTTTTTCATTGTACACGTTATTAATAGCTCGAGCAATGGCTGACTGAGAATCACAATGCAAAGAAACTGATGGAACTGGCTTTACCCATGGTGGTACGTCTGCCAGGAGGTTCCTGAGCCACTCTGCCTCCTTACCTTCTAATATATAGTTGATCTAGCATTGCGTGTTTGGTTAGTAGATTTCTATGAGATGGCACCTTCACCTAATGTATAAACATAACCACTAGTGGAGTTTGTCTCATCATTTTCAGAGACCCAATTCGCATCACAATATCCTACTAGGACCGCGGGGTTCCAAAAAAGTGTAGCCATAGATATATAATTTCTCTCAGATACCTCATGAAGCGAGAAACAACATCTCTGTAATCTCGTGAAGGATTATGTACGTATCTTCTAAGTCTACTAACAAGCAATGTTAGGATGTGTACAATTCATTTATTACATAAAGCTACTGATAATCTTGGGATACTCGGATTGAGTATCATTAGAGCCTTTATTTTTCTTCAAATGCACACTAGAATCATATGGTGTTCTTAAAGGCTCCACATCAAACTAATTAAATTTACTCAACATTTTCTCAAAACAATGCGATTGTGAGAAATAATTTATACATTAGTGGCACAAGTAATTTTAATATCGAGAATTACATCAGCTTCTCCAAGATCTTTCAATTTATATGAGAATAACCTTGTGGTAATTTGAACAATTGACTCATTTGTACCGGTTATAAGAATGTCATCCACATATAAGCATACAATTACATCAATATTACCAGGGAATCTACTATACACACAACTGACAGAAGTATTAGACTCACTTACAAAATATTTGTGAGTTCAAAATTTTATTAAACTTTTCGTGCCATTGCTTTGGAGCTTGGTTGATGCCATACGAGGATTTCACAAGCTTAGATACTTTACCTTCCTCTCTTAAAACTTTGAATCCTTCTAGTTGAACCATATATTCAAGTCTCCATTCCAGAATGCAGCTTTAAAATCCATTTGATGAATAAACAAATTATGTACGGATGCAAGTGCGATTAAAACTCTAATAGGGGGAATCTCGGTCACTTCTGATATAACCCTTAGTTACCAGTCTAGCTTTAAATTTATCTATTGAGCCGTTAGCCTTGAGTTTCTTCTTAAGAACCCATTTGCAACCTAAAAGTTTGCAACCCTCTAGGCAGATCAACCAATTCCATGTGTGGTTTAATATATGGACTTTAACTTGCTCTTAATAGCATCTTTCCGAAATATAGCATCTATCGGAAATATAACATCTATCAACTTTATGGCCTCACCATATGTCTTGATCATCCTCTATAATGAAGGCAATGACAAAATCAAGACCAAATCTAATTTTGGTCCTTGCTCTCTTACTGTGCCTAGGTGATTCAACTTCATTATGTGCTGGGTGAGTGGATGGAATAGAACTACAAGTTTCCTTATCAATCAATGGATACACATTATTAAAGAACTCAACATCTTTGGTTTCCATGATGGTGTTTGATTGATAGTTATTGGCCTCATCTTTCAGCCCTACAAATCTATATGCAGCGCTGTTAGAGGCATATCCTATGACCACACAGTCCATAATTTTAGGTTCAATTTTGTTCCTCCTGAACTCGGGGATGACCACCTTGGCAAGACGCCCCCAAAGTTTCAGGTATCCTCAGTTTTGTGCATGTTTCTTCGATATCTCGTAAGGGGTTTTATGAAGCCATTACTGAGGTACCCTATTCAAAATGTGACAAACATAGAGTACAGCCTCCCCGAACATGTTCCTGGGTAGGCCATAATTGATGATTATTGCATTCATCATATCCCTGGTGATTTCATCCTTGGAGTTAAATAGAAACACGTTGCAATATTTAGAGCAGTCACCTCCTTAGTTTATGTAGTATCTTTTACCCCCTCTGTTAGCAGTGTTCTCAAAGCAGCTAAGCCAACGTGGATGAGCTATAATAGCTTTGTGTTCCTTTCCACATATTTAAAAGGCTTCTTGACATGTTTGGCTTCTACACAGGTTTTGCACTTGCTAAATTCGTTGTTGACAAGATCATGTAGTAGGTCTAACTGTTTTAATTTTTTGATTTATGTAACATTTACATCTCCTAATCTAGCATGCGACATGTCAAGAGATTTAACAATACAAACATATGAAGCATCAATTTTTATTCATTTCAAGTGAAGCATCAAGCACAAAGAGCTTGATGCTTACCCATAATAGGGAATTGGTCAGGAAATAATTTTGTAATGAAGGGCCCTTTGTGCTCTTCATTACAAAATTATTTCCTGACCAATTCCCCATTATGGGTAAGAACAAGTTTTAACAGATTCAAAAACCAACTGGCCCTAGCTTTGTCCAAAAGTATCTAGACACGAGGTTATCACGGATGTTTGGAACATGTAAAACAAATTGAAGGGCGATGGATTTTCCGGAAATAAGTTCCAGCAACTATTTCCCTTTTTCCTTAGCAGCATAAGAGTCTCCCATGAAGACACTCTCTTGATCACCCACCATCTTGTAGTTGAGGAACAACTCCTTCTTTGCACAAATGTGCCCAGTGGCCCTAGTGTCACTACCCATTCGGACAAATTGTCAACCAAGTTGACTTTTGATACGACTGTAGCTATGATGTCATTGGTCTCATCCAAATGAGCTTGATGAGTAGTGTGATGGTTGTTCTTCCCTTGGTGTTGGCCCTGTTGTCCCTCTGGCACCTGGAACCACTAGCGAGGTGTGTAGCTTTCCCATTAAAAAAAAAAGCAAGGCCCTTTCCCAGGATTCTGGATTTTGTCAGGGTTTCCAAACCTAGGGTCTTCACTATTTGAATCCTGCCATTTTCCCCTTCTATTGTTGGAGCAATGTTGGTTGGAGTAATGGTTTGGATGCCTCCCTTAAGGCCTTTGTGCAACTAGATTGGCCTTGGAAGTAAACTCGATGGCTACATTCACTACAAGTCATTTAGAGTTTAACAAGAATCAAATTTCTTTGCCTAAAGAAAAATACTTGTTAAGAATGACAAATATCAATGAACGAGGTTCATCGCCATATTCACCAAAAATGCAACGTCAAGAAAGGTCTTTGGCGAAGAATTTACCAAATTGGGCTAGAGACGAGAGAGAGTTAGCGGTGGGGGGGGGGGGGGGGGGGAGAGCGAGAGAGAGAGAGAGAGGCGATGTAACACCTCGGAAATTCTCGGAGCTTTAGACAATAATTCGATTGGTAACTTAATTATACCAATAACCTCAATTCAATAAAACAACCCCAATGTATGTCAGAGCTTTTACACATACGATAACTCAAGTTCTAAAATAATTGTTCTTAGATAAAAAGACAAATTTAAGTACTTGAGAAAGTGAAGTAAACAATGTTTTCCCTCGCAAGGGCTTAACAAAACAAAACATTAAAACACACCACCTTCTTGTCCAGACTCTAAATCATCCCAAGTAATGCACTGATGATTATTACCTGCAGAAGAGAACAAATAAGGGTGAGCTTTTGAGAGCTCAGTAAGGTCGCTCAAATTGAAACTAAATGATTACGAATGATTTATAGATTTAATTCGATGGTAATATGGGAAAGAGATTCAACACAATTCCTTCGATTAGTTATCAATAAGAACACAGATATACTGTAAACAATTCAGATGATATTGAACATGAGCAATTGCAAAGCCACACAGGTAGTGCAGAGTAACACTTTGATGCCAAGGAAAGTGAGTTCGTACCTACGTGGAGGTGCCACAAAGGCTGCAGTCCGTGTCAACTTCCAAGTATGCAAAGTGAGAGACAGTGAGGGCGGAGTAAGGGCAGAGAGCAAGGCTTCCCAGACAGGCCGTGAGGAGTGGCAGTGCTGTGAAGACAAGGCTGAGACGAACAGGGGCAGCAGTCGACAGTTTAAGTCAGGGTCCAATGTTACGGTCCACAATTATGTCCAATTTTGTGTTTCTCTCTCTAGAATCCGAGAGCTCTCAAATTCTAGAGTGAGAAAGTGATTTTGTGAGAATGAAGAAGAAGTCCTTTTTGAGTCATAAAGTTCACTATTCACTATTTATAGGAAACAGTGTGCTTATGTCATAAAGTGCCACATGTCGTCCCTTGGGAGTGACACGTCACCAGGGGGTCCCAAAATACCAATTTTCCGTTGGACTACCGGTTCCCAAATTTGCGTTGCCTGCCTCGCACAGCGTTGCTCTACCTGTTTGAGAAGACTGACCACACCATGACATCATGATCAGAGTAAGCCCGTTGCCCCAGCCACTGATCCAAGCCCTTACTGAATCCCACAAGATGCGTCAAGAGACGCGCAGAGAACCTGACAGTGGTGAGGGTTGCCCCTGTAGCCAACTGCCAGGCAAACTAGGCGCGATGCCCTCCAAGGACCGGCTCTTGTCCCAGAGTGACCCGGGGGTCATTGCCCTGATGGTGTCGACGATCAATGGTAACATGAGTGGACATGCCCGCAGCTCAGTGCTCAGAGTCTGTGGCGAGGGGTCCTCGTGCCGGAGCCCCCCGAGATTGTGATGGCGATGGTTTTAAGGTTGTGAGCCCATCCCGTGGTGACGATGACTATAAGGTTGTGAGTTCATCCCGCTGCGAGGGGTCCTCGTGCCAGAGCCCCCTGTGATTATGACGGCGATGGCTTTAAGGTTGTGAGCACATCCAGTAGCGGCGATGACTATAAGGTTGTGAGTCCATCCCACTGCGAGGGGTCCTTGTGCCGGAGCCCCCGTGATTGTGACAACGATGGCTTTAAGGTTGTGAGCCTATCCCGTGGCGGCGATGACTATAAGGTTGTGAGTCCATCTCGCTGTGAGGGGTCCTCGTACTGGAGCACTACGAGTGGAACCCCCCGGAAGTATGTAACATGATTGTGGCGCATGGGCGCGGTGCCTACAGCATGAGACAATACCTGGTGCCGGGGGTACATGTTATGAAAGTGGCGCATGGGCGCAGTGATGAATGTCACGGAGCAATACTTGGTGCCGGGGGCACGTATCATGAGAAAGGCACGCGGGCGCGGCGACGAACGTCGCGGAGTGCCGGGGGCACGTTTCATGACAATGGCGCACAGGTGCGGCGACGAACATCGTGGAGACGGCGCATGGGCGCGCGTTGTATGTCTCGAAGAAGGGATGTGAGTTGAGTGTGCCTGTTATAACAAAAAAATGAATGCAGCATGTAGTAATGACAAAGTTGGGAGTGATGGTATGCAGTTGTCGGCGACGGGTCATTCGGCGGTAGCGCACGACTTTGGGCGACATGCATCACGGGAGCAGTGTGCGGTCACGGACGACGGATATCACGAGGTTGATGTACGACAGACGTCGCGAGGTTGATGTACGAACGTCCGTAAACATCGCGGAGGTGCAAAGACTCAAGAAAATAAGTGCGCGCGGTGGGAAAGGCCATAGGCCAAAAATGGGGGGAAGGGCAAGGCCAAGGCCCCTAGGAAGCCGAGGCCAACCCTAGGGGTGGCCAAGGCCAAATGGCCAACTCCCATGAAGGAGCCCAAGGCCACTCCCCCCTTTCGGTGAACTTTGGGCCCACCGACGGTAGGTATTTTGCTGGGCAATGATGAATCCGGAAGTTGTGTTGCGACAAGCTTGCTGCCAAGAATTGTACCCACATGATGTACAAGGTGCCAGAGTCACATATGAAACGTATGAAGCTAAAAAAGTGCAAAAAAAGGGGTTGCGCGAATGGGTGAACCACCGGGGGAAAATGGCCGAGGCCAACCCCTCATGGAGGCCGAGGCCGACCCCCTAGGCATGGGGAAGGCCGAGGCCGACCCCCTGGGGTTGGCCAAGGCCATTTTCCCCTTGACCCCGTTGCTCCAAGTGCGCCGTCGGCCGATGTTTTTGGTGAAAAGGTGTTCGGGTGGTCTCGGTGTGACGAACGTGCTAGCGTGAGTGACATTGATGTAAAATAAATGGTGACTAAGTCACGCGTGAGGTGTGCGAAGAAAAGAATGCACGTGACTTGGGCGCGCGCACTTTGACTGGTTCGATGCGTTGAAAAATTGACCGTTGACAATGTTGACGTGTTCGCGTGAAATGGGACCCTTATTGGGCCCTTGGGTACGACCAAAATAGTTTGGGAACATAAGCCCCCTGCGTGTGGTGTGCGCAGAGGGGCGACCCGAGCGGGTGCCGTACGCATAAACACTTGGAAGAATTTTTTATGTTCTTTGGCTGGAGAGTAGCTGACGTTGTCTCTGAATGACAAAGGTGAAGAATAGGTGGCTCGAGCCACCTCGTGCACCACCTATTGAGACCTTAGAATGCTTGGGGCGTTGATATAAGGGCACAACGATGGGACGCATGAGCGTGGTCTTAGAGTTGGCGCACGAGCGACGGGGGTCGCGAAGATGACTTCCGGGCGACGGGCGAGGGGGGTCGTGAAGATGATGTTCGGACGACGGGCGACGCGGAGATGATGTTCGGACGACGGGCGACGCGGAGATGATGTTCGAACGACGGGGGTCTCGTAGATCGTGGAGATGACGTCTGGGCAACAGGGGTCGCGGAGATGAGGTCCGGACGAGGGGGTCACAGAGTGCTGTCCGGGCGACGGGGGTCGCAGAGTGACGTCCGGGCGACGGGGGTCGCATAGTGACGTCCGGGCGACGGGGGTCGCCGTGCCTGGGTTTGTAACTGTCGGGTGATCTTCTTATGGTCCACTTTTACCTGTTGGAAGGTCAAACATCGGGATACAAAACTCACTAATCCCTCTTCATGCCAGGCCACCAGTAACTCACAGTACCTTTTCGTCTGCCAGAGTGAATCGAGTACTTAGAGCTACAAACACCTTTTATATTTTTTCTATTCCTCACTAGGTAGAACATATATCCAACCTTCATATTTTTTATTACCATCCTCATCACAATCAAAGTTTTTCCTTTTTAATTCCTTCAAATCCCCGTTGAATCTCAAACATCTTTCCTCTTTACCTTAAGCATTCCTCGATTTGCTCAAGCAATGTTGGTCGCATTTTTTGTGTGAAACATATTGTTACTTCCTTCCCTCCTTACTCGAATTTTGATTTCCAGTTTGTCCAAATCCGCAATGATAGCCTTTGGCTTGGTAATCACTGCAGTCCGTTTTTCCCAATAGGGCATCTAAGGAAAATTCTCAATGACTCTCTAATAGCCTCCGGCTGAGCCTAAGAAGCTATTAACCTCAACATCGATGTCTGACGTTCCCAATTTGACACGTTTTCAACTTTTCCCGAATCCCTTAACATTCTTTCACATCGATCCCATACATCCAATTTCCCAGTCAATGTTTACAGTTCTTGAATTTGATATACAACTTAAGGGCTCTTAAGATTTGTGAAACTTGCCTCAAATTGTGCAAGCTCTTCTTGCTTTTAGAACCATTCATAAGGTCATCAATACGACGATATAATGATCAAGTACTCTCGAAACACTTGATTAATCAAATTTATAAATCCCACAGGGGCATTAATTAGTCCAAATGGCATGACCAAGAATTCATAATGCTTGTATGGCATTCTAAAGAAGTTTCAAAATATCATCCTTCTGCATCCTTAACTGTAGATGACCATTTCTAAGGTTAATCTCAGAAAGAAAACACTTATCACCCTGCAACTGATCAACATGTCCTCTATATGAGACAATGCATATTTTTCCTATTTGTCACCTTATTCAACTTCCGATAATCAATGCATAATCTTATAAACCCATCCCCATCTTTTTTTCGCCTTTAATGACCATCACCCTTCTTTGGGGCACATTTTTACAATGTGCCTTGGTTGTTAACATTTGAAACAGACCCTTTGATTCATCTTGCACATTGGCTTGGTGGCTTATTCACACATTTAAAACATGCCTTAATTGTCTAAACATAATCCATAACCTCGTGCCTTAATCCGCACCATCTACACTCTTTATCTCCTCCTTTTTGTCCTGAACTTTGTCCAGACTGTTCTTCGTCTACCCTCTTCTTAAATTTCTTTCAACTTTTCTAGTTTCGATACTGGAGTTTGCCTTTTTTATATCCCCGCTCCTTTCTTTCCTCTCATACCTATTTCTTCTTTGCCTCTATCACTCAGTTTTTCTACTACTTCAGCAGCAATTCTCAATTCAAACCTCCTTAATTATCTTTTTTAAGGATTATTTGAAACCCTCTTCCATTTGTTTACCTTACGACTTTCTATCACCAGTTGATGAGGGGAAAAATAGGCCAGCTTACCAAATTACCTGATATCTTTTCCCACCTTTTTATCATTTTCCTTTAGCACGAGAAACCTGTCTCCAACTTACTCTGCAATTTAAGAAGAAAATATTTATTGTCAACATGTTACTTGAACCTATTCCAAGTAATGTAGGCTCGATAAGTCATCATACTCTCCTCAATTCGTTTTTGCCCGTTCCTATAATATCTTGTAACTCTCTTTTACATAAGGCTGGCGAAAATCATCTTCTGATGTTTCCCCACATCTTGTTACCTCAAACACGTCCTCTACCTCTCAAATCCATGTAATTGTCCACACTGGACCGTTTCCTTCCTGTAGGATTTCACTCGGGCAGGCATCCTAAAAGTCTCGAGACCTATATTCCTGTCTTTCTCCTACCGGGTCTGTCATGGTAGCAGACACCGGTTGTACCATTGGAGCTCCTATGACCTTTGTAGATGTCCCACTAGCTTTTTCTTAAGGTCTTCTTAACCTAGTGTAGCTCCCTTATTATTCCTTCCACTTACGTCCTCGACATTCATCAAAATAATCTATGTTGAGGGTCTCTCTCGATCGAGAACCCTCTCTCGTCTTTCTAAGGAAAAAGTAGCACGATTTTAAAATTGTGCACCATAATAACTGTCACGCCCCCAAAACGGGAGGCCTAGACCACCATCAAACTACAAGAATTACCGTTGTAGTTCTAAAAGTAATAGTATAAACAGAGAAACTAAAACTTCTAACATAAAGCATCTCTGCATAACAAAAGTCTATCACAATTCAATCCCAAAATATTCCCTTACAAAAGGACTGTCTATGAGCAGCGGCTAAACAAAATATTCCAATACATTACAATCCAAAAAAAAAAAAACCCTATCCGGGTGAGATTTCAAGTTACAACTGCAAAGTTTACGATACTAAGCAAAATCTCAAAACTCCATCGTTTCCTTATCATTCATTGTCACTTCTTTCACCTGTGGCAAAGAAAAGGTAGAAAAGAAAAAGGGTGAGCTCGAATAGCCCAGTAGGGAAGCAAAATGATAAGTTATCAAGCAAAATAAACAGAGACAAATGGCGATATTAAATGGAAAAGAGCAACCCATATCTTATTATCAAATATGGAAGCAATAAAGTTAAGCATCTAATCTCATAACACATGGCTAATATATGTCGGGCATGCTACAACATACGAAGACTATGTTGGTCATAAGACCTAAATGTCGAACCAAACATACAAACATCAAACATGTGCTACCGGAAGCATGCTAGGAGTCTATTGCTCGCTAACATCTCAAACATGTGTCCAAAGGACCCTCTCAATCTAAGAGTTGTTCAACATAGTCAATGTCAATCTTAAATTGACGGTCACAAATGTACAAATGCAAACGTGTGCTCATCAAGGCACAAATGGAAGAGGGTACACAATGTTTTAAACGAAAACAAAAGTCAAACAAACCAAAGTGAACCAATAAAGATTAACATAATTGGACAAAGCATAAGCTTTCGGATTTCGAAAGTACCTTCCCGCAACAAAAAGCGATAAAATCCCTTACCATAATCAAGCTTTTGGACAAGAAAAATCTCAAGGCACCACCTTAATACCAAAGGAGCTTCTCAAGCCTTCTAATCTCTCTCTCTCTTTTCGCCGAAAAAGGGAATGAAACAAAGAATAAAAGGGCTGGAAAGAAAATAAAGAGACTATTTATAAGAAAGCAAAAATTACACTATTCATTCGCAGTAAAAGATGTTTCATTCGACTTAAAACTTCAGTCGCGAAAATGCCATTCCCAAAATCTTGATTTTCCATTTGACGAAAAACTATTTCCATTCGACCGAAAAATTCAGTCCCTATTCTTCCTCAAATCAACACAAATTTTATTCGAAGCAAAGCGGTTTCATTCGACCCAAAACTTCAACTGAAAACTATTCATTCAACCGAAAACTATTCATTCAACTAAAAACTTCAACCGAGAACTTAAACCAAAAACTATTCATTCGACCGAAAACTTCAACCGAAAACTATTCATTCGACCGAAAACTATTTCCATTCGACTGAAAACTTCAGTCCCCATTCTTCCCCAAATCAACACATTTTTTATTCGAAGCAAAGCAGTTTCATTTGACCGAAAACCCTTTCATTCGACCAGAAACTATTCATTCAACCGAAAACTTCAACCGAAAGTTATTCATTCGACCGAATCCCACAAAAACATTTTCCACATTTTACTCAATATTACGAAAAGAACACAAAATTGTGTATTTTTAAGGAAAAAAGAAAAAAACATTTAGCGTAAGAAAAGAAATTTTTTGGGGTATTACAATAACAAGTTTCATGGTCAAACATCTAATGGGTTTCATCATTAAATGACCTTTTCTACGATAATATTTAAAGGATACTAGTTCCGCATCACCATTCTCCTTCCTAATAACAACTTTAGGTCCAATTACAAAAGTGGACTCAACCACTACTCGTACAATCATCAATCTAGGAGAAGCCATAACGCTCCTTCAACAATTCCAGGCTTCAATGACTCTCATTTAGAATCAATTGTTTCCTGTCTTCAAGTATAGCCTTATCAAGAGGGTAATTATGAACAAGCTGCTGCATTTTTCTGGACGACCTGCATATTGACGTCCACTATCTCCATTAAAATCTAATTCAATAATATTTTCTTGTCCTTACATTTAATTTTCAGCCTCTCTGTAGTTTGGTTAATACCGCTAGTTAGGGACTCAAACTGACTTATCGATTCGTCCCTTTTCCCCGTCACCTGGAAGTACCTTTTCTTCCAAAAGTTCATCAAACTCTACTTATTATCACCCTCGACTCCTCATTTATCTGTTCAAGGTTTACACAATTAAAGTTTTCAACCTCATCTATCTCTCCACTAGAAACTTCTAATTCAAATCCTACCAGAACTTCATCCGGTTCTTTCAACTCTAATTCCATCTTATTTACATCCTCATTAGGGTCCTTTTTGGGATCCAACACCGCAAATTTTGCAACATCAAACCATCCTTCCAAATCTAAGTTAACCAGTTTTTCTTTCATGCCCTGCAGCAATAGTAGGAATGCTGAAGTCGTAAATAAATGTGCCTTTGCCAACCCCGGCCTGCATATCTCAACTATCATTACAGTTCAGCCAAATTATTGAAATTCTTCTTCTACTCCTCTCATTGACAACTTAGGCATTCTATCAGACACTTCTAAAGTCTACATAATCATATACCTAAGCTCTGATACCAACTTCAGATACCCTCAACCCTTGTTACACCACCGGAGCTGAGTTGCCTATCATAATCACATTATAACCCTACGCAGAATACAAAGAAACTACAACATCAACGTCCATTTATCACAACGATGTCACATACTGTGCAGTTATCACGACGTAACTACACCTTATGATCTCATTAATTGACGCTCTAAAAAACGCGTCCTTACAAAATTTCCTTAAACATATACATCATTCTGCTGCGGAAGACTTTCGGTCCTTTAAATAACATAAACATTTACAATGTAATACACGACTGTAGTCGTGTAGCTCCTCTCGACGCACCCCGCAGCTCAACTTTTACCTTATCCCTTCTAGCTTGTCTCATCTCGCTCAACTTATTACCCCGTTCAACTTTTCTAGCTTGTATCTTTTCCCTTCCTAGACGGTTTTCCTTGGTCAATCTTATAACCTACAAGAACATAGATAAAGAATTAGCGCAAATAGCCTAGAAAAGACAATACGAGGAGTATCGTGTACAAGTGATTCGAGAGTCTCGAAGGAATAATGATCATATGAATGATAACAAGGAATCAAGAGTTTAATAATAAAATTAGTATAAATGTAAATTGTAAAACGATCTTTTTCTTTACTTAGACTGAACGGCTTCAAGGCTCAACAACACAACAAATATTGCCACTTCCTCACGGATGAGGCTGACTGACTGCCTGACTATGCAAGCGGACACTAAATGAATATTTGCAAAAGTAAATATCAATGAAATACAAGTAATTAAAATAATTAACATCGAATAAAATCAATTATAATGCAGAGTTAGACAAGACATACTCGACTCGACCAGACACGACATACTTGACTTGACCGGACACGACATACTCGACTCGAGCGCCATACATCCTTTTTTCCAGTGATCATATTTTAAAGGCGATCCTCCTCATCTTGGTATCCCGTCATACGGGGTGCTCGTCCATCGCTTCTGTCTGTGATCAAATTTCACAGACCATTCTCCTCATATTAATGTCCAGTTATACGGGGTGTTCATCTCAGTCTCAAGTAATTAAAAAAGACAGTGCCATCAAGAAGAGAACTCACATGGAGTGTTTTTCCTTAATCGTGTTACAGCTAAACAACAGGCCTTCGCGGACTAAGGGGAACTATTCCACCTCATGTCCTCAACATCATAACTTAAGATGTCACAACATCAACTGATTTTCAAACATAACAACATGAGTTTAACATAAACATCCTCAACTTGACATGCTAATCGAAATAATGATTTAGCATATCAGAACCGCACTGTCACGACCCAAACCTACGGGTAGGCCCGCGGGCTAGGCACGTGACCGGCCGCAGACCCAATAGACTCCAATTTAGGGCTCTGCCAGGCCTTATAACAACCTGTACACAAGAACCTGTAACCAAGTAATTTAAATCTATCTCCTTAATAAGGTTTCTAAAATCATGCTTAAAATTTCTCAATAAATCTCTAATGAAATTCTTTGTTTAACAACTAACATAGATCATTTTAAATCCGGTGGACATCTAAGCTCCAAAAAAATCTTAAATTACAAATTTAGTACTAGCATACCACCTAAAGACTTATTAAATAATTTAAGAGGACTACGACTCCTCTAGCAGTCGGCTACCGTAATCCTCGTGACCTTCATCAGTGTCGGTTCCATCTAGATCATCGCCTGAAAAATATTTAAAAGAATGAGCTTGGGGCCCAGTAAGTACACAGACCATATCCCTAAAATAGATTGTGGGATTTATAAAAACATGAAACATGCCATGGTTTTCTTCAATTTAAAACTGGTAAACATTTTCACAAGAGATACTATACATATATATCTACTTTATGAAATCAATTCATCCAAGATTCTCATAAACGAAGTATGACATCAAGTAGGCTCATTAACAACTATCACAGTTCATCATAACATAGGTATGTTGCGGTCAGCGTACATTCCCCCCTGACTAGGGCCCACAATCCCTACATCACCTGGGATGAACATTATTTGGTCAGGGTATGTGCCCCCCTGACTAGGGCACACAATCCCTCCTTCATCCAGGATACATATGTGGACGCAAGGGCGCACCACGAGCAACAGTACTGTTCGTCAACGTATCGTCCCGTTGACCAGGACCCAACAATCCAACTTTCCCCCGTGGATATGGGGCGCAACAACCGAGCCAGAAATACCGTCTTATTCAACATAAGCCAACTTTAACACACTACTCATAGAAAACATTCCATGGCATTTTTTATGCATTTTCTCATCAAACAATTTACACAAAAACAGTAGCATGTAAAAGGCTTTAAAACTTATAATTTGAACAATTCATTCATACATATACATAAACGGAAAATAGGGTATACGGAGGAATATGCAGGAGTACTTACCTCGCTCAAAATCTGCTTCTGGTATTTGCTCAAATGCTGGCCCTAGCTCTTGACTATCAAAACCTAAATAACAAATCATACGGATGTCATTTATTGTCACTCGGGCACGTTTAGGTATTATGTTTCTTTTAGATGAGTAAAACTTTACCCAACCGTCCCCTAACTTATGTATAATTACCTATTTGCCCCCAAAGCCTAAAGTACCTTATCCACCCAGATATAACCTAAAAGAGTCATTAGAAATAATTTAATAACTATCGTGATAATAAAGCGCCACGCTATATCCGTTTAGGTGCTACACTACTAAGAATGCGAGAAATAGCAAACGACTTTCAAAACTTTTGAAATTCTGGAATCTACATTATCATAGCTACGTAAGACTATTATAAAAGTATCATAATTTAATAACTTAATTTACTATTTAAAAAAAATGCACCGAAATCTCTTTTACGAATAAAATTACTTAGCATGCTTATCGAGCTCCGAAAAATCTGAAAATTTTACTGTGTGTAGATCCTACAAAATTAACATAAGTTACTTCTTTGAGTTTTGTCCAAATAAGTTTCTAGATATGTTTTAAAAATTCGAAAAGAAACTGCTGGAATAGGATAACTTTTAGCGACACTTTTGAGTTTAATTTTGAACAAACAAAGCTTTTCCCTCTCTCGCTACAGTATCATCTTCCCCATTCACACTCAGTCGTACTCAGTGGCGGAGCTAGGATTTCGTCTCAGGGGGGGCTAAAAATATATTAAAATCAATAAAAAATATTATTAGTAAAATAACACACAAAAACATAGTGTATTTTTTTAACTTCTTAGTACCTTCTTAATTATTTAATAATATATCGTATACTTTAAATCAAGAAAAATATCATCCGAACTTTCCCCACAAGTGACAGGTGAAGCAGTGGATGTTACTATGTACGGCAGCAATAATAAGCTGATAATTTATAAGGAGCAAAAGAAAAGAGAGGGAGAATTATAACCGATTTAAAGAACCTTATCGCCTAGCGTCAATGGTGCAGCGCCAGTGTGTAAATTCACTGAAAATCAGGGGCCAAAAGGACATTTGCTTCCCCAGATAAAAATCAGCAATAAAGAATGAAGAAGAAATTGTGGCTTCTTCTTGGGTAGAGTACCCCCGGATAAAAATCAGCAATAAAAATCAGCAATAAGGACATTTCTTCTCCATTCTTTATTGCTAAAAATCAGCAATAAATAATGGGCAAATTACACTTATATCCCTGAGGTTTTGGTATAATTACAGTCAAGGATAACAAGTTTCAAAATGTGACATTCCGTGACCAAACACTTTTAAAATGTATCAGTCGTGTCCATCCGTTAGGGTTCCATCCAAAAATTGTACTTTTTGTATGATGTCATCAATATGTATTTTTAAAATGACGATACTACCCCTTGTACTGTATATATTGAAAAATATATGTTTATTATTATATATGATTTATTTATCAGTTTTAGTTTTAGGATATTCTTGAAACCCTAATTTGCAAATTAGGATATTCTTGAAACCCTAATTTGCAAATTAGGATATTCTTGAAACCCTAATTTGCAAATTAGGATATTCTTGAAACCCTAATTTGCAAATTAGGATTTTCTTGAAACCCTAATTTGCAAATTAGGGTTTTCTTGAAAAATATTCAATGTTCAAATTAGGGTTTTCTTGAAAAATATCCAATGTTCAAATTAGGGTTTTCTTGAAAAATATCCAATGCCTTCCCCGGCTAACTCGTCGACAGCCCCTTCCCCTCGCCCCACGCCGGCAGCCCTTTCCCCTCGCCCCACGCCGACAGCCCCCTCCCCTCTCCCCACGCCGGCCGTCCCTTCCCTCTTACACGCCATGGTAGCCCCACTACCGGCAGCACACGCGGTCGCCGGCAACTAACTCCGTTCCCCGCGCCTTCACCAAAATGCCCCTTCATCGTGCCTCTGCGAGCATCGCGCCGATGCGATCGTGTCGTTACCACTGCAACCGTCCGGTCAGCAGCCCGTCGCCGGCCAGCAACTCTGATCAGCAGCCCGTCGCCGGCCAGTAACTCCGATCAGCAGCCCCACGCTCCTTCACCGAGCGCCATCACCAACGCCTCAGCTGCCATCTCGAGGGAAGGCGACGCCGGCGACGGGAAAGGGGAAGGGGGAGGGTGGGGGCGACGGGGAAGGGGAAGGGGAAGGGTGCGGCGACAGGCGAAGGGTGATGTCAAACAGAAATGGCCAAATGGGCTTGAGGGGGGGGGGAGGGAAGTAATGACATTAATGGCATTAAAAATAAGAAGATGAAATAATGGCATTGAAAAATAAATAAGGTTCCAACTCAGGGGTAATAAAGTCTTTTCATTAAAACCGTTAGGGTTTTTAAGATTCCGTTTGGTCAATGGACATAAGTGTAATTTGTCCAAACTATTGTCCTTGGCTGTAATTACCCCTAAACCTCAGGGATATAAGTGTAATTTGCCCATAAATAATGTACAAGATGTTGACAGATTTGTAGAGTACCCCTCCCCCCCCCCTTTTCAACACCCCCACCCACGCAGGCTCCCTAGGATTTTTTTTTCTGTGGCTTCTTCTCTGTCTCAAGGATTTTTTTTTCAGTGGCTTCTTCCCTCTTCTCCCCAAGATTTGGAGAAGCTCTCTCTCTAAGATTTTTTTTTCTCCTCTGTTCACGCATATTCACAGATCGGGGGAATCATGCTGTTAAAATGGTAGAAACCTGCTCTTAGGTGGAGAGAAGAACTTGATACCACCCCCCACGCCCTCTCTATTTGATGTGTGAGTTGGTGGTGCTCTTTCCTCAACTCTTAGATCTCTCTCTTCTCTCCTTGTTTCTCTAGTCTTCCTTCTTTTTCCCAATCTTTCTCCCATTTTCTCTCTGTCCAAAGCCACCATCCTCACTGAAAGTTTAGCTTCATCAAACCAAGGTTTGTGTGATTGGCTGATTGCGAGTGATAAAACTCTCTCTCTCTCTCTCTCTATATATATATATATACAAATTTTTTTCCTCAAAATCTGAGGGGGTACATTAGCCCCTCCTCGTACAAGCGTGGCTCCGCCACTGGTCGTACTCTTGTACCCATATCCATCTCACCCCATAGAACCCATTTTCTTAGCCTCTCACTCACCCACCTTTACAACACCCATAAATCTTATGACTTGCTTAGTCATATGTATGTAAATACTTTCCCTAAATTCTTATACAAACATAATTCATGAGTCCCACACCCACTGCCACGGCAGTGGGTCTTCCTGGTTCGTGTTTTCTCCACTCAAGCAACCCAGATTCACCTCATTAAACTTGGAACCACATATAATTTTTACACCCATCTCATATATATATACATACAACACACTAAACTCTAAACTCATAATATCTATTCACAAACACCACCCATGTCCACATGGTTGTGACTTGCCGTTACCCTTCGTCCCATGAGCATATCTGCGCAAATACACGCTAACGCACGCACCCATTAAACACGCACACACACAGCGGCTGTAGCTGCTATTGGCAGCCTCCCCCTCGACCATGCAGTCTCACATTTTCAAGCATTTGGGACAGTTATCCATCACGGCAGCCAACATGGCTTTGTTGGCTGCTTTTCCAGTCACGCGGCACACACCCGCAAGATTTCCCTTCACCCACACTCTTATTTCAAGCGGCAGATTGCACAACTCACGCACCAAAACACGCTTACATGATGTAGATGCATTAAAATTATCATAATAAGGTGAACAAGCTTACCGAAATCTGAATGCCTTCGCCGGAATTTCCTTGATCCCTCTTTAATCTCCCTATCCCCCTATCGGTGTTCCTTAGCCGTGAATGAAGGTGGCAGCAAGCAGAGAAGAGAAGCTAGGGTCGGCTGGCTTTTATAACTCATGTATATATAATAAACCCTAGACTAAAGAATTACTAAAAGCCCCCTTATTCCTTGTTAGTTAGTTTAACTTATACTCAAAATTCCCTCTTATTGCAACAAAGCCCAAAAAGAATTATTTACGAAAGTTCAACATACTAAAGTAATTTAATGGTTTGTTAACTAACCTCGCTTCACTAATCGTCGTTAAAAGTCGCCACATAAAATATTGATACTAACTAAACGAAAATTCATTGCTAAAACATTTCCAAAATTTCACTCACGCTAATCGTTTCTAAAGGCTCCAATTAATAGCTATCATTAAATTTCAACTTATGGTTCCTAAAAAAATTTCACTAAAGGTTGCCGATAAAATATCGCTAATAGAAATCGACGTTAAATTTCGCATATAAAAGTCGTCACCTACATAAGAAACTAACCGGTTAGACATATCACGGTTCTGGGTATTACACGCACTGTCCTTTCCTTATTGGCTTTTAGCCGACACAACTCGCAACCTCTAACTGCAATGAGCGGGATCACCTTTTCAAATAAGAGCTTGCTCATAAGGCACCATTAAACACATTCTCTCTCTTTCTCTCTCTCTATATATATATATATATATCCCTTCCTATTTAACCGCTCATAGCGTCTCACGACGGCTAGTTATTCTGATCCTATAACCGGATCCTTAACCTAGCCTTTTTGATGCATTATCGATAACAAACTCCCTTGTTTGAGGCATATTGTTCCTCAATTCCCATCACTGTTGTCGCTTAATTACGC
This sequence comes from Escallonia rubra, assembly GCA_033065855.1. Lineage (NCBI taxonomy): Eukaryota > Viridiplantae > Streptophyta > Magnoliopsida > Escalloniales > Escalloniaceae > Escallonia > Escallonia rubra. Next base: position 360,645 of record JAVXUO010001200.1, on the reverse strand, counting down.
ATATTCCCAAAAATTTAGCCCATGCATGAAAAAATACCAAAATACCCCCTGATAGCCAGTACACCACCAACACCCGTAAACCGCTTTAAAACCACTTTTTAGATATACTAAATGAATTTTTGGACCAAAAATTCCTTCAAGAAATATCATAGGAAAGATTACCCAAATACCTCCCGGCGTAGGTAAAATTACCAAAACACTCCCTGACAGCCAACGCCCAAACAAAAATCTCAAAATAACTTTAAATCATCTTATTAAGCGAAGTACATTGGTTTTTTGGACTAAAAAGCCCTTCGAGAATTTTTTGCTCAAAAACCCCTAACCAACATCTAACGGAGCGCTCGGAAGTTGATTTTACTAAAAAGAGCTACCAGCTTCGAAATGTTCCGAAACTTTAGATATTGAAGCATCCCACTATTTTAAGGTTCTCATAAAATTTCTACACAAAACTGTATTGGTTTGCTCTTTTTAAATTCATTGTGAATTTTTTTACTGACAACATTCTTTAACCTGCTTCGCGACCTCGAAAAAATCTCAATTTTTTTTTTCACATTGTAGATTTTCCAAAAATAAGTAGAGTTTCTTCTTTGTCAGAATCTGCTTCGAACATTTTTAAAATTTTAAAGAGTGGACTGCCAAAAACCCTAGCTACCTTTAGCAACACTTAGAGTTATTGTTCACTCCTTAAACAAATTATTCACACACACTTCAACACTTTGAAAACACACACATCCTTCCTCTTCTTCTCTTCACTCACAAAATCCTCACTTCACCGATATAATTTCCCGCACCCCCCACACATTAACACCTAACACACACACACACCACTCAACACACACACCCTCTACAAGGAATAAGGCTTTTTAGCGACGGGAAAATCCGTCTCTAAAAGCCTTAAATCTGTCGCTTAAATTTTTAGCGACGGAACTACCGTCGCTAAAAGTCCATCGGTGAAAAGCCCGTAACTAAAAGTTTTGCGACGAAATTTTAAAATCCGTCGTCTAATATTGAACTTTTTGCGGCGGATATTTTTATAAATTAGCGACGGAATTTCCTTCGTTAATTCTATTTTACGTATTTTAATTTATTTTATTTTTTGTGAAATTAATTTAATTGGTAAATATTTTAGCGACAAAATATAATTTTTAGCAACGGAATATTCTGTCGCTAAAAATCTAAGAATTAAGTACACTTTTAGCGACAAAATTAATCCGTCGCTAAAAGTCATTTTTTTTAAATATATATTTTTTATTTTTCTAATGCCCAATCCTGTAATAAAAAATTCAATCCTCAACAACAACTCATAATCCCCAAGACACAAATAACCAGATATAATCAACTTTAAAAAATGTTTATTATAAAAAAAACTCATAATGTACAAGCCGGGAACCGGATACAACCGGTTAGGGGAGGGGAAATGATCGAGTACAAGCCGAGCGGGGGGGACAAGCTGGGACCAGACACGAGAAGGGGTTCATCAGGGGTTGCCGAGTCTTGGATTTGGATCCTGCTGATCCGGGACAGGCTCGGCATGTCCAATAGGGGTGCCCTGCTGATCCTGCTCCCTGATCATCCTCAACACCACTGTAGCAATGAGCTGGATCTCCTCCTCGGCCAACAGACGTGGATGAGCCGATGTCTGTGGAGCGGCAACAGGGGGTGGGGACGATCCTATAACGACATGTGCAGTCGGGCTAGGCAGGTCGCGTATGCGGTCTTTCGGCCGATTGACGACCTCCGGTGTATCCAGCCATCGCTTCAACGCCCCAGTACTCGCACTCGTACTAGTGGACGCTGATGACTGTCCGGACTGCTGCTCGAACCCCATAAGTTACTCATACGAGGCCTGCAAGAACATTGATTTAAAGATATGTTAGTGCATTAATTAACGCAACAAACATTGAATAGAAAGACAAAAAAATAACAACTTAATCAAATTGACTTACATTGATTCACCGGGTAATATCTGAAATATAGTCGCCCGCCTGGTGCACCTCGTCCTTGTCCTTCTTGCTCACGTGCGTCTGACTATACGTCAGAGCTACGACCTCATCCTCTTCCAGATCCAGGTGCGAGACCGCATTCATGTGTCGGACGATGTCGTGTGTGGGATATGTCTTCATCTCCGTCATCGGGGCACCCTCAGCCAGCATCTTCTTCACCCGGTCCCGTGCATCGTGGAGCCATCGGTGGTAATTCTTGTCGATGTAAGCAAAGAAGGCCTCCCGCCCCAGCACTTGCTGATCAGGCGAGTCAAACGTGAACCCCTCATGCAAGGCATTCAATAACACAAATTAATTTAAATACTCAATTCTAATTAAACAAGTTAAACAAATATTGTCGTAGAAAAAAATACTTCAACGTTCCAGCCATTCCTCCCATAGGGACTTCCTTGTAGCGGCATCCCAGTCCTTCCAGTACAGGCGTGGCTCGAAGAATTGGCCCTTCAGAAGAACACCGATCTTCATCCTCGCCTGATTCTCCAGGATCTTGCCAAAGAAGTAAATAAATAAATTAATACAATTCAAATATAAATTAACACCCTAAAATTTTAAATATAAGGCATGATGTGAGCGTAACTCTCTGTTTACGCTGGGGGTCGATGCGTACCCCGCGTGTCGGGCCACGGCCTCGTCGAGATCCTACAAAACACAGACATTAATACAGTTCAAATATACTTTAAATATAAGGCTAGCGAAAATTGACTAAACACCGTTATCAACTATACTTGAGGTAGAACCCACAGAAGAAGGATAATCAACACGCGTGTGGGAGGAATCTGCGTCGGGCTGGGGTGACGGCTGGGGCTGGAGATGGGGCCCCGTCTGCTGTATGCGAGCACTATGTGCCTCGTCATCAGTGGGCAATGACGAGGTGGGACCCACCGGGGACAAAGCAGCTCGGCGCCACCTCGACCATGAATAGCCCGTAATCTATCCATATCTGACTTCGTATAGATAAATTGCAAAGACATTAACACATTAAAAATAATAATTTGGCAGAAATCATCATCGGCACTATATATATGAACGGAGGTGCAAAAACACATCAATATGAACCAAGTTCAAAAATGTTACTACATGAATACGTGGTGTTACAACATTACAAGTCAATCATTTTCAGTTTGGGAATCATCATCATCTTCATCACTAGACTCGTCGTGCTCTGCTATGTGGGACTCGTTGTCCCCTTCATCTTCTAATTCATCTTCTTCATCAGTAGACTCAATCACATCATCTTCAACACTTTCCACGTCTTCCGCATCATCATCTATGACTTCTTCTCCTACATGAAGTGTTGTTGGAAGAGGAAGATCGTCCTCCTCATTTTTCACCTCAACAGGTAACAAGACAGGTGGTTGGTCGACTTGAAAGGTGTCTAGCTCACTGTCATATGTCACGGGCAATTTCTTAGACTTGATAACTACATACCAATGAGATTTGGGATTTGCGACGTCCTCCGCGTAAAAGACTTGTGCAGCTTGACTAGCAAACACAAAGGGCTCGTCTGATTCAAGTCTTGACTTGATATTGACATCTACAATCCCTTGAGAGCTAACACGGATTCCTCTACTGTATGTGACATTGAACCACGTACACTTGAACACTACCAGGCAGTTTTGGGAACCCAGATATGTTAGCTCAACAATCTCATCTAGCTCTCTGTAAAAGTCCATACAATTCTCGGCATAACAGTCGCCGTTGACCAAGACTCCACTGTTTTGGGTTTGTTTTGTTTTGTTTGATCATCATCTTTTACGTTAAACGTAAACCCATTGATGATATAGCCTCCATGACAGGCTACTTGTTTGTTAGGGCCTTGAGCAAGTAATTTCAAATAGGAGGCCACTAGTCTATCCATTGACTGAACCTATTGTAGATGACGGTAAAAATTAAGGATAAATCAGTATACTAATTGGCCACAAAACTGTATATAACACATAATATAATTTCTTTAAAGACTTACACGCCTTCTGAACCACTGTACAAATTGTGATTTCCGATGAGATTCAAGTCCAACAGGATCAGTGATTAAAGATTCCGCATCGAACTCACTGCAAACCAATATAGTTGACTCGCTTATCACACACTTTCAATTATGTACAACAATGTAAGTGAATTAAGACATTAACTTACTCAACGAATGTCAAAACTTCATCACAATTTAAAAGGGCATATATTGTTGTAGCACTAAATTCTTCATCCGTTAGCTATCGAGTATACGTTCGGCCGATCGGACTACCTGACTGTTTGAATATTAACAATTGTCCTTCCAAATTTGTGCTTGATCTGAGGTCATTTCGGCCTAGTTGATTTAACCTTGTATCAACATCAGGCCCGAAAAATATTGACTACAAAAGTTTACAAGCTCTTCCATTACGTAAGCCTCTGCAATTGAGCCCTCAACTCGAGCCTTATTATGGATTTTTTTCTTTAAATGGAACATGAACCTAGAATTTTAGCAAATCGAGTTAGGTGGAATATCAATGATAACAGGTGTCGCATTAAGTATAAACGAACAACTGTAACAATTTAAAGATTACCTCTCGAAGAGATACATCCATCGATATTGCACGGGTCCACCCATCTTAGCTTCATGTGCCAAGTGAACAGGCAGATGCTCCATTGAATCAAAGAACGAAGGTGGGAAGATTTTCTCCAGCTTGCAAATCGTCACCACAATGTTCTTTTCAAGCACCTCCATGTTATTCACCCGGATCGTAGAAGAACATATATCTCGAAAGAAATAAGATAATTCAGTCGAAGTATCGCAAACAACCCGTGGGAACAGTCTCCGGAAGGCAATAGGAACGAATCTCTCCATGAATACGTGGCAGTCGTGACTCTTCATCTCTTGGAACTTGCATTCCGATATATTCCAACAACGAGATATGTTGGACGCAAACCCATCTGGAAGCTTCAAATTCTTAACCCACTGACAGACCTTCTCCACTTGTTTCTTGTCTAGACAGTAAGGTGCTTTCGGAAGTATCGTCCTTCCGCTGACTGTCAGAGGATGCAATTCACGACGTACACCCAACTGTTGTAGATCCCTTCTCGCTTTAAGGTAATCTTTCGATTTCCCCTTGACATTCATCACTGTGTTGAACACATTATCAAAAACGTTCTTTTCAATATGCATCACATCCATGTTGTTTCGGATAACGAGCGTCCTCTAGTAGGCTAACTCCCAGAAAATAAAAATTTTCTCCAATTGTGCTCTTTCCCGTACCCTGGAATCTTCTGATCTGGCCACCCTTGCCGTGTGGTATGTTAGTATTAAGTGCCTTCAGGTGTGAGAGCAATTCTTCACCAGATAGGTAGTCTAGTGTGATAACCTCACGCTCGATTGTCCAGTCAAATTTATCCTTCTGCCTACGAAACTGATGGTCCGGTGGCAAAAGCTTACGGTGACATCCGAACCACGAAAGCTTTCCACCGTGCTTTAACGTATGATCGGGGTTCAAGCCCATACAAGCAGGACGTGCTAGCTTCCCATGTGTGCTCCAGCCACACGTCATTCCCAATGCGGGGAAATCATGTATAGTCCACATCAAAACAGCCCTTATCTGAAAATTTTGTTTAAGAGATGTATCATATGTTTCGACTCCATGATTCCATAACTGTTTTAACTATCAATCAACGGCCTTAAATACACATCTATGTCCTTTCCGGGACTCTTCGGCCCCGGAATAAGCAACGACAAGAACATGTACGGCTTCTTCATGCACATGCCTGGTGGAAGGTTGTACGGGACAATAATAACAGGCCAACATGAGTAAGGCGTGGTAGACTGACCAAAATGGTTGAACCCATTGGTTGCGAGACCAAGTCTAACATTCCGAACCTCCTGAGCAAAGACTGGTGCCTGCGGTCAAACGCCTTCATTCCTCTCCATCAGGTGGGTGTGTCAGCACATCAGCATCGTTGCTACGAGTTTCACGGTGAGCCCTCATATGTTCAGCCGTATTGAAGGAGTAGTACATTCTCTAAAGCCGTGGTGTGACTGGAAAATGTCGTAATATCTTCCATGCAATGTTTTTCTTCTTCCTTTTGTCCGATTTGTTCCTCGAATGATCACATACTGGACACCGTGACAACTCCTTATTCTCTTTTCAGAACAATACACAATCGTTATTGCACGTATCTATTTGCTCATAGCTCAACCCAAGTTTCCTCATCATCTTCTTCGCGTCATAGTACAACGACAGTAGCTTTTCACTTTCGGGCAGAATTTCTTTGATTAAGGTAACAAACTCGTTAAAACCTTTCTCACTCAGCCCATGGTCTAATTTTAACTGTAATTACCTACTAACCGTAGACAGCCGTGTGTGTTTTGGAGCTCCATCCCACAGCGGCTCTTCCGCAGCTTTGAACAACTCATAACACTGATGAGCCCCCTCGTTCGGCGGTTGGGGACTGTCGTCACCACCGTCGTTACCCCAGTCAACATTAGCATGCCCAGCATCCATAATCATATCTCGATAATCATATCGTGTCTCCTCCCTAACTTCAGTTTGACGAGCCGGGTCGGACGACAATATTATCATTTCCCCGTGCTGCGTCCACCTTGTGTATCTACCCATAAAACCGTACTGACGAAGATGCCATTTTACTGCAATTCTTTTTCTCCAATGCAACAACTCACATCTACTGCACGGACACCTTATCTTATCAAAGTCAACATGTGCAGGATGCGCGTAAGCGAAGTCGAGAAATTCGTCAACACGATCCTCAAAATTGTCAGCATTCTTCCTTTTCATCCAACTTCGATCGACCAACATGGTGACTGAATTATCGTACTGTATACTACCTTCAATTATGACCAATCATTAGGCAGGGTCGATGTAAATATGAATGCATGAATGTGATAACATATCTATATATTTCCCCTCCATTCTCTAATAGGTAGTGGTCCTATCCTATTCAGAAAAGCACATGTTTATAAAATAGTGAAGAACTCATGCTTAGTCCTATGTTTGCGGAAAATTCGGCAGCACCTTCCTGCATTTCTTCAAGTACACGACATCGATTACGTATTCTAACATTCATCTAACCTTGCCTTGCAAGGTTTGATGGATGTTAGAACACTAGATTTGTATGCACCCGGAGAAACACATGAGAACGTGTACCAAATATCCACGACATAAAACACAAAACATGAGTTGAAACACTATTTTATAAACACGTAGCTTTTCCAAATTGTCCAAACTGGACATCCAAAGGCTCATTACAAATCATTACTTTGTAATGAGTACCTTTGAACGAGAACTAAGGGTTATTATGCATGCATGCATTCAGAAATTGATAACATATGCAAGAATCTTTTCAAAATATCAAAACTGCAGAAAGATCGTTGCATATGTTACCAATTCCACTTTAAATAGAATTCATTGGCAACGAGTTGAACGATCTCGTTGCCAATGGACTTCGCAAAACAACAACAAATATAAAGAATGTAGTGTTTATAAACAACGAGTAATTAAACCATCTCTGGGCTAATTAGTGTTAATGAGGATTACCTTGAGCTAATTATAGCTAATTAGGGTTGATTATGAGTAATTAGGGTTATTTTGAGCTAATAGCCGGGTTTAATTGTGCGGAGCAGTGTTGATTAGTCCTAATTAGGGCTAATTAGGCTTAATTGTGTTATGTTAGGGCTAATTAGTGTTAATGAGGATTACCTTGGGCTAATTATAGCTAATTAGGGTTATTTTGAGCTACTTAGGGTTTAATTGTGCGGAGTAGTGTTGATTAGTCCTAATTAGGGCTAATTAGGCTTAATTGGGTTATGTTAGGGTTAATTAGTGTTAATGAGGATTACCTTGGGCTAATTATAGCTAATTAGGGTTGATTATGAGTAATTAGGGTTATTTTGAGCTAATAGCCGGGTTTAATTGTGCGGAGTAGTGTTGATTAGTCCTAATTAGGGCTAAAAACTAATTAGGCTCGTTAGAGCTAACTAGGGTTAATTGGGTTCATTAGGGTTAATCGGGACTAATTAGGGCTAATTATAGCTTGTACTGGAGCCACGATGAGATTCTAAGGGGTGCTAAAAATGTCGCGTTAACCTAATTAACCTAAATTCAACAACCAACCATTCAACTAATTCACAGATATCTCAATCCAATTGGGTCCCATTCTCCGTCAACAATCGCAATTCTCAAATTCTCAATGTACAGTCAACAATCTCAATTCCCAATACCTCATATAGGGTGTCGGTATGGTGTCCGACACCTCCAGACACGTCCGAAGACATTGATTTACTTTTTAAATGCCGGACACCGTGTCCGTCACCCTTTGAAGAGGTGCCGGACACCTCTTGAAGAGGTGTCCACAAGTATAAAGCCAAAATGTGACATTTCGGTGTCGGTGTCGATCGGACGCGGTGTCCGTGACCTACCGACACCTCGACACCTCATCGACACATCCGGACACGTGTCGGACACCTCCGGACTTGTGTCTGACACATCTCAGCGGTGTCTGAAGACATTGATTTATTTTTTAATTGTCGGACATCGTGTCGGACACCCAATGAAGAGGTGTCGGACACCCATTACAGAGGTGCCGGACACCCATTGAAGAGGTGTCCACAAGTATAAAGCCAAAATATGACATTTCGGTGTCGGCGTTGATCGGACGCGGTGTCCGTGTCCATGCTACCTAATAGGTATCTCAATCCAATTGGGTCTCATCCTCTGTCAACAATGTCAATTCTCAATTCTCAAATGCTCAATGCAATAAAAATTAATAAAAATCACACTATAAATCCAATTGGGTCGTCCCATCCTCCGTCAACAATCTCAATTCTCAATTGTCAAATGCTCAATGCAATAAAAATGAATAAAAATCACACATTCAAACCAATTGGGTCCCATCCTCCGTCGACAATCTCAATATCTCAAATGCTCAATGCACAATTAACAATCTAAAATCATCAATTAACAACATAAAATCATCAATTAATAATCTCAATTCTCAAATGCACAACTAACAACCTAAAATCATCAATCAATAATCACAATTCTCAAATGCACAATTAACAACCTAAAATTATCAAACAAATAATCAATGTTCAAATGAGAAAAAATTGTTCAAAATGCACATGTCCGATGCGCTTGAATTATTTTAGCTTTTCGTAAATGTTTATTTCACTGCATCTACCACTTTTAACAACTTTATTATACATGGGATCATTTAAAATTCCCTAAAAGATATAGCCAAAATAAATTCTAAAGGTCGAAATTGTTTTTATAAGAATATCATATTAATAATGTATTGTGCATACTATTGTGCATGAAAAGTGAGATTGCATACTATTGTGGTTTGTCCTCACCCTGCCGATTCAATCTATGTCTAGTTTTTGCACATCCTCTAGGTCATGTAAGTTTTATGGAAACATTTGCACGTGAAATAAATGCATCTCTGTTGCTTATTGGCTTTATTTTCTTCTTTCTCTATCACATGACTAACAGGATTTATAGGTCCCTGATTGCATCTTCTGCTCACAGTCTTCCAGACGTTGGCACCATCAGCAAAAGGTGCAGAGGTATTTGCTATAGCCATTTCTGAAACACTGCCCAAACACCTTGCATATGTGACACCTTAAAGGTTTCCATTGGTGCTGAACTTTATTAATGGGGATCAAGTGATAATGCTTCCATTGTTCTCGGCCACCAACAATTCGAATTCCTCCATAGGGTCCTTCTCAGTACTAATTTCAACACATAATTAGCATATACTATTCTCTTTCTTTCTTTAGTCATCCTATCAGCATATAAAGGTACCCCAATAGCACTCCATGCATAACTTAGCCCTACTACTGAGATAACTCAACTGGTAGATTACATATCTATAACCGAAAAGTTAGGACGGGGGCAACATACGTGCACATATGCAACATTCCTGATAAAACCATTTGCTACCCATAAGGACAAAACAAGGTGGTTCACTCAAAGCTGAATTCTTATAGGAAAAATTAGCTGCCGACCTGTACTTTACTTTGGGTGCTATTATTTTCTCTCAAAGACTAACAAATGATGCGTCAAGCAGCCCCTTCGCAATTAACGAAATATCGCACATTTTTAACTCTATCCAATTAAGTGTGACAAAATGGCGTGCAAAGTGAATTTCTTTAGGAGAACCTTTTCGAGAGGTTTTTGGAGCATAACAGAAGTAATAAGGCGGGGGCGCATAACAGTTATTGAACCTAATCGATATAAGCTTCCCTTGCGAGTTGCTCCTAGTGATTACAATGCAAGACTAATGTCTCACACGAGTCATGGTTATCCCTTTTCATACAACCCTAAACATAATTTGCTGAATGATTACAAACAGTTAGTTCAAATTAAATGGTTCACGGCCACATGGAGTCCATATTAAATGGTTGCTCCTCATCCTGTTGGTGCACAGAATTTAAAACCCTAGATGAAGAGGCCGGGAAATTCGCATTAAAATCAGTTCCAAGGCGAGAAATCCCTTGTGGCATAAATGAGTAATCTGTACTTGCAGCAGCTTCTCTTGGCTGATAGGTACCCCTGAGCTGTAATGCCCTAAGGAGCAAGGAATTCATGGAAACGTTAGAGCTTAGCAAATTAGCAGGCCACGCGAGTGATGGAATCGCACTTGCTGTTGCCCAGTTCATGTTCATGTCAGGATTGTTATGACCCGAAGTAGTACTGTAGTCTTGTAGTGATATATTGCTACTTATCGCGCTTGATGAATTTGCCATGCTGTTTAGATTTGGCAGTTCAATGTCGCCGAATTCATTTGCCATTGTGTTTGTATCGCATGGGGATTCCAGAGATTGTTGTGAGGACGTTGGTTGCTGTACTCGCTTCACTGCTGAGCTTTTCTGAAAGATCCTACAAACCACCCATTCCTCCTAATTGTGTAATAAATACCGAAAATTCATCAGTAATTTGCAAGAAATTTAAGAATTAGAGAGGAAACGCACACAACCATGGCCATAGGCACAACCACCCCAGGATCTAGAAGACTTGTATCGATTCACTTAGTAGGTGTAAGTTAGTACTGCAAGATAGTGACCAGTGTGTGTTTGGCCCAACTTTTAACGCAAAAGTCAATTGGCATATCCTGATTGGTTGTGATCAATGAAAATGCATGCCAAGATATGGTTGAGCACTGCCCATATGAAGTTTTCTCGTAGAGCCGAAGTAGCATGCATTGTTTGTTTTTACCTTGGTAGGTTTAAAAGCGATCTTGTTTTCAAGTCTGTATTCATGCATGACCCAGTTGGTTTTTTCACCCTTTGGAGCTCTGCCTCTGTAGAAAACCAGGGTTTTCTTCATCCCTACAAGGACTCCGCCACGGAAGATCTCCTTATCCTTCCCCGTTGTTTTCCAGTAGCCCGCTTCTGTAGCTCGGTTTGTTCGCAGCCCAGTTGGGTATTTTCTGTCTCTCAAGCTGAAGAAGTACCATTCCTTCTCTCCCATGGAAGCTTTAGCTGCAAGATATAGATTCAAAGTTAAGCTTGCATTAGCAGAGTCTTTTTTCTTTTCTTCAAATTCTCTTCCAGTCACAATGCAGTGAAATAATAAACGAAAAGGTGCGAAAGCTTTTTACTGAAAAAGAAAGGAAAACAAGAATACATGCAAAGCTGGAACTTGTCTTTGGATTAAGAAGACCAATGCACAAACAGGGATAGCCATAAGAAAGCAAGCACAACCAAAAGCTGTGGCAATCATGGAAGCCGTCCTGTTGAGTGTTAGCCAAAGTTATGAAATTGTCTGTATTTTCTCCGTTGTAAATATGTAGTCAGTGACCTTGCAGGGAACTCTAGCCTACATGCATTAGCACCTACTATCGTCCGTATAAAGTATTTTGCTAAGATGATTAGGTTCGGCAAAACTCAACGAGTGCGAAGAGGAGAAGGGCATGAAGCTCATGCAAGGGTAAAAAAAGGTCCAAAATATGCTCTGTAATGTGTCTATTGATTAATCGGAATCCAAAATTTCCAAAGAATAAAAAAACAAGGAAAGGACAAAAAAAATATCATTGTTAACAGCCTAATATCGGAGCATCATTTAGGAGAATTAAGTAGAATATAGCCATAGATTTTGGCATAATTCAGATGAAATGTTGGTTAAAATTATTTTTTTCGGCCAATAAAAAGTTATGATTTTCAATAAGCATGACTTCAAACTTAGAAGAAATTAACAGAAAATGATTTTGTTCTTGAAATCATTGTGAACAACGCCTGCATCCATTCTCTCCAATTGTATTCCTTACCGTGGCTTAACTGCCGTAACAAACCCGGCCTTAAAACTTCAAACCATCGGCCTACGCCAGGTTATTTTAATCCCATAGTGCAGTGAACCGCGAAATTCTATGATAATCAAAAGTTAACCAGAAAGAAAGAAAAATGTTTCACTTAGAAAAATATGAGAGAGGTAAAGAGTTTTTTAATTACCACCCTCGATTACTCGTGCAATCGGTTGCTCGTGCAATTAAGTTTTGGGAAGGACTATTAAGCATGAAGTCGAATACTCAAAAAGAAAAACAGGAACTATATATGTTTAAATTGAAAGAAGAAAACACAGCAACTAGAAACAAGTTGCTCATGGAAATGTTTCGTAAAAAGCTTACATGTTTCAATCAAGACTCGGTATTGGAAACAAGTTTGCCGGTTTTCATCATCTCAAAAGTGCAAGTGTTTCAGCTTTTCCAGCCTAGCTATTCACTTAAATCCATGCATACAAGTAGGAAAAATATATACAAAATGACATACGAATCGCAGTAATAACAAAAATCAAAGATTAGGCTGTACCTGGGAGGTCCCAAGGCTCAGATTTATTGAGATCAACGTCGGCAATGGCTCTTGAAGTGAAACCAAAATTAGAAACCTTATTAGTTAGATAGTAAGCGACGAGTTCTTCATCAGTTGGATGGAATCTGAATCCTGGAGGAAGATTTTCCTCCATTCCGGATGAAATTTTCTAAAATCCTTCCAAGCAACACGATAATAAGTCACAGAAGTACGGTAGAAACAAGGTCTCTCGTATGAATGTTGGTGTACTGGTTTTCTAGACCTCATCCTTCAAGAAGAAGCAGCAATGGCTGGTCTTTTTTTAGTTTGATAATTACAGCTAACACTTTGACAAAGATTGCTAATGAAGGTATTTGAATATTCAAACATCTGGTTATTACCTAAATGCCATTTGCTCAACTTTAACTAGAAGATTATGGAGGTATCGAGTTGTAACGTGATATCTCGTTCAAGATTAGAATCACAAATTAGAAATACTCTCGACCATGCATACATGTTTTTTGGCTTATGGGTCGTGACTTGTAAAACTCATGTTGCGATTCAATTTATCTTCTTTTTTTTTTTTTCCTCGTCAGTTTTTTCTTGTGTCATCGTTTCATCCGTTTCATTATTGGGTTCTCCACATTTGACTTTTGCAGAGTTCCAAAATAGATCAGCACATTATAAATGTTGGTTTTACCCTAAATAGACTTGTCAAACGATACTTATTTAATCTACGATTGCTAAATATTTTTAAATTTTGCAAAAAGTAAAAGGAAAAATGGAATGGAGTGGAAGTAATATATATTACGGCCAGAGATGAGGAATAGGAATCCAATTGAGGCCATATGACTCAGATCCCACAATGAGAACTTCATCCTTGACGGGTTACTTGCTCTATATATGAGAAGTTTGCAGTGACGTCAAGCTGATTGGAACTACTCTAAATGAGTTACTGCGAGCACTGCCTTTGGCAAGCCCCGAATCCTAGTAAACTTCAAAAACTTATTTTACCCTTCAACAATATGTCCTCGTCGCTTATATTGTATCATTAGGATTTGCGTCTGTAACTAGTTTGTTCACCGATGATGGTGTATCAATTGTACACCAAGAATAATATTACAAATCGGTATTCAATTTGCTCATACTACGAATCTATATTGCTGATGTTAGTGAATTTTTGTCTATGGTCCGCAATGTGACACATTGCCATTAGACAATAGATGACCCATCTATGTAGTCTACGAGGTGTCATTTTTAGTGTCATCAGTTAATGTAAACTTTTTCCGTCTTCCTTAATTGTATCAACAAACACAAACTGTTTTCTCAATTAGAAGAAAGATTGGCGCAAAAAGAGCATTAAATTCGCATGTCTTATTTCTGAAAGATATGTAAGTAACTCATGTTGCAAATGCAAGTAAAAAATGTAACCTTATATCTTCCAACATAGTACTGGTTAGCTCAACTTTTTGTAGTAAACAAGTGGCAAATATTATGGCACGAGGATTGAGTCTCAGTTACACTAAGACTTAGATTCGCAGATCCATATTCTTTGTTCTAATGCCTTTTCGTCCAACCACCTTCAACCGTTTCTACCCACCGAACCCTTTGCTAACCTCACGCTTGTCCAATTGGAACGTGGCCTTACAACTATCACCGTCAGTACCTATATTCACACTTGCTCCCTGCCACCATCATCTCTCACCCGACCAACACGTGCATACAAACTTAGTCTGTGTTAGTGTGTTTGTGTGTGTGCGCGCGCGCGCGTGCAATAACGAATGAATACAATGGAAGGGATCCCTTTGACGATCACTTCTTCATAGACTTGGAAAGTTTTTGCATTACTTTATTCGTGATTTTCTAGTACTTTGCTTCTGTTCACGAAGCTGCGGTACTGAACAATACTACTTTGATATTGCTGTTAACCTTATTTCTCTTCTGCCCGCATCGTTGTGTATAGCTCATTCATATTGTGATCGTGCTAATTATAGGACCGAATGGCTCAACTTTATCCAAGTTTTGCCGAGGGAGCATGCTGACTTGGCTTAAAACTTCAAAATTTTAGTCCTATAAGATATAGCTACAACATTGGCACATGCTAAAGTCAACAGCTTCAAGTATGTTTGGATTAGCTCGGCTTATATCTTAGCAGATAAAAAGCATATACTCCCCAAGTCCGAATGTGCCCACCATATTCACCACGTAATATATCAAAAGATCTTGCATCGTGGTTCATAATTTGTTCAATATAAAAAGGAGATTATCAAGAGTGGTTACAATGGTCACCAACCCACACGACCCTATCTTCTGTAAGCATTCATTTCAAAAGTTGATTTGCTCTGTTCCTCTGTTTCATCCATTCTTTGAACCTCCATGTTTCAATCCTACCAAAGAAATTCTGTGTACCACATCACATAACGTAGAGGTGACTTTAGCAGTATGAAAATTAGGCGAAAAAGTCTTCAAGTTCACTACTGATCCCAGCTGGAAGAGTACATATATAGACTAACAAAATTTTAATGGGATAAGATTTTGGTCCAAGTAGTTATGACCCAAATACCAGCATACTTCCTAATCCTGAACCACCACTAAGGAATGACTGTTCCCAAGTTAAAATAAGTTTTATGCTTGGTGGCATCGTAAATTATAACCTTTGCGCTTTGTGGAGCTGTCTTTTTCCCAATCTGCAAGTTCGAAGATCAAACATTTCCGCTAACACTCGGTGTGTGTTCTGGTTTAAAACTATTTCTAAGTAACTTCTTTTCCATTTCTACGTACATAGTAATACCCCTAAGTTTTATTTAGACTTTTAATATGATCCTGATGATCACTGCACATTAATTAATTATGGTTACTAATGTGTCTTTGAGTTTGCTCACATTGTATGTTCTTTTAATCCGCTAAAATTGCATACGTGATTATGATCTTGGTGTTGCATCCTAATGCTTGAAATTTAATTTGGTTCGATAACACTGGAGATCAGTTGGAAAGAACTACACAAGTAACGGTTATATAATAAGCTAGTTCGCCATCTCATTTGTCGCCAAAAACTTATTTTTTTAAAAAAAATTACACTTTTGGCGACAAACGATTGTGAAAAAACATATTGAGAGGGTGGATGTGACATTGTCTAATTGCAAATGGCATAGACTAGTTTATGCTTGATGATCGCATTTGTGACAGTACCTACGTTGACCTTAGCCACACTTGCCATTCATAAGGTGAGAGCTTTTTGAAAAACCGCACATTTGAAAAATGAGTGTTAGGATATGCTGAAATGCTTACCATTGCACCAAAAGCAATTATTATTACTCAGGCGCAACTTTATTTTCTTATACTGACACGATCGTCTATTGGAGAGTAGATGGACGGGGCCAACCTCCGATTTGCAAACAATTCCTCTCCCAGATAAACCCTAGGGTACTCAAACCCGTGACCTGCTCTGATACTACTTGTTAAGATTAAGCGCTTAATAATGCACCAAAAAAAAAAATTGGTTTTAGTAGGGGCGCAACTTTATATTTCCTTATACTCCTAGCCAACAATCAGCGCACATGGTCCAGTACAAAATGGAATAGGGGGACGCAGCTAACTGCCAATCTGCCAACAATGAGAATGTCTGTGTACAGTGAAATCACAACAGAACATTCTTCTGGAGTTTCATGATTTTGCAATATAGGCATAAGGCTAGTTTTTCAAATGTTCATGTATAGGAATTCCATTTTTGTGTGCACTGAAGCAGTGCAATTTTGAGCATTAATTACTCATCCAAAAGGCTACACTTTTTTCTCAGTTCTTAAAATTGATTTTGAGCATGACGAAAGCATTCATTAAAGACCTCTTTGGTATACCACATTTCGGAATCAATCCCAAGTTAACTCTAAGTAACCAAAATCTCTCTGCCCTATTTGCACTATTTACACCTTAACTTCGGTTAAACCCAAACAATTGGACCAACTAACAGGACTGATTTTTTCTTTAAAAAACTTCCCAACAAAAACTCTTTCTTCCATGTGTCTCGGGGTCATCATCACCAAGGCTGATTTAGAGAAGGCCTATGACCAAGTGGATTGGAACTTCCTATCTCCCTTGTTTATTTTCTTGGTGCTTCCTTACGCACCCACCCGAGTTACGAGCTCTTTCCCCAGATTGCTTCCTTTTTTTCCCATTGGAAGAGTGCCTATCATATCTATGCGAATTTTGACCTTTTCCAAGGTTGGTCTTAGTCTAAGTAGTCTATAGGATAGGCTTTGTCGCACATCTTCTTCGATAGAGATTCCCTTATATCATTCCCTTTGAAGGATTAGGGAAGGCAACTATAGGAATTCGGATTTTGGTGGGGTCATAAGAGATGGCAATAGTGCAGTCATGTGGAATTGGCAAAACATCATCCCAGAAGTGAATCAGCTTACCATTGCCCAACCAAAGTCTAGCCCAAGTTCTGCCTAGCAATAGAGAAGGATTCTATTCAGAGAAGTGTATAAAATTTCAATTTTTTCTTTTTAGGACTTACTGGTTTGTTTTATTCTACACACGTGACGGTTTTTGCGGGAAGCATCTAGTATATTCCATAAGGACATTAATAGCCTGTTTGTGAGTTTTGGGATGAGAGAAAATAAAATAAAAGAAGAGAAGAGAAGAGAAAGGAAGAGAAGGGAAGTCAATTTTCCTTCTTCTTGTTTGTGAGTTTAAGAGAGAAAAGAAAGTATCATTCCTTTCTCTTGTTTGTGAGTTCAGCAGAAACGAAAAGAAAAGACGTCCGATTACGTATATACCCTTATACTACATTGTGATAATTTTAACCAAAAATTATGAATGTACCATTCTCAAAATAGAAGATGGTTTTGATGGGAAAACAAATTAGTTATCAATAATATCATACAAAGTACATCCCATATTAATGTAATAAGTCTTGAATCACCGATTAATGTCATAATGTAAAAAATAAAAATAGCCATGTCTTGACTACAAGTATCCTAACATGCAAATCTAATTATATGTACGCCAAAAGCAAAATAATCAATCATGAGTTAATTATGACATCTAAAACAATCATTTGATTATAAGTAAAGTGGTAAGTTCCTATAAGAAATCCTAAAACCTAAAAGTCATTAAACATTAGTCTTCATTGTCTTAAGAGTAATATGAGCAATATTAAAATGTTATTTATGAGAGTTTCTTTTCTCTCCATTTCTTCCCAAATTCGGAAGGAAAGATTTAGAGACAAAAGGAGTCCAAACTTTCCTCTCCTTAAAAAAAATCACAAACGAGAGAAAATGGAAGAAATGAGCTAGCTACTCCTTTCTTTTCCTCCCCTTTCTCTCCTAAAAAAACTCGCAAACAAGCTATAAACCTTCAAAACCTACTGGTTGGTTAGGTGGCTGGAATAAACAAGGGAGAAATGGTCAGGTGGTTGGAATAAGCAAGGGAGAACCGACCGGTTCCCCTAGTGAAAAATCCCCAAATCCAACATGATTTAGGGTTCACCAAAACCCTTATTTTCTATCTTCTTTCTGCCTCCCTGAGCTTAAGAACAAAAAAAGTTGAACCCTAATACTCTCATCCCTTATCAAATCGGTCATCCTAAACTGAGCTAAAACAAGATTTCCTTTTATCTCCTTACTACTTCTCCAGTATAAAACTTACGGTTCTATAATTCTCATTGCATGCAAATGGGCCCAGTTCTTCCAATTAAACTCTGAATCACCTCCCAAACCTTGATGGAAATCCAACGACAGAAGAGAGGACACGAAGGTGGTCCTCATATTGGGAGGTTTGCATGATTTGCACGCCCCCCTCCCCCCAAAAAAAACAGACGACCGTACAGTTTTGGTGCCTGATCAAATCACCCAGTTGAGCAACTTATTCTTCACCAACAAGGTAACAATCGTGCCTCTTGCTCTTAATTTTAGCTCAGCTTAACTACATTGTTCTAGCCCACGGCTAGGGGACGCTAAATTTGCAAATTTTAAGAGCACTGCTAGGGCATGCTAATTAGGGTCACCAAATATATCCATACATGCTAAAATCTACATATGCACGGATCATACATTGGGTTGAGATTAACATGCGCAATTTTTACTAAAAGATTAAGACAAAATCTGGACTTAGACATGATGCTCAACAAATACTCGATAGGATGCTTGAACGGGTGGGAACAAAACTAATTTTTCCTTGTCTGTACTTGCTTATGCAGCCTCTCACCAAGAACATTAGGCTCAGGGGAGCTCCAAACCTTGTGTGAGATTGACGGGGAAAAGTACAGGAGGTGGTGGAGGTTAAGGTAACGGCTCCGGGTTTTCACCTACTTTTGAATGGGTTGCATATATATGTTCACCCAAAACAGACGGCTCCTTTTGAGTTTGGCCGAGCGTCGGTGGGATTCCACAAAAACTTATTACTTGTCGTTAGGAGAGGTAACCCTCATCCCTTTTGATTTTCTGAACATTACGGGGATACTAGTGAGGAATCAGCTGATACCTTGGGCTTGTGATTTGGACCGATACTATTGTCTCGTCCAAAAATATGCTCGGGTATTCTCCGGCATTCAAGAAAGGGTGCCGAGGAGGCGGCAATAAATCAATATGTCTAGAGCTTTATTCTTTATATTCTAAGGGAGAAATTATTCAACAACAACGATGACTCTGTCCAGCTATGGTGTCTGCTGGCCCTGGAGAGTGTCACCGAGATCCACGAGTATAACTAGGGCCCTAGCGCTTGCACAACTTTATCACTCAATGGGCTCTGCGGCACGCCTTGCCTTTAGATTTGTGGGGGTAAAGTGATATCTGTAGGTATCTCTCCTCTTACCTCATTTATCTTTGTTGATCAAAACTCGTTCTTCAGCCCTATTCTGATTATTTCTATGTTTTCTCTACTGGTGTTAACCTATGAGATTTTAGAGTTACGTCCGTCAGCTTTGGATGAGAGCTCTAAGGGTATGGAGCCAGCAATGTGCCCATGGAACTGAAGAGAGAGGAGCGCAAGGGCTTGCCACCAGAGGTCTATCACGAGGGTATGAACAACTACACTCACCAATTAATATTAGTCCTTCATCACTCCTTACATTGCACTTCCCCTTTGCGATAATAACTAACCCTTATTTTTTTTTCCTGTGACCCGTGGTACACTTACAAAGTGGTGGACCGAGCCACTCTATGCCGATCAGTTGTGGCTTATAAGGAGTCGACCATTACAAATGGGGCCCTCCAACAAGAGTTCTACCTGGCAAGCGGGTGCTACCTTAGTATCACTCGGACCCCACCCTCGTATCCCTGTCGTTCGGTTGGTAGAAGTAGATCCCATAGTCTCTGGACCAAGTGTCGCACCAAGAAATCTTGAGATGGAGACCGATGAATAAGCTTAACGTGCCGAAAGATCCCCGGGCCTATACGACATTTGCTCAGGAAAACTTGGCTCCCTTTTGTCTTCGGAGTGTGCAGGAGCACCCAGGCTTTGAGAAGGGAGAGTGAGGATGCCAAGGATGATGAAGCTAAAGATTTATCTATCAGCATCCCATTTCCCTCATGGACAGCGAGCACACTGCAGCTGGGTGAATTCCTAGGACAACCCCGATCCCTCGGTCGAGTAGCAACATGGAGCTGTTCGGGCTCAAGGATATAGCCTGTGTAAGGACGGTAATCTTCCTTCCCTCCTCCTCTTTGTAATTCTATACTTCCTCTTGTTAGTTATTGTTCCCAACCTACTTTGGTCACACCCAAGGGCCCACTGGGGGTCCTATTTTGCGCAACACGTCACACATTCAACAGTCATTTTTTTCAATGCTTTCAAATGGTCAAAGTGCGCGTTTCCGAGTCATGGGCATTCATCATCATCTTTTCGCGGCAATTCATGACGATGTATATTTTTTGTCGCCAAAGTAGCGACTTTAGCTCCATTTCCCTTACAAAAATACATGGAATGGACTAAGCATGCCTCCACCCTCCAAGGGGGTCGGCCACCTTGCCCACGGAAGAGGGGTCGGCCACCCCATGCACAAAGGGTTTGGCCACCTTGTTTGGAACAAGGGGGTCGGCCATCTTGAGCATGGGGGCTCGGTCACCTTGCCCCACGGAGGGGGGTTGGCCACCCCATGCACAAAGGGGTCGGCCACCTCGTTTGGAATAAGGGGGTTGGCCATCTAGAGCATGGGGGATCGGCCACCTCATTTGGAACAAGGGGGTTTGCCATCTTGAGCATGGGGGGTCGGTCACCTTGCCCCTCGAAGGGGGGTCGGCCACCTCATTTGGAACAAGGGGGTTGGCCATCTTGAGCATGGGGGGTCGGCCACCTTGCCCCTCTGAGGGGGGTCGGCGACCCCATGCACAAAGGGGTCGGCCACCTTGAGTAAGGGGTGGTCGGCCCCCTCACCTCGCGGAAGGAGGTCGGCCACCTCGAGCTCGGGGTGGGGGCGCTCTTTGACACTTTGCCCACTTGTCACACTCAAACACGCTATGGTTCGCAATGCTCAACCATCACCCACGACGGTAGTCACCGCGCTCGTGCGCCACAATCAATGTCTCATGCTGTAGGCACCGCGCCCATGCGCCACAATCATGTTGCATGCCTCTGGGCACCACACTTATTCACCATACCATGTGCCCACGCCATGAACATGGAACATGCTTCGACCCACTCTCTGGAGTGTGCAGTATTTTGAAGGGATCCGCTCGCAGTGCTCCGGCATGAGGACCATTCACAACGGGATAGGCTCGTTACCACAAAGCTATCGCCGTCTTCATTTCGGGGGGCTCCGCTCGTAGTGCTCCGGCACGAGGACCTTTCGCAGTGGGATAGGTTCGTTACCACAAAGCTATCGTCGTTTTCATTACGGGGGGCTCCGCTCGTAGTGCTCCGGCACGAGGACCCTTCGTAGTGGGATAGGCTCGTTACCACAAAGCTATCGCCGTCTTTATTACGGGGGGCTCCGCTCGTAATACTCCGCCACGAGGACCCTTCACAGCGGGATAGGCTCATTACCACAAAGCTATCGCCGTCTTCATTCCGGGGGGCTCTGCTCGTAGTGCTCCGGCATGAGGACCCTTGGTAGCGGGATAGGCTCGTTACCATAAAGCTATCGGCGCCTGGGGTGACTTGGATGACACTGGGCACTGAGTTGCGACCATGTCCGCTCACGTTACCGATGATCATCGGTGCCCCCAGGGCGATGACCCCCGGGTCACTCCGGGACGAGAGCATGTCTTTGGAGGGCATCAAGCCTAGTCCTCTTAACAGTTGGCTACAGGGGCAACCCTTATCGCTGTCAATTTCTCTACGCATCTCTTGACGCACCTTGTGGGATTCAGTAAGGGCTTGGACCGGTGGCTGGGGCAACGGGCTTACTCTGATCATGTTGTCATGGTGTGGTCAGTCTTCTCAGACAGGTAAAGCGACGCTGTGTGGGCAAAAAGGCGTGAATTTGGGAACTGGCAGTCCAACGGAGCACCGATATTTTTTGGGACCCCCTGGTGACGTGTCATTCCCAGGGGACGACATGTGGCAATTGATTACACATGCATACTTTTGCCTATAAATAGTGGACTGTTGAACTAATTACGGAGATGAATTTTTCATTTTCACAAATCCACTTTCTCACTCTAGAATCAAAAGCTCTAGAATTCTAGAGAGAGAAACACAATTGTCTTGTGACTTTGGGCATATCAGCGACATAACATCGACCGTGGCATTGGACTGTGACTTGGACCTTAGCTTGGACTGTTGACTGCCGGCCCTGCTCACGTATGTCTTGTCTCCACTGCACTGCCATCCCTCACGGCCTATCTGGGAAGCCTTGCTCTCTGCCCTTACACCGCCTTCATTGTCTCTCACTTTGCATACTTGGAAGCTGACTCAGACTGCAGCCTTTGTGGCACCTCAACATAGGTACGAACCCACTTTCGTTGGCATCATTTTGGCGACTCCGCTGGGGAGGTGAGCATCGTATTACAGTCTGCCTGTATTCCACACTTAGGCACCATGCCTATGCAACGGAGAGTTACGAGGGGTACTAGCCAGGGCCTTATTCATACTGTACAAAATGAGGACCATTTTGGTGAACAAGAAGGCACTAGTGCCATACGTCTCCAAGACCAGACACTAACTACCGCACCTGACGTACAAGTTGCAGTCATTGCGGCCATCCAGCAGCTTACTCCCACTATAGCCAACTTACAAGACTCGCAGACCACTTTTATGGCCGCCATCATGGAAATGCAAAAATCCATACAGGTGTTGGCCTCATAGCAAGTCATCCCGTCGATCCAGCCTGCAGGACCTGGGACGGTTCTTGACGTCGTCAAGGCCCCAGTGTCGCGACCACCGTCAGCCCAAATGTCCAGAACCTTGGCGGTAGGACTAGCGACATCTTCCCCACCTGTAGGTGAAACATCACATCCCGTGATGCCATCATGCAGACCACAAGCAGACTTTGGACCAATGTCGCAACAGGTCCTCCCTGTTGTTGCACCTCAACATGTGCCAGCAGGAAGCTCTTCCGAAACTCACGACTCAATTAAGATGGAGCCTAATCCCTACCCAACTGAATAACACCATACAAGCGGTCAAGTGGTGGATATGTCTCGCCCACCCACCCATTCCCCCACACATTTGCCATTACCAACACCTGTCATATATCGTCCTTCTATTGCTCATGCTCATCAAGTTGCCCCGTCTGGAGGCTCAAGGGCTCGTGGCGCCCCAGCTAGCCACCACCCCTTGGTTGCCCATGAAGAACCATCCCCCACTACGTCACCAAGTTAGACTTCGACACACTCATCCACCGGCTGTCACAGAATTCTACACCCGACTCATCAGTCCTACTGACAGGCCATGCGCCATATGCCAACGACATAGCCATCACACCATACGCACTCAAATACAAGTAACCCACCTTTGTGCTCTTTAAGGGATGTGAGGGCAACGCCCGTGAGCACTTAACAAGATTCGCTGGCTCATTGGAGCAATATGGACCGGACGATAGTTTGAAGTTGAGGGAGTTTCACAAGTCCCTCACAGGCTTGGCATACATTTGGTATCATCAGATCCATGCGGGGACTGTCCATTCTTGGAGTGAAATGGTCCAGCTATTCTTGGACAAATTCTACTACGAAGCTGAAAGAGTCACCATAGTGGATAGCGCCGGCATCCGACAGAATCCCGCCGTAGACTTAAACAAATATGTGCACCGTTTCCACCTTAAATGCCTCGAGTGTATATATTTTAGTAAGGATGAGACATTGGTCCCATCTGCATAAAAAACATGAGTGACATCTACCGGGTATATATCGAGAACCTGCAGTTGAGGTCATGGGGACACCTCAAGGAAACAGCCCGCCGTACTTACGAGTCGGTCGGCCCTGTCAAGCCATGGAAGCCTCGCCTGCAGAATGCACTGCTGGCCTCAGCAGACATATCCAGCACTCAGCATAACAACAACAGCAACAACAACTACAGTGGCTTCAAGCGTCAGTTCCAAGATGGGGACAGACGCTCTGACAAGCAAAGGCAACGAGAGCCCGCACCCGACTACCCATGTGATTTGAATACGGTGAAAAAACTTTTGGCGGAATGGGTGGCAAACGACAACAACTTCCAATTGTCACCAATGAGGGTCAACGTCACGTACCATCAAGCTCTTGGACATCATCTCAAAGACTGCAATGGGCTGAAAGCTATCTTTGCAAGGAAAGTCGCGGCAGGCGACCTAAAGTTACGAAAGAACAACAACGTGCTTAGGCACCCTTACCCGCACCATGGCAACAACAACATGGAGCATCAGGTGCTAATGGCCATCACTGACCATGTTGAGCCTGTCATCACCGAAACCTCGAAGGAGGCCATTCCAACAAATGCACCTGGCGTGCCTCCTGCCACTCAGCTAACGTCCCCCTTTGGGCAAATGTCGAAAATCAAAGGCTTTTTTGATGAAATGGAGTTTTCACCCATGGCACGGACCTACCTCTCGAACTGTTTGATCGAGGTCACCACAAGCCTCGGTCATGAATTCTTCGCTGCACAAGCCAAATTCAGACATATCCCTTCTAACGCATTCATTTTCTCGAACGAGGACTCACCGCCGGTCAAACACCATAATCACCCGGTGTTCCTCGAATGCACCGTTAATGGCATGGGCTTCCGTCGCGCCTTAGTAGACTGTGGCGCCTCAATCAGCATCATACATATCATCACCTTGCAATGGGATGGTATTCCCCCAAGAAAGATCATCCGCGACCCCATCAAGATCACCGGCTTCGGGCAGAGTTCCCAGTCGACCCTCGGCCATATCACTGTCGACCTCGTGGTCAGAATTCTCCGTCGCGACACTACTTTCCACGTGATAGACAGCGAGCCTGCCTTTCACCTCCTGCTCGGCCAACCTTGGATCCATGTCAACAAGGTCGTTCCCTCAACGTACCACCAGTGTGTGAAACTAATGGCCGGTCTTACGGGACAACTTCCAATTGCCATCAAATAATCTTTTCTATTTCTAGCACTTCGTTCACCTTCTTAGAAAATTTACTCAATTCAAGGTGTCTAACATTTAAACATACATTCAAATATGTTATCATGCATAGTTCATCATAACCATTTTCTCATAAAGTGGTTTATCTAATCATACTTAAATATGAAATCAAAGCATATAAAATGTTGGGTTCTCACACGGTTCACCCTGCTCAACACCAACCCCTTGTCCGGGTGCGGTAACTCCACCTTGCCCACTACCTTTGGGCACCTTTTCTTGCCCTTTACTTTGCTCACCACCACTTCCCACCCCAAGCGAGCCCACTCCCCCAACCGAGGACCCAAGGGTGGCCGACCCATGGATGGTCGACTCCCCTATGCGGGTTGCCGACCACCCTCTCTCTCATCCCCTTCCTTCCTCTCTTGCCCCACTACTCTCACCAACCTTCCCCTTCCCTTTATCCCTCACTAAACCACCCGCACCACCACTCCGGGTGGCCGACCCGCCAGCCCGCATCACCCCTTCCCCCTTTTCTCTCATCTCTTCTTCTCTTTCCCCACCTCCCCTTATTTCTTCCCTCTCAATTCCCTCCCTCCCCTTTCCCTTCATACATTCCCTCCACGGTCGCCGCGGCCTACGGCCGCCAAGCCCCCATGGGTGGCCGACCCACTATGGGTGGCTGACACCCCAACTTGGTCCCCTCTCCCCCTCCCCTTCTCCCTCTTCCTATCCCCCTCTTCCCTCCTACCCAAAGCACCAACAGTCACCAACCCACCTTGCGAACCACCATCACGCCCGAAGACGCCATGCACACCGACACCCTTGGAGCGGCCGATCCTCCACAGCCGCGGTTGCTCTCTCCGCACCGACCTTCGGCCCTTTATTCTCTTTCTCTTGCCATCTCTCCTCTTATTTCTTCTTATATATATATATATATGTATATATATATATATTTCTCTAAAGTCTTGAAGTGAATGAATGAAGAGAACGACTCTACCTACCCACTTTATATATGTGGCCCAAGATTCAATCTTGGCCACTCATTAAAATTTCAAAATGAAAAAATTTTCCCCCCAAAACCCAACAACTCTTTTTTCAAACGGATCCCTCTTTTAGCGCTAACTTTGTTTTTTGCGCGCTATATTTCAGTCAAATATCGTCACATAATATTTTGATTTTTTTATCCGGTTATCAAAAATCTCACACATTTCAATTCGGCATATTTTAGCGCTCCATTTCACATGTATTCGCGTTACGCTACAAAATGCGCTTCAGAATACAATTCGCACTGTAATTTCTTTTTTCGCCATTTAAAAAATACGTGCTGCCACAATTGCGCGCTAAAAAAATTACATTAATAACGCAACAACGTTTATGCGTGCGGCGCCCGCTCGGTTTACCCCTCCCCGCACACCCCACGCAGGGGGCTTATGTTCCCAACCTATTTTGGTCACACCCAAGGACCCACTGGGGGTCCCGTTTTGCACTACACATCACACATTCAACGGTCATTTTTTTCAACGCTTTCAAATGGTCAGAGTGCGCCCGTCCGAGTCACGCGTATTCATCATCATCTTTTTGCGGTAATTCATGAGGATGTATATTTTTCGTTGCCAAAGTAGCGACTTTGGCTCCACTTCCCTTACAAGAATACATGGAATGGACTTAGCACGCCTTCACCCTCAAAAGGGGTCCGCCACCTTGCCCGCGGAGGAGGGATCGGCCACCTTGAGCATGGGGGGGTCGGCCACCCCGAGCTCGGGGTGGGGGCTCTTTGACACTTTGCTCACTTGTCGCACTCAAACACACTATGGTTCGCAATGCTCAACCATCACTGTAGTCGTCGCGCCCGTGCGCCACAATCAATGTCTCGTGCTGTAGGCACCGCGCCCATGCGCCACAATCATGTTGCTTGCCTCCAGGTACCACACTCATTCACCACACCGTGTGCCCACGCCATGGACGTGGAACATGCTTCGACCCATTCTCCGGAGCGTGCAGTATTTCGAAGGGCTCCGCTTGTAGTGCTTCGGCAGGAGGACCATTCGCAGCGGGATAGGCTCGTTACCACAAAGCTATCGCCGTCTTCATTTCGGGGGGCTCCGCTCGTAGTGCTCCGGCACGAGGACCCTCGCATCAAGATAGGCTCGTTACCATAAAGCTATTGCCGTCTTCATTCCGTGGGGCTCCGCTCGTAGTGCTCCGGCACGAGGACCTTTCGCAGCGGGATAGGCTCGTTAACACAAAGTTATCTCCGTCTTCATTCCAGCGGGCTCTGCGCGTAGTGCTCCGGCACGAGGACCCTTCGCAGCGGGATAGGCTCGTTACCACAAAGCTATCGCCGTCTTCATTCTGGGGGGCTCCGCTCGTAGTGGTCCGGCACGAGGACCCTTCGCGGCGGGATAAGCTAGTTACCATAAAGTTATCGCCGTCTGGGGTGACTTACATGACACTTGGCACTGAGCTGCAACTATGTTCACTCACGTTACCGGTGATCATCGGCGCCCCCAGAACGATGACCCCTGGGTCACTCCGAGACAGGAGCAGGTCTTTGGAGGGTATCGCGCCCCTAAGTTCACACCCAACTGGTAGGGCTGTAAATGAACAGAGCTGTTTACGAACAGCTCGTCGTTCGGTTTGCTAAAAACTGGTTCGTGTTCGTTCACTTCATAAATGAACAGAACATGAACATCATTTTAGGGCTCGTTTATTAAACGAGCCGAGCATGAACATTTTGTTGTTTGTTTATTAATGTTCGCGAACATTAGAGCTCGTATATTTTATATAAATATAAAATATTTGTATTAATATATTTAATTTTGTGTGAGTATAAATAAAATTATTTCTAAACCCATTTACTTATCTAACTTAAAGGCTTAAAGATAAACATGATATCATCACATCCAAAGACTCCATCCAAACAAGTCAGAGTCTTGGGAGAAGGTCCATCCAAACAAGTCAGTCTTGGGAGAAGGTCCATCCAAAGAGTCTTCGGAGAAGGTTCAGAAGCTCCATCGCCATACCCCTGTCTCTCCATCGCTGACGCCTCTGTCTCTCCATCGCCGACATCTTCGTCTCTCGAGTCTCTATTATCGATGCCTCGTTCGCCCCTCTGTCGACGCCTCCTTCGCCCAATCGTCGATGCCACCATCGTCGAACCATTGTCGATGATTTCATCGTCGACCGATCTTTTTGTGGTATGTTTTTCGTTCTACATCCTCTCCTTCCTTGTATGTTCTTTACATCTTGACTGCGTCAAAGATCGAGAAATCTGAGAAAATTTATGGATTTTGTTGGTTCTCAACATGAACACGGTCCGAGTTTTCGAACTTCAGTTCGGCTCGTATAGTTAAACGAGTCGAACGAGTCGAGCCCAATTTGCAGAGTCAAGAACTCAAGCTGAGTTCGAACGTTGGTGGTTTGGCTCTTAGCGAACTCGAGCCGAGCTCGATCACACCAAAAGTTAGACGAACCGAGTTCGAACACACCCATGTTCGGCTCGAACTCGGTTCGTATACAGCCCTACTAACTGGGAAGGACCATTTCAAATGCATACAGCCAGAAGCAACGGTCACTACCTCCTGCTCAATCCAGATGACAGAAAGATCACAACCCCTGTCAACGGCCGTTACCTGAAGAAGTATTATGCATGACCAACTGCAGATTGTTCCCCCCAGCCCTACCCGCCCACAGTTTAAAACATTTACATACCATTTATTGTATATGCGCACATGTTCATGACTTTAACTTTTGTTGCTTATTACAAGTTCTTCCTTATGTAATGACATTTTGGTCCAAGTACTATTAATACAAAGTCATTTTGCTACATACGCTTGTATTTGTCATACACTTATTTTCATTTACGGCCGCCACAAGTTACTTGCTATCGGCGGGGAAAGGGGAACAGCGGCAGGCAACCATCAGATACAAGACATGTAACAATCGCAACAGACAACAAACACAAAATGCATCAATCACAAGAAAAAACCATAAGACAACAAGCAGCCATGCTCATAATATCACCATATGCAAAATAAATTTGAAGTTCGCTGGCCACTATCGGGTGCTACTTACTACATCAAAATCCCGATCACCCTACCGAAGTCTAGATGATAAAGCTGCAGCCGGATGCACGCTTTAAGCCTCCAATGTCTGACGCTGAGTCTGCAGCACGGACCATCCAGCCTCAAACTCGGCCTGCCGCCTCAGTCGCTCGGCCTCTCGGACCTCTATATCGGCACGTCACCTCTGTAACTCGCTCAACTGTCTATGCAGGTCGGTCAGTTGCCTCTCTATGTCTGAGACCTGCCCATCAATCTCGACCAGCTCCCCAGCAATCTCTGATCGCTCCACCTCCAACCCAGTTCGCCGCCTCTCCAGCAACGTCTCCTCCATGCGCACAAGGGCCATCATCTCCCCCATAGATCCCGCCTCGCTCCTCGACCTAAAGAAGTCCACCGGCCAGTCCAACTGCACGCCCAACGATGTAAACAGTGCAAACTCTGGCAGTGATCGATTGATGAACTCCGTGGTCCAACCTGCCGGGGGTACACTAGCAAACGGCAACAGCCACTCCATAAATCTCGAGTACACCCACCTCTGCAGTACTGGGTTGCCCACCGTCACACCCTCAAATGTCTGCGGGAACGCTGCCTTCACCTGTTCCAGTCGACGCACCATCTCGACAGGTAACTGGAGACCTTCCCATGACGTCACATCTGTCTGTCCACTCGAGGAGCCCCTACTGGCCTCTCTGACTGCTGCACCACTCCCACCTACTACACGCGTCTCCGACGACACTCCTATCGTCTGCACACCAACGGACTCTGAGTGCATTGCTAGCAGCGTCACACCAGCCTCGAGCGTAAACCCCGACGACGCGCCCTGGTAACGCTCCACCACAGGTTGAACCTATACCTCTTGCTCATGCGTCGGGGCTGCAACCACAGGCTCCAGCTCGGCCAGGTCCTCCCGCTCACCTACTCCGGCCAGAGTCTCTGTGCGCGTCCACCAATAGCCACTGGCATCAAACATCAGCGACTCGTCCACCGTACACATCATCCACTCTCTCCTCAGCGTCTGGCAATGGATGACTCACCCTCCTACTCACTCTGGCCCCCGACATGCGCCCCGACGTGCCGACCGCCTCCGGCTCATCCCTACTTGCTGGCTCGTCCGCCTCGGCTGTCATCACCTCCTCTGCCTCGGCAGCCGCACTTGCATCGCTGCCCCCCTCAACCGCCTGCTCCTCATACTCCTGTCAAAGTTACCATCAGTCCATATACCTTTACTATTACGTGCGACCAATAAACAAAACTTAACGAAAATATCAAAAACAAAGCTAACCTCAACCTCTGGCTCCTCTAATGCCCCGCGCGGCCTCTTCGATCCTGCCAGATGTGAACCGGATGTACCTGCACTGGCCTGACGCGCGCTCTCCATCATCCCAACTCGAAGTGCCGACAGTGGCCCCTTACCGGCCCCCGGCGCCCCTTGCCGGCCCCCGGCACCCCTCGGCGCCTACACCGCAAGCTCCTCGCCACGGTCCTCCCCCGGGGCATCATCATCAGACCCCTCCGCCTCCTCCTCTGCATCCCTTTCCGAGCTCACAGCAGAGCTCCCGGCCACTAACGCCATAATGCCCGCATGTCTCACAGCTGTAGCCGATATCAAGCTCTAGGCCCGATCACATGCAAACACATCAACACACCGACGCATAGCCGACGGCTGTGCTAACCACTCTGCCTAACTACCACGTAATCGCTCCCATCACCGTGCATACTCCACCGTCATTACCCCTGATACCGATGTCCCCGGCCGCCTCCACTCTGTCACCGGTGCCGACCACTCACAGACTCTGTCATACCGCGTATACCCAAACACAGTCATCACACTCCACAGGCTACCATACCCACATGGTGGCTCCAAGTCATAAACCAATGCCAGTGATAGCCGGTCCAGGCTATACCTCGCCAAATAGTATAAATTCTTAGCAGGCTTCCCGCCATCATCTGTCATCACCGGAAGCCAACCTGGGAAATAGGCCACCAACAATACAAGCTGTGCCGGCCCCAAGTCCCCTCTCCTGGTCAAGTCTGTCGTCATCTCCTGCACATGTAACGAGGATGGTACTCCATATGAGGCATACATATCTCTGTACGGCAGCGCCAAGCATGCCTCTCGCGTATCTATCAGCCGTAACAACGGACAATCCGGCCTCCTGATGCCCGCCCATGCAAATGCCCGTGACCTGCTGCACCACAATACAACCTCTCGTGACCTGCCTGCCTGTGTCACCATCCTCATCCTCGGTACCGGATGCTCAAACGGGTATCATGCCGGTCGATAGTCTGGAAAGCACTCGTACAAGTATCTCTGCAGGAACATCCAGTCCACGTATGTCTACACCTGAACCGCCCGTGCGACCGCTTCACATCATTCACGAACTGATCCAGCCGCGAATACAGTGTGCTAAGATATACGGGAGCCAGCCCGACACGCTTTTCTTGCGCCATCCGAATCACCAGGGGAATCACCCTCGGGGAAATACCATCCTCCGGCGTCCCCTCAAACACAAATCTGCAAGCATACATCAACTCATTATACATAACAAGAGTAGCATATCACATCTACAAGCATTCAGTAAATCGACAGTACAATGCTCACCTCGACAGGAACATCACCAAGAATGCCACCATCTCGTACCACTCATTCTTGTGATACGGCCCCATCATAAAATGTGCGGCATTGTCCAACTTCTGCCCCGACTTCACCTGCGGCGTCCCATAGAACAATCGGAGCCACCCCCCATACGTCCTATTCCAGTGCTACCTCCTCTTCGACAAGGTATCCAGTAGCTGCGTCTGCAACACCCGCTCCTCTCTAGTCAGCCGCGTCACCCGCGCATCCAACTCCCCATGCATCGGCAGCCCTGTCAGCATCATCACATCCAACAGCATCGGCCTGATCTCTCCAAACTCAATCACAAAGGTATGTGACTGCGTGCTCCACCCCGACAGCAGTAGCGTCATCCCAGGCGTATCCCTATACAACTCCAGTCCCCTCCCAGTAATATCTATCGCCGGCAATAATCCCAACGTCTGCAACAGTGCCGCCCACCGCGGCGTCTCCACCATATGATCGTACCAGAAGTCCCACCCAATCGGCATCGCACCATGGCTCTTGAAAACCACAGGCGACCAGGGTATATCCTCCCTCTCCACCAACAACCCCGACACATATCTCGGCGACATCACAAGCACCTCCTGCCAGCTCGGAGCTTGCACATATGGCGACGGCACCCGTGGCTCCTCTCCCATCGACGGACCACTCCACGGCACCGTGAAAGCTCCATCAGCCACCCGGATTGCCAGCTCCCTCCACAGCTCCTGGTCAGGTACGGACGGTACTACTCCCTTCACTCCCAGCAGCGTGATCGTCTTGTCTGGGTCCGGATCATATGTTCTCACCTCACCATCATCAAAGGTCAATGGCACTTCCATCTCCCCACCTGGCGCAACTGCGGCCCCATCTGTCGGCGGCGCGGCCACAGGTTCCGCTGTCATAACCCGCGGTGGTCGCGATGCGCTAGTTGCCGCACCTTGCGGCTTCGCCCACATCTTCTGTTTCACTTTTTTTAGAACCGGCGTCGGCTCGGTCAGCGTGGCCCTAGCCCCGACCATTGGCCCCTCCGACCCCCTTGCTGCCACCGACCCCTTTGGCCCCGCCGACCCCTCTGCGCGGGGCGACGCACCCCTTTTCCCTTCTTCTTCCCCCCGTAGCTGAGGCACCCACCGAAGTCACTTGGCTGGCCGACCCTCCCATTTCCCCCCTCTCATCCCTTCCCCCTTCCCTCCCCCTCTTTCCCCGGTAGTGGCCGACCCCTCTGGGGCAGCCGAGCCACCCCGAGAGGCTGACCCGAGGCCCTTTCCCCTCTCACCTCCCTCCTTCCCTCTTTCTTTCCCTCTCTCCACCACCCCCGCTGACCCCTAACCGCCGACCCCCTGTACCGGCCGACCCCTCGGCCACTTGCTTACCCTCTATCACCATCTCTTGTTCTCTCTTGAATGGAATGGGCAAATGAGTATTGTGCAAGACTTCTTCCCTCTCTCACTCTTTATATAGAGGTGGGCCAACTTTCAATTTGAACCACCCATTCAAAATTCTTTTTACGCTCTGTGTTTCCACTCCAAATTTGCACGCATCCGTATTTTTGCAACGCAACTTTTTTAACGCTACATTCCCTTTTTTTGTGCTAAACGGCCCGATCGCAAGCTACACCGTTTATGCGTGCGGCGCCCACTCGGGTTGCCCCTCCGCGTACACCACACACAGGGGGATTATGGTCCCAACCTATTCTGATCGCACCCCAGGGCCCGCTAAGGGACCCATTTTGCGCGACACATCACCCATTCAACGGTCAATTATTCAACGCCATCAGCAGGTCAAAACCCTTGGAAGAGCGTAAATCCCTTGAAGGGGTCGGCCACCTCCTTAAAAAGAGGTCTGCATCCTCTTTAAAGAGAGGTCAGCCACCTCCCTGAGAAGGGGGTCGGCCACCCTATTTAAAAAGGGGGGTCAGCCACCCTCTTTAAGGAGGGGTCGACCACCTCCTTAAAGAAGGGGTCGGCCACCCTTGTCTTGGGGGAATTACTCCTGACCCCTCTGTCATCTCACTCATCACACTCTCTATAGTGCTCACTCACCACCAGTGGTCGCACGACGCTCGTTGTCACCCGTGTACCATCGCCATGACGACAGTCGCTCGCGACCGCGCACTATTGTCCGGGCACCATCTTTACGACGACTGTTGCCCGTGCACAGTCTCTAACACTCTGCCGCGCCCATGCGCCGCGCCACTTCCATGACGTGCCCCCAGCACCAGCTATTATCTCGCGACGGTGGTCGCCACGCCCACGCGCCACAATCAATGTCTTGTGTTGTAGGCACCACGCCCATGCGCAACAATCATATTACATGCTTCCAGAGGGCTCCGCTGGTAGTGCTCCGGCACGAGGACCCCTCGAAGCGGGATTGACTCGTTACCACAAAGTCATCGCTGCCACGGGATGGGCTCGTTACCACAAAGCCATCACCGTCATAATCACGGGGGGCTCCGGCACGAGGACCCCTCGCAGCGGGATGGACTCGTTACCACAAAGTCATCGCCGCCAC
The DNA here is from genome assembly GCA_033065855.1 of Escallonia rubra. Classification (NCBI taxonomy): domain Eukaryota; kingdom Viridiplantae; phylum Streptophyta; class Magnoliopsida; order Escalloniales; family Escalloniaceae; genus Escallonia; species Escallonia rubra. Next base: position 326,240 of record JAVXUO010001200.1, on the reverse strand, counting down.
GGGATGGGCTCGTTACCACAAATCCATCCCCGTCATAATCACGGGGGGCTCCGACACGAGGACCCCTCGCAGCGGGATGGACTCGTTACCACAAAGACATCATGGCCACGGGATGGGCTCGTTACCACGAAGCCATCACCGTCATAATCACGGGGGGCTCCGGCACGAAGACCCTCCGCAGTAGGATGGACTCGTTACCATAAAGTCATCACCCCCACGGGATAGGCTCGTTACCACGAAGCCATCGCCGTCATAATCACGGGGGGCTCCGGCACGAGGACCCTCCGCAGCGGGATGGACTCGTTACCACAAAGTCATCGTCGCCACGGGATGGGCTCGTTACCACAAAGCCATCACTATCATAATCACGGGGGGCTCCGGCACGAGAACCCCTCGCAGCGGGATGGACTCATTACCACAAAGTCATCACGGCCACGGGATGGGCTCGTTACCACGAAGCCATCGCCGTCATAATCACGGGGGCCTCCGCTCGTAGTGCCGCGACACAAGGACCCCTCGCAGCGGGATAGGCTCGTTATCATAAAGCTATAGCTGTCTGGGGTGACTCGTGTGACTCTAAGCACTAAGCTGCAACCATGTCCACTCATGTTACCGTTGATCGTCGACACCACCAGGACAATGACCCACGGGTCACTCCAGGACGGGAGCAGGTCTTTGGAGGGCATCGCGCCTAGTTTGCTTGGCAGTTGACTACAGGGGCAACCCTCACCGCTGCTGGGTCCTCTGCGCGTCTCTTGACACACCTTGTGGGATTCAGTAAGGGCTTGGACCGGTGGCTGAGGCAACAGGCTTACTCTGATCATGCTACCGCGGTATGGCCAGTCTTCTCAAACAGGCAGAGAGATGCTGTAAAGGCAGGGCAGTGCAAATTTGAGGACCGACAGTCCAACAGAAAATCGGTACTTTGGGACCCCCTGGTGACGTGTCACTCCCAAGGGACGACACATGTCAACTGATTACACATTGATGACGCAGGCACACTTTTGTCTATAAATAGTGGACTTTGGGACTCATTTGGGGGATTCTCTCTCATTTGATATTTTCACTTTCTCTCTCTAAAAGCCATTCTCTCTGTAATTCTAGTGAGAGAAACACATTTGGACTTCCGACATTGGACCCATGACGTTACAACCCTGACTTGGACCCTAGCTTGGATTGTCGACTGCAGGCCCTGTTTCTCGTCGCCCTATCTGCACAGCACTGCCAGCCCTCGCGGCCTGTCTGCAGAGCCTTGCTCTCAGCCCTTACTCCGCCCTCATTGTCTCTCACTTTGCATACATGGAAACTGACTCGGACTACAGCCTTTGTGGCACCTCCACATAGGTACGAACCCACTTTTCTTGGCATCAAAGAGCAATCATCATAGTATGTGGCCCCATAAGGGCCTTGTCGGTTAGACAACGTGGTTGTGATGCATTCCATGTCGCAAGTGAGCTTAACTAAAAAGTCATAACACTCGGAAGATTCAACATGTAATGTGCAAGCTCCAATTGAAGAAACTGAATAAATGTTAGACCAAAAAATAAATAAGTCTAGGTAATATAGATGTGCACATAAAGTAGCCTTTGAAAATCTTGCTAAAGCCTATACTGACGGATATGCAATATAGAAATATCTGGGTACACATGTGGAAGGCTTTAAAGTATGTATGTTATACGTGTTACATATGACCTGGGGTCATAAGCATAAATATGCTTTACTCACGAGTTAAAACTTACCGCTTTTAGAAAGGGGAGAAGTCACCTGATTGGATGAAAGCTCAAATTTTCCTTTCCTAATGCAAGACCACCCCATCCGCCGGCATTTAATCTACCTCGTCCTCCTTGGTGATGTTGTTTCAAATGAAGGTCGATCCTACCATATCGTCTACAGGGAACAACGCCGAAGTGACGACGTGTAGTGCGAAGGCGAACAATGCCAGTATGATGGCGTATGCGGCGAGATATCGAACAACATTTGAGGGATTGGTGCCACAGCGGTGGCTGATAGAGTAGATTTGGATCTGGATTGAAGGTAGTGTCGTATGTTGGAACGCTAAGGGTTTGGATCGCGACTGGGTGGATCTGGATGTATGGGGTGTCGAGCAGCTGCCAATTACATTAGCTTGGTCGGGAAGACGACGATGGGGTTGCTGTTGTAGTGGAGGTGATGCGGCAACTAGTGCTCTCTCTAACAATCTGCAGATATTACGACAGTGAGGGCGCTGACTGGTTGTCACCGGTTATCTGCCCATGTTGCGGCAGCGATAGATTGACTTCTCTGTGAACTTGTGAGTCTTGACTCGTGGATTTGATGAATTCGATGCTCTACTGTTAGTGTTTTGACCCACAGGGGCGGCGGGGTTATCGTGGCTTCTTTCTATTTTTTTTATACAGCAGCTCCGTGCTGACGACTGTGGTTTATGGTGCCGATTCGTTGATGATGGCCATTTGCAACAGGTTTCAAACAACCCTTTTTTGTCCTTCGTTGTTTGTCGAGATTGACGATAGCTGGACTATTTGATGGCGGTGCCCTCAGTGACTCTGTCATATGGCTACCGGCAACAGCTTGATAGATCTATCAAAAAAAAATTTACGACAGCTACGCGACGGCTGCAACGGCACCATGGTGGTCGAAATGCTAACTTGCAGTGGCAGTTGGTTGGTCAATTGTTGTGTGTATGGCCATCCCACTAGCTGTTTTGTTGTTGACATTACGGTGACGATTCTGTCGGAGGTTTTGATGCCTGCTGCCAACAATCCCTTGCACTATAAACAATCAAGTGTTGTCTTGATGCCTATTGGCTAGTGGGTCACACGGATGGCGCTAATCTATAAGTGCTTAAAAGTTGATCGAGAACCCTAACCTGGAAGGATGACCTGCAAGACTGAAAAACGAGTGACTGCTGAGTGGGATGCTGGCAGAAAAACTCTCTTATGCTTAAGTTAGAATGCAGTTACGAAATAGAATCTCTGAAAAAAAGTATGAGGACATTATTAGTGCATATGATTGTCTACGTACATGCATGGGGGGAAGCTCCTTTGCATAAGCATAGATGTAGAACTGTAATAGAATTAGCAATGAGAGCTGGACCTGGGCCTGATCCTTGGGAATCGTGTTATAGTCATTTTGAAACCCTAATTTATTCAATAAAGTAACTATTGGTCATAATTGATCGACTTTGACAGAAAATTTCAATGTCATCCATTCAGTCAAACCCATTTAGCACCACTGGATTGAAAGAGTTGAGTAGAACAAAACTTCGACCACTCAGCCGACATCTGAAAGGACTTGAGCTGTTGACTTACGATGAAATTTAGAGTGCGTTTGACGCCCCCTTTTTTTCCTCTTTTTTTTTCAGTTTTAAAAATTGGAAAAAAAAAAGTGCGTTTGGTAACCATTTTTTTTTCCTTCTCCAATTTAAAAAACCAGTTTTTAAACTGAAGAGTTAAAAAAAAACTCCAAACACTTTTGGTTTTTTTTTTTGAGACCACCACCACCACTCTCCCACCGCCGGAAGCCACCTCAGGCGACCACCGCCGGCCGCCGGCCACCACCACTAACGACCACCGCTACGCCCCACCACCACCACCGCAAACCACCAAAAAAAAAGTCAAAATAAAAAGTGTTACCAAACACCCCAAAAAAAAAACTAAAAAAAAAGGGTTATCAAACACTCACTTGTTTTTGTAAATAAATAAACTGTTCTTTAAAAACTGAAAACCAAAAAAAAGTTTTGTCAAACGAAGCCTTAGTTAAAGCATTGCATAGCGCACAGTGAGCACAGATTAAGATGTTTTTCCCGGAATGAACTAATCCTCGCAGACAGCATATCCCTAAGAAACCTTAGTGGCCAAGTTAAAGCAAACAGGTGACTAATAAAGACTCGAATGAGAAGCTTTGAGTGACAAAAACACCCCCCTCAGCCATTATGGATCCTTTCTCTATTAAGAGGTAAAGAATACTCATAAACATTGTTTAATGGCCATTTATATCTGTACTATGCTAAAAAGTCTTGTTGGATCTATCTTTAACAATCCTTTCGTTAAGAAGCATGTCTAGTCTCTTCTTTTTATTTAAATACAGGAGCTTCCATAGACTAGGATTTATTTTCCTTAACACACTGAAAACAAAATTTATGCAAAGTTGAATTGCATACTATATATTCTCCTTTTATGTGTGTGTGTCACATCCGCAAATGTGTAAAAAACAAAATAGTACCCATGCTTATATAGGGTGCTTTTTCTTGTGAAAGAGTGTTTAGCAACGACAATTAGGTTTATTATTTCATGCGGTAAAGTTATTTTTTTCTCAGTGTCAAACTTTTTTTTTTGGGAGGTGGGGGGGGGGCTAAAACTGTTTAGCAATCAATTCTTTTATTGCACTGTCTTACCTACTTTTTTTTATTCAAAAGTTCAACTTAATTATATAATCATATTCATCGCTTTTATTCATTATATTAATTATTGGATATAATCATAATCATATCCAATAATTACAAGCATATCCAACGGAGATTTTCAGAACTATAGCAAAACAAAAAATCCAGTATATAAACACCAAAACTAATTTCCATGGTTTGATAAGTGAATATATATTTGTGCAGTTGAAGGACTCGATCTTTTTCATCAGACTAACAACCATATTTGAGAAGGACCATTTCGATTTTAGTTAATGATGCTATATATAGAAGATGGAAAATGCCAATATGATATAATCAAAATTGGTTTGATTAGCTTTCAAGACGGTGAAGATACAGCTAAAATACTAGGACACGGTAGTAACTTCCACCAAAAGAAATAGGACATTTTTTAGAAGAAGCAACTAAAGCACACCAAAGCAGGCACGCCGGCCCTTTTTCTTGTAGTCACTTTGCTTTACGCAAACAAGAGAGGATCCATTAGGGATTATCATCTTGGGAGCAACAACTCAAAGAAAGAAAGGAAAATGCAGTATTATTGTTCCAAAGAAACATTAGTTAGGTTCTTCTACAATGTCTCCATCTCCTTCCAGCTTCTATTCCTATTCTTCTTCCTGGCTTCCTTTTCCCTCGCAAAACTCTTCAATTTCCTGTTTGGCAACCTGTTTTCCCAGAGGTATTAACAACTCTCTCTTACACACCCTCTCTTGAATCAACCCTAACGGCTGAAACCTTGTGCAGCGAACCGCTCTACCTGTCTCTGTAGTACTTATATTTATTCTATTTCTTGTTTTGCAGAAATCAGGATGAATTTGAATTTGGTGTGTTCTCTGAGGAAGAAGAGGAAGAGGAAGAGGAAACCGACTGCTATTATGTCGAGGGCTCGGAGAAAGATCATTTGGTGGCAGACATCATCCATGGAGGCGAGGGGTTGTCATTCTTGCCTTCGAGAAGTACCCATAATGATTATGTTGCCAAAGGGAAGGTGAACCCTGAAGAGCCCATCACAGAAGAGTCGGTTGAAAACTTTGGCACTGAACAGTACTTGTCTGTTTATAGCTCAACCGCTTCAGGATCAGAAGCAGGATGGGAAGATCAGGAAGAAGGTGTCGGGGACAAAGATTTGGAATCTGCCAATAATTCTGATGCAACTGATGATGAATTCTCCTCGCCCATGATGATGGACGTCAAAAGTAACTGTAATGGTAAGTAGTAGCCTCTCTTCATCGAAAAATGATTTTGGTCATATGGAGAAACTGCGTTTAGCCAAGGGCCGTAACATGCTTTTAGTTTAACAGAGAATACCGTGTTTTGATAGCTCATACTAAAAAGCAGTCTGATACAATGCGATTTTCTACTTTTACCGTGCTCACTGCACCTGATAATGCATATATGATGCCGCAGGCCAATATGATAACCGAAAAACTGAAAATGAGAAGATTGACCCCAGTGTCTTCTCAAAAGATGAAAATTTTCTCAGTTTTGCACCAACCAAGTTGGAGACCAAGATGCTTCAAGTTCAAGAAAAGGATAATGAAGAAGTCTTTGGAGACTCGTGTACTGTTGGTTCGACTTCAAAAAGTTCCTCAGAATGGAGAAGCTCCATCAATTACCGGGATTCGGGAACTGAAGATCCTTTCTCGTCATCATCGCGAAGAAGTTGCCCTAAGTGGGAGTCTTACACTGTGTTCCAAAAGTATGATGAAGAAATGCTATTTCTAGATAGAATTAGTGCACAGAAGCTCAGTGAAACAGGTACCTTTCGCTTGCTTCACATTTTACTTTGCCTCTTTTTCCAGACAACGAAGAACTTGTATTTTACATCTTTTAACAAAAGAGGTGCAATCAAATTTTTACAACAACCTTGCATAGATATAATTTCTGATGAATTGCCGTGCGTTTTGCTTATTGAATTTGGTCATTTCCCTTCAAAACGTAAATCTTTTATCTTCTGGCCATGAGAATAGGATTATTCTCCTTCTCTAACCTACTATGCATAAAGCACCCATAACATAAAAAGTTCAATAAGTGTCTCATGGATGAGATGAGTTAAACTGCAGAAACCATGAAAACTATATGGTTGCAGCTGTAGGGAACGTCCACACCCAACGGTAATTGTTTCTTTTGATGAATTGATGGGAGGTCTGAATATACTTTTTCGAAGTTCATGTTAGCTTTCGGAGTTCATTGTCAGCAATCTCGGTGAATACATGCTTGTTTCGCATTGTCACTTTTCATTAGGGAAAAATGTCTTCACCAAATTTTATTAGAGGTGTTCTTTTTTTTGGTACATAAAAAGTGTGATTAGGTTTTTCACACCTCCGAGCCGGGTAGGACCACATTAGAGGTGTTCTTGTCCGTCTTTACTCGCAGGTACCGTAGCAAACTTGTAAAGTATCAACATAATTTCCAATATTTTAAGCAAAAAATAGTTCATATCTGAACGAAAAAACAGAAGAAAGTGAAAGAACATCGAATTAGATCCTAAACTAACAAAAAGTTCCTTCCAGAATCACTCAGGTCCATACAGGCATGTCCAAGGTCAATATCAGAAAGGATTGTTCATAAGATTGCTACCAGAAACAAAAGGTCATCAACAAGTATCCGTCAAAACCCGTATCACGAACTGGAGGCTGCTTATGTAGCTCAGATTTGTTTAACATGGGAAGCTCTGAACTGGAACTTTACTTTCTTCCATCGGCTAAGAGATTCACGCCGTGAATCAGATCCTGGCTGTCCTGCCTATATTGCTCAGCAGTTTCAACAGTTTCAAGTTCTTTTGCAGCGATATGTAGAGAATGAACCTTATGAGCGTGGGCGGAGACCTGAGATTTATGCCAGGATGAGGAGTTTAGCGCCGAAGTTGCTTCAAGTCCCAGAGTATAGAGGTACCCCAAGCTATATACTTTCACTTTTAACCTTTCCCTGTGACTTTAAGGTATCTGCGCACATCTAGCCCCACTGCATGTATGAGAAGCACGGTTTCGAATTGCACGGCTATCTCTTGATTCTTATTAGCTCTCAGCATTGCCGCATAACAGTTCAATCCCTACCCTAAAGTTTTTCAAATTGTATGCCTGTCGTGATTCAATAGTTTTTAAAACAATTTTAGCAAAATTATGTGACATCAACAACTTTCACCATTTTAGAACTATATATCGTTGTTTCATTTCTGTATAAGAATGGCACCAAAACTTTAGTATTTAACGTGTCTTAGCATGATTTGCTATGAACAAAAGGTACACTTCTAACTAGCCTTTAGGAACGATTACCACGAAATGCATTAAAATTAACTCGTTTCACTTTATGATCTTCTTAATTCTTGATTAGGAAAGAGGTTTAACATATTATTGTGTCTTCTTTTATGTTGCCGGTGGTAGTAAGCATCATATTTGAGTTTTTGGCGGATGAGAACCATTTTGTTCTGTTTCTTTCTTCATAGCAAATTTCTTAGATTTCGCTCAGCTCTTAATTTAAAGGTTAAGGGAGTATCTCCTGTTTACCCTCTGAATGGTCATGACGCATGAAGTCTGAGGTATTTAGTATCCTGATGCTTATTATAATTAAATGATCCTGTATCAAGATGTAATAAACCCAAGTTCTCTCCCTTTTCTATTCTTCAAACTGTTATGTTGTACATGTAAGTACGTGACATAGGGTTTGAAAAGCAAGTATCATTTTTCAAATATATGTCTGATCAATTGTGCGTTGCATTATTACAATAGCGTCGTTACAGTCACCATTATATATATTCATCTCTCTTTTAGACTCGGCTGATGAGAAGAAAGAGGAAGATTGCAGCTCAAGAATATCATCGGAGTCATTTCTCCTAATAATGGAGGAGGCAATCAGAACATTCATGAATTTCTTAAAGGCAGATATAGCGAATCACTGCCAAATTTTGACATCTTTCTTCAGGAGAAACCGAAGAGGTCTAGTTGATCCAACTGTTCTCCTCTTACTAAAGAAAGTAAACAAAAAGGTGATTTCTTATCTTTGCTTGAACTAAGATTTAATAGTGTTTGATTTAGACCCATTCTGTAATGTCTAATTAAAATGCAAAAACAGTAACCTAATTTTTAGGCCATTTTGATTCACTTTATAGTACACGTTTTATTTTTTCCTTTGGCACATGCAGAAGAAGGTTAAGCTTACAGATCTTCGGCGGCGGAAGTGCTTCAGAAAGAGATTAAGGTTGACGGAGGAAGAAGAGATGGACATATTGATGGCTTTAATAGATCTAAAAGTGGTATCTAGGGTTTTGAGAATGGCTGACCTAAGTGAAGAACAGGTACACTGGTGTGAAGATAAGATGAGCAAAGTGAAGGTTTCTGATGGCAAACTAAGAAGAGAATCTTCACCACTTTTCTTCCCTGCACATTGACCCACCAGATATTGTTGCTTGATGACTAGATCATGAATGTGCATGAATATCCTAGATAAGCACCCTTTCTGTTGTAAATATTGAATAGAAAAAGGGAAAAAAGGAAATAAAGAATGAAGCATGGCTGCATGGGTGCCCCACAAATCAAAGTAACTACATGTGGGTGACAAAGATTTCAAAGATTTGGAATCTGTGGAAAAGGGGTAAAGGTGGGTTGGATCTGTGATTTGATGAACATTGAAAGTGAAAGAGCATGGACCAAGCAAGGAACATGAGGATAGAGACCATGGTAGCTTTAGTTCTCTTTATCTTTTTTGATTAATTTGGGTTTATCTCTTACCAAGGTTACCAGCTAATATAAAGGCAAAGCTGCGACATGTGCAGTGGAATAAAAAGGTGGCACATGGCACACTCAAAGGATTAAAGTACGTCTCCACTTGTTTTAGGGAAAGGTGTACCAAAAAAAAAAAAAAACTTGTTTTAGGGAAAGGAAAGACAAATTAACAAATTTAGACTTCAAGATGAATCTTCACTACAGAGCAAAGGTCTCATGTTGTATTGCTAGTTTTGCTTTTGTATTGACTGTTTTTTGAGATGTATATTAGCATCATATATAACATGATCTATTCTCTTTTTCAATTTTATGAGGTTGTTCTTTGAAACGACTTATAATTAATCTCTTTCAATTCAAGAAACACCAATTGTCCTTGTTAGACTTTATGCTTCAAAATAATTATCAAACCAAAAATGAAAACAGTAATTCTAAAACGAAATTAAGGAAAGATACTACATGGGGCCTAGTGCGATGGTCACAATTTTTTTCTAGTTATAACGATACATGCATCTTAAGACAGAAATGCAATATATTGAAACTTACGGGTAATATTTGTAACTTCTTTCAAGTTATGGGTATTGTAGTCAACCTTATCGACTTTTCAAATGCTACGTTTAGACCAAAATCTCAAGAGTTCATAAAATACGTATCCTCCATTGTATTCTATACGTTTTTTGGTTTTGTCAACATACCGTTTTTTTTTTTTAAATGTGTATACTATTTTTAAACATGTAGATACGTCTTTAATTACGCAATATATATGTATCTCTCTTCTCTCATTCTCTCATTCTCTCATTTTCTCTACAATTTGAGTGTGTAGCCAAAATCTATAGCCAACCACCATGACGCCACCAACACCATATCCTCCACGACCAACCACAATCGCACCACCCAACCGGTGTTATCAAAAGCGCGCCTAGGCGCAAGGCGCGCCTAGGCTCACTCTCAGCACCTCGCCTAGGCCTAGGCTCCGCGTTCAAGAAGGCGCGCGCCTAGTGAGCCTAGGCACCTGGGCGCAAGGCGCGCAGCGGTGGTGAAGGCGCAAATCCAAGCGCACCTCTTGTAATCGTTCGATCGGACTTCGTGGCTTCACGGTCTCACTCTCAAGTCTCTCTCACTCTCACAGTCTCACCTCGCCGTCGCATAACCCGTCACCGCCGGTCGCCGCCGGCGCATCTCCCAAGTCCCATCTTCGCCGATCGTCTACTGCTCCTCTTCGCCAGTTCAGCCGCGATTGTTGCTGCTGCTTCAACCGCGATTTCTGCTCCTCTTCTCCAGTTCGCCGATCGTCCGCTGCTTCAGCCACGATTGTTGCTCCTCTTCGCCAGTTCGCCCTGCTGCTCCGCTGCTGATCAAGTCAATTGAAGCAGCTGCTCTTCTCGTGAAGTGAAGCTCTCGGTCTTTCTTAGTCTCTCTCTATCTCGATGAATGTTGTTTACACGCATTATGTTTAGATGAGAAATTAGCTGATTGAATCTCCTGGGTAATTGGTAAAAGCCTACGGCTTTTGTCTTACATTTTGTTTTAGCAAATAAGACTTTGAATGGGTCATTTTCATACGTTTAGAAGGAAACATCTGCTTCAATTGCCTGAGAAAATGCATAGACATACTTGATTGAGTAACAGTCCCACTAAGAGAAGATGCTTAACCTATTCTAGTAATAAGTAATTAGTAATTAGGTCTAAGTTGTCAATGGATTTAAGATTTTTCTAATGTTGGAAGCTTGTTATATTATGGTGTTATGATATTTGAAACTTTTTCTATTGTTTGGAAGTTTATTAATTATCATGTTTTGATTTTTTTTTACTTAATTTTATTGTTTTAATGCACTATTATTTATTTAATTTTATTTATTTTAATATTGCGCCTTACTTCGAAAAGGCGCGCGCATGCGCCTTGCGCCTAGGCTCCAAGGACCTTTTGCACCTTAGGTGCGCCTGCGCCTTTAATAACACTGCACCCAACACCACCCACCACCCTAGCCATCATCCAAACACCATTGCACCTCTACTACCCTGAACCATTTAAAAAAAAGTCACGATTATAGCAAATTGCTCCAAAAATTTACACTCATGAAGGTCGAGCTCGAGTTGCCGTCTTATTTTTAAGGGTTTATTTAAGAATTGTCGAGGGAAAACAGGAAAATCCTGATTTGACTCTGAATTGTCTAATTTATGCTTCTGACTATGAAACCAAAGATTTGGATTCGGGGACTAAGTTATACAGCGGGAAGGTGTTTGCCACCCGTTATACCCTAATGGTCTCTAAATTGCTTTTATGTGATTTTTCATGATTTTTTTTCTCAAAGCAAATAATAAAAAAGACAGTCTAAACTAAAGATAATTTGGTTTGAATTCGAGAACGGGAGTCACATGGCCTACGTATCCGGTGGGACAAACTGGAATCAAAACGATCGTAGTTCCACCAGACTCTATGGGAGGTTACCTATATCTCTGTCCTTGACTCTTTTAGATAGACTCGACTTCTTCTAGTTGAAAAAGACTTAGAACTCTAATTGACTACACTTTTAGTAACCTTAGAATTCTAAAAGAAATGAGATAAAAGACTTTAATCTTAATTTTATACTTTTTATATTGTTTGCATTTGGTCGTGGTGTGGGGAGACACTCCAAGACTCTCCTATCTCGAAATAAAAATACTCAAAAGAAGGATAGAGAATCGTAGCTTAATCCGGATTGTGCGATTGCCTGATCTAAGAATCGATTACGTCAAAAATCAAGAAAGATAATTTGCCCAATAAGAAAAGCTCTATTTTGGGTCTGAAGACAACCTTAAATGGATCTTGCCTCCTTCGTAAAGTTGTAACTCTAAAAAAGATACACGATTGGCTTTGAGTCACCTAAATCGGGTTACATAAGAGCAAGTTATGAACGGTCAAAGTTTTAGGTGTATGTTTGATGTGGGAAGTTGGGATTTCTAGGGTGCTCTCTCTCTATCTCTCTCTCTCTCTCTCTATGGGTTTTTTTAGCAGAATTTTCTCTTGGATATAGGTTTATAACTCTCTATGGACGAAAACATTTAATTCTGTAGCCTAAGGGATTGGTTTATAGATGTTTGGGGCCTGACAGAAATGGCAAAGAAAATTTTTTCGGGTCTAATATCTCTGATGGAGCAGAATATCTAATTTGAATCATCTTTCGAGAAAGTCAACTAATCAGCATGTAAAAAATTGGCCTGTTCACCCCTTAATTAATTAAGTTTTTTTTTTCAAATTTCAGAAGATTAATTATTCTTACTTTGGTAAAAATCTCTGAAAGGACATAAGGGATTGTACTAGATTTTGAAAATTAAGTCAATCTCAAAATCAAGGATCAATCCCCGAATCAGAAATCAGTCACAAATACAATCTAAATCAAGTCAAAATCTCTTTACCTTAACATAGGTTAAAACTGACCAATTGGATTGGTCTTTGACTGGATTGGACTCTAACTGGACTGGACTACTTACTGGACTTAATCATATAGATTAAGCTCATTATATATACTAGGCCTAAACTCATTCTACTAATAAACTTAGTTATCAATAAAGCCCAATAAAACCTGAATAAAATAGATAAAATAAGACTACAAAAATAAAGTGTCTACAATAATGGTCCAATGGTTCAATTGGTGACACAAACACAAGGTAGAACGGGGTGTTGTCTGTGTGTGTGTGTGTGAGAGAGAGAGAGAGAGAGAGAGAGAGAGCAAGTGTGAGTGTGTGCGATGCGTCTGCGTCGGTTTGTGTGTTAGTGTGTCACCATTTGCTGCCAATTTCCCATCTGGTAACAGTAGCGCATTTAGCCTTTTCCTCTTTCTGGGCCCTACCTTTCGTACCACGAATCTACAGATAGCTCGCACAGGCACACGAGCCCCGCACGCGCGCACACACACACTCACGTGTAATACATATGTGCGTGTGTTTGCACATATGAGCGTGCATGTGTGTATCTGTGCACGCGCTCGCGTGAGTGTGGGGCAGATTGTGTGTATGATTGTGGGTCTATAATGGTGAGCACTTACAACGCGCTTGTCAAGCCCCCAAAATGGGAGGCCTAGACCACCATCAAACTACAAGAATTACCACCATAGTTCTAAAAGTAACGGTTCTAAAAGTAACGGTATAAACAAATCAACTAAAACTTCTAACATAAAGCATCTCTGCATAACAACAAGTCTTTCACAATTCAATCTCAAAATATTCCCTTACAAAAGGACTGTCTATGAGTAGCGGCTAAACAAAATATTCCAATACATTACATTCCAAAAACCCCTATCCGGGTGAGATTTCAAGTTACAACTACAAAGTTTACGATACTAAGCAAAATCTCAAAACTCCATCGTTGCCATATCATTCATTGTCACTTCCTTCACCTGTGGCAAAGGCAAGGTAGAAAAGAAAAGGGGTGAGCTCAAATAGCTCAGTAAGGTAGCAAAATGATAAGTTATCAAGAAAAATAAACAGTGAGGAATGACGATATTAAATGGAAAAGAGCAACCCATATCTTATCATCAAATATGGAAACAACAAAGTTAAGCATGTAATCTCATAACACATGGCTAATATATTGATGCCAAGGAAAGGGGGTTCGTGCCTATGTGGAGGTGCCACAAGGGATGCAGTCCAAATCAGCTTCCAAGTAGGCAAAGTGGGAGACAGCAAGGATGGAGTGACGGCTGAGAGCAAGGCTCCCTAGACAGGTCGCGAGGGCTGGCAGCGCCACGCAGCCAGGGCGGCGACGAACAAGGCCGGCAGTCGACAGTCCAAGTCAAGGTCCAAGTCATGGGTGCAACGTCAAGGGTCCGATGTCAGAAGTCCAAGTGTGTTTCTCTCACTAGAATTCCAGAGAGAATGGGTTTTTTAGAGAGAGAAAGTGAAATGACAATTGAGAGAGAAGTCCCTATAATGAGCTCCAAAGTCCACTATTTATAGGCAAAAGTATGCATGTGTCATCAACTGACACGTGCCGTCCCCTGGGAATGACACGTCACCAGGGGGTTCCAAAGTATTGATTCTCCGTTGGACTGCCAGTCCCTAAGTTCGTGCTACCCTGCCCTTGCAGCATCCCTCTGCCTATCTGAGAAGACTGACCACACTATGGTAGCATGATCAGAGTAGCCCGTTGCCCCAGCCACCGGTCCAAGCCCTTACTGAATCCCACGAGGTGCGTCAAGAGACGCGCAGAGAACCTAACAGCGGTGAGGGTTGCCCCTGTAGCCAACTGCTAGGCGGACTAGGCGCGATGCCCTCCAAGGACCTGCTCCCGTCTCGGAGTGACCCGGGGGTCATTACCCTGGTGGTGTCGACGATCAATGGTAACATGAGTGGACATGCTAGCAGCTCAGTGCTCGAGGTCGTGGCGAGGGGTCCTCATGCCGGAGCCCCCCGTGATTGTGCCGGCGATGGCTTTAAGGTTGTGAGCACATCCCGTGGCGTCGATGACTATAAGGTTATGAGTCCACCCCGCTTGTGAATGGTCTTCGTGCCGGAGTCCCCCGTGATTGTGCCAGCGATTGCTTTAAGGTTGTGAGTACATCTCGCGGCGAGGGTCGGAGCCCCCCGTAAGCACATAACATGATTGTGGCGCATGGGCGTGGCGAATACCGTCGCGAGACAATACCTGGTCCCGGGGCACATAATGAAAGTGGCTCGGCGCATGGGCGCGGCGATGAGTGATAAAGAGCATGTAGTTGATAACTGTCACGAAGATAGTGCCCAGATGATAATGCACGGCCGCGAGTGACGGTTGTCTCAACGATGACGCGCGGGCGACAACGAGCGTCACGCGACCACTGGTGGTGAGTGAGCATTGTAGAGTGTGTTGAGTGAGATGCCAAAGGGGTCAGCAGCCTCCCCTCAAAGACTGGCCGACCCGTCCTTAAAGAGGGTGGCCGACACCCTTCTAAAGAGGGTGGTCGGCCCCCTTCTAAAGAGGGTGGCTGACCCCCTTCTCAGGGAGGTGGTCGACCCCCTTCTCAGGAGGGGGGGGCCGACCCCCTCGGGGATTTACACTTGGAACTTGATTGCCTGTCTGAACGTTTGAAGGATGAAACACTTTGACCAGCTGATGGCGTTGAACGATTGGCTGGCGAACGGGTGATATGTCGCGCAACATGGGTCCCTTAGCGGGCCCTAGGGTGCTGTCCAGATAGGTTGGGAACATAAGCCTCATGCGTGTGGTGTGCGCGGAGGGGCAACCCAAGCGGGCGCCGCACGTATAAACAGTGTTGCTTGCGATCGGGTAGTGGTAACTATGAATTATGCAGAAAAATTGTGACGATGTTGTTTAGTGGAAACACAGCGCGCCAAAGGAAATTAAGTGGGAAAAGGGTTAACTGGTGAAAAATTGAGCGATTGGATTTTTGGGGGGAAAAGTGTGATTTTGAATTTTCAATGGGTGGTTGAGATTGAAAGTTGGCCCACCCCTATAAATAGTGAAGGAAAAGGGGAATTTTCCCAAAATCCTCATTTGCAACTTTGCATCCAAGAGATAAGAGAAAAGAAAGAAGAAAAAGCAATGGTGAAAGAAGGGAAACAAGTGGCCGAGGGGTCGGCCGGTGATGGGGGTCGGCGCTGGTGGGGAGAGGGAAAGAAGAGGGAAGGGGGAAGGAGGGAGGAAAAAAGAGAAAGGGGAGGGTTGGCCAGACGGGGAGGGTCGGCCAGCACTGGGGAAAGAGAGGAAGGGAAGGAAAGGAAGAGAGAGGGGAGAGGGGGGGGGAGGTCAGCCGCTCGGGGGGGTCAGCCACCCCAGGGGGTCGGCCATCCACGGGGCCGCGGCCGGTGTTATAGGCGCTGGGGGAAGGGGAAGAGAAGAAGGGAGAAGAGAGGAAAGGGGCTCGGCGGGGCCAAGGGGGTCGACGGGGCCAAGGGCCGGGCCAGGGCTATGCTTGCCAAGCCGGTGCCAGTTCTGAAGAAGCTGAAGCAGAAGATATGGGTGAAGCCGCGAGGTACGGCAGCTAGTGCATCGCGGCCACGGCGAAGCGTGACGACGGAACCAGTGCCCGCGCCACCTACAGATGAGGCCGCAGCTGCGGCAGGTAGGGAGAAGGGAATGTCGTTGACTTTTGACGATGCGTTGGTGAGAACATGTGAGCCGGATCTAGACAAGACGAATACGGTGTTAGGAGTGAAGGGAGTAGTACCGGTCGTACCTGACCGGGAGCTGTGGATGGAGCTGGCCATCCGGGTGGCTGATGGTGCATTCACGGTGCCGTGGAGGGGTGCGTCGATGGGCGAGGAGCCACGGGTTCCATCACTTTATGTGCGGGCTCTGAGCTGGGAGAAGGCGCCCATGCCGTCGTCGAGATTTGTTACGGGGTTGTTGGTGGAGCGGGAGGATATACCCTGGGCGCCTGTGGTGTTCAAGGGCCATGGGGCGATGCCGATTGGGTGAGACTTCTGGTGCGAGCATATGGTGGAGACGCCGCGGTGGGCGGCGCTATTGCAGACGTAAGGGTTACTACCGGCGGTAGATATTACGGGGAGGGGACTGGAGTTGTATAGAGATACGCCTGGGATGACCCTGTTGTTGTCGAGGTGGAGCACGCAGACACATACCTTTGTGACTGAGTTTGGAGAGATTGGGTCGACGCTGCTGGATGTGATGATGCTAATGGGGCTGCCGATGCAGGGAGAGTTGGATGCGTGTGTGACGCGGCTCAGTGGCGAGGAACGGCTGTTGCAGACGCAGCTACTCCATATTTTGTTGGAGACGAGGCAGCACCGGAAGGGGACATACGGCGGGTGGCTCCGATTGTTCCATGGGACAGCGTAGGCGAGGTCGGGGCAGAGACTGGGCAATGCCGCCCATTTCGTGATGGGGCCGTATCACAAGGACGAGCGGTATGAGATGGTGGCCTTCTTGACGATGTTCTTGTCGAGGTGAGTATTGTACTGTCAATTGATTGTATGCTTGCATATGTGATGTTATTTGATGTCGTGTATAATGAGTTGATGTGTGTTTGCATATTTGTGTTTGAGGGGACTTCGCTGGAGGATGGTATTTCCCCGAGGGTGATTCCCCTGGCGATTCGAATGGCGCAGGGGAAGCGTGTCGGGCTGGCTCCCATGTATCTGGGCACCCTGTATTCACGGCTGGATCAGTTCGTGAATGATGTGAAGCGGTCGCACGAGCGGTACCAGGTGGCGACGTACGTGGACTTGATGTTCCTACAGAGGTACTTGTACGAGTGCTTTCCAGATTATCAGCCGGCACGATACCCGCTCGAGGATCCAGTACCGCGGATGAGGACGGTGACACATGGAGGTAGGTCGAGCGAGGTGGCGCTGTGGTGTAGCGGGTCACGGGCGTTTGCATGGGCGGGCATTAAGAGGCCGGATTGTCCGCTGTCACGGCTGATAGATTCGCAGGAGGCATGCTTGGCGCAGCCGTACAGGGAGATGCATGCGTCGTATGGAGTACCCCCTGGTTGCATGGACAGGAGATGACGATAGACTTGACCAGGAGGGGGGACTTGGTGCCGGCGGACGTTGTGCTCTTGGTTTCCTATTTTTCGGGTTGGCTTCCGGTGATGACTGATGATGGGGAAGCCTGCGGAGAACCTGTATTATGTGGGCCGGTATTGCCCGGACCGGTTATCGCTGGCATTTGGCTATGACTTGGAGCCGCAGTGTGGGTATCGCGGCCCGTGGAGTGTGACGACCGCGTTTGGGTACACGCGGTATGACAGAGTCCGTGAGTGGCCAGCACCGGTGACAGAGTGGAGGCAGCCGGGGACAGCAGTAGCGGGGGCAGTGACAGTGGAGTATGCATAGTGGTGGGAACGGTTGCGGGTGAACTGGACGGAGTGGTTGGCACAGCCATCGGGTACACATCGCCTGGTTGACGTGTTTGCATGTGACCGGGCGTTGAGCTTGATATCGGCAACAGCTGCGAGACAGGCTGGCATGTTGGTGCTAGTGTTGGGGAGCGCTGCTGTGAGCTAGGAGAGGGACGCAGACGAGGAGGGGGGCTGAGGACGATGCCCTAGGGGAGGACCGTGGAGAGGAGCCGGTGGTGCCGGTGCCGAGGGTGCCAAAGGCCGGGAAGGGGCCGCTGTCGGCACTTCGAGTTGGGATGATGGAGAGTGCTCGTCAAGCTAATGCAGGCACCTCGGGCTCACGTCTGGCAAGGTCGAAGAGGCCGCGAGATGCATTTGAGGAGCCAGCAGTTGAGGTAAGCTTTGTTGTTGATAATTTTTTGTTAAGTCTGGTTTATTGGTAGCATAATAGAAAATGTTGATGTATTGGCGGTTCCTTTGACAGGAGTATGAAGAGCAGGCGATGGAGGGGGGCAGGGATGCAGGTGCGGTTACCGAGGTAGAGGAGGCAAGGGCAGCCGAGGTTGATGAGCCAGCAGGTAGGGGTGAGCCGAAGGCCGCCGGCACGTCGGGGGCCGGTGTGAGCAGCAGGGTGAGTCCATTGCCGGGTGCTGAGGAGAGAGTGGAGGATGTGTACGGTGGGTCGATCGACGAGTCGCTGATGTTTCATGCCAGTGGCTACTGGTGGACGGGCACAGAGACGGAGGCCGCGGTGGGTGAGCGGGAGGACCCGATGGAGCCGGAGCCTGCGGTTGCAGCCCCGACGTGTGAGGTGGAGATACCGGTTCAATCTGTTACGGAGCGTCAGCAGGACGCGCTGTTGGTGTCAGCTATCAAGGCTGGTGCGACGCTGATGGCGATGCACTCAATGACTGTTGGTGCCCAGGCGACAGGAGGAGTGCCGGTGAGGCCTGTGGTGGGGGGAAGTGGGTCAGCAGTCGGAGAAGCCAGTAGGGGATCCTCGAGTGGGCAGGCCGATGTCGTATCGTGGGAGAGTCTCCAGTTGCCTGTTGAGATGGTACGCCGGCTGGAGCTGGTAAAGGTAGCGTTCCCACAGACGTTTAAGGGAGTCACTGTAGGGAACCCAGTACTGCAGAGGTGGGTGTATGCAGGGTTCGTGGAGTGGTTGATGCCTTTTGCTAGTGTCCCTGCGGTGGACTGGACAACAGAGTTCATTGAGCGGTCACTGATAGAGTTTGTGCCATTTATATTCCTGGGCGTGCAGTTGGATTGGTTGGCCGACTTCATGAGGTCGAGGAGCGAGGGCGGGGCTATGGGGGAGAGGATGGCCTTGGTGCGGATGGAGGAGGTGTTGCTCGAGAGGCGGCGTACAGGGTTGGAGGTGGAGCGGTCAGAGATTAACGGGGAGCTGGTCGTGATTGACAGGGAGGTGGAGGATATAGAGAGGCAGCTGACCGATCTACAGAGACAGCTGAGTGACCTACAGAGGTGGTAGGCTGATGCGGAGGTTCGAGAGGCTGAGCGTCTGAGGCGGCAGTCTGAGTTTGAGGCGAGGTGGTCGGCGCTGCAGGTTCAGCGTCAGACATTGCAGGCGTTTAGCTCTCATCCGGTTACAGCGTTGTTGTCTAGCTTCCTGTAGGGCATATGATAGGTTTATGTATGAACAGCACCCGATAGTGGCCTACAAACTTCACATGTATATATATTTTTTTGTTGATGTTATGAGTATAGATGTGTGTTGTCTCGTTGGCTCTTATTGTTGATGCATGGTGTGCTTGTTATCTGTTGCGATTGTTGAATGTCTTGTGTCTGATGATTGTCTACCGATGTTCCCCTCTTCCCGCTGAGGGCAAACAACTTAGTGACCAGAAATAAACAATAAGTGTATGCTAAGCACAAACATATGTAGCGAAAATACTATGTATTGATAGTGCTTGGATCAAAATGTCATGACATAAAGAAGAACTTGTAATAAGCAACAAAAGTTACAAGTCAAAACATGTGTGTATATACAACAAAATGCTGTGTAAATGTTCTAAACTGTGGGCGGGAAGGCGGGGGGGAACAATCTTCAACTGGTCATGCATAATATTTCTTCAGGTAGCGACCGTTGACAGGGGCTGTGATCTGTCCATCATCTGGATTGAGCAAGAGGTAGGAGCCATTGCTTCTGGCTGTATGCACTTCAAATGGTCCTTCCCAGTTGGGCGTGAACTTAGGAGCTGATAGGTTGGCACGTACATGCTTGGAGGCTTGGAGGACAAAGTCACCTTCTACGAAGGCACGAGGCTTGATTGTCTTCCCGTAGGCTTTGACAAGTTGTGCGTGATATTTCTTCATTCGGCGCATGGCGTTGGCTCTCTTTTCATCAAGGCCCTCAAGGGCCACCATTCTGGTTTCCTCCTCCCCTAAACCACTGCTGAGGGATAGTCGAGCCGAGGCGACTACAATCTCAGCTGGTACCACACGCCTGTCCCCGTAGACAAGGGAGAAGGGTGTGGCCTTCGTGGCTGTGTGCCTGGAAGTTCTGTAAGCCCAAAGAGCATGGCTTAGCTTTTCGGACCAGGAGCCGCTTGCGTCATGAACCATGCGTGACAATACACGCAGTAGAGTTTTGTTGGAGGCTTTAGCTTGACCATTGCCTTGCAGATAGTAAGGGGTTGATGTGGTGCGATTGATGTCGTCCGCTTCCAAGAGAGTCCGAACATCCCGGTTGATGAATGGCATACCGTTGTCGAAAATGATGCATCGAGGGATGCCAAAGCGACAGATGATGTGATCACGCAAGAAGTTGGCAATGGCGCCCCCCGTGGCCCTTCGCAGAGGTATGGCTTCGACCCATTTTGTGAAACGCTCCGTCGCGACCATAATCCATATGTGACCTTTCGACGGCGGGTGTATGGGGCCGATGAGGTCGAGAGCCCAAGAGTGAAATGGCCAAGGGGCCACGATCATACGAAGGTCGGACGTTGGCGTGTGCATTCTGTCAGCGTGTCTCTGGCAAGGTTGACAATGTCGGACATGAGAGATGGAATCGGATTCCATGGTCGGCCAATAGTACCCCAACCTTAGCAGTTCTTTGTACAACTTTTGCGATCCTTGATGCTCCCCACAGGCACCACTGTTCACTTCATTAATCACTTCCACGGCCTGGGCACCTTGTAAGCATCGCAGGGTGCACCCCAAAAACCCTTTGCGAAATAACTTGCCTTCTGTCGCAAAATATCTGATCGATTTGCATTTGATGGATCGTGCCGAGCTACGGTCAGGTGGTAGGAGCCCATGGGATAGATATTGTAGGAAAGGCTGTCGCCAGTCACCCTCAACGTTGATGACAAGAGCTTCCGCGCTCTCTGGCGCATATAGGCATTCTGAACAATCACGTTGTACATCTGAAGCATCTTTGGCCATGGATGGCCAAAAGAGGCCCATGCGCTGGAGGCGACGGTATAGAGGGGGACCGTCGAGGCCACAACACTTCTGATGGCCAAACTGTAGTTTGTGCTTTGCTTCTTTCGGGGCTAAACATCTAGCCAGAGTGCCTCCGGGACATCGTCTATACAAGACGTCTCCCAACATCAAGAAATCTGTGAGGGTAGAGCCAGAAGCAAGAGATGGCGCCTTAAGTTGGTCAACGATTGGCTACCTCCAATCATCGGTAGTAGTGTCCTTTGGGACTAAATTCAATGTTCTGCATGGTGTGGTCCTTCTGATAATGGTTAGCATGCGCTGTTCACCGTCAACTTCTATCTTTGATGCGATCGTGGCCAAGCTGTCTGCATGTCGGTTGTGGCACTTGTTGTGATGTTCATATTAGACAGGGCCAAGTCTTCCCTCCAAGTGTTGTACCAGGGCGCGATAAGGTGCCAAGGCTGGTTCCTTGACCACGAACTCTCCGTCAGCCTGCTTCATGATCAAGTTTGAGTCCCCCTTTATGCATAACGATTTAGCCCCCATACTGGTAGCCAGCATGAGGTCGATGACAAGGGCCTTATACTCAGCTTCATTGTTGGATACCAAGAATGCAAGTTTGAAGGACATGGATGTGGTAACACACTGTGGATTGCGAAGGACTATACCGGCACCCCATTGCCAGAGGGGAGCTCCATTAGGACCTTTGCTAGTGGCGGAGCCGTCAAACTCAAGCGTCCATAATTCATTTATGTCGGAGATCAGGGCCATCTCCTCCCCAGGTAATTGATCTGAGGTCGGTTCATACTATTGGCGCAGGAAGAAGGCCAGGAGGTCTGCAAGTGCTTGGCTCCGTAGAGCTGTAGGATTCTTGATGGATAAGCCGAACTCGGCCAATAGCAATAACCAACGGGTAAGTCGGCTAGACAGGGTAGGGCGTGTGAGCATGTATCGTAGTGGATCAGCCTTGGTGACAAGTGTGATTTGGTGCGACAAAAAGTAGTGTCTAAATTTCTGCGAGGCGTTGACCAAGGCGAAGCAGTGCTTTTCGAGCTCAGAATAATTGGCTTCGGGTCCCCTGATGGACCGACTGAGATAATAAACTGGGCGCTCCACTCCGTCCACTTCTTGGGCAAGCAATGCCCCTACGGATCTGGGCGTGGAGGTTAAATAAAGTAAGAGTGGAAGACCTCGTTGTGGCAAGACCATGGTCTGCGGTGACATGAGGACCACCTTGATTTGTTCGAATGCTTGCTGTTGGGGCGCACCCCAACTCTACGGTGCGCTCTTGCGCGTCAAATGCTGGAAGGGTGTGATAAGTTCGGCCAAGGCAGGGACGAATCGGCGGAGATAAGAAACCTTGCCGAGGAAGCTCTTCAACTGTTTGGTGCTCATGGGAGGGGGCATCTCTTGGATGGAGGCGACTTTGGAAGGGTCAACGTCGATGCCCTATCGACTGACCAAGAAGCCAAGGAATTTGCCAGAGGAGACTCCAAAGGCACATTTCAGTGGGTTCATCCGCATGTTATACTGGCGACAACGATCAAAGACTGCTCGGAGGTCAGCGAGGTGCTCGCTTTCCTTCTTAGCCTTGATGATGAGATCGTCAACGTAGTTTTCCACCGTACGGTGTATCATGTCGTGGAAGATGGCTGTCATGGCCCTCTGATAGGTAGCACCCGCATTCTTGAGGCCGAAGGGTATGACTTTCCAACAAAAGTTACACATTGGAGTCCGAAAGGTTGTTTGGCACAGTCGTCCGGATTCATTCGAATTTGGTTGTAGCCGGCGAAACCATCCATGAAGGACAAGGTCTCATGTCCGGCGGCAGCCTCTGTAAGCATGTCGATATTGGGTAGTGGAAACTCATCTTTAGGGCATGCTTTGTTCAAGTCGCAAAAGTCAATACAAACACGGACTTGGCCGCTCCTCTTTTGGACAGGGACAACATTAGCCAACCATATGGGGTGAGTAATCGGCTCAATAAAGCCAGCTTGTAGAAGTTGCTATATCTCTTGTTTAATCTTCAATTCGAGCTCGGGGCATAAAGACCGTGTGTGCTGGCGGACAGGGCTGGATCCAGTAACAATGTTGAGATGGTACGTCACCAAGGCAGGGTCCAATCCAGGCATCTCGTTGTAACTCCATGCCAATACATCACGATATTCACGAAGGAGGGTAACCAATCCCTCTCTTCGGCCTGGGGCGAGTTTTGTGCCAATGTATGTCAGTCGAGGTCCCTCGCCCGGTCAGACAGGTTAATTTCTTCAAGATTTTCGGCCTGCGGTCGAGGGCCGTCTTCGTAGCAAGGCGGGGCAGCGCCCGGGGTAAGCTCGGGGTCTGGAGGGCAATGCTCGGCCGCGCAGCACCATTCTGTCTCCGTGGGTGGGTCGAGATCGAGGGGGTCAGATGACGGACCACCTGGAGCCCCCGCACACCGTCATAACTGGTAGATCACTTTTCCGTCTTTGACGATGCGTTGGAAGGTGTCTTCAGACTTGTGCTTCTTGGACTTGGGGGATGAAGGCGGGGAATTGGTCGTGACAGTGGGTGGCGGTGCTGAAGTTGATCCTCTATTTTTGTTACTTTTCTGGGACTTGGACTTGGACTTGGGAGGCTTGTTTCCACACAGCTCATCCCAATCTAGCAATTTGGTGGAATGGATGTGAGTAGCATTCTCACTATCCGCGGTAAGCTCAGTGAAGAAGGAGGCCTCGGCGAAGTAAGACTCGGCACATTTGGAAGGGGCCTTGGTTACGGGGATTGTCATTGCTACCTGATGTCCCACAAGACCGGCCACTAGTTTCACACACTGGTGGTACGTTGAGGGAACGACCTTGTTGATATGAATCCAAGGTTGGCCAAGCAGTAGGTGGAAGGAAGACTTTTTGTCTATCACGTGAAAAGTAGTGTCACGACGGACAGTTCCGACCATGAGGTCGACAGTGATATGGCCGAGGGTGGACTGAGGGCCTTGCCCGAAGCCAGTAATATTGATGGGGTCGCGGATGATCTTTCTTGGGGGGATGCCGACCCGTTTTAAGGTGATGAGAGGCATGATGTTGATTAAGGTGCCGCAGTCGACTAAGGCGCGGCGAAAGCCTGTGTCGTTAACAGTGCATTTGAGGTACAACGGTCGGTTGTGGTGTTCAATCGGTGGTGAGTCCTCGTCTGAGAAAATGAATGCAGTAGAAGGGACGTGTCTGAGTTTGGCTTGGGCAGCGAAATATTCAGGACCGAGGCCTGTGGTGACCTCGATCAGACAGTTCGAAAGGTAAATCCGTGCTGCGGGTGAAAACCCCATTTCATCAAAAAGCCTTTAATCTTCGTTATTTGGCCAGCTGAGGACACTGGCTAAGGATCAGAAGGTACACAAGGTGTGACCATAAGAAAGACCTTCGCAGGAGCCTCGGGGATGAGAGACTCGATGTGGTCAGTAGCGGCCATGAGCACCTGATGCTCTCGATTGTTGTTACCGTGGTGTGGGTAAGGGTCCTTACGCACATCATTGTTCTTCCGTAGCTGTGGGTCACCTGACGTGACCTTCCTTGCAAAGATAGCTCGCAGTGCATTGCAGTTTTTTAGAGGATGGCCAAGGGCTTGATGGAAAGGATAGTAGTTGGGTCTGGTTCTTTCTTCGTCCGTGAAGGGATCCGCACGGGTGGCAATTGGAAGTTGTTGTCAGTGGCGACCCATTCCGCCAAGAGTTCTTTCACCGTATTCAAATCACATGGAAAGGCAGGGGGAGTTTCCTGTTGTCTTCGCTTGTCGGAGCGTGGGTCCCTATCCTGGAACTGCCACTTGAAGCCAGTGTAATTGTTGCTGTCGTTGTTGCGCTGAGTGCTGGATGTGTCTGCTGAGGCCAGCAGTGCATTCTGCGGGCGAGGCTTCCATGGTTTGACAGGGCCGACTATCTCGTAAGTACGTCAGGCCGTTTCCTTGAGGTGCCCCCATGACTTCAACTGTAGGTTCTCGATGTGCACCCGGTAGATGTCGTTCATGTTTTTGATGCATATGGGAACCAATGTCTCATCTTTACTGAAATCTGTGCACTCGAGGCATTTAAGGTGAAAACAGTGCACATATTTGGTAAAGTCTTCGTCGGGATTCTGACGTATGCCGGCGATGTCCACTATGGTGATGCGTTCAGCTTCGTAGTGGAATTTGTCCAAGAATAGTTGGACCATTTCATTCTAAGAATGGACCATCCCCGCAGGGATCTGGTGATACCAAGTGTATGCCAAGCCTGTGAGGGACTTGTGAAACTTCCTCAGCTTCAAACTATCTCCCGGGCCATATTGCTCCAATGAGCCAGCGAATCTTTTTAAGTGCTCACGGGCATTGCCTTCATGTCCGTTAAAGAGCACAAAAGTGGGTTGTTTGTATTTGAGAGGGTATGGAATGATGGCTATCTCGTTGGCATACGGCGCGTGGCCTGTCAGTCGGGCTGATGAGTCGGGTGCAGAATGTTGTGACAGCCGGTGGAGGAGTGCGTCGAAGTCGGCTTTGGAGACATAATGGGAGGGTGGTTCTTCCTGGCCGACTAATGGATGGTGGCTGGCCGGGGCTCCGCGAGGCCCCGAGCCCCCTAACGGGGCAACTTGATGAGCAGGAGCAACAGAAGGATGATATAAGACAGGTGTTGAGATGGGCATGTGTATGGTGGCATGGGTGGGTGGGTGAGACATATCCACCACTTGGCCGGTTGTTTGATGTTGCTCCGTTAGGTAGGGGTTAGGCTCCATTTCAATGGATTCGTGAGTTTCGGAAGAGCTTATGGCTGGTACATGTTGAGGTGCAACAGCAGGGAGGACTTGTTACAACACTGGTCCCAGGTCTGGTTGCGGTCTGTGTGATGGCATCGCGGGATGCGGTGTGTCAGCTACAGGCAGGGAAGATGTCGCAAGTCCTACCGCCAAGGGTCTAGATGACCGAGAAGGCGGTGGTCGAGACACTAGGGCATGGGCGACGTCAGGGGACGGCCTAGGTCCTGTAGGCTGGATCGTTGGAACGATTTGCGGTGAGGCCATCGCCTGTATGGATTTTTACATTTCCATTATAGCAGTCATAATAGTGGCTTGTGACTCTTATATGCTGGCTATAGTGGGAGTGAACTGTTGGATGGTCGTATTGACTGCAACTTGCACGTCAGGTGTGGTAGTCAGTGGCTGGCCTTGGAGACGCATGGTACTAGTCCCCTCTTGTTCACCCGAGTGGTCCTCTTCTTGCACGGTATGGATAAGCCCCTGGCTGGTAGCCCTCGTAACTCTTCATTGTACATGCATGGTGCCTAAGTACGAAATGTAGGCAGACTGCAACACGATGCTCACCTCCCCAGCAGAGTCGCCAAAATGATGCCAAGGAAAGGGGGTTTGTGCCTATGTGGAGGTGCCACAAAGGATGATGTAGTCCGAATCAGCTTCCAAGTTGGCAAAGTGGGACACAGCAAGGATGGAGTAAGGGCTAAGAGCAAGGCTCCCCAGACAGGTCACGAGGGATGGCAGCGCCGCGCAGGCACGGCGGCGACGAACAGGGCCGGCAGTCGACAGTCCAAGTCAGGGGTGCAACGTCAAGGGTCCGATGTCAGAAGTCCAAGTGTATTTCTCTCGCTAGAATTTCAGAGAGAATGGGCTTTTTAGAGAGAAAAAGTGAAAATGACAAATGAGAGAGAAGTCCCTATAATGAGCTCCAAAGTCCACTATTTATAGGCAAAAGTGTGCATGTGTCATCAGCTGACACGTGCCGTCCCCTGGGAGTGACATGTCACTAAGCGGGTTCCAAAGTACTGATTCTCCGTTGGACTGCCGGTCCCCGAGTTCGTGCTGCCCTGCCTTTGCAGCATCCCTCTACCTGTCTGAGAAGATTGACCACACTGCAGTAGCATGATCAGAGTAGCCCGTTGCCCCATCCACCGGTCCAAGCCCTTACTGAATCCCACGAGGTGCGTCAAGAGACGCGCAGAGAACCTGACAGCGGTGAGGGTTGCCCCTATAGCCAACTGTCAGGCAGACTAGGCGCGATGCCTTCCAAGGACCTGCTCCCGTCCCAGAGTGACCCGGGGGTCATTGCCCTGGTGGTGTCGACGATCAATGGTAACATGAGTGGACATGGTGCTCGAGGCCGTGGTGAGGGGTCCTCGTGCCGGAGCCCCCCGTGATTGTGTCGGCGATGGCTTTAAGGTTGTGAGCCCATCCCGCTGCGGGGGCCCTCGTGCCAGAGCCCCCCGTGATTTTGTCGGCGATGGCTTTAAGGTTGTGAGTCCATCCCGCTTGCGAGGGGTCCTCGTGCCAGAGCCCCCCGTGATTGTGTCGGCGATGGCTTTAAGGTTGTGAGCCATCCCGTGGCGGCAATGACTATAAGGTTGTGAGTCCATCCCGCTTGCGAGGGGTCCTCGTGCCGAAGCCCCCCGTGATTGTGTCGACGATGGCTTTAAGGTTGTGAGCCCATCCCGTGGCGACGATGACTATAAGGTTGTGAGTCCATCCCACTGCGGGGGCCCTCGTGCCGGAGCCCCCCGTGATTGTGTCGGCGATGGCTTTAAGGTTGTGAGCCCATCCCATGGCGGCGATGACTATAAGGTTGTGAGTCCATCTCGCTTGCGAGGGATCTTCGTGCCGGAGCCCCCTCGTGATTGTGCCGGCGATGGCTTTAAGGTTGTGAGTCCATCCCGCTGCGAGGGCCGGAGCCCCCCGTAAGCACATAACATGATTGTGGCGCATGGGCACAGTGACTACCGTCGCGAGACAATACCTGGTGCCGAAGCACGTAATGAAAGTGGCGCGGCGCATGGGCGCGGCAATGAGTGATAAAAAGCATGTAGTTGATAGCTGTCGTGGAGACGGTGCCCAGATGATAATGCACGGCCGCGAGTGACGGTTGTCGTGACGACGATGCTCGGGCGACAACGACTGTCATGCGACCACTGGTGATGAGTGAGCACTGTAGAGTGTGTTGAGTGAGATGCCAGAGGGGTCAGCAGCCTCCCCCCAAAGACAAGGGTGGCCGACCCCTCCTTAAAGAGGGTGGCTGACCCCCTTCTAAAAAGGGTGGCCGACCCCCCTTTGAAAAGGTTGGCCAACCCCCTTCTCATGGAGGTGGCCGACCCCTTTCTCAGGGGGGGGGTGACCCCCTCGGGGGATTTACACTTGGAACTTGATTGCCTGTCTGAACGTTTGAAGGACGAAGCACTTTGACCGGCTAATGGCGTTGAACGATTGACTGGCGAACGGGTGATGTGTCGCGCAACATGGGTCCCTTAGCGGGCCCTGGGGTGCTGTCCGGATAAGTTGGGAACAAATATGTCGAGCATGCTACAACATACGAAGACTATGTTGGTCATAAGACCCAAATATCGAACCAAACATACAAACATCAAATGTGTGCTACCGGTAGCATGCTAGGATTCTATTGCTCGCTAACATCTCAAACATGTGTCCAAATGACCCTCTCAATCTGAGAGTTGTTCCACATAGTCAATGTCAATCTTAAATTGACGGCCACAAATGTACAAATGCAAAGGTGTGCTCATCAAGGCACAAATGGAGGAGGGTACACAATGTTTTAAACGAAAACAAAAGTTAAACAAACCAAAGTGAACCAATAAAGAAGAACAGAATTGGACAAAGCATAAGATTTCGAATTTCGAAAGTACCTTCCCCCACAGCAAAAAGCGATAAAATCTCTTACCTCAATCAAGCTTTTGGACAAGAAAAACCTCAAGGCACCACCTTAATACCAAAGGAGCTTCCCAAGCCTTCTAATTTCTCTCTCTCTCTCCGCCGAAATGGGAATGAAACAAAGAATAAAAGGGTTGGAAAGAAAATAAAGAGACCATTTATAAGAAAGAAAAAATTATACTATTCATTCGAAGCAAAAAGATGTTTCATTCCACTCAAAAACTTCAGTCGCGGTTGCCTTTCCCAAAATCTTGATTTTCCATTCGACCGAAAACTCCAGTCCCCATTCTTCCTCAAATCAACACAATTTTCATTCGAAGCAAAGCGGTTTCATTCGACTGAAAACCCTTCCATTCGATCGAAAACCTTTTCATTTGACCGAAAACTATTCATTCGACCGAATCCCACAGAAACGTTTTCCACACTTTACTCAATATTACGAAAAAAAACACAAACTTATTTATTTTTAAGGAAAAAAAAATTAGCGTAAGAAAAGAAAATTTTTGGGGTATTACAGCGCTTGGTGGTGGTGGTGGTGTTTGTTGTCTTGTTTTACAACAACAATACGAGAGGAAAGGGGGTGATGAAGGGGAAGGGGCTTGGCCTGAGGTCGGGCGATGGGGTTGGTAGAGGTCGTGGCCTTAGGGAGTGGTGGAGGAAAAGAGATGGAGAAATTGGGGATGGGGGATACGGGGTACGGGGAGGGGTAATCGGGCTTGGGGTAAGGGGGAGGGGGATGGTGGAAAAGACTAAGGGAGATGGAGAAAAGGGGCGACAGATGCGGACGACATATAATACAATCTTTGGATATTTAATTAGTTGATGGATTCATAACCAGGGGCTGAAGTTTCTCTAAGTCATTCATCATCTCGATTGTAGCATGTGCTTATTGTTGTTTAATATAGCATTTCAATGATACACTTAAATGCAATTCTATCTTACACCAAAAAAAAAAAAGATACTCGTGTAAAAAGGTACCAAAAAGAGTGAACGTACTTTTCACGCCATATGACCTTATAACTAGTATAGCCTCCCTGTCCCTAGCACCATCAGCAAGCCCTTTCTTTTGCAGTACTTAAAATAGACTCTCATGGCTTAATTATCACTAGAGCATTCTCTACATTGGACAAGACTGTGACACTAGTGTTTAGCATTATCATAAAAATATATAGCATCTGCACAAATGCAAAATCCTTTCTATTTCCATTCAATGGCCCAAATATATTTTAAAATTTGTTCAGCCCAACCTGGTTCGGTTGAATAAGGTTTGGATTCATTTAGCCTAGGGGTGGCAATTAAGACCATAACCCGTTTATCCGTCCAAATCTGCTCATTTAAAACTTACCCAAACCCACTCATTTAATAATTGGGTCTTAAATGGGTCACTTCTTTTACAACTCAATTGTCCGCGAGTTTAAGTGGGTTATAAATAGGTGCCCATTTAACCATATACAATATCAGTTTTTAGTGACACTTTAAACCTTCAAACACTCTCTCTCCCTCTCTCTCTCTCTCTCTCTCACACACACACACACACACACACAGAGAAATGTAATTCCAGTTGCTGCATTTATTTTACAGCCACACACAAAAACACATACACTCTGACCATGAATGAAGATAAAAAAAATTCCCATTCTCTTCAATCTCCTTCCACCTTTTTGGGGCTTCCGGGAAATTCGTTTGACTTCGTTCAAAGTACTTCACCACTTAATTTACCCTCTTTTCTGTCCACTCTCTTCATCTCCATCTCTCTATTTTTCCACACTTTGTTGTCTCTTCTTCACTCTCCACAAGCCAGCCTACAAGCCCTCTAAAGCTCCAATTAAGGTGACCCAGATTCAGAGAAGATGAAGCAAGACAATTGAAAGGCAAAATGGACATTCGGCGCCGTTTGAGTCTGTGAAGGAGGCAGTGAGTTGATTCGGCGTAATCGAATTTTGGAAACCCAGTTCTTACAAGCCATCCGAAGCTTCCAATCAAGATAGCCATATCATAACCTTAATCTTTTGCCTCTTATAATTTTGCAGTAGGCCAATTACCAGACCATCACCGTTCGCGACGAGCCGTCATCTCTGTCGCCGTCACTGTATCCCGCTGGCTCTGTCTCTGCTCAATCTTCACCATCTAGTGGTAGGCCGGCCTGGCCCGGGTCCAGCCGGCCTAAGTGGAAGCCCAGGCCATTCGGGCCCAAGACTGGGATATCGAGGCCATGTCCAAGCCCAAGCCCTAGGCCCTAACTTTAGAGCCAAGCCTGGGCCTATTTTTTTTTAAAACAAATATTTCTATTTGTATTGCAAAAATATTAACCCACAAAATAAATTTTTTGATAGTCCTCCTCCTTTTATCCGGACTTGGGACCGGCTGCTTGTAAACAAGCTGGCGAAGTTACCAATTTTTATGTATATATATATATATATATATATATATATATATATATATATATATATCGTTTTTCAAAAAAATTGAGGAAAATATATCTATTTTTTATATATAGAACAAAGGAGAAACGATGCCGCTTTGGTGCCTTCATGTCTAGAATGTGAATCAGGAGCTTAAGAAGCTAATGAGACCAAAAGTTCATGAGCATATTGGATTACAGTGGTCCATTAGCCCAGGAAATGCATCCTAATGAAAGGAACAATAGAAAATAAAATCTCAAGCTCCACAAACCAAGAGTCTAAAAGTTCTCCACACTAGACTATTCATATGTTCTTCCTTGTCACTCTAAACAGTTGGATCATGGTAGAAATACACAATATTTGGGCTTGATGTACCATCAAGCACACAATGGTTACAGCAGCAGATGTAGAAGACCAATAAGTTGTAATGAGATAATCCATTAATTTATCTGCATATAATTCTCCAAATCAGCATCAAGATCCTCTTTATCTATCTTCTCACCTTGGCCTCTTCCACGACCCCTTCCAAATCCACGACCTCTACCGCCACCACGTGACCTTCCATATCCACCGCCCCTCCCTTGTCGACTATTCCAAAATTATTAATTAAAAAAAAAAGTGAGACATCAATTCAAAAGCATAACGCTATGAGACAAAATCTGAAATTTTAAAACAAGTGGGGCAGGGCCATAATTTAGGGCCAAAGGGCAGGGTCAGAACCGGGCCTGAACCGAGCGAGCCTTAAAAAAACGGGCTGATTTTGGGCCAGCCTATTTTTAGGGCCTGATCCGGGCCTTTTTAGGGCTGGGCCGGGCCGGATAAAATTCTCGCAAAATCAGGCCTGGCCCTAGCCCTGGCCCAAGGCCCTACGGGTTAGGGCTGGCACTGTTCATCCATTGGGTCGGGCCAGCCCGTGCCAATTTAGGGCTGGGTCGGGCCGGCCCGCTAGCGCCCCGGCCCTTTTGACATCTCTATCACCACCCTTTGCCATGTTCACTCATATTTGTTAGTTGTGGGTGTAGTTATGGTGCGGTGGTTGTGGATTTGATGACGGTTGAACAGTGGGGCAAGGGTGGTTGTTGGATGGCGACATATTGGAATGGCAGCTGTGGGTGTGGCAGAATTGGTTGATGAAGGAGATGTATTGAAAAACTGTGTTGTCTTTAAATTAATGGGTCATTGTTAGTAAATGAATGAAACCAACCCATTTAATAATTGACCCAGTTAACCCACAAATAAATGGGTCAGTCACCCATTTCACCCAAACCCAAATCCAGCCCACCCACCCATTTTGCCAGGCCTAAGATTTTAGCCCAATAATTATTCTCTCTCTCTCTCTCTCTCTCTCTCTCTCTACATTGTATCCCTTTTTTTTTTTTTACTTTTTTCATATTCATGTTTTATAACATATTTATTTTGCTCTAGTTTCTTGAGATACAAGATTTGACATGTACGCTACTACATAATTTATTGGGTTTGTCAAAGCGGTACAAATCTCACGGTGCAGGAGGAATGAGAGAATGCTTGTGCTGGAATAGTAAATTGTACAAGTTTTGAGTATAAGAAAAATCTTGAAAGCAATTTGTCAGATTAATATGCCTTATGATCACTTCATTTTACTTTACTCTCGAACTTCTTTGATACTTACTCAGATTTTTACAAGTTTAACGCTAGATGACAGGTTAATTATTGTAGTTAATACCGCACTTAGAATACTTGAGTCTCAAATTGGCTAGTGAAGAGGGAAAAAGGAAAAATAAGATTGAAAAAGATAAACCATGAAATACAATAGTGCTTTTTTCTCTTCTTTTTGCATCAAATGACAAGATTTATTTATCACAATGTCTCGTGTCTATGACAATCAAACTTTAGACTTTGAGCAAACGCTATGCCAGATTTAGAAGATATTGGATAGTCCGAAACTAATAGTCTTGACAATCGATGATTGTTGGGCATATAAAATATTAAGAAAAATGTAATCTATTACGGGTCTATGCACCATTTTATCACTTTTGATTTTGCCTTAGGTGATTCTAGATGAATTAGACGGCAACATGCATGTTCTTGCTCTTGCTCATTCTTATGAAATATTTGAATTAATTATTGGTAGGCATTTTTGCTTCAAAGTAGGGAATCGTGTCGTGCTCCTGCTTTGAAATTGAATCAAGAGCTCTAAAGGTTGTAGTGTTCGGTTGACTACGGCGATAATAGGCGGCTAAAAGGGCCGGTGGGTGCAATCTCCCACAACTTGACGTGAGATAGTTTGTGATTGGTCTTAGAAGACTTTGGCATAAATCTCATTAATACTTATTTGACTAGCCCTATTGAAGGAGACATTCTCTTGTAGTGGGATCATGTATCTGATCGTTCCTAATGCTATCATAGCAGACTTTTGAAGGTTTCGGGCTTGACTACACAGTAATGTTACCATTTACCAATGTCAGGATAACATGAACTCAAGCCCAAGTAAAGTTGGGGTAACTAAAGGTGAGCCGTGTCCCTGAATATCCCACATTGGCTAGAAAGATTCTCTCCTACGTGCGGTTGACCGTTAGCGAGGGTATGAAGATGGGTATGTGATATCCTACATCATATATGCGATACTATAAGATTTTGTCCTATAAGACCATGTCCATGAGATTCTAAACACCTATTCAATTAGCAAGTTGAAGAGGACACTGCCATGTAATAGATCCATGGACCGGGTCATTAGAGTGGGATAGTTTTTAGGAGAGTTTTCTAGTTCTGTTTTGTTTGTCATTTTTTTCTGGGGCCATTCTTTGGCAGACTCCATTTTATGCCGGTAATTAAGGGAGGGATTATTTGGGGTAATTACTCACCATGTTATACCATTATTATTATTATTTCATACTCGGTATATAACAGAATTGATGTTGGTTTGATTGTACTTTTAAGATATCTCAGGCAAGTTTATTTGTCAAATTTTGACACATTGCAGACCCTTAGGATTCATCCAAACAGTCCACGGGAAAGTTAAAGGGTAGATGGTCTTACTAATAATTTACCATCTGATTTGGTGTTGAATCCTTGTAATTATTATTTGTTAAGTTTGGAAGGTGCAAATATGTCATCAAGTAGCTGCAGAATTACTTGAGAACAATTGACTAGTGACTATACACTGCCTGTGCCCTGCAGCGGGTCTAGTAGGCGTGCGTAACTCCTCTGCTGTGTGTGTGTGTCTGTATATATGTACATATATATATATATAGTACTGCTCTGACGCGTAAAACCTGCGCTGGCGGGGGGCTGCTAGTCCTATTCATGAATCATGACAGACAGTTGCAGGCAAACGCCCAACAGAAGACACGAGCTTCTGAGTCAGCATTACATGAACGTACATACCCTAATTAATATTTGTCTGGCCCCAAAAAAGTGTCTGTTCCTATCCAATCCCCTAATCCCATGCCAGCCTTGCTGGCTACTCGCCACAAGACAAACCCCATCCATCCGGCTTTCTTTCACCTCCTTCCACTTCCACACAAACAAGCCAACAAAAACATGGACTCCCCTTCCTCCCTTCACGGTCTCAGTAAGAAAATATTCGTTATACCCCCTACCAGAGCACGTTAACATCACGTGTTACAACATTTTTTTAAAAACTTTGGTTATTGCACAATACATAAAAAGTGTTATTTCATATATTTTACTGATAATAAATTATCATTACAAAGTAGTTGCATAATATTTCTAGTGATGAAAAAGCTCAATAAATCCGTTGCGACGTATGATCTTTACACGAGTTGCTAATAGTCACAAGACATATACACCCGCCTCTCAGGTCCTCCCAAACCAACAAAAAAAGGTATTCCCTCTCCCTCCACCGCCTCACTAGGAATATATCTGCTATACTTGTAAACCATACATGTTACTACGTTTGACATTTTTCAGCTTTTCAACAGAAAAGTATCGTACTACATACTTGACTCATAGAAGATTGTCGTTACAAAATTTACCCATAGTGGTATAATAATGTCAATGATGAAAAACTGTCACTAAAATATTTTTACCAAAGTTTTTTCATAAACAATGGTAATCAGGGGCCCAATACGGCAATATGTTTTGTTTTTGTTTTTGGAAACAACATTATGCCCAATTTTCTATGGCAAGAGCTTGTATATTTCAAATTTTGTAAGTCATTCTTGAGGTGTTTTGAATGCTATCGAGAGCTAAAGTTTCGAGAGGTATAGACAAAGGACAATTACTTTCAACTCTGCAAAAACAAACAAAATTATTTTCAGAGATTGTTTTCATCTATGACTGCCTACAACCAGTCCCATCTTTGATCTCACCCACCTCATTGTTGCCACCTGCCGCCATCACCCACCAATCACTATTGCCACCCACCACTACCCATCCTTCCACTGCAACAACCCATCACCACATACCTTCCACTGCCACCTCTCATCGCCTCCGCCACCCACCCACCACAACCATTCTTCCACCACTAACCCACCCTTCCATTGATGCCACCCGCAACTACCCCATTCAACCGCCACTACTTTACACAGCACCACGACTACCTTGCCACATCATTCTATGTTTGTCAACGCCCTGACACCACATATTTCCTCCACGACTCATGGCCATTGTACCGCCCTTTTTTGGCAATAATAATCGAAACATACACAATGGAGAAGACTGCACAGTAGTCAAGTTACAACAAGTCCATTAAGGGCAAGGAAATATATTTAAATGTACAGTTGACATCGTCATTCGATGGGCAACACGTTAGAGTAATTAATTTATTAAAAGCAAGCCCACAAAAAATAAATAGCATAATATAAAGAGTCAACACACTGGCATGTTGACACGCAGTATAACTAAAAACAATAAGATAAAGAGGAATAACAAGAAATAATTCGGACAAAAACCCAACTAACACTAAGCGTCTGTTTGAAATCACTTCCAATTTTGATTTTCTATTTTAAAAAAAAACAAAAATCAAAATCAGTTTAGTTTTTATTTTTTACAAAAACAAATGAGTGTTTGATTACCCCGCTTTTATTTTGAGTTTTTTTCTTTTGGATATTTGATTACTCAGTTTTTATTTTGAGTTTTTTCTTTGGCGGTAGTGGGGGTGGCGTTGGCCGGCAGCGGTGACCGGCGGCAATGGGCGGGTGGAGGTGGCGATGGGGGGGGGGGGGGGGGGGGGGGTCTTAAAACAAAAACCAAAAACTCCAAAATGAGAGTTTTAAAAAATAGCCCTATTTTTAAAACTGAAGGAGAA
The DNA here is from genome assembly GCA_033065855.1 of Escallonia rubra. Classification (NCBI taxonomy): domain Eukaryota; kingdom Viridiplantae; phylum Streptophyta; class Magnoliopsida; order Escalloniales; family Escalloniaceae; genus Escallonia; species Escallonia rubra. The sequence goes on along the minus strand of JAVXUO010001200.1, from coordinate 289,585 downwards.
AAAGAAAAAAAAAACTATGTGTCAAACGTGTTTTTTCTATCCAGTTCACAAAACTGGAGAAAAAACTGGAAACTTAAATGTTATCCAACGCTGCCTAAGTTTATTAATTTATTTTGTTGATGGATCAGATCATCAACCACAGATAAGCACCAACCAACTCAAGCCACCCAACCTGATACTTATTGCCATGCCCTAACACCAAGACAAGTAGTCATGGCCATACAGATGTGCACTAGCGCGCGTCACTGTCACTGTCACTGCCACCGCTTGTAGTGCCAGACAACCCACCACTTCTTTCCAGCTCACCGCCGTTACCTACAACCAACTGACTATCGCCGCTAGTGACGGTAGTGTCGGAGTAGCCCATCACGAAAAGACCATGGCACCATCTTCTCCCACCATGAAACATCAATGCCGAACCAACACACCTCCAATTGTAACCTCCAAGAAACAACCAGCACCACCAGACACAACATGAAGGCTCCACCACACCGAAGTCATACTGCCACACACCAACTCAGGAGGCCCACCAGTCGGCGCCTTTCAAAACATTCCACCACCGCAGCAGCACCAACCACCATAGAATAGAATCCAATCAACCTTTCTGTAAAAAAGGGGTAACGGGAATCAACTATGGGAGAGGGGAAGACAACCCTAGAAGAGATATAAACCCTTTTCTACACTCACCCACCTTCTACAACCTCGTGGCACCACCAAGCCGACCAGCCTAAATAGAGATCCCACCGAACCCATTTCACTCACCATCTATCGTATATATTCCGCCCACCAAACTGCACCGAGAACCCATATGCAACCGCACACCCCACGCGCCAACACTACAGATCTAGCATCACACACGACTATGGGTGATCAATGGCGGAGGCAGAACTTCACCCCAGGGGATGCTAAAAAATATCGAAATCATTAAAAACAATTATAAGTAAAATAACACAAAAAAACAGAGTGTACTTTTCAATAATACACAAAAAAAAAAAATTACGGAAAAGCATTCAAAAAGTCTTACTAAGTTTCATGAGAACAGTACAGAAGAAGCGATTACAAAATAGATATTCCAATGCTTACCAAGGAAACCACTAAATAACTTCTAACCTTCATGTTTGAATGCCCTAGTATTGTACTTATCCCCTTTTAAATATATGTTTTTGGAATTTGTTTTTACTATCCCATTTTGTAGAAATTGGATTTGGGATATTTGTTTTTTGATGAAGGGAACCCTTGTTGGTTTTAGTATTTCACTTTCTGCTGTAGTTTTTTGTGATTTCTGTAGTTATAGGTGATGAGAACAGTGGCAGTGACTCCCTGACTTCCATGTTTGAGAGCCCTACTGCCCTAGTATGCTACTTTACACTATTGTTTCGCAGTTTCTGGATTAGAGTCTTACATTTTTATTTGTTGCAGAAATTGGATTTGGGGATTTTTGTTTCTAGTGTTGGGAACGTAGATGTTTATGATTCATTGCTGCTGTAGTTCTTGATGTTTTCTGTAATATGGGCGGCGAATGTGAAGTGAACAAAAGTAGGACTGCTCTTCAGCTTAATTTTTGTGAGAGAGTAGAAAGAAGAGGCTTTCTTGAGTTTTTGGCTAGTTGACAGCGATAATCAATACAATGATCAAGTTGTACAACAAATTCTTTTGAGTACAACTGAAATGAGGGGAAGGGGGAGATGATGCCAAAACTCTTTATCTTTTCCTATTTCCTGTAGTTTTCTATAGCATTCACGGTTGCATATAAACACAACAGAAAAGTGATCAAGCAAATCCACAGAGTCTCCCACTGAAGCCAAATAAGTTACTAGAAACCTTAATTATTTAAATCTTTACCCAACAGCATTGAAGAGGCAACTATTGTCTGAACTCTGAAGGAATGACTCTCCTTACAACTACACCTTCCATGATCTAACGAATAGCACCTGAAAACATCTAGACTCGATGAATGAAACATGGGAATTTTTACTTCACACAAATGCAATGTCTTATGTCTATAACCGCAAGAAAAGAAAACCCCAGGAAACAAATACCATCTATAAACAGGGGCGGAGCTACTGTTGTGACAAAATTCAAAGCAAACACCACATCCAAATTTCAATCAGTCCCCCACGCAGATTCAACAATTGCATCATGCAAGGTCACTCATAACATCTCATGAAAAGAAAAAAGGTATAGATGGCAAGATCAAGGTGAAATCAACAGTTCCTCGGACTTTAAGTGGGATTTGGGGACATACCCCTTGTCTCCGGCAGTGGGTTCTTGGCCGCCGGTGGAGTGAAGACTGAAAATCATTCGTCGCGACGCCGGTTGAGGTGACTGTGAGGTCGTCAGTGACTGTGAGTCGTCACTTCGTCGGAATCATCGCCATCAGCGCGTAGATCTAGATCCAGACAGCCCAGATCGTGGGCTCGTGTCGTGGCCGCCGTCGCCCGTCTGCGATATGCCGGAGTGAGGTGCCCGTGGCCGTGAGAACTGAAACAGTGAGAGCCGAGAGGTCGTGTCGTCGTGAAAGTTGAAACTGAGAGGAGGAGAAGAGAGAGAGTCTCTGAAATAAACTATATATATATATTTTATTTTTATTTCCCCAAAATCTGAGGGGTACATTAGGCCCCCCCTACAATAGTAGCTCCGCCATTGTGGGTGATCATGGTTTAGTTTGATTCGGTTTGAGAGTCAAACTGCAAACCGTACTATTAGCTTTCAGTTTCACAAATTTTGAACCGAATCAAACTTAACACCATTTGAATGGTTCGGTTTAATCGGTTTAAACGTTCAATTTAGTCGGTTCTGGATCGGTTTGCGTCCATTTTAAAAGTTATCCTTTTGCACACCTACTAGTGGATTTAAATACTATTCAAAGTTGAGGTTATATTTTCTCTAAATTGCACATAATCTACTTACATTTAATATCTAAATGTTCATCTTAACATAAGATATAAGTATGATTCAAGATCTATATTACAATGAAACCTCAATTATGCATTTCTCATTGATGTACGAGAAAGAATGAATAAATATACAAGAGATATACGTCAATTCGGTTCAGTTTGTGATCGGTTTCAAAGAAGAGAATCATAAACCAAACCAAACTAAAATCGGTTTAAGAAATATGAAACCAAATCGTTAAGACTTTTGGACGGTTTAGATTAGATCGGTTTGATTAAATTGGTTTGAACGGTTCATATCGGTTTGAACGTTTTTGTGCTGACCGCTACATACCCCATGAACAGTCTAGATCTACGAATCTAGCATCAGAATACGTTAGGCAAAAGGAGATTCAAAGACAAATTGAAAACACACTAGAATCAACCACACAAAAGGAAATTCTACACTACAACGCCACCCCACGCCAGAAGAAACCAGCAACATAGACAGAGGCCGTAACAGAGAGGCAGAGGTGATGAGAGAGAAGATGTTGTGGGGTTTTTTTTCAGGTTCCTGTAGAGAGAGACCGGCGGCCTTGCAAAACCATTTGGCGTAAAAGTTCATGCGTGTTTTAACTTTCTGAAGACATTTGAAGAATACATGAAAATCAGAGATGCGTGCGTGGTACCACCATTGTGATGACTGATGACTATTGCTTTTGACCAGACATAACTATAGCAACAGCATAACAGACACAAGATAACAAACACGCCCAAGCACTTTCCGATGTCTCCCTCAGCTCAATAAAAGAATTCCCAACTTGCCTTTGGCATATCAAATCAAACCAATTTCTTTAACAAGCAAATCGCATACATGATTACAATAACATCACCCTGTGAATATTTTTATATTCCTTTCATCCAAGCAAGCCATTGAATGAATCATTAAACAAAGATTTACACTTTCAACGTCAAAAGCAGACAAAACTTTCAATACCACGTGCTCCTATTTGGATCTATACAGATTAGGGGCGGCATATTCAGCACGGGAAAGAAATTAAATTCCAAACTTGATAAAAAAAACACAAATCCACCTTGCCCTTCCGGTTTAAAATTACAATGAAGGGCAAGAGTGACAAGTCACAGGACAACTCTCCTACCAAAGGAAGGTCCCATCCACTCCCTAGACCAAAAACCTAGACCCGAAAAGGATTTGCCCTTCTCAATGTTTTATTTGGACCAGTAAACATATGTACAGATTGGATAGATTAACTCAAAACTCAGCAAATGACGAACTCGACCTCTATATACACAACTACAGGATAATAGTTCCTCTCCCAAAAATCAACTTTGTTGGTTCTCCTCTGCTTCTTTAGGGTAAACTAAACTTGAAGCCAGTCTAAGCTACAGCAGAGATGCTGCAACTACCGCGACAGTTGAACCCTTCGATTCTGACTGCAGCCGGCTTCTGCCCATACTTCACCCGAGCACACCCTCCACTCTTACGTGCTGATGGTGATGGCGATGCTTCACGGGCAGGTGATAATGGACTCGGTTTGTCACTACCAAACTGAGCATCTTGTATCACAGGATTTGAGGCCCTAGTAGGTGGCGACCCACTAAAGAAAGGCGGTGATGATGAAGCTACCTGGTTATAGGACCTCTCAGAACCATAACTTCCCTGTTCACAAACAGAACCGAATATTATGTCTGATTCCTCATGAATGGACAGCAAAAAAGAAACAGTTTGACAATCATCTTAAATAGAGTGGCAATTCTACATCCAAATCTGTATATTTGGGATTCCCACGTTAACAGGGAGGGAGGGGAGAGTATTGCTGAGGATTGATCACTTAATCTGAGTTTGAGTAGGTCAACAAATCGCTCAACGTAAGAACCTAAGGCCCCGTACGCTTACCATATTTGTTTTCTGTTTTCATTTTCTGTTTTCATTTTCATGATTTTCATATTCAGTTTGAAAATTCGTTCATGTACTTTTATCATTTTCACAAAAAGAAATTTAGTTATTTTTTTTCATATTGGGTTAAGTTTGAGTGAAAAAAACTGAAAACACCTTTTAGGTGTTTTCAGTTTTTTGTTACTATTTGAGTAATTTCATTCAAAGCGAAAACAGAAAATGGTAAAAGTACGCAAAAAAAGAATCTTTTTCATCATCATTGCTAAAAACAGAAAACGAATATGGCAAACGGGGCCTAAAACACCATCAACAGAAACCAGGGAACTAACGAATAAAAGGCCAAAATTTCAACCACGGCACATGCTGTTCTGCCCCCAACAAACACACAAACAAAATCACAATATTACAGGTTTAATTCTAATAACTAAATTTGTCTATTTATCTTCCCTACATGCGTAAAACTACCAATATAATATTCAAAATCACTCATCAGAAGCATGAAAAAAAAAATTAAACGCAAGAAAATAAACAGACAACGCGCTCAAAAAGATCCTCAAAATACACGAGGAATTTAGTTACCTTGGTAAGAATCATGTCAAGCAATTCCGACCCTGACCTTGCATCATAAACCTCCGTCTGCCTACTGCATCAAATTGTAAAGAAAATAAGTCCAAAATTGATACGAAAATGATTTGATTAATTACAGAAACAAGTAAATATAAACAAGCTTTGCTTACTTGGCGAGCCACCTTGAAGAAGACGTGAACGGATCGTTAATTGAGGGATTTAAAACCCCAATCCGGCGAGGCTTAGGGCAAACGACGGCGTCAGAGGCCGAGATCTCTCCACGGGCACCCAAAGAGGCGGCGTTTTGCTGCTGGTATGCACACCTATTCATCATTTTTCTCGCAAACCCAGATCAGATCTGCACAAACCAACGCCTGTACAAAATATTAAACACCCACGAAATTATTCAACAATATATATAGACAACCACACAAACACTAACAGAGACAGACACATAAACAAAATCACATGTTTCACGTCGTAAGTCAAAGACCCGCAAAACATTCACAAACACGCCGAGAAATCAGGAAGAGAGAGAGACCTGAAGGGTGCCCTTGTGAAGGGTGGATCTCTTCTTGGCCTTGCAAGATAGAGAGATTTTAGGGGAGGAGAGACAGAGAAGAGGCATGGGACGGAGGAGGGTGGGTTAATATAGAGCGTGTGTGTGACAGAGGGAGAGAGCGTGCATCGATTGATTAACTTTCGGCGGGATTCAATCCACCGTCCATTAAATTATTGGGTGTAGAACGCGGACGTGGCAGAGCACAAGTGGATGACCTAAATGGGAAGAATCCAGGAAAGGGCACTAACAAAAGCAAATTGGATATTTATATTGGGATATTTTCATAATTGATTTATAGCTTCATATTGTCAAGAAGAATATTTTATTTTATTAACCCAGAAGGAAAGAAGTTGAAAAAAAAGGTAATGAAAGCCAATTGGATATTTTCAGTGCGATATTTCTCTCATATATTCATACAAGTTATTAAGTTATATGGAAATAACTAGGGAAAAGGTCATAAAGAAAATCAGATATTTTTCATGAGATATTCTACATAATAAATTTATACCTTAAAGTGTCACTACAGTACACCACACATTTTATATTGTATCAAGTCAGTACCTAAGCGTTCATTTTTTAACCAAATGAATATGAAGGGTAATGAGCGTATTCCAAATTTTTGAATACAAGGATATTATACAAGGAAACCGGTACTTACAGATAAATATTAACTAAAATTCAATTTATAGCTACAATCTCTGTCATAGTGACAATTAATGATTGTTAAAATATAATTAGATATTTCTGCAAGCCTTTAGTGGCAAATCATTGTAACATTTTTAGCGTCACTAATCAATTGTTAAATATTATTAACTGTTACTAATCATATTTAACAATTGAATAGTTATAATTGTAGGCGGGTTGTAACTTCTTCCTTCAGTATGGGTCTTAGGTGGTTTGTAGGCGAGGGAATTTCAAGTTTTATTAACTTACAAAAGTAATCAAATAATATCCTTGTATTCAACTTTAGTGAATATTAAATACTTGACTTAAGAAAATCAAGAAAGGGCTTTTTTGTCCTTCAAATTTTATTAAGGGGTACTCATGCCGATCTAAAGATAGCCTTCATGATACGAAATTAAAATTGTATAGCTTACAACTATTCTAATGGCGATGAACACCGACATGTATTAATTTGTCTTCTTCAAGTTATAATTCTAATTTTCAAATCCTCACTTTGTTTTTTCTTATATGGAACTATCATAATGTTTCACTTACACTATTCTCAATCAACTCGATCAAATTACTGTCCATAAAAATTCACATAAATATGACTAAATAAACATTCGTTTTTGACATGCAACTTATTATCTTCATTTTCAACACATTAACTTCTTTGCTAGCTTGAACAAGTTGTCTCAATAGGATAATTTTTTCTGAAGGAACCTTTTAGATTCTTTATAAATTATCATATGCTTTATCAAAGCTACTGTAGACACGTCATTTTTGTAACTTTATTTTATCCTTTTCATTCATTAGCTATTGAGCTTTATTAATAGTTATGTTTACTATTCGTATTGTATATGCCTGGTACTATATAATGAACATGATTTAATTAATAGGTTGAATCCAATTAATGGTTCAGTCCAGTTAGTCTGCAATTCACAAAGTGGTCCAGTCCGGTCAATGGTGATATAATCTTATTGGGACGCTTGAGCGTCTGAAATTTTCCAGCATTCTGGTGCCATTTGATATACTTTTGAAGTAAGACTTTTTTGAAGAATCCACCTAGTCGTTTTAAAAGAGTGTTTTGAGTTATATTGGGTGTGTAACGGTGCGTTAGGCGTCGGGGGTAATTTGGCAATTTTACACAAGTCTAGGGGAATTTTGATAATTTTGCCTGCACTTGGAGGAAATTTAGCACGTCGGCATAATTGAGTGGCAATAAATAACATATGTATGTGTGACACCCTCAACCCAAGTGACATCACCGGGCTGAGTTATCAACCATAATCACTTTCAAAATCCTGTGCTTAATACAGAGCAACTACATCCTCATACTCATACTCATACATCATTAATAGACGCTCCAAATTGCGTCCTTACAAAAATTTTCTTACAAACATACATCATATTGCAGCGGAAGACTTTCAAGTCTTTAAACAACATGAAAGTATACAACCTAATATACGACTGTAGTCGTAGGACTCTTATCAACCTATCTCGCAACACATTCTTCATTCCACCATTCCTAGCTGTTCTTACCTCACACAACTGATCCCCTTACTCAACTTTTCTAGCTTGTGTCTTTTTCCTTACTAGAAGGTTCTCCTTGATCAACCTCATAGCCTGCACAATACAACATAAGGAATGAGCGCAAATCGCCCAGTAAAGACAACACGAGGAGTATCGTGTACAAATTATTCAAAAGACTCGGAGGAATAATGATCATCTCAACGATAACAATGAATCAAGAGTAGTCAATAAATTTTCAACATCAGCATAATTGTCAAACGATGTTTTCTTTCGTCAGACTGAGTGGCTTCAAGGCCCAACAGAACAGCATTACTGCCACCTCATCATGGACAAGACTGACTGACCGACAGACAGACTGACTATGCAAGTGAACCCTAAAATAAGAAATTGAAAAGATAAACATCAACGAAATACAAGTCATTAAAATCATTAACATCAAAAGAAAATCAAATGCAATGCAACTCAGACACGACAGACTAGACTTGACCAGACATGACAGACTCGACTCGCGCGCCCTACATCCTTTTTGCCAGTGATCATGTTTCACAGGCCATCCTCATCATATTGATGTCCCATTTTACGGGATGTTCATCTCAGTCTCAAATAAATAGAAGAGACACTGTCAACATGCAGGGAACTCATTTAGAGTGCTTTCCCTAACCACGTTACAGCCAAGCAACATGACTTCATCAACGGGGCGGACTAAGGGAAAGTTTATTCCACCTTATGTCCTCAACAACACATCTCAACAAGGAATACCGGATCAAAAGATCAACCGGTGTTCAGACTTAACAACAAGAGTTCAACATAACATCATCAACATGGCAGACTTGGGAGAATATTACCGCAAGCCCTCAACAACATTCTTGCATAAGAGGAATGTCGACTACCAATAAATGTCAACATTTCACAACAACACGCAATGACCTCAACAACATCATTATCAACGATAGGGCGGACTCGGGAGAAGATTATCGCAAGCCCTCAACAACATTCTTACATAAGATGAATGTCGACTACCAATAAGTGCCGACATCTCACAACAACACACAACGACCTCAACAACATCATCATCAACGACAGGGCGGACTCGGGAGAAGTTTGCCACAAGTCCTCAATAGTGTTCTCAAAGAGAAGAGATATCGACTATCAATAACTGCCGGCATCTCACAACAATCACACAATAACCCCTTCACAACACCATCATCAACTTCAAGTATACTAATCGAATCGAATCATAGCATACTGGGACACCCATCATCATCACTAAATTCTATCAACATGACGGACTAAGGGAATTATTCTACCCTAAGTCCTCAACAACATAATTCAAATATACATATACCCACAATGACTACCGGTGACCCATCATAACAACAAGAATTCAACAACACGTCATCAACATGGCATGCTAATCGAACAATGAATTAGCATATCAGAACCGTATTGTCCTTACCTGATTGGCTTATAGCCGAAGCAACTCGCAATCTCTGATCGCAACAAGCTGCATCACCTAGTCAAATCATATCCTGCTCGTTAGTCATCATTCAACATATACGCACTCCTTATTCTACTCCTTCCCACTTAACCGATCATAGCATCTTACGATAGCTAGTTAATTCGATCCGATAACCGGATCCTTAATTTAGCCTTATCGACTTATTATCGATAACAACCCTCATTTTAGTCATACTACCACTATTTCTCGCTTCCCATCACTTCGAACGCATAATATTGCACGTTCCCAAAAAATTAGCGCCAACCTGGCAAATTACCAAAATACCCCTCTACGGTGGCAAATTACCAAAATGCCCCTGAGGGTTCCCGGTACTAGAAAAATCTCAAAACCGCTTTAAAACGCTATTTTAAGCATCCTGAAATCATTTTTGAGCTAAAAAGTATTTTACAAAATTTTCGCCCAAAAATCCCGAACCGGCTTCCGGACCGAGCGCTTAAAAGCCCGTTCGACCAAAAATGGCTAACGATTTCGGAATGACCCGAAATCTTGAGAAATGGAACTTCTCAGCATCATAGAGTCCTCATAAAAGTTTTGCGCAAAATCGCGATCGTTTGATATTTTAAATTTCACTGTAAAGTTCCAAACTTCCCGCATCCGTTCACCCCTTTCCCGACCTCGGAAAAATCTGTAATTTTTCCACGATACAGGTCTCCTAAAAATAACTAGGGTCTCTTTTTCGTACTTTGGCTAAATATGACCGTAACTATTTTTAAAAATTCGAATTCCAAACTGATTACTTAATTCCCACCTTTAGTGACAAAAACAGTCACTATTCACATCAACACACACACTAGGTCACCTTCACGCACACACACTTATCTTCTTTCTCCTTCAGCCGTCACACACACCTGGGCACATTTCTCCTTCAATCTCGCATGAATTTCTCATTTGTTTCACATTCCAATCGTTTGGTTACATAACAAAATACACATTAACACCCTAAACCCCTTTAATTTACACAATTACACCATATTGATCCATACCCATTTCCGAAATTGAAGAACACACACTAGAACACATTTAAACACACACCCACGCACACTGAAATTAACCCAATTCGAAACCCTAATTCTCTTTCCCTTTTCATTGTTGTCTTATGTCTTATATCCATGATTCCAACAAGAATCCATTACAAATTCTTCCATCCCCAATTATATATACACAACCGAAATATATATACACATATGTCACATGTTCTTCAACTAAAATTTCACTCAATTCTTCCATAACTTCGCGATTTAGGGTTCAAAATCATACCCAAATGAATTCGAGGTTCTTCCTTTCTCCCTTTCCTCTCTTCTTTCTTCCTTTCTTCTCTTTTTCCTCCCTTTTTCTTCCTCTTTTTGCTGTGTTCTTCACGGGGTTACTGTTCACGCCCAGCTCATGTTCATGACTTTCTCACATTTCAACTTTTAACCCACAAATTTTCTTTTATATTTTCATCATTCATCTTCATCCATCAATCTTTATAATTTCCCACCATGACTCAGGTTATGGCAAGCAGGAGGTGGCCATCGTGCATGGCCTGTTTTCCCCAGGTTATGCCACATTTTGCAAAGTTTCAAAATTTGCACTTTGGCCCCTCAAGTTTCTAAAATTGCATTTTGACCCCTCGACTTTGGAAAATTACAATTTGACCCCAAAATCACCCTAACCCCTCCTTTAGCCCCCTAACACCTCATTATCATCAAAAGGATGCTACTTAATAAAGATATGCATCCTTGTTCATCATATTTTCCAAAATTACATTTTTGCCCCTTAACTTTCCAAAATTTCATTTCGACCCCCACGGCCACACTAACCCCCTTATTTAGCTCCCTAATACTTAATCATCACCAACATAATGCTACTTAATAAAATAGCACCCCTTAATTAATCAAACTTACAGTTAGATTAATTTTCGGTATTATCCGGGGTATCACAGTATGATTTATTATTTAGGTTCTGATAGACAAGAGTTAGGGCAGGTTTAGGAACAAGAACCAGAATCGCATAGCAATCCAAGTAAGTACTTCTGCCATGTCCCTCCGTACAACCTATTTTTTCAATATATGTGTATGTATACATGATTTGTACCAGATAAATGTTTTAAGTAATTGCGACAGTGCTGCTTTTATGCAACTGGTTGGATGAGAAAATGAATTATAATTGCCATGGAAAGTGTTGCATTGGTTTTTGAGAACTCTGTGTAAATCGTTGTTTTATCATGAGGTTAATATTGGTTGTTGTGCCTCATATCCACGGGGGAAAGTGGATTCCGGGTCTTGGTCAAAGGGACCATATGTTGGCGCCCAGTACTGTTGCATCATGGTTCGTCTTTGCGTCCGAACATTGTTTATCCTGGGTAAAGGAGGGATTCTGGATCCTTGTCAGTGGGATCATATGTTGACCACAGCACACCATGAAAAGAGTTTTAGAATTGCACTTGAAGTTTAATTAATGTTGCTATGCATTCGTTTTAGAAGAGTTCTCTTGAAGCATGATTTGCTTTTATAAAGTATACATGTGTATAGTATTTTTCGTGAATTTGTTACCAGTTTTAAAACGAATAAACCATGGCATGTCTTTTTATGAGTCCCAAAACCTATTTTCGGGATATGGTATGTGTATTTACTAGGCCCCAAGCTCACTCTTTCAAATAATTTTCAGGAGATTATCTAGACGGAACCGGCACTGATGAGGGCCACGAGGATGTGTTGCGGTAGACGACTGTTAGAGGAGTTGTAGTCCTCTTAGATTATTTAATAAACCCTTGGATGGTATGCTAGTACAAAATTTGTAAATTTGAGAATTTCGGAGCTTAGATCTCCACCGGATTTAAATGATCCATGTTAGTTAGTAAATAAAGAATGTCATTGGAGATTTATTTGAGAAATTATAAGTGTGGTTTTAGAAATATTTTTAAGGAGATAGTTTTAAATTACTTGGTTATAGATTCTTGTGTACATGTTGTAATATGGCCTGGCAGAGCCCTGGGTGGATGTTCGGATGAGCCTGCGGCTGGTCACCATTCTAGCTCATGGGCTCACCTGTGGGTTCGGGTCGTGACAGAAATGGTATCAGGGAATTACGATCTTGGGATATTAGAATTTAAGTAATGATCCCGCTGGTTAGGTTATAGCATCCTAAGTGATGAATTCTGTAGCGTCGTGAAATGCTCAAAGTTGCCACGATTATGATTGGTGTTTTGACTTGCGCTTTAAAGGTTATATGAACCATTATAAGGATTGTTTTTCGTAAGGGTGAAGTTAGCTCATGATAGTGGGAGGACATATTTCTAGTTGCCAGAAGCCTAGCTCATGATAGTGTGAGGACATATTTCTAGCTAGATAGAGATTATGCAACAATATGGTTTACATGTTTGGAGTTTAGAGAGCTTGAGATTTTCAAAGGTGATGTTGTCTCTTGAGATTAGAGACGAGAAATTTGACAGAAAGTTTTCAATTGGAACTGCTAAAACGCGGCAATGTATTTCGAATGTAGTTAGTTTAAAATCTTGTGAACACATGTCTCGAATCTTGTAGTGTACTTGGAATAAGAACTAAACTTTAAATATCGAGGTCATTGGTTCTTGAGATTCTGGAACCGTTAGAACACAAGTACAATATGATAGGGTTGAGTTTGACGCTACAATTTGGAAGTAAATTGTTATCTTTAAGTATTCGTGGGCATGAAATTCGATGTAGTTTGGATAGTGTTTGCCTATTGTATTGGCTACAATAGTGGAAGCATGGTGCGTAGATGTTGTAAGAATTGTGAAATTCAAGGCCAATTTCTTATAACGGGGAAAGCTTGTAATATCCTAGTCTCAAATTAGGCATATGGTTGATTTTGATGAATATACTTGACACTTTAGGAATTGTTCATTAGGTGAGATTTTGCGGTTTAGCGACGATTTAGTTGTATGAATGGAGAAATATAGATATAGCATTTCCAGTATGGATGAGCTTGTGACTTAAGATTATTGATAATTGAGACTACGTGAATTAAAGTAGCCCGATACTTTGACGTGTTTAGCGCATATACATTGTAATCACTTGAAATTGGATATGAATTGTTGCCGACCTTGTAAATAGATGTAGGGATATTACCAATCGAGGTCTAATGAAAACGGATACTGGAGATAAGTCATGGTTAAAGAGCAATAATCTAGGGAACACTAAATTTCGAGGACAAATTTTTTTTTAAGGGTAAGAATTTTTTTTTGAGGGGAAGATAATGTAATACCCCGCACCTAGAATACATGTTACGGTGTGTCCGAAAATTTTAGTTAATTCTTTAGCGGCGATTGTGGTAATATACATTAATTAGAGTCTTTAGCGACGATTATTGCTAGCTTTATGAATTGTGACCTTTAGCGACAATTTATAATGTTCTTAAGTTGCAAAATAATGAGGTTGGGAGAATGTAACGCCCAAAACTTTTCATTTGTTGATGAAAATTTTATTTTAATCTTAACCTAAAGAGTTTGTGGTCTTTTAAGAGAAGTGGATGTAATGGTGAAAAAAACTAAGTATGAGGGGGTTGTTAGAAAGTACTAGCATTAGGGCAAACATATATAAGAGCCTTTTTAGGGGGGCCAGCCGTCGAAGAAGTCTGCCCACCTCTTTTACGTGAAAGTTAGAGAGAGAAGCAATACATAGGGTAAGACTTTTTGAAGGTAAATTCCTTTTCTTTCTTCTCAAATTTTAGCCATGTAATTGGGTTTTGTAGGTAAGATATTGTGTGTGTTTCAGAGGGTGAGATGTGGGTGTGTTTGAGAAGAAGGCTACTATAGAGCAACAGAAGAGTGAGTTGGGTTTTTTATCATGTCTCTTTTATTTAATATCCGATTGAGGTGATTTTGCACATTCTAAATACATCATTGTGTTTCCTTCAACTTTTTAGTTTTTTCAGAATCTCACGCTCGCATATCAAAAAATGACCTTAAATTCAATTCATCGTAGAAGTCCAGAATTTTTCAGTTTCTGGCAACTACTTCGATTTGTCATAGAAAAGTCATTACTCATGAATGTTTTGTAAAATTTATATTTCTAGAAACCTCAGAAAGTCTTCTTCAACTTTGTAGTTTTGAGTTTTCTAAGATTAGTAGTATTTCCGCCCCAAAATCACCATTGAATCAAACTGGTATGTCTAGAGATATGCTGTTACTATCAGCCACTTTGATTTGCTATAGAAGAGTCATTGAATTTTGTGGCTATTACATTTCTAAAAATCCCTGAAAGTCTACTTTAACTTTATAATTTTGAGTTTTCTAATGTTTTTTGCCTCAAAACGGTCAATGTACAAAACTAGCATTTGCTAAGAAATTTCTAATGTTTCTGCCTCAAAATGGTCAATATACAAAACTAGCTTTTGCTAAAAAAATGTTATTGGGCTAATTACACCTATGTCCTTGAGGTTAGGGTATAATTACAGGTAAGGACAATAGTTTGGACAAATTACACTTGTGTCCTTTGACCAAACGGAATTGCAAAAACCCTAACGGTTTTAATGAAAACACTTTATAATCCCTAAGTTGGAACCTTATTTTTTTTCTAATGCCATTACCTCATTTAAAAAAAAAACAAGATGTTTACTCTTCCAACCACCCCCCCCCCCCCCCAATTTTTGTCTCTCAGAATTTATGGCATCTGCATCATTTAGAATTTATGGTCAAAAGGACCATATGTTGGCGCCCAGTACTATTGCATCATGGTTCACCTTTGCGTCCACAACATTGTTTATCCTGGGTGGAGGAGGGATTCTGGATCCTAGTCAGTGGGATCATATGCTGACCACAGCACACCGTGAAAAGAGTTTTAGAATTGCACTTGAAGTTTGATTACTGTTGTTATGCATTCGTTTTAGAAGATTTCTCTTGAATCATGATTTGCTTTTATAAAGTATATATGTGTATAGTATTTTCCATGAATTTGTTACCAATTTTAAAACGAAGAAACCATGGCATGTCTTTTTAAGAGTCCCAAAACCTATTTTCGGTATATGGTATGTGTACTTACTGTGTAACATCCCGGAATTTTCCAGAACGTTAGACACTCAATCGATCAATTTACTAAGACAATAATCTCCTCTACCTCAATAAAATGCAACAAGCTGTCAGAGCAACTATTCGTCAATCAAACCATACTCTCAATCAACTGACATAATTGAAATACCAAATCTAAGTCTAAGAAAATTTTAAACAATAACGTTAACCCACGCAGGGGTTGTAGTGATCAACACTAACTAAGCTTAATTTAATTTCTCTCGCTGGGCTCTAATCCGTGCAGCCCATCTCAACCTAATGTTGGCTATCACCTGCAGAAAGGAAGTCAAACGAGAATGAGCTTTCGAGAGCTCGGTAAGGTCGATCAAAGACTTAAAACAATAAAAACGATTCGGGCGATTTTGCATTTAAAACCGAATACAACTTTAACACGGAGAAACAAAACGATTCAAATGATTTTCTATATACAATTAGAATGACAATTTGAAAAGTGTTTTCAAAGAAAACCACAGCATTTCAATATATACACAGGGATGAGTATCAACTCAATCCCTTAAATCAATAATTATTTTAAAACACTTTGTTGCCGAGGAAAGATGGTTTGTTGCCACGTCGAGGTGCCACAAAGGATGCAGTCTGAGTTGGCTTCCAGGTAGACAAAGTGGGAGACAACAAGGATGGAGTAAGGGCTGAGAGCAAGGCTCATCAGGCAGGTCGCGAGGGCTGGCAGCACCGCGTCAGCAGGGAGACGACGAACAGGGGCGACAGTCAACAGCCGACAGTCCGCGCCAAGGGTGCAGCGTCAATGATCCAACGCCAGGAGGTGGAATGTCTTTCTCTCACTAGGAATCCAGAGAGAATGGGTTTTAGAGAGAGAAAGTGGAAATGTCAAATGAGAGAGAGGTCCTTGAATAAGTTCAGAAATCCACTATATATAGGCACAAATATGCGCGTGTCATCAGCCGACACGTGTCGTCCTCCGGGAGTGACACGTCACCGTAGAGGGTCCCGCAGTATTGATTGTCCGTCGAATATGCCGGTCCTCGAGTTCGTGCCGCCCTGCCCTTGTAGCGTCCCTCTCCCTATCTGAGGAGACTGACCACACCGCGGTAGCATGGTCAGAGCAGCCCGTTGCCCCAGCCTCCAGTCCAAGCCCTTACTGAATCCCACGAGATGCATCATGAGACGCGCCGAGATCCTGGCAGCGGTGAGGGTTGCCCCCTCAGCCAACTGCCAGGCGTGCCGGACACGATGCCCTCTGAGGACCTGCTCCCGTCCCGGAGTGGCTCGCGGTTCATTGCTCTGGCGATATCAATGATCAATGGTAATATGAGTGCGCATGCTCACAGCTCGATACCCAGAGTCCGTGGCGGTGGGTCCTCGTGCCGGAACACTACGAGCGGAGCCCTCCCGAAGCCTGTCGGTTGATTGTGAGGGCGAGGGCCGGAGCCCACGGTTGATTGAGCCGGCGAGGGCATTAGGTTTGCGAGCCCATCCCGGATGCGAGGGCTGAAGCCCCGTCACTTTGATTGAGACGGCGATGGCTATAAGGCTGTGAGCCCATCCCGGATGCGGGGGCCGTAGCCCCGTCGCTTTGATTGAGACGGCGATGGCTATAAGGTTGAGAGCCCATCCCGGATGCGAGGGCCGGAGCCCCGTCGCTTTGATTGAGACGGCGACAATGAGCGTCGCGCTACTGAAGATAGCGGGTGAGTGTTGTTGGAGCGAGAAGCCAGTGTCGTACAGCAGGTTCCCCCCCCCAAGGGGCAAAGGAGGCCGACCCCCTTTCCCTTTCACCAAGGAGGGTGGCCAACCCCCTTAGGGTGGCCGATCCCCTGCAAGGATGGTGGCTGACCCCCTTGGGGTGGCCAACCCCCCTTGGGGTGGCCGGCCCCCCTGGGGTGGCCGACCCCCTAACCAAGTGGGTGGCCGACCCCCCTTGCAAGGATAGTGGCCGACCCCCCTCTAAAAAGGGTGGCCGAGCCCCTTCCTTAGGGTGTGGCCGACCCCCTTTCTCAGGGGGTGGCCGACCCCTTTCTCAGGGGGTGGCCAACCCCTCGGGGGGAGGCACACCTTCGATCGCCGTTCGGATGCTCGAGGCTGAGCGTTCTGACCGAGCAATGATGTTGAGCGATGTTGACCGCCAGACGGGTGACGTGTCGTGCCACTGGGATCTCTTAGCGGGCCCCGGGGTGCGGTCCGAATAGGTTGTGAACATAAGCCCCTGCGTGCGGGGTGCGCGGAGGGGCGACCCGAGCGGGCGCCGTATGCAAAAACGGTGTTGGATGCGCTCGGGGAGCGAAGCATGATTAATGCGAAACGATAATAAAAAAAGGGGGGGTGTGGGTGAGCGAAAACACATGGATGCCGGAGGAAAAAATGAGCAGGAAGAAAAAAACTGAGATGGGTGGTTGAGATTGAAAGGTGGCCTACCCCTATAAATAGTGAAGATGGGAAGAGGTTGTGCACAAGAGCCCATTTGAATATTTTTAGCAAAGAGGAGAGTGAAGAGGCGAAATGGCGAGAGAAGGGAAACAAGTGGCTGAGGGGTCGTCGGGGGATGCGGGTCGGCAGGGCTAAGGGGTCGGCGGAGATGGGGAAGGAAAGAAGAGGGGAAGGGGGAGAAGGGAAGAAAGAGGAGAAAGAGGAGGGGTTCGGCGGGGAGAGGGGGCTCGTCGGAGGGAGGGGGGTCGGCCGCGAGGGGGTTGGCCACTACAGGTGGGTTGGCCACTACAGGTGGGTCGGCCAATGCGGGGGAGAGAAGGGGAGAACGGAGGGAGGAAAGGGATAAGAGAGGAGGGGGGTCGACCGCACGAGGTGGCTCGGCCACCCGAGGGGGGTCGGCCACCCATGGGAGCTCGGCCGATCATGAAAGCTCGGGGGGAGCTGCTGCTGGGGGGAAGAGAAAGGGAAAGACACCGAGAGGAGAAGGGGTCAGCGGGGACTGGGGGGTCGGCGGTCCCTAGAGGGTCGGCAGGCTCTAGAGGGTCGGTGGGAGCAGGGGGGTCGACGGGTGCAGAAGGATCGGCGGGGCCAAGGCCACACCTACCGAGCCAGCGCTCGCTCTGAAAAAGCTGAAGCAGAAGGTGGTGACAATACCGCGAAGTGGTGGGGCAAGCGTGGGGCGACCACCGCGAGTTGTGACGACAGAGCCAATGCCGGCGCCACCGACATATGTTGAGGCCGCAACTACGCCCGGTGGGGAGACGGGGTTACCGCTGGAGTTTGACAATGCGTTGGTGAGAACATTTGATGCGGAGCCGGACAAGACGAACACGCTGTTGAGGGTGAAGGGGGTAGTGCCAGCCGTACCTGACCGGAAGTTATGGAGGGAGCTGGCCATCCGGGTGGCTGATGGTGCGTTCACGGTGTCGTGGAGTGGGGCGTCGATGGGCGAGGAGTCTCGAGTGCCGTCACCATATGTACGGGTGACGAGCTGGGAGGATGCGCCCGTGTCGTCGCTGAGGTATGTGTCAGGGCTGTTGGTGGAGTGGGAGGATATACCCTGGGCACCTGTGGTGTTCAAGGGCCATGGTGCGATGCCGCTCGGATAGGACTTCTAGTGTCGGCATATGTTAGAGACGCCGCGGTGCGATGCATTGTTGCAGACGTTGGGGTTGTGGCCGACGGTGGACATTTCGGGGAGGGGGCTGGAGCTGTATAGGGATACACCCGGGATGGCCCTGTTGCTGTCGAGGTGGAGTGCGCAGACTCATACGTTCATGACAGAGTTTGGAGAGATCGGGCCCACGCTGTTGGATGTGATGATGCTGACGGGGCTACCGATGCATGGAGAGCTGGATGCGCGGGTGACACGACTTACTGTGATGAGCGTGTGTTGCAGACGCAGTTGCTCGACATGTTATCGGAGACCAGGAATCATCGGAAGGGGAAGTTCGGCGGGTGGCTCCGATTGTTCTACGGTACGCCGCAGGCGAGGTCGGGGCAGAGAGTGGGTGGTGCTGCTTACTTTGTGATGGGGCCGTATCACAAGGATGAGCGATATGAGATGGTGGCCTTCTTGAAGATGTTCCTGTCGAGGTGAGTTGTATTTTTCATTGTTTATACGCGTGCTTGTGCAACTTTGTGTGATGCCTGATATAATGAGTTGCTGTTGGTTCGCAGATTCGTGTTTAAGGGGATGCCGGAGGATGGCGTGTCTCCGAGGGTGATTCCTTTGGCTATTCGGATGGCGCAGGGGAAGCGCGCCGGGTTGGCTCCCGTGTATCTGGGCACCATGTTCTCGCAGCTGGATCAGTTTGTGAATGATGTGAAACGGTCGCATGGACGGTATCAGATGGCGACATACGTAGATTGGATGTTCCTGCAGAGATACCTATATGAGTGTTTCCCGGATTATTGGCCGGCAGACTACCCGCGTGAGCATCCAATTCTGAGGATGAGGACGGTGACGCACGGAGGCAGGTCACGGGAGGTGGCACTGTGGTGTAGCGGGTCGCGGGCGTTTGCGTGGGCGGGGATCAAGAGGCCTGATTGTCCGCTGTCACGGCTGCTAGATTCGCGTGAGGCATTCTTGACACGGCCGTACAGGGATATGCATGCTTCGTATGGAGTACCCCCCTGGTTGCACGGACAGGAAGTGATGAGAGATTTGACCAGGAAGGGGCCTTGGCGCCGGCAGATGTTGGGTTGTTGGTATCGTATTTCCCGGGGTGGCTGCCAGTGATGACGGATGATGGTGGGAAGCCCGCGGAGAACCTGTACTTGGTACGTTATTGCCCGGACCGGCTGTCGCGGTCGTTTGGTTATGACTTGGAGCCGCCGTGTGGGTACCGTGGCCCGTGGAGTGTGACGACCGCGTTTGGGTACACGCGGTATGACAGGGTCCGTGATTGGCCGACACCGGTGACGGAGTGGAGACGGCCAGGGATATCAGTTACGGGGGCAGTGACTGTGGTGTATGCCCAGTGGTGGGAGGAGCTACGGGCGAGTTGGGCGGGGTAGTTGGCGCAGCCGTCGGGCACACGTCGCTTGGTGGATGTGTTTGCTTGTGACAGGGCGTTGAGCTTGATTTCGACGACAGCTACGAGGCAGGCTGGCATGTTGGCGTTACTGTCCGGGCATGCGGCTGGAGGCCCTGGGAGAGATTCAGATGAGGAGGTGGCGGCAGAGAAGGGTGAGGGATCCGAGGAGGATGCCCCGGAGGAGGACCATGGGGATGAGCCAGTGGTGGTGGCACCGCGAGTGCCAGGGGCCAGTAAGGGGCCGCTTTCGGTGCTTCGGGTGGGTATGATGGAGAGTGCTCGACAGGCTAGTGCAGGCGCTTCGGGCTCACGGTTGACAGGGTCGAAGAGGCCGCGAGAGGCATCAGAGGAGTCGGCGATTGAGGTAAGCCTTATGATAACGATTTTTTGATTAAGTCATGCTTGCCGGTATTTGTAAGAAAAAAACTTACGTACTGACGATTCTTTTGACAGGAATATAAGGAGCAGGCGGCGGAGGAAGGCGGTGATGCAGGTGTGATCACCGATGTGGAGGAGGATGAGGCAGTTGAGGTGGATGAGCCGGCGAGCTGGGATAAGCCGGCGGTGGCTGGTACATCGGGGGCTGGCGTGAGCGGTCGGGTGAGTCCGCTGCCGAGTGCCGGGGGAAGAGTGGAGGATGTGTACGGTGGTCCAGTTGATGAGTCGCTGATGTTTGATGCGAGCAGCTACTGGTGGCCAAGGGTGGCGACGGAGGCTGCTGTGGGTGAACGGGAGGAGCCGGTGGAGTTGGAGCTGTGGTGGTAGTCTCGGTGCCGGTTCAGGAGGTGGAGATTCCGGTGCGGCCAGTGCAGTCTGTTGCGGTGGTGTCGTCGGGATCGGCTGCTGAGGCGAGTGCGATGTTGATGGCGATGCACTCGATGACCGTCGGTGTTCAGGTCGCAGGAGGAGTGCGGGAGAGGCCTGTGGGGGTGGCGAGCGGCATAGCTGGCGAGACGAGTAGGGGATCGTCGAGCGGCCAGGCTGACGTGATAACATGGGAGAACCTCCAGTTGCCGTCTGAGACAGTGCGCATGTTGGAGCTGGTGAAGGTGGCGTACCCACTGACGTTTGAGGGGGTGACCGTGGAGAACCCAGTTTTGCAGAGATAGGTGTACGCGGGGTTCGTGGAATGGGTGCTGCCTTTGGCGAGTGTTCCCGCGGTGGACTGGACGACATGGTTCATCGAGCGTTCGTTGACAGAGTTCGCGCCGTTCACCTCGCTAGGCGTGCAGCTAGACTGGCTGGCCGAGTTCTTGAGATCACGGAGCGATGGTGGTGTTGTGAGCGAGAGGATGGCCTTGGTGCGCATGGAGGAGGTGTTGCTCGAGAGGCGGCGCACAGGGTTGGAGGTGGAGCGGTCAAAGATCAACGGAGAGTTGGTCGTGATCGACGGAGAGGTGGCAGAGATTGAGAGGCAGCTGTCTGACTTGCAGAGACGTCTGAGTGATCTCCAGAGGCGACGGGCGGATGTGGAGGTGCGAGAGGCCGAGCGTCTGAGGCGACAGGCCGAGTTCGAGGCAGGATGGTCGGCACTGCAGGTTCAGTGCCAGACGTTACAGGCATGGAGTTCCCATCCAGTGGCAGCCTTATTATCTAGTTTTCTGTAGGTTTATCATAGATTTGATGTCTAGGCAGTGCCCGATAGTGGCCAACAACTTCTTATGCATTTATATATATCTTGCTGGTACATGAAGTGTAATTGCATGCTACCTTGTTAATATTTTTCGTGGATGTATGGTACGATCGTTGTATGTTGCGACGGTGTGTGGCGTCAATTGGGTGTCTGTTGGTGTTCCCCCCCTCCCCTATTCTTTTTCTTTTGTCGAGGACAAATACTTTAATGACCAGAAACGGATACAAAAGTATAGACGAAGCATAGATGTATGTAGTGAAAGGACTGTATATTGATGATGCCCGGATCAAAGAAATGCCATTACACAAAAGGAACTCGGGATAAGTAACAAAAAAGTACAAGCAAGTACATGTGTGAATATACACAAAATGCCACATTGAGTATGCTGAACTACAAGAGGTGGATCGGGGGGGGGGGGGGAACAAGCTGCAAACTGATCATGCGTTGTACTTCTTTAGGTAGCGACCGTTTATAGGTGCGGTAAGCTGTCTGTCATCTGGATTAAGCAGGAGGTAGGAGCCGTTACTTCTGGCTGTATGTATCTCAAATGGCCCCTCCCAATTGGGTGTGAACTTAGGAGCCGACAGGTTGGCCCGTACATGCTTAGCTGCTTTGAGGACAAGGTCGCCTTCCGTGAATGAGCGAGGTTTGACAGTCTTTCCGTAGGCGCTGACAAGTTTTTCATGATATTTCTTCATTCGACGTGTGGCGTTGGCCCTTTTTTCATCAAGGCCCTCGAGTGCCGCCATTCGGGTTTTTTCTTCCTCGAGACCGCTATTGAGGGATAGTCGTGCCGAGGAGACTGCAACCTCGGCAGGAACTACACATTCGTTCCCGTAGACGAGAGAGAAGGGCGTGGCCTTCATGGCTGTGTGTCTGGAAGTTCGGTAAGCCCAAAGGGCATGGCTTAGCTTTTCAGACAAGGAGTTGTTTACGTCATGGACCATGCGTGACAAGACGCGCAATAGAGTTTTGTTGGAAGCTTCAGCTTGACCGTTGCCTTGCGGGTAATACGGAGTTGATGTGGCGTGATTGATGTCGTCCGCTTCCGTAAGAGTCCGAACATCCCGATTGATGAATGGTGTGCCGTTGTCGGAGATAATACACCGTGGGATGCCGAAGCGACATATGATGTGATCGGGCAAAAAGTTGGCGATGGCGCCCCCCGTGGCTTTTCGTAGGGGTATGGCTTCGACCCACTTTGTGAAACGCTCTGTCGCGACCATGATCCAAATGTGACCCTTCGATGGCGGATGTATAGGACCGATAAGGTCAAGAGCCCAAGAATGAAACGACCAAGGGGCCACGATCATACGAAGGTCGGACGCTAGCATGTGTATTCTGTTGGCATGTCTCTGGCAGGGTTGGCAGTGTCGGACATGAGAGATTGCGTCAGATTCCATAGTCTGCCAGTAGTACCCCAACCTGAGCAGTTCTGCATACAATTTCTGGGAGCCCTGATGCTTACCACAAGCACCGTTGTGCACTTCATTGAGCACCTCGATTGCTTGGGCACCTTGCAAACATCGCAGGGTGCGCCCCGAAAATCCCTTGCGAAACAACTCGCCTTCCGTCTCGAAATACTTGACCGACTTACGCTTGATAGATCGTGCTGAGCTGCGGTCAGATGGCAGTAGTCCATGGGATAGATACTGTAGGAAAGGCTGGCGCCAGTCACCCTCAATATTGACAACAAGAGCTTCCGTACTGTCTGGTGCATATAGACATTCCGAACAACCCTGCTGTATATCCGAAGCATCCTATGCCATGGATGGCCAAAAGAGACCCATCTGCTGGAGACGACGGTATAGTGGCTGTCCGTCGAGACCGCAACACTTTTGATGTCCATATTGCAACTTGTGTTTTGCTTCTGTCGGGGCCAAACATCGGGCCAAAGTTCCTCCGGGACATCGCCTGTACAAGACGTCTCCCAACATCAAAAAATTTATGAGGGTGGAGACGGAAGCGAGTGACGGTGCCCTAAGCTGGTCGACGATCGACTGCCTCCAATCATCGTTCGTAGTGTCCTTCGGTACCAAGTTCAACGTTGTGCATGGTGTTGTTCTTTTGATAACGGTTAGCATGCGCTGTTCACCATCAATGTCTATTTTGGACGCGATCGTGGCTAAGCTGTCCGCATGTCGATTGTGGCACCTGTTGTGATGTTCATATTGGACATGGCCAAGCCGTCCCTCCAAGTGTTGTACTAGGGCACGATAAGGTGCCAAGGCTGGCTCTTTGACCGCGAACTCCCCGTCGGCCTGCTTCATGATCAAGTTGGAGTCCCCCTTTATACATAATGACTTAGCCCCCATGCTGATGGCCAGCATGAGACCGATGACGAGGGCCTCGTATTCAGCTTCGTTGTTAGACACCGAAAATGAAAGCTTGAAGGATAGGGATGTGGTGACACCTTCTGGGTCCCGAAGAACAATGCCGGCACCTCCTTGCCGAAGGGGAGCTCCATTGGGACCTTTGCTAGTGGCTGAGCCGTCGAACTCAAGCGTCCATAATTCATCGATGCCAGAAAACAAAGCCGTTTCTTCCCTCGGCAGTTGATGTGAGGTTGGTTCATATTGTTGGCGCGAGAAGAAGGCCAGGAGGTCCACGAGTGCTTGGCTTCGTAAAGCCGTAGGATTCTTGATGGATAGGCCGAACTCGGCCAATAGTAGCAACCAACGAGTAAGTCGACCAGACAGGGCGGGGCGCGTGAGCATGTATCGTAATGGGTCGGCCTTAGTGACAAGTGTAATCTGGTGTGACAGGAAATAATGCCTGAATTTCTACGAGGCATAGACCAAGGCGAAGAAATGTTTTTTGAGTTCAGAATAGTTGGCCTCGGGTCCCCTGATCGACCGACTGAGATAATAAACCGGGCGCTCCACTCCATCCACTTCTTGAGCAAGTAACGCCCCTATGGACCTGGGCGTGGAGGTTAGGTAGAGCAAGAGCGGTAGGCCTCGTTGTGGCACGACCATGGTCTGCGGTGACACAAGGACCGCCTTGATTCGTTCAAATGCTTGCTGTTGGGGCGCACCCCAATCCCACGGCGCACTCTTGCGCGTCAAGTGCTGGAAGGGCATGATAAGCTCGGCCAAGGCAGGGATAAACCTACGGAGATAAGAAACCTTACCGAGGAAGCTTTTTAACTGCTTGGTGTTTTTGGGTGGTGGCATCTCTCGGATGGAGGCGGCTTTGGAGGGGTCAACGTCGATGCCCTGTCGACTGACCAAAAAGCAGAGGAATTTGCCGGATGAAACTCCGAAGGCACATTTGAGCGGGTTCATCCGCATGTTGTATTGGCGGCACCGGTCGAAGACTGCTCGAAGGTCCGTAAGATGCTCGCTTTCCTTTTTGGACTTGATAATGAGATCGTCAACATAGTCTTCCACTGTGCGGTGTATCATGTCATGGAAGATAGCTGTCATGGCCCTCTGATAGGTAGCACCCGCATTCTTGAGACCGAAGGGCATGACCTTCCAACAAAAGTTACCCATTGGGGTTCGGAAAGCTGTCTTGGCACAGTCATCTGGGTTCATTCGAATCGGGTTGTAGCCGGCAAAGCCGTCCATGAAAGACAAAGTCTTGTGTCTGGCGGCAGCTTCCGTGAGCATGTCAATGTTGGGCAGTGGGAATTCATCTTTAGGGCAAGCCTTATTCAGATCGCGGAAGTCAATACAGATGCGGACCTGTCCACTCTTCTTTTGCACAGGAACAACATTGGCCAACCAGATAGGATGAGTGATGGGTTCGATGAAGCCAACCTGCAGAAATCGTTCGATCTCTTGCTTGATCTTTATTTCAAGTTCGGGGCAGAAGGACCGCGAATGCTGTCGAACCGGGCTGAACCCGTTAGCAATGTTGAGCTGGTGCGTTACCAAGGCAGGATCTAATCCGGGCATTTCATTGTAACTCCATGCCAACACGTCGCGATATTCGCGGAGGAGGGTAACCAGTCCCTCTCTTTGGCCCGGGGCGAGTTTCGTGCCAATGTAGGTCTGTCGAGGTTCCTCGCCCGGATCAGCCAGGTTAATTTCTTCAAGATCTTCGGCCTGCGGTCGAGGGCCGTCTTCATAGCAGGGCGGGGCAGCGCCCGGGGTGAGCTCGTTATCTGGCGGACAATGCTCGGCCGTACAACACCATTCTGTCTTCGCAGGTAGGTCGGGGTCGAGGCGGTCAGACGATGGACCCCCCAAAGCCCCCGGACGTCGTCATAACTGGTAGATCACCCTTCCGTCTTTAACAACGCACTGGAAAGCGGCTTCAAACTTGTGTTTCTTATACTTGGGGGACGAAGGCGGGGAGTTGGCCGTGGCAGTAGATGGCACTGCCAAGGTTGATGCTTTGCCTCCGTTGCGTTTCTTGGACTTAGACTTGGACTTGGCGGGCTTGTTCCCACATAGCTCATCCCAATCTGGTAGTTTGGTGGAGTGGATGTGAGTAGCATTCTCACTATCTGCAGCAAGTTTGGTGAAGAAGGAGGCCTCGGCGAAGTAAGACTCGGCACATTCGAAAGGGGCCATGGTGGCGGGGATGGTTACTGCTACCTCATGTCCTGCAGGACCGGCCACCAGTTTCACACACTGGTGGTACGTCGAGGGAATAGCCTTGTTGGCATGAATCCAAGGTCGCCCAAGTAGGAGATGGAATGAGGACTCACTGTCAATTACATGAAATGTAGTGTCACGACGGACAGTTCCGACCATAAGGTCGACGGTGATGTGGCCAAGGGTAGCCTGGGGGCCCTGTCCAAAGCCAATGATTTTGATGGGGTCACGAATGATCTTTCTTGGTGGTATGCCGACCTGCTGCAAAATGATGAGAGGGATGATGTTGATCGAGGCGCCGCAATCTACCAAGGCGCGGTGGAAGCCGGTGCCGTTAACAGTGCACTCGAGGTATAGTGGCCGGTTGTGGTGCTCAACTGTTGGCGAGTAGTCGTCCGAAAATATAAATGCAGTGGAAGGGACATGTCTGAGCTTGGCCTGGGCAGCGAAGCATTCGTGCCCGAGGCCCGTGGTGATCTCGATCAAGCAATCCGAGAGATAAGTTCGTGCTGCGGGTGAAAACCCCATTTCATCAAAGAAGGCTTTGATCTTCGTCATTTGTCCAGCCGAGGACACTGGCTGGGACCAGATGGTACACAAGTTGTAACCACAGGCAAGACTTCCGCCAAAGCTTCGGGGACAAGTGGCTCGACATAGTCGGTAGCAATCATGAGCACCTGATGCTCGTGGTTGTTGTTGTCATGGTTCGGGTACAGCTCTTTCCGTACATCGCGATTCTTTCGCAACTGCAGGTTGCCCGACGCGATCTTCCTTGCAAAGATGGATCGCAATGCATTGTAATTCTTGAGAGAGTGGCCAAGGGCTTGGTGGTAGGGTCAGTAGTTGGGCCTGGTTCTTTCTTCGTCTGTGATGGGGACCCACACAGGTGGCAGCCGAAAGTTGTTGTCATTGACAACCCATTATGTCAAGAGTTGTTTCACCGCATTCAAATCACACGGAAAAGCAGGCGGAGTCTCCTGTTGTCGCCGTTTATCGGAGCGTTGATCCCTATCCGGGAACTGACGCTTAAAGTCGGTGTAACTACTGACGTTGCTATTGTTAATGCTGGTGCTGTTGGGCTAGGTGCTAGATGTGTCTGCCAAGGCCAGCAGTGCATTATGTGGTCGAGGCCTCCATGGTTTAACGGGCCCGACCGTCTCGTAAGTACGACGTGCCGCTTCTTTAAGATGTCCCCATGACTTCAACTGAAAGTTCTCGAGGTGCACCCGGTAGACATCATTCATATTCTTGATGCATATGGGCACCAACGTCTCATCCTTACTGAAGTCTGTACACTCGAGACACTTAAGATGAAAACGGTGCACATATTTGGTCAAGTCTTCGCCGGGGGCCTGGCGGATGCTGGCGATGTCAACTATGGTGACGCGCTCGGCTTCATAGTGAAATTTGCCCATGAAGAGTTGGACCATCTCATTCCATGAATGGACTGTCCTCGCAGGGATTTGATGGTACCAAGTATAGGCCAGGCCCGTGAGGGACTTGTGAAACTCCCTCAATTTCAAACTATCGCCTGGTCTGTACTGCTCCAACAAACCGGTGAATCTGATCAAGTGCTCACGGGCGTTGCCTTCACGTCCGTTAAAGAGCACGAAAGAGGGTTGCTTGTACTTGAGTGGATAGGGGATGATGGTTATCTCGTCAGCGTACGGCGCGTGGCCCGTCAATTGGTCCGACGATAGGGGATGATGGTTATTGTCCTAAATCCTACATTAGGCCCGGGGATCCCTTAAGTCTAATGTTCTTAGAGAGTGGCTGAAATCTAGCAAAAAGAAAAATTCAATTTAATTCAGGCATTCCATCAAACACTTTGTGGGCGCTTTGTCTAGAGATTTATCTTTTGGCTATCTTTTTAGAGTTTGCGTGCGCCTTCAATTATAGCATGCGATTGCCTTTTTTAAATCCTAACTGGCATGCTCTAGCTATGCCAAAGTATAATGATATTGAGTATAAGCTAGAATTAAAGGAGAGTAGCATGAATCTTTACCTTGTTGGTGAAAAAAGAATTGGACATATGCATTACTTGGACAAACATCACGTTGCTACGATCATCATCTCGAGTGGTGGGATGATATTGCACCACCCTCCCAATTTGGCGACCTCCTTCATGACTGCATTGTATCCTTTCGATCTCCGTTGATGTTTGGGGCATGGTTTGGTTTTTAATTTGATGAATTACCATCTTGAAAGTGGTTGAATATGGTCGAATTGAAGGCTCCTAAACTTTATATCTCAAGAAGTAGAAGACAACTAGGAGAAGAGTCTAGGTTTGAATCATAATTTAGAGTGGGTCTACATTTGTTTCTGGGCAAGAGAACAGGCCGACTTATTTATGCTTGAGACATCCACCTGGTTAACCGGCCGTTGGTGTGATTAATTATTTTATTAAATATACAGGTCGGTTCCAGCGAAAATTGTCTGTTGTATAGAGTAGAACCAGTCGGAAAGTCCCAAAAAGAAATGGTTGAAAATTTTAAATACTTTTGAATGGAAGAAGAAACTGTTGAGAATTTTGAAAGAAGAAGCAAGTGTGGCCTTAGACTTTTCGATCGAGTATCATGTTGTTCTTGACTGGAGAAGAAGTTGACCTATGTTGTTCGATGTCACTCAACAACCAACTGCCCTCGGGTTTTGTTGACTTTGACTTTGAATGATTTCTTCGCAACTATCCACTTTGTTTATAAGCGACCTGCCGCTTTTATGCATTGTTGGCTCCATCTCTTAGATATAAGTTTCTGGTGTTATTAAGCAACATGTCTCTTTCATGCTTTTTTGGCTCCGACTATTAGGTTTACCATTTCACGTATGTCTATACGGCCAACAAAATCGATGGGTTGGCTCCGATATCTAGATATATGTCCTCTTTGTGGCTAAGCGACCAACACGAACGATATGCTAGCTTTAGCACTTAGTCATGGGTTTTTCGTACTCCTAGACTACCATCACGATCGATATGTTGGCTCCGACAATGCATACTTTGTCTGGTGACCAACACAATCAATCTGTTGACTCTGGCACCAGGAAAGTTGGTTTCCAGCATACCTAGATGACCAAAATGAGCAATTTTTTGGCTTCGATATCTAGATATGCTTATTTCTTTGTATTTAGACGACCAATCATTTTTACTCGTTGGCTCCGACTCTTAGATATAATCCCCGGTGTTCTTAAGCAACCATCAGCTCTTACGCATTGTTGGCTCTAGTTCTTAAGTTTGCCATTTTTTTGTTAAATGATCAATTGAGCAGCCGCTTTCAAGCATTAGTTAGCTTCGACTATTAATCATATACCCCAGTACCCCTAGACGACCAGCCACTGCTGTTTGGTACTATTGGCTCTGGCATATAGAGGTGCGCCCCTTGTCTGGCGACCAACAACTTTTACGTGTTTTTGGCTCCGGCCTTAGATGAAGTTTATTCGCCCTTGCTTTAGTATTCCTAGATGACAAACCACTATCGTTTGGTATTGTTAGCTCCATGACCTAGGGATGCTCCCTTTGTCTTGTAACAACTACTTTCATGTGTTATTGGTTCCGGCTCCAGATAAAGTTCAATCACAGTTACTTTTGGATGTTGCTCGACGACCAACCACTTCCATGCATTTTTCGCTCTAGCTTCGAGCGACATCGCTTTTCCAAACTACGTTGGTCTGATTCCCTTTTCAATGATACGTTGGAAACCTCACAAAGGTCCAACCCAATCAAATGAATGACTCAGTCCAGTTAGGGTCTTGATGACTAAGTGGTCCAGTCCGATCAACAATTTAGTAATTGGTCCAATTATTTGATTTTAACCTAATTTTAGATAGAGAGACTTTGGCTTGATTTAAAGTTGATTTAGGATTGATTTTCGAAATCGGGTGTGTCCTTGATTTAGAGATTTGACTTAGGATTGATTCTGATTGCTTCCCAAAATTTGATATATCTCGTATGGTTTTAAGATATTTTTATCTGAATTTAGGGTACTTATCCCCCAAATTTGGGATAGAATCATATCTAGTTGAGGGTTAGACTTGGTCGATCTTCTATGAACCGCTAGTAGGTCTTTTTATTTGGGAAAAACATGCTAGTAAGAAGACTTTTTTGGACCTTTTAATTTAGTTTGGATATTATCCTTTGTTAGAAGGATATGCAAGGAAAAAGTCAACTTTCCATTTTGTCAACCTCCAGACCTCTATAAATAGATCCATCATGATACAAAAAGGAGGACCGGTAATGGACCTTTTAATTTAGTTTGGATATTATCCTAAGTTTTAGATTAGTTTCGGTTTTGTTTTATGCATGTTTATGGAGGGATAACTAAATCCCATCTAAAAAAAAATATTTTGTAGCGGAAAGAAGTAAACCATGCCTTAATAACCACATATTACATGGCGGTAAACCATACATGTAATTTGGTCGTACCTTGACGTTCTTGTAACAACTTGATGAATCGTTTGATGTTGATCTAACACCAACTAGCCTTCCTTTCTATGACCTTACGTCGAATCCGAGTGTGGGCTCTTGCAATTCTCCAATCTAAGCCTCTAGAAAATAATTCTAAGCTATTGAGAGTATATTATGGAGAGGAAAAGACAAGGAGAGCACAACCAAAAGCGGAGAGGGAGAGAGAGCCGTTTATGAGGGGTGTACAGATGGCCTTGGGAATCTGCCCCACTTGTGGAGAGTCCTTTCTTTTATTAGGTTACTCTTATCTCGTCAAGGCTTCCATTAACATTAAGATTCAAGTGTGGGATAGCAAAGGGACTTGTAGGCTTTTCAATTCCAGATTTAAAAGGTCCCAATTGCTTCTAATAGCTCATAGATCAAGGGCTAGTACCAATTCAGTCTATTACATAATTTTAGTAGAAACTCTAAAAATCAAAATAAATGAAGTCAAGGACTATCAAATTACAGCTTTAACCATACTAACTAATCAATGCAACTTTGCTCCTCCATAGATATTCGTTATTATCATTGGGGGCCTTGAACTACTATGCTCCCTTAGTAATTACATCTTAGTCCATATGTCTCATGATAATAATCTCTATAACCGTTAAATTGATTTAAAAAATAAATGAGTTTTAATAACCGCTATAAATACCTTACTCAAAGACGTGGCTATGATTCGATTCATAATGATGAACATTATTATATCATTATATGGGAATATCCATATATGTGGATGTCATATGTCATATAAGAATATATGTTCTCATTATACATTAAACAGAATCCCAACATACTGAGCTATTGATACCCAATGTATCTTACTTGTAGGTACATCAAAGCTTTCGCTTAATGACTCTGAGAATACTACATCTTATATATGATTAAGAACAATGCATAATAATAGTTGTAGAGATTATTTATAAAGTCAGAGTAAATTAACTATAAATAATCTGAGGTAGTTCCTGTCCAATACAGACACCATACTAGCATGCAGAATGACCAAGATAAACATTATCATCTTTGCATACTACAATGTACTAGATGGTTGTCCAGTTCTATCTAACATTCTGAAAAATTATTTATTTGTATTTTATCATGATCATTATCTATCTATGTATGCACTGGAAATGGGGTACCTAATCTATCCCATTCACCATGATCATAAATGTATAATAGTGGACACATACACATTTTCATTATAAAGCATGAAAACATCATTAATAAGTAGGGATGAAAATACTCAAATGATGAATGAAAACCACATTTGTATGAAATAGACAAATATGTCAATGCATGAGATTGGTTCTAAGGCTCAATCCCAACAATCTTCCACTAGTCTTAAACCTAACCACAAACGTATCTAATACCCATCCCTTTAACATGAGAGTCATGAGTCTTCAATGGCAATGGCTTACTATATGGCTTCGCCAGATTCTCCTCGGATGCAATCTTATAGTCTGTCAAGTCCCCACGCTTACCAACTCTCTGACAAGATGATACTTACACCCGATGTGCTTCCTTTTTTTTTATGATTTGTGGGTTCTTTTGATTTTTCAATTGCTCCAGTGTTATGACATGATGAGAAAAATAAGAGATTACATCGTAAGCACTATCTCGAGTTCTACTAAGAACTTCTTGAGCCAAACCGCTTCCTTTGCCGCCTCTAATACTGGGATATATTCAGCTTCCATGACAGAATGAGCAATACAAGATTGCTTGATACTTCTCCAACCTATGGATCCAACTCTTGAAGTATAAACATATCCAGATTTGGATTCTTTGGAATCCACATAAGTCTGGAAGTCTGAATCTGTACAACCCACCAGAAGTAGGTCATCATTGCGGTAGATAAGCATATATTCCCACTTCTGCAAAGATACTTGAATATGTGCTTTAATGCAGTCTAATGAGACTCTCTTAGGTTAAACTGATAGCTGCTAACCATGTCAATTGCATAAGAAATATCTGGTCTAGTGTAAAACATTGTGTACATGAGGCTTCCTACTACTGAGGCATAAAGAATTGCCTTCATGCATGTAACTTCCTCAGGCATCTTGCGACTTTGATCTTTGGAAAGTGCAATGCCATGTCTGAAAGGAATAAGACCCTTTTGGAGTCTTGCATGGCAAGCTTGATCAGAATCTTATTTATATATGCAACCTAGGATAAGCCTATAATTCTATTCTTTCGATCACGTAAAAGCTTGATACCTCGAATGTAGCTCGTATCTCTCAAGTCCTTTATATCAAAATAATTAGACAATCAAGCTTTAACTGATGATAACACTCCTATATCATTCCGATTTATTAGATCCCATCAATCTACAAATTAGAAACACCACCGTGCTTCCTTTAAATCTATTGTTGCACACAGGGTTCATCTGGATTTTGATTAAAACAAAATGATTTGATTTCACGATAAAAGTGGATGTTCCATGATCTAGATGCTTTGTAACGCCCCGAAAATCCGAAACGTTAATCACTCACTCGATCAATTACACTAAGACAATAATATATTCACAATTAAAATGGACAACCATCATCAAAGAAACTAAACCGTCAAGCAAACCATACTCTTAGTAGACTGTCATAAATTGAACATAAAATCTAAGTCCGAAAATTTTAAATAACAATATTCACCCACACACACCCACACAGTTTTCACGCACACACACAAGTTACACATAACGCATACACACTCACGGTAGTGCGCTCTCTCTATCTCCTTATATCTCTCCTTTTTCCACATTTCTCTTCTGCTCTCTCTCTCTTGCACGCTCTCTCTCTATGTTGTACCCTCTCTCTCTTTCTCTGACTTTGTACCCAAAATCTCTCTTCCTTTCTCTTTCTTCATCTCTTTTTCTGCCTTTTATTTAGTTGTAACCGAAATGGGATTTAAAATCCCAATTGCTCAAGTTTTGGTCTGTTTCTCTCGAATGTTCCCTCTTTAATTTAGCTTTCCGAAATAAAGAGTTGACTAACTAAAAATATTCAGATTATTATTATTCAGTAACGCTAATAAAAATTAAATCTTCAAGTAACCCCTTTAACTATCATAAATTGCCTATTGTACCCCGCTTCAAAAATTGTCGCTAAAGGTTTCCAAAAAATTGCTCACTCTAATCGTCACTAAAGACCTAAATCAATATCACTTATAACTACTATCTTTAAATTATAACTTATGGTTTCTAAAAATTTTGCTAAGGATCATAATTTATAATGTTCACCAATTTGTCATTAAAAGTCCAATAAATAATCAGCTATAATTTTTTTTTAACCATAAAACTAGCCTCAGGTTTGGGGTGCTACATTCGCCCCCACATATAAAACTTTCGTCCTTGAAATTGAACGCACTTGAGATTGTTGTCCTCGAAATATATAGCCAATTCCAATAAGCACTTACACATCAATGCCTCATACCAAACGATGTAACCACCATGCTTTCGCTGCCCACTCTGATATCTAGCCACTAGTACGGTTCAACTAAGGTATTAAAGTTTTCTTTAACCTTCTTGTCGGAACTTAATATTTCCCTCACATGCTTCTAATGTCTACAGAATCATCAACCTATGCTCTGATACTAACTGTAACACCCCGAAAATCCAGAACATTAATCACTCACTCGATCAGTTACACTAAGACAATAATATCCTCACAACTAAAATGGACAACCATCATTAGAGCAACTAAACCGGCAATCAACCCAAACTCTTAGGAGACTGTCAAAATGGAACATCAAACCTAAGTCCGAAAAATTTTAAGTAACAATATTCACCCACGCACACCCACACAGTTTTCACGCACACCCACAAGTTACACACATTTCATGCACATAACATGCGCGCACGCGCACACACACACACTACAATACACTGAATACACACTCACGGCAGTGCGCTTTCTATCTCCTTCTGTCTCTCCTTTTCCTACTGCAATTTCTCTTCTCTCTCTCTCTCTCTCTGTTGTACTATCTCTCTCTATCTCTATATATGTTTCTCTCTTTCTTTGACTTTGTACCCATAAATATCTCTTCATTTCTCTTTCTATTTTTCTGCCTTTTATTTGGTTGTATCCAAAATGGGATTTAAAATCCCAATTGCTCAAGTTTTGGCCAATTTACCTCCAATATTCCCTCTTTAATTTAGATTTCCAAAATAAAGAGTTGACCAGCTAAAAATATTCAGATTATTATTAAATTTTCAAGTAACTCCTTAACTATCATAAATTGCTTATTGTATCCCGCTTCAAAAATTATCGCTAAAGGTTTCCAAAAAATCGCTCATGCTAATCATCACTAAAGACCTAAATCAGTATCACTTAAAATTGTTATCTTCAAATTATAACTTATGGTGTCTAAAAATTTCGCTAAGGATCAGGATGTATAATGTTCACTATTTGTCACTAAATGTCCAATAACTAATTAGCTAGGATTTCTCTTTTTTTTTTACCATAAAACTAGCCTTGAGTTTTGGGGTGTTACATGCTTGCTTAAGACCATGAGTGGACCTATAGACTTTACCTTCACAACCTTTTACTACAAAATTGTCTAGTTGCAACATATGGATGTTCTCTCTAAGAATTCCACCAAGGAAAGCCGTCTTGACATTCATTTGCCAAATCTCGTAACTGGGATGAGCTATAATCGCCAAGAAAATTCTAATAGACTTAAGCATTGCTATAGGAGAGAAGCTTTCCTCATAGTCAATCCCTTCTTTCTGAGTAAACCCTTTCACCACCAAGCAAGCTTTGAAGGTTTCCACCTTCCCGTTTACTCCTCTCTTCCTCTTGTGGATCCACTTCTACCCTATGGGTTTTACTCCATTAGATACATCAACAAGTTCTCACATGTGATTGGAATACATATATTATATCCCCCTCTTCATAACTTTAAGCCAAAGGTCCGCATGTTTATCATTTAAGGCATCCATGTAGCTTAAAGTATCTATCTCGTCTACTTTCGGGATAGTCTCAAAAGACTCTCCCAACTAAACTAGTCTTTTAGGAGGTCTGCTAATTCTCCCACTACGACAGAGCTATGGTGTAATAGATATTTGTGGCTCGGTGTTCTGTGATATCTCATTTTGATTTAGTGCGTTATTGACTGGTTTGGAATTTCAAGTTCCCGTAGTTCTTCCAATATTACCTTACTTCTAGGTTTATGTTTCATCGTATAGTATTGTTCAATAAAAATTGCATTTGCATTAACAAATAGTTTCTTTAAATCTAGATAATAAAAGAGATAATCCCTTGTTTCTTTTGGATACCCCACAAACATGCAAACTTATGATCTTGAATCCATCTTTCTTAAATCCGCTTTTCTTATCCGCAGATGTGTTGGAAAACCCCAATTGTGAATATGGTATAACAGTGGCTTTCACCCTGCTCATAATTTTCGTGGGGTTGATGAAAAAGATTTAGATGGTACAAAATTTAGAATATATGCAGCCGTTTTTGGAGCATATCCCCAAAGGAAAAAGGGAAAGTGGAGTAACTTAACATTGATCTAACCTTATCTAAAAGAGTCATATCTCTTCTTTCGGATAAAGTATTCTACTGTGGAATGCCCTGTGTTGCCAATTAGGATACAATCCTTTTTTTTGACAAGTAGTCTACAAATGTTTACATAAAGTATTCTCTTCCTATGTCAGACCTGCGGGCTTTGATATATTTACCTATTTGCTTCTCGACTTCTGAGCGATACTCTTTGAATTTATCAAAGGTCTCTGGCTTGTGATGCATTGGTAAATGTAACCATACATTGAAAAATCATCCGTGAAGTTAAGAAATACGTATACCCTTCTCTGTCTTGAACATTTATAGGACCACATACATCCGTATTGACTAATTCAAAAACATTCATCTCTATGTCCCTTTGTTGTTTGTGCAGCTTTGGTCATTTTACCCTCTATACAAGATTCACAGACCAGAAGTGTTTCCTACCTATATAAAGTCTAAAGGACCACCTTTAACCAGTCTTTGAATCCTATTTGGAGTAATATGACCAAGACGTAAGTACCATAAATATATTTTATTTCTAGAACATATTCTTTTATTTCCAACATAATTACCAGTTTCAATATTGTACAGTGATGGACAATAGGATGAAGCATTAATAAATTGTCAACCAATGGAGTAGAACATGCAAATATATTATTAAAATTAATAACCACATAATCTTTGAATAATACAGTGTACCCTTGTTTAGATAAACAAGATACTGAAATCACATTCCTTCGAATGTCTGGTGCATAAAGACAGTCATTTAAATGTGGAATCCTATTATTCTTGAAGATTATATGAAATACTCTTACTGCAACTAGTGAGACAGGCCATGTCTGCCAACTTCAGAATGATCTCCCCTTCACTTAGTCTTTGAGTTTCTTGGACCCCCTGCAAAGAATTGTAGACATGATTAGTGGCTCCGAAATCCACACACCAGGTACTGGTGGACCCAACCATATACATCCTTTAAGAACAAGTGATTCAATCATACATGTTACAACCAGCTTTGGATTAGCGCATTCTGTTTTCCAATGCCCCTTCTCCACATTTAAGAATTTGCGTTTGGTGTAACCTTCAACCTTACTTTTTCCTTTCCCTTTCTTTACACCACCTGTTGGCGTCCCGGTGTTTTGTTTATTCTCTTTGGCTTCATTTTATTATTTTTCTTGCCTTTCGGTCTAGAAGATCTTGCCTCAGCATCATGGACATTACCTTCGGCATTAAGAATGCCTTCAGCAGCTTGTAACTTTTGCACCAATTGTGGGAGAGTGAACTGACGTTTGTTCATGTTATAGTTCACCCTGAACAATCAAAAGTTGACGGTAATGATTCCAGGAGCATGTCTGCTGGGTTTTGCCCATCGATTTCTCCACCGATGATCTCAATTCACTAAGATGACCTATCATCCTTATGCAATGATCTCTTGCAGGAGTTCTTGAAATCATTTTGGTGGACATGATGGCCTTCATCAATTTTTGTCTTGCGACACAGGATTTGTAGCCAACCATTTACTCCAGGTTAAGCATAATGTCAGCAGAAGCTTCCACTGCCTGATGTTGTGACTGCAATAGATTATCTAGCCAAGCCAACATATAGCATCTAGCCATGTCATCAGACTTGGTCCACTTGGCAAAAGTCTGGACCTTGGCCTCTAACGCATCTTCAGGTGGTGGTGGTGGAGGATTAAGACTGGTGAGGACCCAATTATGACCCTCAAAGTCAACACTACAGTAAATTCCTCTCCTAGTTAACATAGTTGGTTCCATTCAGTTTATTTTCTATTAAAATGATTGTCGTGGGCTAAAAGATGATATATCTGAAAAATATAAATAAATCATCTATCAATGCATGAACATATACTTCGCAAAATTATTGGTAAAGAAAAAACATAAATAATAGAGCCTTGATGATCAAAATCTAGAATAGAAATCCTTAAGGGATAAATACTAATTTTCAAATTATAATTAGTTTTCCTCACCTTGGTGACCCCACACCAAAAAAATATAACTCACCAATAAAATTTGGCCACACGTAATTTAACGCAAGACATTCCTTAGAGAACCATGCATCAAGTTATTTGACAAGTGTATAGCGATTATCTAAAATTATATGCTTGTAATTTTGAAAAACAATATACACCCTCGGAAGGGAACACCCAAGGTTGGTGACGAGGTGCATGTAATTCATTACTGTAAATTTTTTTGCATTAAGAAGTTTAACTTAACAACCTTTTGGTTAGAACATCTTATGTAGGGAGCACCCAAGGTTGGCGACGAGATGCACTAGACCATTGCATTAAACTAATAAGTGGAAACACCCTCTTCTACTTATCTTTTTAGAATTGAGGGTTTTACATTCATTAATGCTAACAAACATAGATAAAAATCTGAATTAAATTAATTATTGAATCTAATTAAATAATACCTAGTTGAAATGTTATATTATAGTAGTAATATTTAGTCCAAAAAAGTATGACCAAAGTTGATAATAAAATAATCTAATATTTATTGTAATAGGATTTTTAACCAATTTGGATTACTATTACCTAATATTATATTTGGTAAGGATATTAAATATGGAAAATCATGTACCAATATGATACTTATAGCAATCACAATAGGAAACTAAAGCAATTAAAGTCCTTTTAGGATTTTCAGCCTAAGGAACCCTCTCATGGCCAAATCCTCTTCCAACTAGGGGATAAGCACCAAACCGTTCAAACAGATCCAATCGAACCAATCCAATTCGAACTGCCCAAAGATCTTAACGGTTTGGTTTCATATTTTTCTAACTGACCTTGGTTCGATTCGGTTCATGCACATTTTTTAAACCGATTCTAAACCGAACCGAACTGACCTATGATATGTTAATCTATTTTTAGTAACATTCATTGGTTATTTCACATATATGGTGCGCAGCAAATCTAAATAAACAAATCCTGAAAGTCAAAAGAAAAGAAAATAATGAGAACGCTTATAACACCAAAATTTTGTGACCAATATCTATTCTATATTTACTCATTATTTCTCATACATCAATGAACACTTATATATCGAATGTAACAATATTATATGCAATTTATAAAAGATATAGCTTCAACTTTTAGTTATTTTTAGATCCAATAGTAACGTGCAAAGGAACGTTGTCTTTAAATGGGCGCAAACCGATCCAAACCGACTAAGCCAAACTGTTTATACCGACTAAACGGAACCGTCCAAATCGATGGTATCTGGTTTGGTTCGATTCATAAATTTTCAAACCGAGGGGTAATGATTCGTTTGCAGTTTGACCCCTAAACCGAATCGAACCATGCTCACCCCTACTTCCAATAGGATACCTATAATGATAAGGAATCCTCTAGTAGTTAGGAATCCTTTAGCAATTAAAGTCCCTGTGCAAATCCAGCAGCTTCAAGAATGGAGGTGAAATCCAAGCAGAAAACTGAGGGGTGGGACCGCTTAGCAAACCGTTAACCTCTTTTTCCTTCCGTTTATTTTGCCTCGTGATTTTTTTGTATCGCTTCGCATACTGATGTGTTAAGTTACATATCAATTACATAATACCTATACTCCTTATGGAATGTAAAAATCCTTATAGTTAAGATAAATTAACAAAAACCATGCGATTACATTGACTTACAAAGTTTAATCAAAAACTTAAAATAAGACATGCATACTTGGCCATGAGAAGTTCCGTATTACCTCGCAAAACAAAGGTTAGTTCATGCCTATATAATACCATACATGTATAAATATACATATATTTATTTTAATGGACAAACCAAATCATACGTAAAATCTCCAGTATAATGAAAAACATATTCTCCTCGGTATAAGATAAAACACATATCTACCACTTCGAGTCATATGGGTTCCTTTAAGGTACGCTTTGATACCAATTGTAGGGATAATTGGATCTCATAGGTTAAAGATATTTTGCAGTTGAAAGAAACAAACCATGCCTTAAACTCATTGATTACATAGCTGTAAACAATTCATGTAATTAAGTCAAAGCTTACATTCTTGTAAGAACTTGATGAGTCATTTGATATTGATTTGGACACCAACTACCCTTCCTGACTAGTCCTACATCGAATTCGAGTGTGGGCTCTTGAAATTTTCCAATCTAAGCCTATAGAAAATAATTCTAAGATAGAATATACTATAAAGAAGAAGAGAGAAGGAGAGCGCCATGAAAAGAGGGGAGGGAGAGGGATGGAGGGGGAGAGAGAGAGAGACGTATAGGGGGTGCATGACTGGCCATGGGAACCGTGCCCCTTGTGGAGAGTCCACTTCTCTTATTAGATTACTCCTATCACTTCAAGACTTTCCTTAACATTAGGATTCAAGTTTATTAATTCCAGCTCTAATAGGACCAAATCGCTTAGCTTATTGCTCATAGCCCAATTGAGTTATCTATTTAGTACTTATTAATTCCACTAAATAATTATTATTGAAAACCATAGAAATTGAAATGTAATTAAGTAGGACATTGTCAAATTATAGCTTTAACCTTACTAATTAATAAACACAACTTTACTCCTCCACAGATATTCATAATTATCATTAAGGCCTTTAACTTCTGCGCTCCCTTTATAATTACGTCTTAGTCCATATGTCTCATGACAATAATTGATATGATCATCCAATTGATTTAACAAATAAATTTAATAACCAATATAAATACCTTATTAAAAGACGTGACCACGATTCATCATACGGAGATATCCACTAAATGTGGATGTCATATAAGAGTATATGATCTCATAATACGTTATGAAATCCCAACATACCTGTATTGATACATAATATATCTCACTTGTAGGTATATCAAAGATTCCGCTTAATGACTATGAGAATACAACACCCTAAATATGAATAAGAACACTGCAAAATAGTAGTTGTAGAGATTATTTGTAAAGTCACTGTAAATTAAATATAAATAATTTTAGGTATGTGTGTTCAATAGAGACATTATACTAGCATGTAGAATGGCCAAGATAGGTAATAACATCTTTTCACAGTACAATTTACTAGATGGTTGTTCAGTTCGATCTAACACCATGGACAAGTATTTAATTAGATATTTTATCATGATAATTATCCATCTGTGTATGTGCTGGAAAGGGGGTACCTTTGACCTATCCCATACACCATGATCGTCGATATATAATAGTGGACACATAACATATTATATTATAAAGTATAAATCTATCAATAATAAATAGGTATGAAAATGCTCAAATGATGAATGAAAACCATATTTATATTAAATAAATAAATGCATGAGATTGGTGCTAGGGCTCAAACCCAATAATTTAATTGTTTGTTATCTTTGACACATAAAGGCCAACAATCATTAAAAATATAGTAGAGACTAATTAGGGTACAATGGGATGCCTAGCACCTTTCCATTATATTACTTAGTTCCTGGACCCATCATTTATGTTTTCGTTCGATTAGATGCCAATGTTGGCAAGTCAAAGTCATGTGGGCTTTTTGCTTATTTTTCCATTGTTAATGAAAGGAAGATGACGACCCAACATTTCTAAGGCATTTCTTAGGCAAAGGAAACTTTTCAATGGCGGTTTCAATAGCTACAGTTTCCTCTAGCATACATTAAGCTATTAAGTTGTTCATTAGTTAGTTTCCTTCTCTTCATCATTGGCCTTAAAGTTACTTTAAGCGGAATTTTCTTCAACATTCATAGCTTTTTCTTTGTTTTCCTTCTTCAAAATTCTTTGTTTTCACTCTAGTTGGGTTGCCTTCTTCTTATTCTTTCATATATGTCCATTCTTTCCCTCTTCTCTTTTTTTCACATAGCACAATCTTCCTTGACGTGTTCGTGCTTGTGGCATTTGTAGAATATAATTTTATCATTTCTAGTAGAATTCTGACCCTCTTATCACTTTCTTCCACCATTTGTTATTAACTTTAAATTTTTTTGTAAAATTGACAATTTCTTCATCATTGAGATCTTCTTCTTCAGCAATTTGTCCATTGCTTGATGAAGTGGATTTGAAAGCACTTAATGTTATTTTTTTATCCACTTAACCAAGTCACTTCAATTGCATTGCATACATGATCCATGGGAAAAATAGTTCATCAAGGGGAAAGATGTTGAGGTTCTTAAATTTTTGAGTGGCCGTTACCTTTGCATAACATTTGCTTGGTAGAGATTTAATTACCTTCCTCACAGATCACCAAGAAAAAGCCCCTTCCAAATGGCTTTCTTTGACTGGAAATGGTTGTAAACTTAGTGTGCACATCTGTAATAGAGTTATCGGAAACTATTTGAAACATTTCATAATATCTAAACTGCGAAGTTCATATTAAGTGTCTAAGAAGGGAAGTCTCTTTGCGAGTAACTCATAGAGTATTGAAATACTGTTAGCCAATAGTGACTAAATTGAGTTCATTAGTGCCCAAAGCACAAATCAAGCAACTTGTCACAAGAATCAAAGTAAACATTTTTTTACCGTGATCATCTTACTCTAATGTAAGTTGGCCATATTCTTTTGTTAATCTCATTTAGAGGGACAAATGTCCATCTTCTATAAGATTTTGCAGGCTTATAATTCTTAGGAGACTTTCATCTTCACTTTCCACACACTATAGTCAATCCAATCGAAAGATGGATGAGCTACCCACAATACTTTGAAACACAAAATACGACCTTTTCACTCTCTAGGTGTTAACGAATATAGGAAGATTTGATGCTCTGATACCACTTGATACCAATAAAACAACCTTATAAGGAGGTGAATAAGTTTTTGCAGCTGAATGGCCAAATCAAACTTAATTACAAAAAAAATGCAGTAAACAACCAAATAATAAAGTTCACTGGCAAGCAATTTCCCAATAACTATGAAGCAACAGTAAAAAGAAAATAAAGTCTACATATACTTGACATTTGAGATTTAGATGGTTCGACGTTATCCTCAAGCATAGATCCACGTCTTTAGGAATTCTCTTAAAATGGCCATATACTAATATGTTCTTTGGTCCTGTTTTAACCTCTTCTAAACTCTTGGTGCTATCCACACACCAAGTCACAAGCTTTGACAATCCAAAAGCTCCAAAGCTTGACAAGCCTAAGTTTTATTATAAGTTGTCCAAAATGAAAACTTGTGTACTGAGAAACTCTTTTTGAAAAGGAGGTGGGTACTACTAAAATCTAATAAAAAAAAGGTAAGTGTTTTAATGGAAGATAAAAAATGCAAACTCAAAGTCTCAAACTCACAATAAAACTTAGAGTTAACTACTCGGTTGACTAGTGTACTATTATGCAAATTCAAATTTGGTCACTAGACATGAATTTGTGTCAAAATGACCACTAAACTTTGAAATTCATTTCAATCAAGCCACTCCGTCAAATTAAGCTTGACTTCGTTAGGTTAATTAGGGGTATATTGGTCTTTTCACGTTACTTTTTCTCAATTTCCCTCTTCTTTCTCTCTTCCCCCACTCTCTCTATTTCCCTCTCCTTCACATACAAAAACTCCCCCACCAAGATGTTCCAATTCTTTACAAGTCGCTTCCGTCTTTGGCAATTGCTCCCACTTGACCAAGCAACGCCTCATTGGTGCAACTCCTTGCCTTTACTCGGGTTTTACTGCTAAGTACGTGCTCGGCCACTTTATCATAGGATTTCGCCACGGCTATCGATGCCCTATGACCATTTCTACGTCTCGTATCTTCCACATCCCCATAGTGAGGTTTTAACAAGCTCACGTGGAAGACCCGATGTACAGTGGTTAAACGGAGTAGTTAACTCTAAATTATAACTTGAATGTAGATTGTTAAATGAATATGAGTGAGAAAGCGTAATGACACTTGAGCTGAATGTATTGGGATGATAAAGGCTTCTCTTAATGCTCAGATGTCTATTGTGTAACCTCAATTCAATTTTAAGGGGTAAGAAACAAAATATG
This sequence comes from Escallonia rubra, assembly GCA_033065855.1. Taxonomy (NCBI): domain Eukaryota; kingdom Viridiplantae; phylum Streptophyta; class Magnoliopsida; order Escalloniales; family Escalloniaceae; genus Escallonia; species Escallonia rubra. The sequence goes on along the minus strand of JAVXUO010001200.1, from coordinate 244,918 downwards.
GCTATTCACATTTTGTTGAAGCATTAGATTATTTAATCATGTAGTGTTGCATTCTATCAAAGCAAACTTTATGTTGATTGAAACATTTAGACATGAATTTTGGAGTTTCAGTTGATATTTTAGTTGATTCAAAACTTTCGATCGATCACTTGAAAATATTAATTAGTGAAGTTTATAAGTTGATGCTTTGACTGAAGGAACAAAAAATAAGTTTGAAAGTTTTGGTTAATCTAAAAATCGTTTCGGTTGATCGAAACATTTTTACAAATTTTTTGGAATCATTTTCTTACATGTCATTTAGCCAATTTTGCGAGTATACTTCTCAAACAATTAAAGGAATGGATGATACCACTTTAGTCACTCGAACTATCCCTTATCCATTTCTTCTGACTCTAAATTTTCTCTTCACCCCACCCAATTGCCAAACCATCACCACCATAAGATCAAACCCTTCAAAACTTACTCGTATAACACTTAGCCGCAATTTCACCACTCCTTATCTGTGGTAGCCACCTTTGCCCAACTACCTTGCCACCACAAGAACCTCCCCTCCATCTTTTTATTAGACTGACACGGATGGCCATGGCTTTAAAATAGCCATATCTGCTACCCACTACCGTGCTTTTAATGTTGGGTGGTGGTGGGTAGCAGATCTGACAGTTGCACATAAAGGTGGTGACAGCACTGCATGGTTGATGAGGTGATGATGGTACCGGGAATTCAATTACTGAACTGGACACCTAGACAGGACTAGACTGGGCTAGCTACTAGACTTAATTAAATAGACTAAGTTTAATATGCTAATAGGCCTTCGCCCATAATTATAAACTTTAATAATTAATAAAGCCTAATAATTATAAATAAATAAAAGGGAATACAAACATTGGGTGTCTACGAAGCCCCTTGGTGACGGAGCTCGTATGTGAGCGAACATCACCGAAAACAACACATTTCTGTAGTGAAAATACGAAAAAGACCACAAGACTCTGGACAGACATACGAATAATCACACGGATATAAGGTCGGACCTTTATAGGACTTCGTACACATCTCCTGAAGATGAATCACTATGACATAGTTCAACAGAACATGGATATCACTCGAAGCTGGAACCAATAACAACAATGGTTGGTCGTCGAATGATTAGATGAATGAACTTTTTCTGGTGCCGGAGCTACCAAATCGATTTGAATGATTGTTAAGATATGCAAAATAACAACTTTGTCCATTACCGGAGCCACCAAATCGATTTGAATGGTCGATGGAGGGAGCCCTGTATCTGGATACCGAGCCACCAAATCGATTTGTGTGGTTATCTAGATATATGAAACAAAAAAAATCTTGCTTATTACCGGAGCCACTAAATCGATTTGGATGGTCGAAAAACAAGAGGCGGGTATTGCTAGATGCCAGAGCCACTAAATTGATTTGGATGGTCGTCTAGAAATACTGAGAGCGACTTTGTCCGTTACGAGAGCCACCAAATCTATTTGAGTGGTTAATAGTCAAAGTGATGATTTGACTAAAAGTCGGAACCAACAACATGCTAGCTGTTGGTTACTTAATCAAAGCAAGACTTATATTGATTAGATACAAAGATGAAAACTTTAGAAATATCACTCAAAGCAGAAGCCAACGATGTCCACAATCAACTGGTCCTTGATTGTCAAATATATCAATTCACTCCTCAAATTGTTATGGGGAAAGTGTGGCTTCTGGAAACAAAGCATGGGATATTGAATTGGCCTTACACCGTATAACAACACTGGATTGAGCAACAAATTCATAAGGTCATTGGATTCACCAATATTTCACGCGTATAGGCACGCAAGCATGCAGATGGACTTATAAAATACTTGAACATTTCTTCAAGCGAACATGCAGCTGAAAGAATTTCTTGCAAACACACAAGCACGTCAGTTTTTTTTTCTTTTTTCTTTTTTTTAAGGACCTTTTTTAAGAGACCTAAAATGGGTTGGTTAAGTCAGAGAGCTGGAAGAGAAAAATAAAATAAAAAAGCAAAAACCGGCTGGTTAATAAAAAAGATAGAAGAGCAAAAAATAGAACATGGAAAACAAGTCGATTGATCAGAGAGTTTGACAGAACAAAACGGAAAAACCGGCCGGTTTGTCCATTATGAATTTGGGCATTCTCTTCATAATTTAGCGTTTCACTCAGACTCTGAAATCGAGTCAAACACTTTTCTCTATAAAATTCAACTCCAAGGAGTAAGCTATCTATTCTAATCCTCTTTACTTTGATTTCTTGACTATGACTTCTACAACTTTCTCCTTCTTCTGCCAAATTTTATCACAAACATGGAGTTTCAAAGAACTAGGAGAGGGCCTGATGAAGCCCCCAAAATCTGTCGTGTTTCGTAATTTCGGACAACAATCCGCACCAATGACACACACACACACACACAAAGTTTCATTCTATTTTTCCACCTATGGTCCCTAATGTTATTTTTCTCTTTGGTCCTTGAATATTACACGCACAACCAGGCAGTTCTTGAGTCTCTCTTTTTCTTGCTTTGATTACATACAGCCCCTTCCTTTGAACATGAGTGGTGGAAAAAGGTATGGGGTTGGGAAGGATCGGATAGCCGACACGGGCTTTGACAATTTCTTGAACAGGTTACATGCTTTCACCCGAAGCAAAAAAACAACTTTTGAGTTTGGCCGAGCTTCGTGGGATACCACCAGCACGTTCCACTTGCCGTTCGGAGAGGCAACTCTCACCCCGTACCATTTTGAGATGAGACCGACCATGTTCCGGTGGAACTTTAGACATGAGCAGGTCGGTGCATATATGTGGAAATACCGGGAGAGCTTCAATAACCTAACTCAACGCTAGTAAAAATTTCCCTTGAAAGTTCACATTACTGTTTATTCCTTACTTTGAGACTCACTTTTTTTTTCCAGGGATCATTATCAAAATGGCAAGGGGAGGAGCTATATCTTAAGGAATTAGAGCTCACACGATGCCAGACCGTGCTCGTGGGGTACTTCGAGTAGGAGTTCTAGTTGCGTGAGCATGTGTTATTCTAGCACCACCCTAATGTCGAGCCCCAGATCCCAGTTGTTCCACCTGTGGAGATGCACAAGACATGAACTTTGGATCAGGGCCTGCGCCAGAGCTTGATGGAGGACGGCAGTATCCTTCTTGAGGTGGTCGAATGATCTTCGGTCATACGAGGCCTTTATCCGGGAGGATTTAACTCCTTGTTTGACGACTGAGAGGGTATAGAAGATCTAGTAGAGAGGAAGCGAGGGACAACACTACAAGAAAACAGACTTTTAGCGACGGGTAAATCCGTCGCTAAAAGCCCAAAATCCGTCGCTAAAGGAATTAGCGACGGATTCACCGTCGCTAAAAATCCCTCGTATAAAAGCCCGTCACTAATAGTTTAGCGACGGAATTTTCAAATCCGTCGCTAAATATGTGATTTTTACCGACGGATTTATTTTTCATTAGCGACGGCATGTCCGTCGCTAATTATATTTTTAAAATTTTAATTTATTTTCTTTTTCGTCCAATTAGCGACGGATTAAATATTTAGCGACGGAATATTCCGTCGCTAAATAAGCTATTTAGCGACGGAATATTCCGTCGCTAAATATTTAATTGAAAGGAATATTTTAGCGACGGAATAAATCCGTCGCCAAAAGTCAATATTTTTTTTAAATTTTTTTTTTATTTTTCAATTACCTAAACCTGTACAGAAATACAATTCTCAACAACAACGCGCAATAAGCGAAATACAGAAAAAAAATATATAATCAATTAGAAAAAATATTTATTATAAAAGAAACTAATACATGTACAAGCCGGGAACCGGAGATAGCCGGTTAGGAGAGAGGAGAAAAGTACAACCCGGGCGCGGGGGGGGGGGGGAAGCTAGGAACGGGCACGGGAAGGGGCTCATCAGGGGTTCCCGAGTCCCGGATCTGGATCCTGCTGATCCGGGGCCGGGGCGGCTGGTCCAGCAGTGCCCTGCTCCCTCATCATCCGGCACACCACTGTAGCAATGCGCTCGATATCCTCCTCGCGCAACTGAGGCCGAGGAGCCGGTGTCTGTGGAGGGGCAGCAGGGGGTGAGGACGCTCCTATCACGGCACGAGGAGTCGTGCTGGGCAGGCCGCGTATGCGGCCTTTCGGCCGATTCACAACCTCCGGCGTATCCAGCCATCGCTTCAACCCCCCAGTACTCGCAGCCGTACTACTGGATGCTGATGGCTGTCCGGACTGCTGCTCGGACCCCCTTAGCTGTTCATACGAGGCCTGCAAAAATAGTGGTTTAACGATATGTTATGGCATTAATTAACGAAACAGACATCAAGGATAGAAAGAAACAGATTAACTTAAATAAATTGACTCACATCGATCCGCCGGGCAATATCTGAAATATAGTCGCCCGCCTGGTGCGTCTCGTCCTTGTCCTTCTTCTGCACGTGCGTCTGAGTATAGGTCAGAGCTATGACCTCATCCTCCTCTAGATCCGAGTGCTCGACCGCGTTCATATGTCGGACAATGTCATGTGGCACCAACCCCCCTATGTGCGTCGGATCTCTGTTCTGTCTGTTCTGAGCCCCGCTCTTACTCTTGGCGTCCCAACCTGGATCCGCAGCCCACCGATCTATCATCTCCCCCCATACACGGTGAGATATCCAATGTGGGGGATATTTCGTCATGTCCGTCATCGGGGCACCCGCGGGCAGCGCCCTCTTCGCCCGGTCCCGTGCATCGTGGAGCCATCGGCGGTAATTCTTGCCGATGTAATTAAAGAAAGCCTGCTGCCCCAGTCCCTGCTGCTCAGGCGTATCAAACGTGAACCCCTCCTGTAATGCATTCAATAACACAAATTAACAACATAAAACAAACTGTAATTTAACATTTACTAACGCTGAAAAAAATACTTCACCGTACCAGCCACTCCTCCCATAGGGCCTCCCTCGCAGCGGCATCCCATTCCTTCCAGTACAGGCGTGGCTCGAAGAATCGGCCCTTCACAAGAACGCCGATCTTCGTCCTCGCCATATTCTCCAGGATCCTGCCAAATAAGTAATTAAATTAATTAATACAGTTCAAATATAAATTAACACCCAAAATTTTTAGGCATAAGGCATGAGGTGATATTTTTAGTACTTACAGGCCCTCCTGCGTGAGCGTAACGCTCTGTTTACGCTGGGGGTCGATGCGTACCCCGCGTGTCGGACCACGGCCTCGTCGAGATCCTACAAAACACAGACATTAATACAGTTCAAATATAAGGCTAGCGAAAATGTAGGAAACACCGTTATCAACTATACCTGAGGTAGAACCCACGGAAGATGGAGATGGCTGGGGCGACGGCGATGGCTGGGGCGACGGTGACGGCGACAGCTGGGGCTGGGCCCCCGATGGCTGTCCGCGATCACTCTGTGCCCCGTCATCAGTAGGCAATGACGAGGTGGGACTAATCGGGGAGGAAGCAGCTCGGCGTCCAGCCCGGCCACGAATAGCCCGTATCCTATCCATATCTGACTTCATATAGATTATATACAAAGACATGAACACGTGAAAAACAATAATTCACGGCGTACACCCAACTGTTGTAGATCCCTTCTCGCTTCAAGCTGATCCTTCGATTTGCCCTTGAAATTCATCGCTGTCCAAACTGGACAATTAGCTTTTCCAAACTGTCCAAACTGGACATCCAAAGGCTCATTACAAGGCATTACTTTGTAATGAGTACCTTTGAACGGGAACTAAGGGTTTTTATGCATGCATGTGTTCAAAAATTGATAAGATATGCAAGAATCTTTCCGAAATATCAAAACTGCAGAATGATCGTTGCATATGTTCTCAATTCCACATTAAATAGAACTCGTTGGCAACGAGGTGAACCATCTCATTGCCAATGGACTTCTCAAAACAACAATTAATATAAAGAAGGCAGGGTTTGTAAAGAACGAGTAATTGAACCATCTCTGGGCAACATGGAGTAATTATGGGATGTACAAGGGCTAATTGGGTTATGTTAGGGCTAATTAATGTTAATGAGGGCTAGTTTTGGATAATTATAGCTAATTAGGGTTGATTATGACTAATTAGGGTTTAATTGTGCCGAGTAGTGATGATTAGTCCTAATTAGGGCTAATTAGGCTTAATTGGGTTATGTTAGGGCTAATTAATGTTAATGAGGGATAGTTTCGGATGATTATAGCTGACTAGGGTTGATTAGGACTAATTAGAGTTATGTAGTCCTAATTAGGGTTTAATTGTGCCGAGTAGTGATGATTAGTCCTAATTAGGGCTAATTAGGCTTAATTGGGTTATGTTAGGGCTAATTAATGTTAATGAGGGATAGTTTCGGATAATTATAGCTAATTAGGGTTGATTATGACTAATTAGGGTTTAATTGTGCCGAGTAGTGATGATTAGTCCTAATTAGGGCTAATTAGGCTTAATTGGGTTATGTTAGAGCTAATTAATGTTAGTGAGGGCTAGTTTCGAATAATTATAGCTAATTAGGGTTGATTAGGACTAATTAGGGTTATTTAGTCCTAATTAGGGTTTTGATGGTGCCGAGTAGTGTTGATTAGTCCTAACTAGCGCTAATTAGGCGTAATTGGGTTATGTTAGTGCAAATTATGACTAATTAGGCTAACTACAATCAATATGCGCATAATTGGGTTCATTTGGGCTAATTTGAGGTAATTACAGCTAATTTGAATTTTATCAGGTTCTTAGGGTTAATTAAAACTAATTAGGCTCGTTAGAGCTAATTAGGGTTAATTGATTTACTAAAATATTGTTAATCAGGACTAATTAGGGCTAATTATAGCCAGCGCTGGAGCCACGATTAGATTCCAGGGGGTGCATGCTAAAAATGTCGCATTAACCTAACTAACCTAAATTTAATGCACATTCAACAACCTCAATTCCGACACCTCATATAGGGTGTCGATATGGTGTCCGATACGTTTCTGACACCTCCGGACACGTGTCAGACACATACCGACACGTGTCTGACACATACCGACACGTGTCCGACGCCTTTGGACACGTGTCCGACGCCTCCGGACACGTGTCCGATGCCCAGCGACACGCACCTCCGGACACATCGGCATACGTTAATTTGTTTTCTAAATATCGGACACCGTCGATCAGACGTGGTGTCCGTGTCTGCGTTAACTAACAGGTATCTCAATCCAATTGGGTCCCATCCTCCGTCAACAATCTCAATTCTCAATTCTCAAATGCTCAATGCAATAAAAATTAACAAAAATCACACATTCAATCCAATTGGGTCCCATCCTCCGTCAATAATCTCAATATCTCAAATGCTCAATGCACAATTAACAATCTAAAATCATCAATTCATAATCGCAATTACTTCAAATGCACAGCTAATAACCTAAAATCATCGATCAATAATCACAATTATAAAACGCACAATTAACAACCTAAAATTATCAAACAAATGAGCAATGTTCAAATTTTTTAAAAACTGTTCAAAATTCACATATCTGATGCGCTTGAATTATTTCAATTTAGGGTTCGATTGTATTAGGGCATTCAATTTAGGGTTCAATTAGTTTCATTTAGGGTTCGGTTCGATTAGGGCATTCAATTTAGGGTTCAATTACTTCAATTTAGGTACAATTAGGGGGTTCTATTGATTCAATTTAGGGTTCGGTTGATTTGAGGCATTAAATTTAGGATTCAATTAGTTCAATTTAGGGTTCAATTAGGGGGTTCTATTGATTCAATTTAGGGTTCGGTTGATTTGAGGCATTCAATTTAGGGTTCAATTAGTTCAATTTAGGGTTCGGTTGGATTAGGGGGTTCAATTAGGGTTCGGTTAGATTGGGGCAATCAATTTAGGGTTCAATTATGACTAATTAGGGTTCGGTTTAGGGTTTAGGGTTTAGGGTTTAGGGTTTAGGGTTTAGGGTTAAGACCACATTTTCTTTAACATCTACCAATTTATCATGGGAAAATTCGTAACTTCTAACTCTTGAACACCTTCTAAGGGGCCATGAAGCTAATTTATGTGTTGGTGTTATCGTATTCCCCAAGCCTTTTTTTAAAACCAAAAGGTGAATCCTCCTCCAAGAGTCGATCAACCCCGCCAAGCCAAGCATACGAGTTACGAGAATCTACAAACCATAATAGAATCTACAAGCCAAGCATACGAGTTACGAGAATCTACAAACCCTTCTCATTATATACTGCATTTACCGGGTAACATAATATCAAACCATATGATTACCAAAAAAAAAATCAAACCATACGAGTTACGAGAATCTACAAACGGTAAAGAGATGATTCTGAATATCTAAAAGCCGATCATGAATATCTAAACTTACAGAAACTTGGGCTGATTTGAAGATGGGCGGCGCGGTTGTCGTGGCGGCGCAGCAGTGGTGGTGGCGCAGTGATGGTGGCGCAGTGGTGGTGGCGTCGCAGCAGTGGTGGTGGCGCAGTGGTGGTGGCGTCGCAGCAGTGGTGGTGGCGCAGTGGTGGAGGTGTCGCAGCAGTGGTGGTGGCGTCGCAGCAGTGGTGGTGGCGTCGCAGCAGCGGTCCTTCGGTTTTGAAGATGGGCGGCAGTGGCGGCGTCGGAGGCGGTGGCAGGATATATTCCGTCGGGGGCTAGGTTGCCGGGGATGGCGACGGAGGATAAATCGCCGGTGAGAGAGAGAGAGAGAGAGCAACGGGAGAAAGAAAAGAAGAAGGGGATCTGATCTATTTAAGGCTTTTACCGACGGAATAATTCCGTCGGTAACAGTCCGTCGGCAAAACCCAACTTTCACCGACGGGTATTTTTACCGACGGAATTATTCCGTTGTTAACTAGTTTTACCGACGGAACACACCCGTCGGCAAAAGTTCGTCGGCAAAACCCGACTTTCACCGACGGTTATTTTTACGGACGGAATTATTCCGTCGGTAAATAGTTTTACCGACGGACGTTACCCGACGGGTGTATTCCGTCGCTGAAAAGACTTTTAGAGACGGAATTTTGTCCGTCGCTAAAAGTCCGTCGCTAATTCCCTCTTTTCTTGTAGTGCAAGAAAGGAAGGCTAATGAGGAGGAGAGCGCAGAAGGGATCCCTTTTCCTTCCTGGATGGTACCGACTTTTTTAGGGCAAAGGGTCACGAGACCGAGCCTATCCCTAGGCCTAAGAGGGGTGAGGATGTGTTGGTCTAAATGAGTTATCCCAGCTGAAGATGGTAACTCTCGGCTTTGTTTTTTTCTTTTCTTTTTCTTATTATCAAGACTAATCTTGTACTTCCTGGTTTCAGTATCTAAACGGGTTATTGAGAGATGCTTATTGAATGATATACAACATGAAGGATATGTTGTCCACTCTCTCTGACCTGGAGGTTTATGGGGGAGAAGCTATGGATGCGACTACGCCTACCCTGTTAGTACCGCTATCTGGTGGTGAATCGAGTGCTAACCAGCGAAAGAGCTCTCCAGGCCCTGCAACTGCTGCTCTTCAAACCCTGACAAAGAGAACACCGGTCGCATGAGCATGAGGCCAGAAGAAGATGAGGGCGACCAACCCCGTTACCCTTAGGCTCATTCGTAAATTGGATTTGACGCCACAGAAGGAGAAGGAGGTCGCTCTCGACCAAAGAGAAAGCTCGAGCCCCTTTGCATGTCTAAGGGTAAAGGAAACTATCTATCCGTTGATCCACTTGGGTTGCCACTGTGCGCTACAAGACCTACATGAAGCCGGACGTGATGGCCGAGCCCCAACTACTAGATTCACCCCCTAAACTGGAGGATGAGGATTATGAGGAAGAACGGGATGAGGATGCCTTGGCTCTACAGATGACGAGCCGAGTGTGAAGAAATCAAAGAAGAAATGAGGCTTAGAGACTAGTTCTAGGAAGTCTTATAGCCTATTTGCGAGCAATAAGAAAGATGAGAGAAAAGAAAAGAAAGGAAGGGAAGGGAAGGGAAGAGAAAGGAAGAAAAGGGAAGACAATTATTCTTCCTCTTGTTTGTGATTTTAAAAGAGTAAAGAAAGTATCATTCCTTTCTTTTGTTTGTGTGTTCAGCAGAATAGAAAAGAAAGGACATCCGATTACGTTATACCCTTATACTACATTGTGATAGTTCTAATAAAGACTATGAATGTATGATTATAGAAAATAATATGATTTTGACGGGGAAATAAATTAGTTATCAATAACATCATACAAAGTACATACCATACTAATGTAATAAGCCTTACATCACTAATTAATGTCACGATATAAATAACATAAATAGCCATGAGTTGACTACAAGCATCCTAAGATCCAAATTTAATTAATGTCACACCAAAAAGCAAAAAAACCAATCATGAGTCAACGCTAACATCTAAAACAATCATTCATTTGTAAGTAAAGTAGTAACTTCCTGTAAGAAACCCTAAAACCTAAAAGTCATTAAAAATTTAATCTTTATTATCTCAAGGGTAGTATTGGCATTATTAAAATTTTACTTATGAGAGTTTTCATATTAACATTATTAAAATTTTACTTATGAGAATCTTTATGTATAATGCTATTTTTTCATATATACGCACAGACACACACATAGCACAGAAAGAAAGGCGAACGGGATAAAACAAATGAGTTTTATTGTTTGAGAGCAGGTACAAGGTTTGGCCTGCAAACATACCAACCCTACACAAAGTTTCTCACACTGACTAACCGGAGGGAGGTATCTTTTGAAAAACTGATTTTGGGCATAAACCGGCCGATTGATTGGGGAAGCATTTTATTTTTGAGGTAAAATCGGGTGGTTAGCCAGGAAGAAGATTTTTTTTTTTTAGGTAAAACCGGAGGGTTTCCTTACATGCAAACATAAAAAGGGAAAACCGGTTGGTTTGTTCGATAACTTTTTAAATTTTTCAGTATACAACTTAGTGTTTTTGTCCCGTGGGTATTCCAAGGGTTTTCTTCCTTTGGGTATTTGGGATACATCCTTTATAAATAGCAAAAGATTTTGATTCTCCCATGTGAAGCCCAATGGCTTATGAAGATAGTCCAAAAACTTTTAAGATCCATTTTTGATCCTTTGCTAACTCTTTCAATATGATACATCTGATTCACTCAGATGGGCATTTTCACTTGAAAACAACCATGAGTTTGCAAACACTTATCATTATGAGGATGTTTTCCCGGCAACTTGCGAATTTTAAGATCCCCAAGATCATGTCTTTCAGTTTAGTCTTGATGAGCTTTGCCCTACTTACGAGGAATTTGTGGCTTTGATAGATATCCTCACGGAACTACCTACCCCCATTCTCCAAGAGGGATATCACATGTCTCTCATGGCTTGCTGGAGGTCAAAGCAGAATGGGTGAAGTCTTTCATTCGCGGTAAACACGTTATTCTCTCTTCCTTGATGGAATATTTCTCTGATAAACCAGATAATTATGACAAGTGATAAGCGAATGGCCAAGTGGCTGCTTTGGCGATAGTTCTAGTTGCCAAGTATCATTCAATTGTGGGTCTGGAAGTTGCCGATGTGAGGTTAACAGACCTCGTGTCTCAAGTGTCCTTGCAAGGGAGGACCTTGGTTTCAGTAGTGGTTGTAGAAACCATTAATGCTATCATTGAAGTACATCGAGACCCTAGTGTAGCGTTTGGGATTAGCCCTTGCTTTTTTACATGTGGCACTTGGATCACATGCGATTAATAGCTGTACGGATTGAGGTGAGGTATCATCCTGATCCTTATGCTCCAGAACCTTGCTCTTTAAGGGTTCTTCGGGTATTGATGTGTGGACCCAATTCTTCTGTACCAAGGAATCCAAATAAATCCGCTGGTATTGCAATTGGTAGAAAGCTCACGGACCTATCCTGAGACTCTCGGATATCATTGTGTTTGTCTCATAGGACTGTGCTTCTCATCTTTCTATTTCAATTGTCGGATTCTTTGGCAGTCTGGTAATGAGAAAATTATTCAAGTATCTTACAACAATTTCTTCCCAGTGTGAGAACTCATTCCTTCTCTGGTCCGGACTATTTTTCAAGGGTGGGAGACCCATCCATACTGCCATTGTTCCGTGGATGTTGGGGTGAATAATAATGGTACAACCTTTAATCCCCCAAGAATAGATTGTGAATAATTTTGGCTACCGAGAATAGATTGTGAACATACTTGAACTGGGACTTTCTTAGTACGTAGCAGGGAAATCAAAGTTCTCAAAAAGGCTAAACCTCATCTAGGCAAGCCCTTATTTTAATTTTTCCTTTTATTTTTGGGCGTGCCTATGTAGACTTTGATAGTTTCTTCTGCCACTAGCTTGATTTGATTTTACTCTCGGTTTTCTATTTCTTTCATCATTTCTTTCAAATATTTTTTTTCTTCTTCGTCCATTAGTTGTGATTCATCATTAGCCGTGTGGATGATGTTCCCTGACTTTTTTATTGATAAAATAAGGATCAGCAACCAAAGAGAAATCAAAACTGATCCTTATTTTATCAATAAAAAAGTCAGGGAAAACATAGTAAGGAAGTAGATTCAAATTGTCTAGAGGAACAAAAGCATCTACGTCATTCAGCTCGGGACTAGACTTGGCATCAGAAAGGTCCTCGGTGATCTCCCCCACAGCTAGCGGTACGTACTCAAATTTTCAATTTTTGCATTCTACCCTGGGTCGAGGTGATCAGGCTTGTCGGGTTGAGAGTCTGGTCATCCAACTCAAAGAAAAGTACAAGGATGTGCATATCATTAAAACATGTTGTCATTCCTTTCGGTTCCATGAACTCCATCTATTCAAAGACACTATATTTGCTCAGCTCCATCAGACTTGGCATTTCTTCGTCTTCCACATACCCACTCACAGTTATAGAAAATCTCACATCCGCTCAAAAGCTTTCCGGTATCCACGTTGTAGACTGATTAAGGGAATCTCATAGTAAGCTTCTTTTTCTCCTTTTGACAAAATATCCATTCAACATGAAGACTTTAGACATAACATGAAGGTCTATGAGACGTCCTTCTTCCCGGGCTTTCTTGGCACAGGCCATATTCTTGAGGGCTTCTCTCTTGATGGATGATATTGATTTTGGTTGAAGTTTTTATGTTGGTTTAGAACTCCCTGCTCTCCTATCTAATGTTTTTGGGATAAAGTTTGTGAAAGGTGGGATGTATATATAGCATATCCAAATCGTCCAGGTTTTTGGGGCGTCCGATTATATAGATTGTTAAACACCGGTACTAATAAGCATTTGAAGGATATTCCATCCAAGTTATTAGGAAAGTCGAGTACATTGTATTTTCTCCTCGTGTTCAACCTGAGACCGATATGCCCAAACTGACACAGAGAGTATTGTTCCAAAGAATGTAAACAATTTTGCTTTACTAGAGAGACACAAAAGGTAAATGACGTTTTTTAATTTTTATTTTGTAGGCGCTATGTGGACATGCTTCGGAGTCAGTAATTAGATAAGCGGCTAATTTTTATGGTCAACCCATACTGGAGGCATAAAGTTGAAATGGACTGATATTGTGAAAACAAAACTATCTATCTATACTTAAAGCTGGTGATTTACCTCCAATTTTTTCTTCATCCAAACATAGAATGTCATCAAGACCAGAAGACATACTAATGAAACCATTAGCATGACATTCAAAAGAAAGATGTATGAATCTAAGTTTGACTTCGGCAATCTTATTGGAAAAAAAAGAAGGAGAATTTAATGCATCAGTGCAAGACATTCTTTCTAAATGCTTTATCATTTTTTTTTCTCCAGAAAAGGCATGACTTATTACATGTAATCTCTAATGATGTCAACTCTTAAATATCATTTTGCAAATTATTTTGAGGCTTTTGACAGTTACTTTTGAAAGTGCTATACATTATTCTATTTGTAAAGTGTCACGTTTGTGACTTTTGTATTACAAAGCTCTTAAGCAAAATTTCAAGATGACTTACCTCATGAGAAAGGGAACTCGTCATTGTTTAAGACGTATAAAAGGTTCACGCATGCAAGAAGTTATGCAGAAAGGTCAATAGAAAAGGCAAAAAGAAACATCCAATGTTGCTACTTAACATCTAAACTCATTGATTACACTTGAGATTAATTTGTTGCTTACACTTTTAATAAGTTATTGTTACCTGAGATGACATGTACAAAGTCAACATACGAGTGAACCCTATAAGCTAGATTTTGCTAATAGGAACGATAGCCTCCTACAAGGATAGTCAATGGTCACTGGTGGAACTTGGGGAATCGGTCACAAAGTGAGAAAAACTTAGGAACTATTACCACGTACGTGTTCAACTGTCAAAATGAATTAAAATGCAAAGACAAAGAAAATACCATTAGAACATCTCACGTGGTACCACATTAAACTGTAGAAAGTCCATGCACTCTTGTATAAATATCTGATAAGCCCACAAAGTTTATGTCATGCACTTACCCTCTTATTCCCACTCAAACCACATTAAGAAACCATATTCTCCTTTAGCTCTGTGTCTCTCGGAAAAATCTATGAGGGAAGCAGGGGTTCCCTCTCGGAGGGATGAAGGTTCAATCTACACACGCAAGATTCGTGTGTTATTGGTTGATCATAACAAGGACTGGCTCGTTTCTACTGCTAATGTGCTCGATGCATGTGCATACAATGGTATATCAATGTACCTTATGAGTTCAGCCTGTAGAATCTTGATTCGTTTCCATGCAGCATTTTAATGGTATTCTTGATCACACTGGCCATTCATTTCCACTAAATCTTTGTCTTTCATTTCGTGTGAAGAAGTTTCAATCCTATAAGTCTTTCTTCTAGACCTCTGTCGTCCAAGTAAACTCCTCTTTTGCTTAATCAAATTTTCTTGGAGAAGGTTTGGTCAATTCGATTTAGACGAGTTTAAAATTGAAAACCTAGGGGTCTAACAGACTGTCCTTTGCTTCACTCAAATTATTGTTTTCTGTCATAAAACGTTCTATCTAAAGAGTTTTTGTATATTTCTTGCTTGTTAAATAGTTCTGTTTTTTCACCTTTTCCCTTGGAGAAAAATTATATTGACGGCCTTATAGTCATTAAATCGAAATAGATTACTGTTTGCCCTAGATTTCTTTCTTAGTGTTTCTCCCATCTTCTGCTTTTCATTTTATTTTTATTTTTTTTATTGTATGCACATGTGCGCTCGTCTTTTGCGTGTTCAAATGTACTTTGAAAATGCCAAGTTGTTCGGAATTCGTTATCTTCAAATATAATGACGCCTAGATGGATACATCATATGCAAAATTCTATCGTTATATATGTTTTACTCTAATGACGATCCTCAGGTGATTTGACTCTTGATTATTGTTTACTTTGAACTTATACTTCAATTTGGTTATTTTCTTTCCCTGATTTCTTCTCTCTCATCTTTGTTTTGTCCGTGATTTAATTTTCTGTTCTTTTTTGTAAGAGTGTGTGGGCGCATGGTTTGCTCTTTGGATATGCTTTGAAAACAATTCAATTTATTATTATTATCGATGACAATGACTAACACGGATATGTTGGGTCCCAAAATATTCACTTTTTAATTCATTTTTATCTTTCTTGGGAGATTTGACTCACCATCGCGAGTACAGTATACTATACTCCTAATCAATCAAGTTATTCTCTTTCTACATTCATATCTTCACCCAAAATGGTTTTTGATTCTTTTTTTTGTTCTTACTTCTCATGCATTCACATTCCCCCGCGTAGTTGTTTGCATCTCATATATCTACAGATATATACACATAATTAATGTCTTATTCGGGAAAACTACTTCCAACTTATTATTCTAATAAAAAATTGAGAAAGAGAATGAATGTAGTTTTCCTTGTTTAACCTGGTGTACATTAATCACATGCTTCAAAATTGTCGACAGCCTCTAATTACTTTTATGAATGGTTACCTTCTTCTAAGCTGGAAATACAAAGGTGCTACATAGCACTTGATAGGGTTAGATACACTTTGATCACCCTTCATGTATCCCGCAAAAGCCTTCACTTACTGGCTTCAGCAGCAATTGCCATTTCCTTGCCATGACCACTTCTTAAATATGTCAAGATTTTTCAGTTAGAAGCGTAAATTTGTTTTTGGCTTGCTCTGTGTACTTATCCAGTTCATGGTCTCTTCCCGAATGTTATAGTTTTACGCCCTTGTGTATGCCTTAGACAGAATATTTAGCATACAACAAGGTGCTTATTGATGAGTTGTTTTTCTTGTTTTAGTTACGGCAGTTGAGCATGCTAAGACTGCATTGTTGGTGTTATCGGAAAGAAAAGACGATATTGATCTTGTGATTGTGGATATTGATATACCTGACTTGGATGCATTAACGCTTCTACGCCTTGCTGTTAACATGGATTTACTAGCAATATGTGAGTTTTACAACTTCTTGATAGCCTTTTCCATCCTTTAAAGTCTCTATAGTTTATTTCGTTTGACTATTGTTTTCCTTCTTATCTAAAACTTTGCAATACACCGAGGGTTCAAGACTATTTACGGGAAAAGTTGCACTTGTGTTATTGCAAACATAAATGTAGTTAGTAGCCTAATCCTTGGATCTGTGTTTTGGAATTTCCAAAGGGGCTTTTGGACCTTGAAATTAAAGTTCAATTTCGAAATCAATAAATTATGCTTAACTCGTATGATATCTCAGGTATGCTAATCTATGGCAGCCACAATTCAAGTAAGCTATATGCATCATGTGTAGCATGTTTTACATTCACAGGATTATGGAATTGCCATTATTGAATCGTAATCCGTGATGTACAACTGCTTTTAAATCTAACCACATATCACAAACCTACTTGATGCTAACATTATTGCCTCTAATTGAAGTAATGTCGGCCAATGAAGACGATATGATGATAAAAAGAGCTATTGAAATCGGAGCGTTTCTCATGATCGAAAAGCCAGTTACCAAGGAGGCGCTTAAGTATTTGTGGCAAGATGTGATGTGGCAAAGAACGATAAGAAAGGACATCAAATATGGCGAGAAAGATAAAAGACTTAGTCAGATGAGTATCATGGATGAAAATCTCAAACGCGACGACGAATCAAATGGAAAGCCGTCGAAAGAGGATAAGGGAAGTGAAACCAGCGACAAACACAACCATGGGGCATCAACCAAAACCTTTAAAAGTAGAAAATCTTCAAGAAAGGATGACCAAGGAAATAATAACAACAATGGTGGTAGAGTTAAAAGGAAGGTCTGCACGGAATGGACCGACGAACTTCACTCAAAGTTTATGGATGCTGTTGGCCAGCTCGGTGAAGGACGTACGTTTCTTGATTTGTTACCATTTTCCCGTAAATATTTATGCTCGTGATATAATCTTCTAGTAACCTTTTTATGTATATATATATATAATTTTTTTCCATTTGAAAATAGGATGCTACCCCAAGGAGATACTCGAGCATATGAAAGTTCCTGGTCTCACAAGAATGCAAGTTGCTAGTCATCTCCAGGTTTGGTCTTTGGACTTAGAACCTCTATATCTCCTTTCTTGACGAGTGGAATTAGATCTCATTTATATGGTTACTAGATATAGAAAGAACTATCATAAAAAATGGTTTGCCTACACCTTTTCATTTACACCTTCATCCCTTGCGAAATACAGTTCTGGATATTTTAATCTTTTCCTCTGCTACTTATTTTTTGTAACCTTATTATAATTAAGAGAGAACGTAGAAATTTACATTATGTTGTACGCCACTTCGAGAGTGTTATCTTTCTAAGAGCATAACAAATGGAAAGGTATTTTTGACATAACAAATTGTAAATATGACTTTTCAAATTTGTAAAGAAGCCCATTTAAAGTAGAGCTCGGTATAAACCCTTAACGACATATTTCCATTCATGTTTTTCTTAAATAGTTGTTTTCTATGACAACCGTAAGTGCAAGTGCAGTAAAAAGTGAGCTAGGAAATTGCACTTGTACACTTCTTAACCATATACCTTATTTGGTTTACAGACAATTATGCATTTCCTGGTTTAAGCCATTTTGAAGTTTTGTTGCCGGAATTAAGTTAGGTGTTAAAAGTTGTGTGATTCATCGTACAAACGTTACGCTCTTTTAAGAAACCAGTACGATAATAGCAATAATTTGTAATTACCATCGGATTAATTAAAGTAACTGAGTTAGGGATGTTCAAATCATGTTAATTATTACTAAATCTACGATCTTTTTTCTATTTCAATTTATTTATGGAGATTGCATTCAAGTATGTGGATCCATATATATATATAGCTTTCATTTATCAATCGGGGAAAATTAATTTGGCTGACGTCATCATTTCCGCAGAAATGTCGTAATGACAATTGGCGAGCTCCAGAAGAACGCAGGTCTCATCCACCATGTGCGCCACCATCTTCTAAACATAACAATAACAATGACAATAACAATAATTACCCGCAACAGAAGAGTGGTCCAAGAAAGTTCGGGTTGATGCCGCACTTACTCAAAAAGCCGAACAATGCACAGCCTCGCTTGCACGAAGGTCCTGAAATCCACCCATCAATGGAGATGGAGCAACACATAAACCCACAACCATATTTTGACCCTCAACAGTATGGTTTTGGTAGCCAATCCTTCGCACAAAACTTTACGGTTGAAAACATGCAACAACTTGGAGCAAGCAACGGTGCTTATAATACCATTGATCAACTTGACATGTCTAATGTCAATTCACTTCAGAAATTTGCTACTTTGTCCGACCTGACATATCACCAAGCTCTTGACCCAATTCTACCGGACTTCAGCAGTGCTAGATTTGGAAGAACTTCTTACGTTGATTCCTCAAGTCAAAGGCAACCACCGACTGAAACCTTTGGGTTTTTCTCAGAATTGGATGCATTTGCTCAAAACTATCCCACCTTCGCAGAAGGGTCACTGATTAATCAGAGCTTAAAAGCTCGAAATCCAGTAGTTGACTTTGAAGGGTACTCTGAGCGGGTTGGTCTTTTCATTTCATTTTAGCATATCAACCATGTTTAGATTCATAAATTGTAGTTTTCTAAATTGCGCCTGCTAATCTTACATAATAATTCCATGTAACAGCTCCCTGTGGCGCCCAATACAGAAACCAAAGGTGAGTGGATGCCAGAGACGTCGAACATCTTCGGTGAATCATAGACCTTCCTTGAAGAGACAAGAACTACCAATTTCATTGCCATGAGGGCTGAGAGATTATGGAGTTCATTCAAAATCCTAATCTTGCTTGCAATACTAGAACTTGTCAAGTCCTGTTAATTTGGGTTTCTTACATTCAAAACTATTGAGTATGTTTGCTTTCATGATAGCCAAATAAACTCTTGATATATATGTTTGTGATTATGCATGCCAGTTGAGCATCTTAACTTGAGACCCTCTCACACTGAAAGAAACGTATCTTTCTTTAGAAAACTATGCAACACATAAGGCTTAATTTGTTTTACGCAAGTAAAGAGTAAGTGAAGTGGTAGAAATGCAATAGTAGATGGGATTTTCTTCAACAATCAGTGGGCTTAGTACACAGGTAACTTATGATGCCCTAAACTTGATTAGCTAGGTTCTAATCATTTGAATAATTCTAAACACATTTAAATTTGTTTGAAATAACATATTTATGATATATTGGTTGTCCAATAAAAATGGCGTTATTTTCAAAATTTAGCACGCTCAAAGAAGTATTAACCGTTTACAAAGGGTGAAATGGTAAGTTTTTGTATCTTATTTAAGCATTGCCCTGAGTATAGTCAAATTAGAGATCTCGACAAGACGAGTCTAATTTGAATCGGATCAATCAGACGTCAAACAAAGCTTCCAAACGATTTTAAAGTTTAGCGGCAACATTTGTGTGCCATTCACAAGTGTGGCGTGCCTTCCTTCAAAATTTTCTAGGCTCGTGGACGCCTAAGAAAAATCTCTAGTCGCCATCTTATTTTACTTGTTAACTTGAACGAAGGAAAAATAAGAAAAAACCTAAACGACTCTGAAATACTCAACTAGGCTTCTAATCTTTGAAAACAAAGATAATGGGTTCGGAGACTGAGGTATACAATGGGAAGGTGGTAGGCACCATCAATACAGTAAAGGTCTCTACTTTTTTTTAATGATTTTTTGGCTTTTAAAACAAAACAGGTAAATATGCATAAAATAAACCATACCTTCACATATGATTTTTGGTTTGAAACCAACAACTTGGGTCGAGTGGCCTATGTATCCGGTAGGATAAACTGAAATAAAAACGACGTAGTTTTTACCGGGTCCTACGAGAGGCGATCTAAATCTCGGTCTCGGGCGACCTAAAGACAAATTTAAAACTCATTTTTAGATACTTTTGGTTTTTATGACCGGGACGAAGTCGCTAGGGAGGGAGACGATCTAGACTATGCTATTCCAATCTACAAATCAATGTAAATGTTATTATTTGTCTAGGCCTAGTAATAGATATAAGCTTAATTTAATTAAGTTCAGTTTAGTGAGTGTCCAGCCCAATCCAACCCAATCTGGTCAGAGTCCAGTCCGATGATAGTCCAGTCCAATTGCCTAAATTAATCCAGTTGGTTAGGTTTAACCCTAGTTAAGAGATTGTGTTTGAGTTGATGACTCATAATTATTTTGTGATTGATCCTTGATGCATTTTAGTTCAGGTGCAATTTGGAGGTAATTCTCATAATCTGGTACGTTGCCATGTAGTTTTTAGAGATTTTTATCAAATTAGAGGCAATTAATGTCCCAAAATTCAGGAAAACATTATAATTAATTAAGGAGTAGACTGGCAGGTTAGTTGACTTTTCTCGATCTTTGAATTAAATCAGAAATTTTTTGCTATTAGAGATTTTAGACTCGAAAAACTCTTGTCATTTCTCGTAGCCTCCAGACCTTTATAAATTGATCCATTGGGCTACTGAATGAGGGGTCTTCTTCTCTTCAGAAACTTTTGACATTTTCTTTCTAAGATTGGTGCATTGTTTATAATGAGAATTTAGTGTATAATCAAGACTCCAATTTATTTCGTCTACTCGCATTGTGGATCCATCACAAGGATGTCCCGAGTCTTCTAAACACGCTTAAGTTGAGTAATCATAAAGCCCAATAATAAATAAAATGATAAAAGACTACACATATTAAGGTGTCTATAGAGTTCTCCGGTGATGGAGCTCGTCTGCTAGCGAACATCATCAAAAAAAGACCACAACCCCAAGACGGACTCAACACTGCACACATATATGAGGCTGAAACTTTATAAGGTTTCCTACGTGTCGAAAATAATCAGACCAATGTAGTTCGAAAAAGGGATATCACTTGAAACTAGAGCAACAATGCATAAGAGTGGCTGGTCGGCGAGAAACGTCAAAAGAATAACTGAGATTTGACTTCGTCTGGAGCCAGAGCCAACAACGCTCAAAAGCGGCTAGTTGCCAAACAAAGGCCACATCTCTAGATGCTAGAGCCAACAAAACGTGAAAGCGATAATTCATCTAGGGAAAAGACTAAAAGAATGAACTTTGTCTGTTACCAGAGCCACCAAACCGATTTAAATGGTTGACAGACGAAGGCATATATTCTAGATGCCAGAGCCACCAACTCGATTTGAATGGTCCTCTAGGAGTACAGAGAAAGAAGTATGTCTAGATTTCAGAGCTACCAAATCGATTCAAATGGTCGTCTATACACACTGAAGGCTTGACTAAGAGCCGGAGCCAAGAATGCATCGAAAGCACCTGGTTGCTTAGTTAAGTGAGAAGCAAGGAACCTAAGAGCGAGAACCAACAACGCGCAAAAGTGGTTGGTCGCTTGGGAACATTAGAGACTCATATCTAAGAGCTCGAGCCAATAACGCGAGAGAGCAATTGATCTCTTAGATTTAAGAAAGATAATTCCAGAGACGTTACTTAAAATCGGAGCCAACGATGACTGAGGGCAGTTAGTCGTTGAATGCCAGAGTAAGATAGATCAACTTATTTCACTACAAGAAAGATCAAGCCCATGTACTATTATTTACAGGCATCCAAAATGTCGACTTGATCTCATTCTTCAGGCATTTTATCGGCATCACTTGTATGTTTTTCTTTCGATTCACTTTCCTTATTGAATATGATTGGGATTTGATCCCAAACTTTGGAAGGATTTAAAATAGAATCCTGATTTTGGACGAATGTATGCATTGTGTGTTTTTTTTTTTATTTTGATTTTTTGTCTCTTTTGTTTTTTGGTTGATTTTTTGTTTCTAGAATCATTGGATTGGGCGTGTTTCTTATTCATTTTGTTTAATTTTTTGGTTAAAAAGGGGTTCTTGGTTCCATGCGACATTAATATGCTGTGGTTTATGTAATTGTATGATCAAATGCTTTGCAATCCTTGTTTTCTTTGTTGCTGGGTTTTCGTTTAATTGCTGATAGTTTACATGCTATGTTTCTTTTAACAGCCGCCTTTCTTATGTCTAACAGTTAACTAACTTAATGTTTTAGATTGTTTTTGGTTTTTCGTATACAATTAGGGCACTAAAGACTAAGATTTAGGCACCTATTCATTTGGAATAAAGTGGAGGAACCCAAGTAATTCCTTGGTTTATTGTTGAACAACTGTAGATACTTGTCTGCTCACTTATTCTGGTGGAGGTGATTCAACTTGTCCTTATGATTCAAATTTAAGATGAATTATACTTAGGCTTTTTGCCTATGACTAAGCTAATTGGGTTTCAGCCACAAAAACTCTTTTCTTCCCCTCAACTATCTTTACTCATGTTCAATGATGCGTTTCTAAAACTTAGACCTTTCTCATTTTTCCTTCTATGCATAGATAACATATGTTCGTAGATATGTGAACATTATCATGCAAGTTGGAGCTTCTAAAGGGTTTCAGTTTTATATTGAAGATTTAGAAAGTTGGTTTGAGGTGGGGACCAATGAGGCTTGACCCTCCCACCGTGACTCCTCATTCCGTTCTAGGTCTTCAGCTTATTCTCTTATTGTACATCCAAACGAGTGCATATATGTGCTTAAATCATAATTTGGCATTATCGAGTATATACGTGGGTGTACATGGAGTTTTCATGAAATTAGTTCTGGTTCTTTGCTCTTGGTGTCATTATTCTGCTTTCATTCCAACTCTTTCCTGACTCCTCACCTCTAAATTTCTTGATTTAGATTGCTACCCTCTTCCCTTTACTTTCTATATGTACATGTTTGTCTATATTATCCTATTATATTCTTATTTCTTTAGTTGTGATCATCTTGAAGATGTGTTGGCCGGAATATACACACACATGCGTTACTATATGTTTCTATTATTGCTGAGTGGAAAAAGAATTTGCTTACATGATAGAAATGCATTAAGTGAAATGGCAGTGAGGATGGTGTTAGGTCTCAAGGCACATACAGAAGAGTGTTGCCTATCTCTCGGCTCGTTCTCGTAATTGGTTAAATTAGATAGTTGTCGGATTTGCTAAGGGAGAAGGCAATTAACATCTTAGGAAAAAGCCTTTCGAATGGCATGAAATGTGAGATCAATTTATGATGGGCATGTTAGAACACAATTGATAACCAGTTGAATAATTCAATAGGTGGACATTTGGCCCTTATAAGTGCTAAAAATATCTTTGTTCTTTTAGAACCTCTCTATCTTTGTTCTTTTAGAAGAATAAGTGCTATGTAATTCTCATTATATAGTTAACGCATTTTAGTTATATACCCGTATTATGTGAATGTCAATACTCATATTTTTTTTATCTAGGAAGAACAATCAAGAAAAAGGATGAAGGCAAAGTTACCAAGGAAAACTCCACTGATATTAAAGGTGATTCAACTATTTGTTGCTATTTTGGTTTGATATTGGTACCTACAGCCGAGTTTAGTTACTAATTGCTGCTATTTTGTTACCACTTATGTTATCTAATCCCATGATCATGAGCTTGCCTTATTTGCTTATGCTAAGGTGCATTTTTCGTTAAAACTCTAGCTACGTGTTTCATTTGCAATTTGCACCACAAGTATGCTATGAGCTTCAATTCGTAGCAAAGTTCACACGGGTAAATCTTTGCTACGGAGCTCATAGAAGCTATATAGATTTATTAGATAGTTGTTTATTTCGCTAGTGCATCTACCAAATAATCGAATAATTAGCTACTCCATTTTTGTTTTTAGCTCTATGATTTTTTCGTAATTTATTGCAGTTGGTTTTAACTGGATTTTTCGTTGAAATTTAACAAGTAGTCCTCTTCTATTCATTTTGTTCATTGTAAACAAATTTGTACAACTGATCTTCCTGTTCAGGTTATGATTGACAAAAGAAAAACAAGCAACAACCGTAGAGAGAGAGATATTGTCCAGGCTTCGAAGAACAAGGATATTGATTTATATTTTTTTACTTTCCATGAAACTTTTAATTTTGTTTTTGAGATTTGTACGCTATGATCTATTGTATGTAGTGAACATGTAATTTGTTGGATTGGGTATTACTTGGTGGATTTTGTGATGGACTTTTAGCGACGAAAATTCTGTCGCTAAAAGTTTTTTAAAACTTTTCTCAAAAATTCAGAAATTAGATTAAAATATAAGAAAATATCTTTAGCAACGGAAAATTCCGTCGCTAAAAGTAATTAATTTCGTCGGCAAAAGATTTTTTGACCGACGGATCTCCAAATTCCGTCGCTAATTTTTTAGCAACGGGGTTTTCGCCAACGGAAAGTGGACTTTTAGTGACGGAACTGCCCATCGCTAAAAGTGCTTTTTCTTGTAGTGTTTTTTAGAGTCTATTGAAAGAAAAATTTTGCTTCTGGCAACAAGGGAACTAGATGTGATACTGGCCTTACGTCGTACAACACCACCGAGCTAAACAATGCATGCAAGATGGAGATAATGTAGGCACACAAAAGTTTTGAGATATTATGTAGAACATACAAGAGATTCATTGATTACATAATTCTATTAAGCACCCAAGCAAGCAGAACACGCGAACTTATGAAAGGAGAAATTAAGCGGCATGCGAACACACAAGCAATATGATTATTTTTCCTTTTCTTTTTAATTATATTTAATGTTTTTTGGTGAGAGATACTGGATGGTTTCCGTCAGTTGCGTAATTAAGGATAAAACCCTGAAAATCGGCCAGTTAGTCGCGAGACATAAAACTGTGAAGGCAAAACTGGCCGATTTTCCCTCTGAGAAACCAAATCCTTGTAAACATGATTAGGATTCAATTGGACCCAAAATTTCTCAACTCACACCGCCTCTCTCTTCAATCTAAACCCAAAAGAAAGCCATACCAACCCTACTCGTCCTAGAATTCAACCTACTCACTATTCCTCAAGTATAAAATTAGGGTTCTTCATCCTACCTCTCACGATTTCTCTTCCAAATCTCCAAACTAGCGTTGGAACGACAAAAGACAAGAACAAGACATGAAGGGGGACCATAAATCGGAAGATCTCACGATTTCATCCCACTATTAGGACATATGACATGATGGTTTTGGGGTCGGGTTAGGCCGTGCATCTATGCAATTGTTTCTTCAGGAATCAAGTAAGTGATTTTACTTCCAACCGTTGATTTTGGATTATGAGATACTACGGAATGTAAAAATATCCCAAATTCCTAAGTGTCTGTACTATTTAGATCCATGCACACACTGTTCAAAATTGTCTTTGCAACTTCCATGCATAAACCGGCCGGTCGCCTGAGATCCTCTCCTTTTCTTTGCCATGTGTAGCCTTCCCCAAAAAAATTAGGCTTAGGGGGTCGCTACTTCTTCTGCTTGAATGGTGGGAGAGTGTGCCTGATGTGGCGAAGGAGAAGGTTTCAGGGATAGACTTTACCACATTCTTGGTTGGGTTGCACACCTTTGCCTAAAACGAGAGACTTCTCAGGAGTTTGGCTGAGCGGTGGTGGGACTCCATCAACACTTTTCACCTTCCCTTCTGGGAAGCAACTCTTATCCCATATAACCTCGTGGAATTGGAATGGAATAATATCGATTCCTCCTATTTATGCTTAGGGAGACACTCTTTAGCAACGAGGATGATTTTATGTAGTTATGGTGTTTGGGGAATTGGGAGGATATATCCCACATACATGAGTACAACTGGGGGGACAACGGCACTTGCCCACATCTACCATTCCATGGGCTCTACGTCATGTCTTTTGGCTTCTATCTTCATAGGTTATCGAGACGTCTATAAGGTATATTTTACTTTCGCTAGTACCCTTCTCCCAAAATACTTATTAGCCCCTTCTCAGTCATTGTTGTTATTCTACATGTTTGGGCCGCGCCTGTGAGATTTTACAGTTGCATCCACTGTTCTTGGGTGAGAGAGGGTTACACGGAGCCGGCCATTATAGGTAGAACTTCAAAGTTGAGCTCGTTGGTTTGTCTGAGGATGTCTACCGGGGATGTTTGAAGAACTTTTCCCTATAGTCGATACCATTCTCGCTAAAACTTCAGTAACTCTCTCTTTGATTGTCTCTAACACTCGTTTCTTAACCTTTGTGATCTAGGTTTCACTTTCAAAGTGGCGAACATAGGCCATTTATGCTGCTAAGCTTCAACTTACTCGAAGTCTGGTGTAACGCCCCGTACTTTTAGAGGTGCCTAAAATAATTAATGGTTGGTTGAGAATAAAAGGATGATCGTCAATTTTTTTAGGACATATGGGATTGGTGTAAAAAAATAAAGAATATAATAATTTTATGGCTAAAATGTAATTATACAAAGTTTTGGGGTTAGTTTGCAAATTTCATAAGTTGTTTAATTTAAGGTGGATGTGTGCATGTGTTCGGTCTAGAGATTGGCATGTTAGCCACCTCCTCCTTATAAGATGACTAACCAATTCAGGTGAAGGGATAATCGAACAGGGGGTTTGGGAAGATAACAAAAGAGAAAAAGGAAGAGAAGAAGAATAGAGAAAGAAGACGAAAGAAGAAAAGAAAGAAAGGGAAGGGGGTTCGGCAGAGAGAGAGAGATATATAGAGAGTGTAATATCCCGAACTTTGGGAGCCGGTTAAATAACCATCGAGGCTTCGAAAAATAAACGGGCGATAATTTTGGGCAGTGTTCGAGTATTGGTAGAGTATTGAAGCTTAAAAGCATTTTGGAGCAAAATTGTAATTTTCAAAATTTCTAGGGGTCATTTCGTAATTTTGGAAACTTGAGGGGCCATGTTGCAAATTTTGGAAATTCATACTTAGGTGTCAGATTTTTAGGGAGATAATCACAAGAAGGAGCCACCTCCTGCCTGGTATGCTTACTAATCTAACTAAATATAAATTAATGAGATGGATTGATATGAAACAAAAAGAAACAAAGAAAGGAGGGGGGATTTCGGGAAAAAGAAAATAGCAAACAAAGCAAAGGAAGAAACAGTACAGAGAGTTGGAGGGAAAACATAGCTCAAAGCTCGAGCAAAATCAGGGAAGAATTTGAGAGGAAAAAGAAGAATTTGGCCCTAAGGAAGCCAAGAAGCTTGCTGGATCATACAAGGAGCGGTTGGATGAACTTTTTAAGGAGAAATAGGTGCTCAAAGTTAGGTAAAGAACCTGTTTGGACAGTTTGTGTTCATGGTGTTTATGTGGATGAATTGTGAAACTAAAGCTAAACTCATGTAAGATTTGGTTAAAGAACCAAGTTATTTTGATCTAAAAATGTTAATTACATATTATTTTACTGATATAATTCATATTCAAAAATTTTGGACCATTCTGAGGTCGAAAGGTATTTTTCGCGATTAGTGCTCAGTCCGGACACCAGTTCGGGATTTTCGGGCAAACATTCGCTAAAATACTTTTTAGTCCAGGAATGACATCAGGACATTTAAAATAGTGTTTTAAGATATTTTGAGATTTTTTCGGTGTCGGAAAATCCCAAGGGTGTTTTGGTAATTTTACCTATAAGAGGTATTTTGAGGTAAATTCACATACATTAAGAGTTTTTGAGTGATTTTACTTGCGAGAAAGTGGGTTTTGTGATTTAAGTGTGAGAAGGGGTATTTTGGTAATTTGTCACCCCAAGGGGGGGTATTTTGTTAATTTCACCTAAGAAATGTACTTTTAGGTAAAATTGTGTACGGTAAGGTTATGATAGTAATTCTAATTATGAGAAGACCATTTTGGTAATTTAAGCCCAAGAGGGGCATTTTGGTAATTTTACACCTAAGGATATTTTGGTAATTTTACATACCCGGTGAGGGGAGTTCATTTTGGGAGTATGCGTGAGTCTGCATTAAGTTATAATATTTTGCTATAGTCTGTGTTCTAATGATTCAATTATTTCGTTTAGGTTAAAGTTAAAGACTTCCAGTTAGATAGTTTAGCTACGGATCCAGGTAATGTGATGCTCGCATGTATTGCATGTTGAGCAAATCTGATAATTGTTGTATCCGCTCTTTTGAATTGTTGTGCCTAAATCCGATATCTATTAGCAATCATTTTGCTGTTTATTTGTGATTTTCTTTTGGAATTCCGAATTATGACTTATTTCAGTATGTTATGGTTATTGAAATTCGATCTGATTTTCGGTGAATTGAGCTAATGTTAACGCTCATTGATAATGTTGATTTTTCTGTGTTGACCTGGGTTTCCATTTTGTTGGAGGGCCTAATAAGGCTGGTCCGAATTCTGTAGGAAATGCAGGCTACCCAAGTGGACTAGTAATTATTTTGGTACATCATGCACGTGTACACTATGTTGGCTTACCAGAATGGCATTGCAATCGCTCAGGATCAACGTCGATTTTTTATTTTCTCTGTTCTGTATATTGCCGTGACTGTTACGGAAATGACTGAAAAGTATTCTCTGAAATAATTTGTGCTCGTGTTGAAATCTTTTTGAGAAATCTTCAGTGTATTTTGGAAGTAACTGTCTCAGATGATCTGTGTACGTTTTGAAATCCTTTGCAAAAACATCATCGTATTTTTGGAATGATGGCTTTGAAGATGATCTTTTATTAATCGTTTTGAAACCCATCGTGATTGTATTTGTCTGTTTTGGTATTTATTTCTGATGAATTTTGATCCTATTTGGAAATCATTGAGTTTTGACCGTTTGAAGTATTCTGAAAATCTTCATCAGTTGGATTCTTGGAATCTTTTTATAATTCTTTTGTTGTTCCTTATACGACCTTACTGAGCTCTTAAAAGCTCACCCTTCGTTTGATTCCTTTCTGCAGGTTTTGATCAACAGTAAATTGCTCGGGAATGGGGTTTAGAGTCTGAGTGAGATTCCGATGAGCCTATCACCACTATATAGTAAGACCCCTGCGCGGGTCAGTACTGTTAATTTGTTCTTAGGAAATTTGAATTGCGAAGAACTAAGCTGTAATAGTTTAAGCTAATTAGTTGTCATTTGGTGTTTTGAGAAATTTGAGTTTATGCTGAATTAGATGATTTGGAATATGTTTTAGTGAACAGATCTGACAGGTTTGATGTGATCCGGTAGGTTAACGACCCTGGAGTTTGGGGCGGCAGAGCTTCGAATTTCTAGGGCTGTTACAATTGCTATCAGAGCAGTTCGGTATTATGGTATTAGGAGTATAAGCATATGGTTCTATGAGAACGGAACCACCGAGTGTAGGTAACACGATTCTGTAGAACCATATTCTGGTTAATGAGAGCGGCGTAGGATGATGGTAGTGTTAAGAAGTCTGCAGTTAAAGTTAAGTAATATGCCTTAAACTTTTAATTGTACTATTCTTTATACACGTGTAGTGTGACATTGATAATTGTTTGTTGTACCGATATGGTCGGTACTCGAAGCTCTGGCAGTGGAGATAGTATGGAGGACCTGGGGTCCCCGATAGATGAGATTCTAACAGGTTTGTATAAGCTAAGTAGGGACTTAGGAATTTTTCCCGGTATTGGAAAGACTTTACCAGACAATCTTTAGATTGGGCAATGTACAGTATGGAGGTTTTATGATTGTAGAGGGGCACCTCTACCTAATTGGGGGAAACAGCAGAACCCAAAACTAATGATTATGATTCTGAACACTATGAACCTGATTCCGACTTTGATGACACAGAACCTGGCGAACCAGCCGCAAGGAGTACCGAATCCGGCCCAACCATAACCATAACCATAACCTCGAGATGAGAGTATCTTGGGTGAACTTAATAGATAAAGGACTAGCTATAAGGGGTTGCTGGACCCTATAAGGACAGCGAACTGGATTAGCAAAATTAAGGAAATTTTGAGCAATTGATCGTTAAATTTTAAGCAACTGTAAGTGAAGTGGCGAAAGATTGAATTTGTTGTATATAAACTAAGAGGGGAGATCAATTAGTGGTTGAAAATGGTAGCGAAAAGTCCGACTAACCAGCAATTGATTAAAATCCCTTGGGAACAGTTTAGAGAATTATTTTTGACCGGTATTTGTCCAAGATTTTATAAACAGATGTTAAAGGGATTTGTTTAATGTGACGCAAACAGATCAGGAGTCTATAGAAGAATTTGAAATGAGGATTTATTGTCTCGCTAAATTCGCAATAAGGATGTTATCGATGAAGGCAAATAGATGACTGAAGTCTGAGTAGAGGCTGAGGCCTGGATTGAGAGATGCGGTGATCCCAGCTGATGAGCTATGTGGAATGTCTTTATTTGGTATGTGTTTTGGAACAGTTTAAGTCTGACAATGGAGGAAGGAATGAGTAAGCACGGGCCAGATAGAAGAAAGATAAGTAAGAATTTTCCTCGAACACATTTGTAGGAGCTGACAACTGTCAGCAAAAGGTTTTTACAGTCGGCACAACATGGTGCCCAAGGTTAAAGGCTGGGGCAAAATCAGGGATTCAGGCCCACTTCAATTCAGTGATTTTGAGATCCGAATAAAGTTATGAAATTTGATCAAAACATGATATGGGATTTAGGGGAGCGCAGGGTATATGCGCTCGATCAGTTCAGAGTACTAGAGTTGAAACTTCGCAAAGTTCCGAAGTTTGACCTACCTAGAGTTGTCAGGGTGGCGGGTCAGTTTTTTCGGCCACCCCATGTGTCAAGTATGGGAGAAGTTAGATTGGTAAGTTATGTTATAAAGTGACCGAATGCTGTGTTAGGCATGACAGTATGGAGCATTAAGTTCAAAATTGTTTGCTTATGAGAAATAATATGTCGTGTACCTATAGCTAGTGTAACAGCGAGCAGTGTTCCTCGACAAGAAGAGGACAAGGTTAGTAGGGACTGAGGCCCATAATATCAGTTAGAGTTTGTTTAATGTCTGCTAGGATGTTGTCACATCCGATGACGTGGTACCAAGTACACCACAGGTTAACTCATTAGATGTTCGTATATTGCTTAACTCTGGAGCGTTATACTTTTTGCATATGTTACTTTGGCATAGTGATTGAGGGTAAAAACCCACCCTTCAGGAACTGATATTGTGATAGGAACTCTGTTGGAAGAGTTTCTGCATGTTTCTACGGTTTTTGGTGGCTATATTGTCTGTGTTGTGGGTAGAGATCTTCATGTGGAACTCATCCTATTTGCTGTTCGAGTTTTGATGTCATGCGAGGCCTGGATTGATTACACTCTAATCACATATCTGTAAGTTGTTAGGGGAAAACCTAATAGTGTTTGTAAGTTCATAAGGTATGAGTGATGGTTAAATTAGGGATTTGGGTGATGTGCGAGAATGAAGTTCTCGGGAAGTGATTGATGTAAGACTGAGAATTGGTTTGGGAATACAATGGGGAATTTAAAATTTCATCTTGTCGGTTGTTCGTTCTTTTGTCTGTTGAATTCAAGGACGACTTAGTTGAATGTCACCTTATGCTGAGACGTCAGAGAAGATGTCATTCATGTCGAGTCGTCTTATTCCTTTTCAGGATATTTATCTGTTCCTTTGAAATCTATTTGTACTTGATGGGGTAATATCTGACCCACTGGCCATGGGAAAGCTACGAATCTTATTAAGGACCAATAACTCCTTCTGATTTGATTGTTTTGGGTCGTTGGGTTGACTTTGTTTCGCCAGACTTATATCATCGTTCCTGTGTCCGGCGTTCTTCTGGAATGTCACAGAATTATGTTGTGAACCCTGAGAGCCAATATGCATGATTTTGTTAAATATTTTGTATTTTGACTGCCTGATTGCGATTATTATTATCATTATTTGCATAGAGTCCCCTACCTGGATATGAGGTTTGGTAGATTCCTAAGCCTCAGATAATCTGTGAGTGAGAATAGACTCTGGGAACGTGGATTAGGTTTGGATGAGCTTTTCGATGATTCCGTATAAGATGGAAATTTGGCTAAACCCGCTATAATAGACTGCTGGTTATTTGCTTTTGGAACTGGAAGATTTTAACGGTTTAACTGAAACAGATGACTGAAGGATAAGGCTACAAGACGCTTTTTGGGCTTACGGGGCAGAGCTAGGAGTTACGTGTAAATAATGTGACTGTGAATCAGAAGTGATGTGATAATGTAGAGCTTTAAACTTTAGTGAAAGTGCAAGACATGTGAGTGCGAAATCATATATATTTCGCGTTGTGTTTAGATAACACATCTCTCTGTAACGACTCAAGTAACAGTTTGGACCTATTTGATTTAAGGCACCAGAGTGTGCAGCGAAACCATAGTGGCTATAGTTTTCTGTCATTCTGTGAAGTGTACGCATAACCATAAGTATGCAATACATAGCTATGTTAAGATAACACGTCTCCCGGTGATGAACTTGGCAATAATTTGGACTAGTTGTTTTGAGGTATTAGAGTGTGTAATGAAAGCCTAGTGGCTATAGTTTGTTGTCTGCTGTGAAGTGTAAGTGCTTGTATAAATTGGTTATCCTACCCATGATAGCCTTTGTAGACTACAAGTCAAATGTGACTATCGCTTGACTTTTTAATACGCCTTAAGCTTGAGGTTAAGCTTACAATCGTTAAGTAAGTTGTGCAAATGATATAGTCTTTGGTATATTATCAGTATGATACCGTGGAAGCTGGTTGTATTAAAGTTGGTGTAATCCGTTGTATGTGCATTAACTTCGGGGCAGGGTGGGTTGGTTCAGTGAGTTTTTATCAGCAAAATCATTATTCGTGAAGTTCTGGATTAGTTCAAGCGAAGGGATGACCTGGCAGGTTTGGGCTTAACACTAAGATTTGGAATTAAATTGTTGTGTTCAAGAATCTGTGAGATAAGAATCTAGGTGTGGAAGCCAGAGGTAGCTTAGCTACTATGAGATAGTTATCAGAGTTCTGCAATTGAAGCGTGATACGTAGATGTGATAAGTGATAGGGTATCCGTGAGTAAATTTCGAGGACAATATATTTATAAGGAGGGAAGAATGTAATATCCCGAACTTCGGGAGCCGGTTAAATAACCATCGGGGATCCGAAAAATAAACGGGCGATAATTTTGGGCAGTGTTCGAGTATTGGTAGAGTATGGAAGCTTAAAAGCATTTTGGGGCAAATTTGTAATTTTCAAAATTTATGGGGGTCATTTTGCACTTTTGGAAACTTGAGGGGCCATGTTGCAAATTTTGAAAATTCATACTTAGGTGTCAGATTTTTTGGGAGATAATCTGTAACATCCCGGAATTTTTCCGGAACATTACCACTCAATCGATCGATAACACTAAGACAATAGTGTCCTCTACCTCAATAAATAATCCATCAACTGTTAGAGCAACTAAACCATTAATTTTAAATCTTAGTAAACTATCGTGGGTAAAATATCAAATTAGGTCCTACAAATTTAAACAATAACATTCACCCACGCAGGGGCTCTAATGATTAGTACTAAGATCAAATGTCTTCTTACGCTCGACTCTAATCAACACAGGCAACCTCGACCTAATGCTAGCTGTCACCTGCGGAAAGGAAGTCAAAGGATAGTGAGCTTTCGAGAGCCCAATAAAGTCGATCAATGATTTAAAAATAAGAAAACGATACGGACAATTTTACGTTTAAACCAATGACAACTTTTAAAAAGGAGAAACATAGCAATTCAAATGATTTTCTATATACAATCAAATGATGATTTTCAAAAAGGTTTTAAAAGAAAAGCACAACATTTCAATATAAACATAGGGGTGAGTATCAACTCAATCCCTCAAGTAACAGTTATTCAAAACACTTTATGTATAATAAAACAGGGATAGAAAACATTGAACATGAGCAGTACACTATAGCAAAGTCACCCCGACAGTGCTCGATACGCTTTACATATGCATATGTACACTGACTAGTCCACCTAGGTACTAGTTTAACCCAACCAACAGACCATCCTTATAACTCCAGCAATACAGATCATCCTTATAACTCCCAAATTACTAACTCATGTCAACATTTAGAAGGAGTAAATAAAATTGAAAATGTTTTACGATGAGCAATCAATAAACATATCATATGAACAATGAATTCCAAGATGAGATGAAGCAGAATTCCAAACGATCGTTATAAGGCTCAATTTAGGGTTTCATGGGCAATTTAAAAACACCTTTATGTCAATCATAAAAATCAACATTTCGATCTAGTTTGTAAAACTTTTGTTATAAGCATTTGAAATCAGAATAATGAAATAGGGTTCGGATTGAAAATCTTTACCTCGGTCCAAGCTAAGCGATGCTACCAACCTCGATCAATATTTTCTGAATAACCTAGATTGGCAATCCATTTGATAGAACACAATCTATGCTGAAATACTATAAACCTAATATTAGCTACACACCATGTGCTCACTTCTAACTCCGAAATCGCTCAACTCAAAGCGCACCTCGCATACGGCCAACCTACCCGAAAATTTCGTACACTCCTTAATGCGCAACAATATTCCAAATTCATTATAAATTACAATAAAACACTTTTATAGCTTAAAACATTATCAAAAGCCAAAATAGGAATTTTCTGAAATTTTGAATTAAAATAATTTCTTTAAATGCAATAAAAACCCATAAATTCCCAAAATTACTTCTAGCTGAAAATAAAATACCATAATTTTTTGAACAGCTTTAAAATATGCATAAAAATTATAGAAATTTAAATCAGAAATTACAAGGCATTAAAATATTTTTAAATTATTCGTTTAGCTAAAACTAATGCGATACGGAAACCATAGAAAATCAACTCCAAAAATCACCAAATTCAAACTGAGTCTTATTTATACCATAAAGACATTAATGAAATTTTCTCTAGAACATTTTCAGGGTTTAAAGGCTCTAAATGAATTTTTACGTATCTAAAATTATAGAAAATATTTAAAATACATATGATTTCAGAAAATTACAAAACAATTCCACATATTCTAATATGGCCTAGGGTATCATACTGTAAATTTTTATATGTTAACGATAATCGTGCATTATCCTATGCATGTATCGTACTTAACGCTAAACGGATACCCATTATTTCACAGTTGCACTCAAACAGCACTACACTTAAAGCTACCCCTGCGTACTCACACGCCACAAATGCTCACAGTACACTCACTATAACAATTTACTTTGGGTCTCCCTGCACTCACACACCCAGCCACACACACACACACAGAGGTTTAAGCACACATTTTACACAGCACACACACACGCACTTCACTCTCACACATAGTTACTGACCCATCTTCTACCCCTCAAACACACACACAAACTCTCACTCATGACACTCGCACAGGGTGGCAATCCTCCTTCCCTTGCAAACCCAAATTACACACACTAGTAAACACACTTCACGCGGCTATCCATAGTTCATGCAATACCCATTTAGACTTCCATCAGTCACACCCCCATATAAACAGGTTCATCAACCCCTCATTACTTCCAAGCACACCACGTTACACACCCACTGCCATGGAGATGTTTTTCTTCTTTTTTCCCCACTCAGTCACCATACACACCCCCAAACCTTTATATACAATCACACATGCACAACGCTTCACTGCTACACGCTTGCTCCTTCCCCTCCTCCTTCATGCTTAAACCTACTTCACCCACACAATACATAAGTACCTGCTGGCACCAAACACCCAACATTTCAAGACCAACCTGTTATACCAATTTTTACACACACCTAGTCACACACTATACACACATTTTCACACCCAGTCTACACACAGTCACATTGTAATCACCAATTCCATGGCTGCCATTTCAGCCCTTCTTCCACCTTACAAATACTCACTTAGCACACTTGTTCCACCAACAAAATACTAACTTGCTGCCTCTGTTTCACACCTCCTTTCATGTACACAGCCCACACAAAGCACACCCACAGTGTAAACTAAACCCATTTTCAACCCCTAAACCCACTGTCATCTCTCTCTCTCTTTTCCTTGCAAACTCACATACTCACTCATTCACACAGGCACAACTCCATTTTCTCTCATTATACCCACTCACCCACACGTACAATATACATCCAGCTGTGTACACGACTCATGCAAACACACGCACACAACCCGCACCCACCATGACAGCCTCAAATACGCACAAGGTTTCTCCATCACAGCTACTGCCATGAGGCAGTAACTGCTTTCTTGCCTAGCACACCCACCTGCACAAGCCACAACAGCCCCTCTTTTTTTATTTGTAATTGCACCATCAGGTTCCCAATCCCGCAAGGGCACCACTGCGGACTGCCGGAGTACGATTCGTTGCGTTATAGCCTATTTCTTTGACCTACTCTCCTCCTTCAGTGTATCCAAAACTGAACCAGATTATTTCTATGTATGGGGTTTTGTTTGGTGGTGATGTTGGCGGGTTTTGGGCAGGTGGCGGTGGTCTGTGTGCTACACTCGTGCCGCTGTGATTATGTATTGGTGGTGTTACGATGGTGGCAATGAATTGACTTGTGATAGCGGTGCTCCTTTCAAACCACGGCGGTACACGGTCGCAGCCACCATGGCTGTGACCTTCACCCATAACCCTCACGTACAGTTTTCATCTCCATAAGTAAAGTGTGTATGGCTGCCCAACTCACAGAGAAAATCTCACTGCAATCTCTCCTTCTCATAGCTATAAACCCAAAAGTCCTCTCGGATCTCTCATGCTCCCCTTTCACTGAAATCTATTATTGAATAAGAGAGAAAAAGGTGGAAAAGAAAACTTACCGAAAAACTCCACACGCTCGCCAGAAATTCTCTTCTCCAAGATCTTTACTCACTCTGCCGTGCCTCTTCTCTTCTCTTCCTGTATTTCCTCTCCACTTTTGTCCCCTTTTCTGTTCTTTCTCTTAGATCTCTCTTACTCTCTCTCTCGAAGGTGAGTCTGGCGGCTCAAAGAAGTGCCCGGGGAAAGATGGTTCGTTGCCACGTAGAGGTGCCACAAAGGATGCATTCTGAGTTGGCTTCCAAGTAGTCAAAATGGGAGACAGCAAGGATGGAGTAAGGGCTAAGAGCAAGGCTTCCCAGGCACGTTGCGAGGGTTGGCAGCGCCGCGTAAGCAGGGGGACGATGAACAGGGGCGGCAGTCAACAGTCGATAGTCCGCGTTAAGGGTGCAGCGTCAATGATCCAACGTCAGGAGTCCGAATGCGCAATGTGAAAATGTCAATTTAGAGAGAGAAAGTGAAAATGTCAAATGAGAGAGAAGTCCTTGAATAAGCTCTAAAATCCACTATATATAGGCACAAATGCGCGCGTGTCATCAGTCGACACATGTCGTCCTCTGGGAGTGACACGTCGCCGGAGGGGGTCCCACAGTATTGATTGTCCGTCGAATTGCCGGTCCCCGAGTTCGTGTCGTCCTGCCCTTGCAGCGTCCCTCTGCTTGTCTGAGGAGACTGACCACACCGCGGTAGCATGGTCAGAGTAGCCCGTTGCCCCAGCCTCCAGTCCAAGCCCTTACTGAATCCCACGAGATGCGTCATGAGACGCGCAGAGATCCTGGCAGCGGTGAGGGTTGCCCCTGTAGCCAACTGCCAGGCGTGCCGGGCGTGATGCCCTCCGAGGACCTGCTCCCGTCCCGAAGTGACCTGGGGGTCATTGCTCTGGCGGTGTTGATGATCAATGGTAACATGAGCATACATGCTCACAGCTCGATACTCGGAGTCCGTGGTGGGGGGTCCTCATGCTGGAGCACTACGAGCGGAGCCCCCCGAAGCCCGTCGGTTGATTATACAGGTGAGGCCCAGAGCCCCCAGTCGATTGTGCTGGCGAGGGCCGGAGCCCCCAGTTGATTGAGCTGGCGAGGGCTTTAGGGTTGCGAGGTGCAACCCCGTCCTGCCGCGAGGGCCGGAGCCCGTCAGTTGATTGAGCCGGCGAGGGCCTTAGTATTGCGAGCCCGTCCCGCCGCGAGGGCCGGAGCCCGTCAGTTGATTGAGCCGGCGAGGGCCTTAGTGTTGCGAGCCCGTCCCGCCGCGAGGGCCGGAGCCCTGTCAGTTGATTGAGCCGGCAAGGGCCTTAGGGTTGCGAGCCCGTCCCATCACGAGGGCCGAAGCCCTGTCAGTTGATTGAGCCGGCGAGGGCCTTAGTGTTGCGACCCCGTCCCGCCGTGAGGGCCAGAGCCCTGTCAGTTGATTGAGCCGACGAGGGCTTCAGGGTTGCGAGCCCGTCCCGCCGCGAGGGCCAGAGCCCGTCAGTTGATTAAACTGGCGAGGGCCTTAGTGTTGCGAGCCCGTCCCGCCGCAAAGGTCAGAGCCCTGTCAGTTGATTGAGCCGGCTAGGGCCTCAGTGTTGCGAGCCCGTCCCGCCGCGAGGGCCGGAGCTCGTTCAGTTGATTGAGCCGGCGAAGGCCTTAGTGTTGCGAGCCCGTCCCGCCGCGAGGGCTGGAGCCCGTTCAGTTGATTGAGCCGGCGAGGGCCTTAGTGTTGCGAGCCCGTCCCCCCGCGAGGGCCAGAGCCCGTTCAGTTGATTGAGCCGGCAAGGACCTTAGGGTTGCAAGCCCGTCCTGCCGCGAAGGCCGGAGCCCTGTCAGTTGATTGAGCCGGCGAGGGCCTTAGTGTTGCGAGCCCGTCCAGCCGCGAGGGGTCCTAGTGCCGAAGCACTCGGAGCGTGTCAATGTAGCATCCCGGAGGAACCGCCTACCCGACTGGCCGAGGTAGCATCCCGGAGGAGCCGTCTACCTGGCGGAAGGGGAGTTGAAGAGCTCCCTGGCGGAGATGGTGCGCTGGCGACAGGAGTCGCGGAGATGATGCGCGGGCGAGGCGGCGAAGGTCGCGGAGAGGGCGCGCGTGCGATGAAGGTCGCCAGTACGGCGCGCGCGCGACGGTAGTCGGTCGTCAAGGTAGGTGGCCGACCCCTTATGGTGGCCGACCCCCCCCAGGGTGGCCGACCCTCTAAGGGGGAAGGCACACCAAGGCTGCTTCACAAAGGGAAGAAGCACATGACTTGAGCATGCGTCGCTTTGACCGGCCTGTGAACGTTGAAAAGTTGACCGTTGAATATGCCGATGTGTCATGAGAATTGGGACCCCCAGTGGGCCTATAGGTGTAGCCAAGATAGGGTGGGAACATATATATATATATATATATATAAAGAAACCCTTAATGGAAAAATATAAAGAAAACCCTACATATTTATTTGTCGCTAAAAATTTTCTAACCGAAACTTGTGATTGCAAAAATGGTCTAAAAATAAAATACTTATGTTAACTATATGTTAGAAAGTTATTGACGGTTGTTACGCTAACTCGCTCCACTATGTGTCCCTAAAAGCGGCCACGTAAAAATATCAACGCTAACTAAAAGAAATTTTGTCGCCAAAAGCTCATAAATATTATTTTGCTAATTGTCACTAATACCTTAATCAACGTCATTTATATTTACCACATTTAATTATAACTTACGGTTTTTTGTTTTTCCAAAATTTTGTCACTAAAAATATTCGCAGCTAAAATTTCTAACTAAATCCGAAAAAGTATCGGGGTGTTACATAATCACAAGAAGGAGCCACCTCCTACCTGGTATGCTTACAAATATAACTAAATATAAATTAATGAGATGGATTGATATGAAACAAAAAGAAACAAAGTGTTACAAAATCGCTCTAGATAAATATGTATAGAACACGATAACCAAATAAGAAAACACAAGAAATATGAGAGAACTCAAATCCACTTTGCACAAGTCAGATTTACAACGCTCCCTCACGTGTATCTCTCAACTGTTTTCCTACTCAAAGAAGGACTCTTCTTTCTTTGCCTACCCAAAGAAAGACTATCCTCTCTTTCCTACTCAGAGAAGGACTCTTCTCTCTTGGCCTACTCAAAGAAGGACTCTTCTCTCTTGGCCTACTCAAAGAAGGACTCTTCTCTCTTGCCCTTAAACACAACACAAGACACCTTACTTATACTTGGAGAAAACAGTGATCTTCTCTCTCCAAGCAATGTGGGACAAGATGTCTTATATACTAAGGGCCAAGTTGCAACCTTCTTTGAGTAACCGATGTGGGACATAAATACAAGACATATATCAACAATCTCCACCTTGGCTTGTATTAACAAACCACTCCATGAGGAAACTGTAATATGCCTTCAGTATCTTCTTCATGTACTCCACCTTGCATCCCCTTTAAAGGTAGGGATACACTCCACCTTGAACTCAACAAGAAAGAAGATGAATCAAGCTCAAGCAATGCTTGAACTTCTCTGTCATGACTGTCTTCGTGAGCATATCAGCAGCGTTGTCATTAGTGTGAACCTTGTGCACGAGAATTTGTTTAGAATTAATCCATTCTCGGACCCTATGATAACGTACATCAACATGCTTGGTCCTTGCATGGAAAACCTGATTCTTTGCCAAATCCAATGCACTCTGGCTGTCACACTGTAACAAAACACCACGCTGCTTGAAGCCAAGCTCCTCTACCAGTCCCTTTAACCATATTGCCTCCTTAGCTGCCTCTGTCAATGCCATGTACTCTGCCTCTGTAGTTGACAATGCTGTCGTAGACTGTAACACTGATTTCCAACATATCGGCCCTCCATAGAATGTAAAAATATATCCAGTCGTGGACCTCCTGGAATCCAAGTCCCCCGCATAATCAGAATCCACAAAGCCAGAAACCTCACCTTTTGCCCCATCACGATCAAACATGATGCCAAAGTTGGTCGAACCTGCTAGGTAACGGAAGATCCACTTCACTGCATCCCAATGCTTCTTTCCTGGATTTCCCATATACCTACTGACCATACTAACTGCATGTGAGATATCAGGTCTGGTACATACCATGGCATACATAAGACAACCAACCGCATTTGCGTACGGTACTCGAGACATATACTCAACATCTTCTTTTGTACTAGGACAAAGTTGTGAGGATAACTGAAAATGAGCTCCCAATGGTGTACTAACCGGTTTAGCATTGAGCATACTAAACCTCTCCAGTACCTTTTCAACATAACTTTTCTGAGTTACCCACAACTTTCCTGCCTTTCGATCTCTATGAATCTCCATACCAAGGATCTTTTTGGCAGAACCAAGATCCTTCATATCAAACTCCCTGCTCAACAATTTCTTCAAGTGCAGAATATGAGACTTACTCTTCGCAGCAATCAACATATCATCCACATATAATGTGAGCAACAACAGTGAACCATCATCAAGGACTCGATAATACACACAACAATCATACTCACAACGAGAGTAACCATGAGTTACCATGAATGTGTCGAATCGCTTGTACCACTGCCGAGGAGACTGCTTCAAACCATATAAGGACTTTTTCAACTTGCACACATAGTCCTTCTTCCCAGGTTTAATAAATCCCTCGGGTTGCTGCATGTAGATCCTCTCCTCCAAATCACCATGAAGGAAAGCTGTCTTCACATCAAGCTGCTCCAGCTCCATATTCTGCGCTGCTACAATGGACAATATCAATCTGATAGAAGTGTGCTTCACCACTGGCGAAAAGATCTCACTATAATCAATTCCCTCCTTTTGAGAATACCCTTTTGCAACCAGTCTTGCCTTGTACTTCTGATCTTCCTTTTTCCTGTAAATCCACTTGCATCCAATAGCCTTCACACCCTTTGGAAGTTTAACTAATTCCCAAGTCTGATTCTTCCGTAGAGATTCCATCTCCTCATCCATTGCTGTCAACCACAAGTTACCATCCTCTGCCTTAACAGCTTTGTTGTAACTAGTAGGATCTCCACTTCCAACGATTAGTGCAAATGAGACCAAGTCCTCAAAACCATACCTCTGAGTTGGTTTCTTGGTACGTGGTTCTCTATCTTTGACTAGATTCCAAGAATCACTAGGATGCTCCTCTGGATCCTCTAAAGACTGCTCATCTGCAGATCCATCTGTAGACTCGTCAGTTGATTTTGTCCTCTGCTCATGCAACTCTATCTCCACTGTGTGACCCTGCCTCTCGCTAGAAGTTGCATTCGTATTCAACATTTGTGCTTCATTGAATACCACATCTCTACTGATCACCCTTTTCTTGGCCACTGGATCCCATAACCTGTATCATTTTACTCCTTCCTCATACCCAAGGAATATACATTCTTTTGACTTAGGATCAAGTTTGGATCGTTCTTCATTCTGAAGGTGAACATACACAGGACAACCAAAAATTCTCATTGCAAAAAAATTAACTTATTTACCGGACCATACCTCCTCGGGAACTTGGTGATTAATGGCAGATGATGGAGAACGGTTGATCAAATAACAAGCTGTGTTAACAGCTTCAGCCCAGAAACTTTTAGGCAAATCTGCATTCAACCTCATGCATCTAGCTCGCTCTAGCAGGGTTCTATTCATCCTTTCGGCAACCCCATTCTGCTCTGGAGTCCTCTTCACTGAAAAGTGTCTGATGATACCCTTATCCTTGCAGAACTGCAGAAACTCCTCATCCTTGTATTCCATGCCATTATCTGATCTGAAGTACTTAAGCTTCTTACCCGTCTGATTTTCAACTCTAGCCTTCCACTGCTTAAACACGTTGAAAACTTCAGACTTGTGCTTCATAAAGTACACCCATACCTTTCTTGAGAAATCATCTATAAAC
The DNA here is from genome assembly GCA_033065855.1 of Escallonia rubra. Classification (NCBI taxonomy): domain Eukaryota; kingdom Viridiplantae; phylum Streptophyta; class Magnoliopsida; order Escalloniales; family Escalloniaceae; genus Escallonia; species Escallonia rubra. The sequence goes on along the minus strand of JAVXUO010001200.1, from coordinate 202,082 downwards.
GTAACAAAGTAACGAGCTCCCCCATTTGAGATATGCATGATTGGTCCCCAAACATCCGAATGCACATAGTCCAAAACTCCTTTACTAGTATGAGAAGCAGCTTTGAAACTAACTCGTTTTTGCTTCCCAAACACACAAAATTTGCAGAAGTCCAGCTTGCATGATTTCACTCCCTACAGCAACTTGCGTTTGTGAAGTTCCAGCATACCTCCCTCGCTCAAGTGTCCCAGCCGTTTATGCCATAACTCAGAGTTATCATTGCTAGAACCTACATGAGTTGATACTGAAGCTCCACCTATAACTGTGTTCCCTATCAGTTTATACAAATTTCTAATTTTCTGACCTTTCATTATCATCATCGCACCTTTGCTGACTTTCATGACTCCACCTTTTATAGATATACGACAATCTATAGAATCAAGTGTGCCCAAGGAAATCAAATTCTTCTTCAAGTCAGGTATGTACCTTACATCACCCAGGGTTCTCACAATCCCATCAAACATTTTAATTTTAATGGTACCTATCCCCATGACTTTACAAACAGCGTCATTACCTATTAACACAGTACCACCGTCACATGGAGTAAGACAATCAAACAATTCCTTATGTGGGCACATATGAAACGAACATGCAGAGTCAAGAAACCATTCCGTAGAAAAACTGTTGTCTCTAACTGATAAGAGATTACCTTCTTGCTGCTCAACCGAGGAAACCAAGTAGAGATCACCATCGCTGCTTTTGTCATCTTCTTCAGCAACATTAGCATTGTTCACATGTTTCTTTCCGTTCTTCTTCTCCTTCCTTTCTGGACACCTTCTTGCAATGTGACCAATCTCTTTACAATACCAGCATTCAATACTAGACTTGTCTTGCTTTCCACGAGACTTTGACCTGTCTTTTCCATGTCCTGGATTTCTGCTTCTAGATCGACCTCTGTTTCTTCCATGACCATTCTTATTTTCATACCTTACCACCAGACCTTCGCCTTGACTGCTTGAACTCGTCCCATTAACTCTGCTCGAGTCCATAAGAGCCGACATAACATCATCAACAAGCAATGTCTCCTTCCCAATAAGCAACGTAGTCTTCAAGGTCTCATATGATTTTGGAAGCGAAGATAACAACAAAATCGCCTGATCTTCCTCCTCGAGTTTAACATCTATACTCGACAATTGGGACACCAACCGGTTAAATTCTGATATATGATCACCCAGATCTGAACCTTCATCCATCCGTAATTGGTACAGATCTTTCTTCAGATATAACCGATTCGACAAAGATTTTGACATATATATCTTCTCCAATTTCTGCCACAGAGCTGTTGGAGAAGTCTCTGTCAAAACCTGGTACTTAACCTTCGGGGCTAGATTCAACCGTATCGTAGATACAGCCTTAGCTTGTAATTCTTCCCAATCGTCCTGATCCATTGACTCAAGCTTATTCCCCAGCAAAGGCTTGAGCAATCCTTGCTGCACAAGGATATCCTTCACCGTGCTCTGCCATATACCAAAATTCGTCTTCCCATCGAATTGTTCACAGGCATACTTCATGGTCGTGTTGTTCGACATATTTATCCTCTCAAATCGATTTTAATTTTGCCCAAAAAATAAACCTGAAAGCTCTTGATACCACTTGTTACAAAATCGCTCTAGATAAATATGTATAGAACACGATAACCAAATAAGAAAACACAAGAAATATGAGAGAACTCAAATCCACTTTGCACAAGTCAGATTTACAACGCTCCCTCACGTGTATCTCTCAACTGTTTTCCTACTCAAAGAATGACTCTTCTTTCTTTGCCTACCCAAAGAAAGATTATCCTCTCTTTCCTACTCAGAGAAGGACTCTTCTCTCTTGGCCTACTCAAAGAAGGACTCTTCTCTCTTGGCCTACTCAAAGAAGGACTCTTCTCTCTTGCCCTTAAACACAACACAAGACACCTTACTTATACTTGGAGAAAACAGTGATCTTCTCTCTCCAAGCAATGTGGGACAAGATGTCTTATATACTAAGGGCCAAGTTGCAACCTTCTTTGAGTAACCGATGTGGGACATAAATACAAGACATATATCAACACAAAGAAAGGAGGGGGGATTTCGAGAAAAAGAAAATAGGAAACAAAGCAAAGGAAGAAACAGTATAGAGAGTTGGAGGGAAAACATAGCTCAAATCTCGAGCAAAATCAGGGAAGAATTTGAGAGGAAGAAGAATAATTCGGCCCTAAGGAAGGCAAGAAGCTGGCTAGATCATACAAGGAGCGGTTGGATGAATTTCTGAAAGAGAAATGGGCGCTCAAAGTTAGGTAAAGAACCTGTTTGGACAGTTTGTGTTCATGGTGTTTATATGGATGAATTGTGAAACTAAAGCTAAACTCATGTAAGATTTGGTTAAGTAATTGTATTAACCGTATGGGTAGGAGTGATTAGGAAGGATTAAGGTGGAAATTCGACAAGTATGGGGCGCAACAGGTGTGCGTCTGTGTGTGTGTGTGTGTGTTGTGTGTTCTTATGTATGTGTGTGCTTGCTACGGGTGTGTCTAATTGTGTGCAATTATGTGTTAAAGTGTGTGTTAGGGTGTATTTTATGAGTATTGAGGTATATGCAAGTGTTTTAGTGTGTGCGTTGGAGTGTAGCAGTGAGAGTGTGCGAGCTGTGTAATGGAGTGCCTGCGGCAGAGCAAGGAAGATGAAGTGTGTCTGTGTGCGCGCGCGCGCGCGCGCAAAAGGTGTAATACTATGTGTTTTGATGTGAATAATGTGTGTAATGGTCGCTAAAAATAGAAATTTCTTTAGGCAGTTTCTTTCACGAATTTGTATAAATAGTCAGAGTCAAAACTAGACAAAGTTCAAAATTGTAACCCCCAATATTTTGACGAGACCTACGCTCTGGTATTTTTTGAGAATTTTCGGTGTCTGTGAAGGGCGTTAATTTGGGGGTACCGATTAAAGAAATTTGTCGAATTATTTAGCGTAGCAAACCAAGTTATTTTCGTTTGATTCCTTTCTGCAGGTTTTGATCAACAGTAGATTGCTCGGGAATGGGGTTTAGAGTCTGAGTGAGATTCCGATGTGCCTATCACCACTATATAGTAAAACCCCTACGCGGGTCGGTACCGTTGATTTGTTCTTAGGAAATTTGAATTGCGAAGAACTAAGCTGTAATAGTTTAAGCTAAGCAGTTGTGATATGGTGTTTTGAGAAATGTTAGTTGATGCTGAATTAGATGATTTGGAATATGTGTTAGTGAACAGGTCTGATAGGTTTGATATGATCCGGTAGGTTAACGACCCAAGAGTTCGTGGCGACGGAGCTCCAGATTTCTGGGGCTGTTACAGAGAGAGAGAGAGAGAGAGAGAGAGAATATGCCACTTTTGGGTAAGTTTTTATCATTTTTTTTTTGTGTAAATTAGGATGTATAGTGTGTATATGTATGTGTACATCACTACAAGAAACAGGGGCTTTAGCGACAGCCAAAACATGTGGTCGCTAAAGTTTAGTTTAGCGACCGATTTAGCGACTACTCTATTTCGCGGTCGCTAAAGATTAATGGTCAACGAAAACTTGGCTTTAGCGACCGAATTTGGCGATTGTCGTTGCCGTCGCTAAATTAAGGCCAATTTGGCGACCGATTTTGGCCGTCGCTAAATATTTAGTAAAAGAAAACCCTAAATTGAATTTTCGTCTTGAATTTTTGGTCACTTCCCAGCTACCGCCAATTACAAATTCCATTCTTTCCTCTGTCTCTCTTTCGCCCAGATTCGTTGCTTCCGCTAAATCACGCCCAGATTCGTTGCCAATCACAATCTTCTGCCATATTCTACCCGCCCCGCCACCATTGCCGCTCATCACGCCCTTAACGCCTCCGCCTCCGCGGCCGCGCGCCAAACCGTGGTTTTCAGCCGCCGTCAACGGTTGCTCTAGACCGTCTACAGTTTCCTTCTGGTATGCCCGATCTTTCACCCCTCAATTTGATACCAACAAGCAATTCTTTGATTCGTCTTGGTTGTACAAATCTGAGGAGGTTTACTGTAATTGTTTTTTGCATTTCACCTCATCTACTCTCACTCTACGACTCTCTCTCTCACCCACTCCTACTCTCAATCTGAATAGGGATGAGGTTGTGCGAGTTGGGTTATGGGTTGTAAGATCCAGGTAGTTAGGGGAGGTTGGTGCATTAGTACACCTTAGGCTCAAAGTTGAGCATGATACTTTCAAGCCGCTTGAGCTTAGAGTACGATTGGTGGACTAGAGATTGATTTGATTTATCTGGATGTGCTGTAGAACTTTGATTCATGTGGTGAAGTTTGGTCTCATTTGTTTGCTAGCTAGGTTAAGCGCATTTTGAGGATAAATTTTGAAATATAATGCATCAATGTTATAGTTTAGACTTGAGAACCTAATCCAAGCAGATGAATTACTTCAAGCAACCATTAACCGAGCTGAAACTTGTCAAGTGGATCCTTGAGTAAGTAAGTTGAAATTTGATTGTAGGATTTCAGAGTGCTTCCATTGAAATTGCAAGTAGGCAAACTCTGTGGTCGGAATTTTATTAAGGTCGGAAAATGTAATGTAAAACTGTATTCCAAAGTATACATCAAATTGCTTTTAAAATATCCGCTCAATTTTTTGTGGGTGTATAGCATACACTGCCGATTCTTATGAGGCATTTCAAATTATGATCCAAAGGAACCACCCAAAGCAATTGTAATTGGTTTCTTTTCATCTGTAAAACATGTTTGTATCTGGTCAAGATTAGTCAAACCAGACAATAGAGAATTCAGCTCACATATGTCTATTTATCATCAGATTTATCAATTTTTGAGTAAATTTTGGTCAGAGTGATGTGCCTGGTATGTTGCAACTGCTGATGATGTTATGAGTTGTGACTCTGTGGCTCTTTGATTGCCTCTCCAGGGTTAGAAAGTTGACATGTGCCAGCCAAGTTGACATCTTGTTACGGGTCCAAAGTTGAAACTTGCTGGACGATCACAGCCATCAAGGTTTTTTTCAGTCTCTTGCACTCCTTATCCTCCAGTAGAATACTTTAATTCATTGACAATGTTTTTTACATTTACGCACGACTGATGCTCCATGTGACCTTGCAATTGTGGTGATGCTGGGCATTTATTGTTTCAACTGATGATAAAAATAAGACATCCATAATTGTACTATTTCCAAGTTCCAATAAGCATATGGCAGTATGACTTTATGAATAACTCGTTGTACTAGGCTTGTTGGCTATCATAACTTGGTGCCCCTTTGATTTTGAATCTGGTTAAATGGATGGATCAACCCTTCATGATATGCTTGCCGTAGACCGAGTGAATGTATTAGTCCTAGATAGATCCATGTAGATGTCAGTTGAGGTGCCCCTCACACATGTATATTATAGTAGGATTTAAGGACTGAATCCGCCTCGCACACACATACATGTCTGGTTGTGGCATGGTCACCAGTGGAGTATGACTGGTCAATAGTAATGTTAGTTACCTGATAGCATAAATATTTGTTACATTCTTTTGTACTTTATATGGCGGGGCAGTAATTTCAGTGGTGGAAGAGTGAATTAATTCCCCAATGGGTGACAAGATCACTATAAGAAATTTGGTCCTTATTGACAACATAAAACAATTTTATGTAGGAGAAGTAATGTTATAACATCAAATTCTGTTACTTGAGAAATTGCAAAATAAACATGAGCTTAGTGCTGATGCATAGCTGAAAGTTAGGTAAACCTTTAAGACTGAGGTCTGAGTATAACAAAGTGTAAGCACATGAAAAACATATTGCACCTTTGGTTCTTTTTCTAGAGGATTTTGATGCGAGAGTACCGGCTTTTACCCTTGTAAAAGATGTATATAAATCCACATCAGATTCCAGTAGGTTTCCAGGTAGATTTAGTCCAATCCTTTTTACTTTTATTAATGTCGAAAATTTGCATACAATGTAAAATACACAAGAATTAAATCGCATGATTCACCAAAAACAAAATGTGCACTAGTTGAAAGACTCACAGCACTAACAGACGCTTCATGTAACTTTGAGGCGGGTCGTTATAATAAAGGTCTGGTACTTTACACTTGCTTCATGATAGTGCTAACCCTCGGAGCCCATGATGTTAAATCCCTTCTTCCAGCGCGTAATATGTGATTGTCTCCGTGGCATCTAAAATAAAGACACAACAAAGGTCAGGGCAAAACACTTGTTACAACCAAAACCAATATGGTTGCGCTACAACAAAATTGTTGAAAGATAAATATCCTTACAATTATCTCCATAATTTTATATACTTGTATTACAATACTGGCGTTGCATTACACCAATAACTAAAAGGGTTAATAGCGAAAATATACCCTCATATATGGCACGTTTGCAAATTATATCTCAGACCTTTCAAAATAGCTTTTTTATCCACCAAACTGTGGCATGATTCTGGTGCTCACACCCTGTTAGTTTTTCCGTTAACTGCGAGGGTATTTTGGTCAGGTCACTTTTTGCCAGGGTATAAAAATACAACATTAACAAAATGTTAAGGTATAATTTTGCAAACCCTAGTTTTGAAAATTTGGTAATTTACACAAAGATTTATTATGAATTTTGAATTTTAAAAATTGAAAAAAATTTAGAAAATTCAGATATGAAAATTTGAAAATTTACACATGAGGACTATACAGCCCCTCAATCTTTGAAAATTTGAATTTTCGGAATTTGAAAATTCAAATTCATAACTTCATTTTTTCAAATTCATATTTGAAAATTTGAAATTGAAAATATTATACATTAAGGTATAATATTATATGAAAATATGAATTTGAAAATACCTTAACAAAATGTTAATATTTTCAAAATATGAAATTATGCATGTTAATATTTTCAAATTTTCCGTTAACAAAATGTTAATATTTTCAAAATTTCTGAATTTTCAAATTATAATATGTAATTTCATATTAGAATATGAACTTTCATATTGCCTTTCATATTAGAATATGAAATTTCATATTAGAATATGAAATTTTCATATTGCCTTTTAAATATTCTAATATGAAATATTCTAATATGAAATTTTCATATTTTCATATTTTCATATTTGAAAATTAGAATTTAAAAGGCAAAATTCTAACGACAACTTTCATATTTTCAAATATGTTAATATGAAATTTCATATTTTTCGTTAACAAAATGTTAATATGAAAATTTCAAAAATTCTGAATTTTCAAATATGAATTTCATTTTTTTCGTTAACAAAATGTTAAGGTGTAATATTTTCTAAAAATTAAGAAAATATTATACCTTAACAAAATTTCATATTTTCCATTAACAAAAGTTGAATGTTAAGGTATAATATTTTAATATTTTCTGTTAACAAAATGTTAATATTTTCAAATTCAATCTTTGGTAATTTTCAAATTCTGATTTGGAAATATTATACGTTAAGGTATAATATGAGTTTTCTGAATTTTCATATTTGGTAATTTACACAAGAGAACTATACAGCCACGCAATCTTTCCCTCTAAAATATGCCCAAGCGATTTTACCAATATGCCCTCAATATGTTGGGGGAGAACTTTGCAAACCCTAGTTTTTTTCCAAAAAGTTGGACGGAAGGTAAACGTTTGCAACGTTAGCCATAGTTTGGTGGATAAAAAAGCTATTTTGAAAGGTTTGAGATATAATTTGCAAACGTGCCATATGTGAGGGTATATTTTCGCTATTAACCCTAGCTAAAATTGTAAATCCATAAGCATTTGTGTTAATGGCCAAAAAAAGGCCTTACTTATGAAAATCGTCGGACAGAGAGTCTGGTTGATTTTTAGGTCATTAAAGGCCTCTCAGCTTCTTTCATACTCGTTATATATGGTCCTCAAACTTGTGCTCATGTATATCTTGGAACAAATTTGAATCTTCAATAGTGACAATTGTATCAATATTGTCACTTTTGACTTTAACAAGTTCTCCTACCCTACGAGGCTCCGCCATTTTGAGCGCACACACCAGAATAGTGATGGGAAGTGGGTGTCTGAGAGCGCCAAGCAGTTTGCGGTGAGCACGTAACTCATGTATAACTTTTGTATTCCTATTGCATTTTTTGCGATTACGGCCAATAGAATTTCTCTAACATTTTTGTTGTTTTCTTATACAGAGTTTATTTAGAGAGAGAGTTCAGGCCAACTCCCAGCCAGACGGTAGCCAGACAGTGGACGAGTTCTCGTTGTGGTCAGACGCTACGGGGGGTCCTAGGAAGGACCGTATAACTGGCCACCCTCGTCAGTCCGCACGAGGGTTGCTAGCCGGCAGACCTCAATCGTCAGGCGAGACTAGTTGTACCTGTCCTCGGGCAGATGCGACGGCTATGACAGAGGAAGAGCGCTTCAACACAATGTTTGATGCGCGCATCCGGAGGATGCTCGAGAACGGTTGTGTAATTATAAAGGGGCCCAAACTACATGTAATGCAAATTTCTCAAGTACTTATGTATTTTGTGCTCTATATGTGATCTTGATTTGATATATGATATTGAATCATTTGTATGGCTTCGTGCAGGGCGATACCGATGATCCTAGCCAATGACCCCCGAGGCGATGAATATGTTGTTGGATCAAATGTGCCTTCTTCATCGAGGAATGAAAAAGATGATGACGGGGCTGGTTGTTCTGCCGACGAGTGATTTAGATAGGGGTTTGGTTTGATTTATGCAATGAATGTTATTTTATTGTTTTGAATTGTTCATCGATACTTAACTGTATGAGTTCTATTATTTTAATGTATATGTTAACGGTTATCTATACTTTGACGAACGCGACAAGTTGTTTGAATGAATGCGAGACAGGGGATTGAAACGGTTTTGAATGAATGCGTTGAAAGCTTTCAACGCATTCATTCAAAATCGTTTCAACCGAGGTTAAATCTGTTTTTGGATCGATTGGATGTGAATTTCTTATGAATTGATATTAGTTCTGCGACAGGTTTTGGACAGCTTATTTGACCTCCATTTTTTTTTTCGCAAAGCAAGGTTTTGCGATCGCGATGTGCGGTCGCTAAATGAAATAAAGCGGTCGCTAATTTTAATATTTAAAAAATATTTAAAAATAAAATAATATTTAAAGAGGTCGCTAAATGAAATAAAACGGTAGCTAAATTAAATAAGTGCGGTCGCTAAATATTTTTAATATATTTCTAAAAAAAAATTTAAAAAAATAAAATAATATTTTAAAATATTTAGCGACCGCAACTGTCGGTCGCTAAAGATATAATATAATTTAATAAAAAAAATTAAATTAAAAAATATTTAGCGACCGCATAAGGCGGTCGCTAAATGTAGTCAACGCGGTCGCTAAATTTAGCGACCGAATTTTAAAAACGGTCGCTAAAATTTAGCGACCTGGCCTATAGCGACCGCTCAAATGCGGTCGCTAAAACCCTTTAGCTTAGCGACCGCGTTGACACCTTTAGCGACCGCAGGACGCGATCGCTAAAGGTACTGTTTCTTGTAGTGCATGAAGTGTGTAATTGGGTGTGTGTATAGCACTGGGTGGAGTGTGTGAAACTAGGTGTGTGTGTGTGTGTGTGAACTGTGTGAAAATAGGTGTGTATGGGGGGCGTGAGTGTGTAGTGTGTATATGAGTTGTATTGAGTTAGATTAGAAGTATATGTGTGTTAGTGTGTGGGAATGAGTGAGGGTGAGAGTGTGGAGATGAGGTCGTGTGGGTTCGAGGAAGAGGCTGTTGGGTTTTCTGTATGGGGAAGAAGAAGTGTAGAGAGAGAGGCAAAACTGAAAATTTAAAAGGTGAATTGAAAAGTTTCGCTAAAGATGATTTTATTCCAGCAATTTATTTCCCAAATTTTAAACGATGTTTTGGAATTTATTTGGGCAAATTTGAAAAGAGTAACCCTCATTATTTTTACGAGACCTACAAATTTTTTTGAGATTTTTCCATCTCTCTGTACTTCTACTTCCGCAAACAGAAAACCCAGCAATCCCTTCCCCAAACCCACACGGCTACACCCCAACACTCACCCTCATTCACTCCCCCCCTCAGACACACACACACACACACACACTTCTGACTCTAATACACACGCACACTACACACGCACACACCCAGTTCACATGCTCCAGTCACTGCTATACAAACACCCAATTACGTACATACCTTATGTACACACATATACACACTACACACACTAATTTACCCCAAACAAAATGGTAGAAACATACCCGAAAGTGGCAGCTTCTCTCTCTCTATCTCTCTCTCCCTCCCCTCACCCCACCCCCCCCCCCCCCCTTCCACTGCCGAACCCCCTCTTCTTTCTTCTCCTTTCTTTCCTTTCCTCTTTTTTCTTCTTTCTCTTCTCTTCTCTGCTTCTCTTCCTTTCCTACTTTCTTCTTTATTTTTCTTCTCCTGCCCGAACCTCTATGTTCAGTTATCCCCTCCCCTGAATTGGTTAGTCATTTTATTAGGAGGAGTTGGCTAACAGGCCAATCTCCAAACACAAATGCACCCATGCACCTTAAATTAAACAATTTATGAAAAATGTAAACCAACCCCAAAAATTAATATAATTACATTTCAGCCCAAAATTATTCTCATCTTTATTAATTTACACAAACCCCAAATGTCCTCAAAAAATAGATCATCATCCTTTTGTTCTCAACTAACAATTAACTATTTTAGGCACCTTTAAAAGTACGGGGTGTTACATATTCAATTTATTGCCCATTCGTTTCTTTAGATACAGTAGAAGGTGACTAAGGTCAGATTGAAAGGAGAACTTATGGATTCGTTAGCAGTTCGTGTAAGTGACATGTCGATTCAACTAGTATTTTATGAAGCGTATATGTTTATTTACTTTTTAAAAGCACTTTTTACAATTATTAAATATTTTAGTTATATTTTTATCTGTTATGCCTTAGAGAAAGGAACTTTGTTAAAAAAAAGTCTCTTGTGGCACTTATTTCTCGTTAAAAATCGGACCAGCATGTAAATGAAATTTTGTTAGGAATTCTATAGAATTCGGATTGAAAATGCTTGGTGCAAGTGAGATGTTTTCCTGTTGACTTTATTCTGGATATGAATGTTTCGGGAAACTATCGGAGAGTGTGAGATGGTTTGGCCATCAGCGATTGAAGGATTATATTGTGATAAATGAAAATGATGTATTTCGCTTACTTGATTGTTGTTCCCCATATCTAATGGGGGAAGTTAGATTTCGTGACCTTGTCAACTGGAGGGAATGATGACGTGCAATACTGTTGCTCGTGGTCGCCCCTACTTCAATAGTGATTGTTATCCCGAGGTGGGATTCCGGGTCCAAGTCAGTCGGACCAAATGCTGATCATAACATATCGTTTGTGCTGGTGTTTGGTCATAAGTGTATTGCGATGACGTGTTTGTGCTAAATGATGTTTATGTCCTCATATTTGTTCCCTTTACTCTATTATGTTTTACAGAATAATTTCTTATAATAATTATTATTGTTTACTCCCTGATACGTTATCTTGTAATGTTGCTAAATTGTAAACTAAGTTATAATTTTGACATGCTATGATCCAGCTAGTTGAATCATTGGTTACTTACTAAGCACATAAAAGCTCATTCCTTACTCATCATTTCAGATTAAGAGCAAGTTGATGGCGATGAGTCAAGGGCTTGGAAACTGTAGGGAGAATGCTATGGATTTAATGAGTGTAGTTGTTGCGTTAGGAATATTTCACAGTTGTTAATATAAGACGTGTTGTATTGAGACTAGAAATGAAGTTCTTATTTTTGGAGTTGTATAAGATTTAGTTTCCACTATAGTTGAATCGATGATTATTTATTAAGGCCTGGCAGGGCCCTTGGTGAGAGTCCATTGGGCCTGGGGTCAGTCACGAATCCAGTTCATAAGCCCAGCCATGGGTTCGGGTCCTGACATCAGGCCTTATTGCTGGGGCTTTCGCACGAGGAGTTCTACTTGGGCAAGCAATTGATACCCTAGCATCACACAGAGCTCGAGCCCCTAATTCCATTTTGGCCTCTCCTCCTACTGAGGTAAGCTGGGGACCCTGGATGCAGAGTTGTGTGGGAGGCTGCTGAGAGGGATCAGATAATCTCTCTTAGGAGGCCGAACAACCTCGATTGTATGAGACATTGGCTCAAGAGGACTTGGCCCCCCTTGACTATGGATGGGCGAGATGGAGTCGAGGATGCCTAGGTGGAGAGAGAAGAGGAAGAGGAGGAGGAATTTAAGGAGGAGGTCAACCTGGATGACATCCTTTTCCTGTCATGGACAATGTGACATAAATATAGAAACAATCTTTAGGCCGAAGCGAGATGCGGATGTGTTCGAGCTAAAAGAGCTACCCTGAAAGAAATGGTAATTTTCCTGCCCTTCTCTCATAAATTCCTATTTTTTTGCCAGATATTAATCATCATTCTTTGCAGGTTCCGAGTAGGCTACTGGGGTCTGCTGGGGTCCTGCATATAAGATGATTCACAGCTTGAAGCAGATGGTTGCCTCACTGAGCGCTCATATAGTGTGTCAAGATATCACCGCGGGGACAATTAGGGTGTCTACAGCTCCACCATTTACACAGTGATCCAGTGGAGAATTGGAGTCCCGACAGCAAGGAGGATCTACCGATAGAATGGAAACTCGGGCATGGACGAAAGACGACTCAGCCACTCAAAGGGGTGGCAAGGAAAAAACGCGAGCTACAAGCGCACTAGCTCCTAAGCCTGGCCATAGGCCTACTCCAGAGTTAAGGAAAGGTTCAGATCCCCCGAGGGAAAGATAAAGGTAAAGGCCATATGGTAGATGTGTCCAGAGGCAAAGAAAAATTACTGGTTCGTAGATCCCAGAGGATGCAGATCATGTGGGCATTTCCTCGGCGACACGGAGTAATTATGATATAATAACCAACTGCGATAGATTCCTCTAGGGATTCTGAGGACGAGGCATTGGAGGAGGATCTAGGTCTAAGGCTGAGACGACCCTCAATTCTTCAGAAGGCAGGCCTTGCTTGAAGAGGTCAAGGAGAGGACATGTGTTAGTTAGTTCGCCTTAGAAGAATAGCTTTTTTTTTCCTTAACTAGACTTCTGCCTGGTAATAGTGAACTATCAACACTATAACTCAAATGCATTCCTATTTCATTCTTTTCAATATGTATACACACACACACACACACACACACACACACATACACACACAGAGCACTGGTAGCAGTGTGGGAAAAAGAACATTGAGAGATTGTACAGTTACAGGGATAGCAGCCTAAAGTAGTTATATAGTCCCAAATTATTCTAACATAGAGTCCCAAAATAAAATCTAAACAACAAAAAGTCTCCAATTAAATGCCAAATTGGCCAAAAACAGTGATACAGTCCCAAATTACTCTAAATAGACTTCATATTAAACATCTAAATCCAAGTAATTCCTCTTATTCTGCTTTTTAAAATAGCCAAAATAACTCTAAAATTAAGTTGCTAGCTCTCAGTCACACAACTAGCCCTGTAATTCAGTCCCCTCTACTGATCACCTGAAGGGAAACAATAAAGGAATGAGCAAAATGCCCAATAAGATTGCTCATCAGATCAACTAAAAAGGATACAAAGTATCCGAGTAAATAAAATTACATACGACATATAGAGCTGAAAGAAAATTGACACGTGATAGGATTTCATAATAGCATATGTTTCTAATATTTAAGCCATTCACAAATAAAGCCAAACATGCAATCACCGACATGTAAGACAGGGTTCACAAAATAATTACATGATCTCTAGCTCATCTGAAGGAGCTAATCCATGTATAAATCCATGGTAAGTCAGAAAACAGAATTGTCACGTACATTGTGATATGGCTCACAAAATAACCAGACACTTGTGTTCAACATATTCGGCGAGACACCAAAAAAGTCACCTCGTCGATGTAAATTAATGGGTCGTAGAAGTATGGTGGCCTATGGCCACGACAATCAATGGAACCAATCAGTCGCATGAAGTCAAGTGGCTGAAAAACTAAACGAGTATTGGTACATTAGCAAACTGGCCATAAGAGAGACTATGGCCCAAAGGATTCAAATGCAGAATAAGAATTGAATGAACAACTTGGAATTCAACCAAGTTTTGTTAGTCGCAACAACGAGAATAACATGTATGCAAAGTGGGTCTTATCCAGAGAATACAGAGCAAGGAATTTCTAGCAGCTTCAAATGGAAAACTCAACGTGAAAAAGGTCTTAGACAACAAACAAGACCCAAATTCATGAAGAGAAATCTGAACTTATAGGAGCATCAAGGGATTAGAGTTTAAGGTTGAAATATGGAAAGCAATCCAATAAATTGTCGCCTAATGGAAATAAAAAGCTATAATCCTCAACTGGCCAACATAAACTTTACTAATCTATTGGTTTATGAGTTTCAACAATATTCAAAAGATATTAAAATATAGATACAAGCCCAAAAAAACAAGATGCCAACACTGGATAAAGGGAGAACAATAAGAATAATAGTCTAGCAACAGTAGTAGGCTAAATGACATAAAAACCTTAGTGGTGGCAGACCAATGAATACAACTGAAACCTTGGCCAGTTTCCAAGAAGCAGTTGTAATGGATAAAAGGCAACTATTCTAAGCTGACTCAACACTGCTTTAACGTTACTAAGAATATCTTAACAGTAGTGTATCGGTTGAATTATATAAGATACATCCAATAACAAGATGCTGATAGATAGTGAAGAATAAGGCATTGATTTAATTGATTAGTAACGAAAGGGTTATGCGTGAACTTTAGATTCACATATGCCAAGATGATGTAGGGAAGATGCGAAGAATAAACTTTCGCAACATAAGATTAATCAGTCCAACGCTGATTCAAGTTTCAAAAACAGTAAACTCGATCTTAACTCAATCGTGTGACATCCTCAATACAATTCTTGTGACAGAGTTTATCAACAGATTCCAAACGACACTTAGGTCAATCAACAAAAAGTCAAGATTTTAGGGATCTTACTTCTATGTAAACCCTAATTCAAGTATCATAATATACCTCTTACCCTAGATTTCACACCAATAGTCCATGGTCAAGGAGACTTATAAGCCCAAAACCGAAACTAACGATACGTACAAGCCACCTAAACCCTAAATATTTTTTGCTGGAAATATTTTCAAAAATACCGATCACGTCCCTAACTTCTCTAAATTTTCAAAATAGGTCCAAATTGAGTCCAATCATGTACCATCACTAGGACTCCTTCAAATAAAAAATGTAAAATAAAATAACTCTTTCAATCAAATTACTAGACTGTCAAATATAATCCTCTCATGTTAAATAAGTAAAAATCGAGCTCCAAAAGTCACAGAAATAAAATCTTAATATCACCAAAATGTTGGAGTATTGCATTATTCTCCTGGTGTAAGTATTTTTGTCCTCGGAATTACTCAACATCAGATTTCATAACATCATCCTCAAACAAACAAATACTAGCTTCAAGTTTTGCTTCAGCCTCAATACCTCAAAGTTTTTCTTGAACAAGAAAGACACTGTTAAGCCTATGGTTGGATAACCTATACTTACATCTTGTTTTGATGATAACTACACATTGATTTTGTTCTAAGGTGTGCTTTGAGTGGATTCTTAGTATGTGTATACATATACACTCATGAAGACGCATTTGAGAAGTTGGATACATGGATTAAAGTCAATCAAGCTTAAAGCTTTAGTGGACATGCTATGAAAAAATGCATAGGCTAAGTTACTATCAATTTTAATTAACTTTATTACTATGTAACTAGTCTTTGTTTGATACTTGGATTGATGGCTACAGCCTAAAATGACCCTAAGATACCTTGTGCATTGCATGTAGGTTCGTAACCTTTCAAACAAGTGTTTCTTGAAAATGGGTAAACTTTGGTGTTTACTCAGATTTTCTCAAAAAAAAAAAAAAAAACTTTGTGATAAAATTTTCATATTTTGATAAAACATTTCATTAGCTTTCTAATACAAAAAAAGACACCTCAATCCGATTTTTTTAGAGAAAGTTATGCCCAAAGTAAGAAAGGAGTTTCGTAAGGCAGTCGAGTAATAGGCAGTAAGGCAATTCAGTTTGACTACATTCCCAATGCATTAGACTTTATTAATGTTGGATGAAAAATAATGGCTAGTTTTGCCCAAAATCATGCCAAATCTTTCAATAACGGCTATATTTGATATCCATCCTATATAAATCAGTTTGGGACTTCATCATACACCATGGAAACCACATTCTAAGCCTCCATTCATTAGAGAAACATAAAGGCTTACTCTCTTCATCTTCGTGATTTAATTAACATCACTAAAATAAAGCATCTTCGTGAGCAATTCTTTAAGAGTGAGCATTTTTCAAGTCATCAATCATCTCATTTGTCTATTATACTAGAGCTTTATTTGTACCTATTTCCTTTCAAGATGGTCTCTTTAAACACACTTGACCTTTGTAAAAGGATTGTGATCAAGGCTTGGATTTGTCAAGTCTTGGGTGACCTTTGTGAACTCAAGGCTTGTGCTTGATACATGGATATGACCAAGTGTTGTAAAGATTTTGATCTTAAACCTAAAGAAGTTTGATGCTAGTGTATAGTGCTCTCGTAAGGACTTCAAGACAAGGGACTTCCTTGAAGAGGTGGATGTAGGCTTAAGGGTAATTTAAGTCGAACCATTTAAATCTCCTTGTCAAGTATCTCTAACTCAATCTCTTTACTTATTTTTATATAGTTGCTTGAGATTGTGTAATTAGCATATTCGTTGAAGTATTACTTGGTTTGATTGAGATTCATCCCCATTATTTTTCAAGAAACCTATTTAACTCCCCCCCCTAGGGTTGTTTTATTGGTTTCAGACACTTTGCCAATGAGCCTCATGTACATATTGATCAACATTAAGCAATTGATCAACTTATGGACACTTAGCTCACTGTTATGGATCGCCCAATACCTAACCATATTCCTGCATAGAGTCTAAATCATAAAATTCTAACAGAACCCACCATCCCAATCACAAAATTGAATTATGATAACTAGTTAAAATCTCAAACTAAGATCACAATAATGTTGAAATATAAGTCCAATACACCCACGAAGTAAATAAAATGTAACTATATCTTATTTGTCACAACCATTTTCCAAACTTAAAACTCGCAAAATAACCAATAGACTAATTCAGACTAACGCATCTTATGACCTATTTTACAAATAATGGTAGATGCCCAACTGAGTTTTGAATGCTTATGATGCAGCACAATCACGATAGCTCACAGTCCATATGGTACCAGCTTGAGCTTGATCACAGATGAGTTGATAACAAGATACTAAGAAATCCTCCTTTCTTCAAATAATCTAAAAGTTCTAATCACATTATACTGAGTTTTACAAAGTTCATGCTCTTGCAACCACAAACTTCTTATATTAGAAACTCTACTAAATACTACTGGAGCATCAAATCAACAACTTTACATAATTCCTTATCATCAGCCAAACTCAAGTCAATAGTCTCTACCAAATATTAAATTGGATTCCTAACACCGGTTATTAGATGTATTAGGTTACGAGGAACTTTTCTATTCAATAATTTATGCCAACTATTACATCATTGGGAGGGAAAAAATAGTAAAAGTTTTGTATTAGCCCCACCATATATCCAACCACGTATATCCGTTGTTAGAACTAGACTAATCTGATAGCTCTACATCACCGTGCCAGAAAAGATCATCACATTGTAAAATTAGATCAATTCTACAAATAGAGTCGTCATAAATATTAATGCACAGAGAGTAATTCCCATAAAAGATCGAAATTGTTGCTAAATCTCTGACTATTGTCTACCTCAAAACTAAGCCGTTTCCGTTCTTTGTTTCAGCAATAAATAAAAACTCATACTCCTAAATGAGCTACTCCATATTTCCTTAACAAGTTTGGCAAATCACTGTGCAGAGTCTACTTCATCTCTATTTATTCTTTTACCATATGGTGCTAGCAATAATATAACAACATAAGGGCAGTCATAGGTAAAAAAAAATCTTGCCAAAATCTAAGCTCCCACAACTTATATATCCCAGGCCCTTGAATTTTAAAACATGTCTATTGGAAAAATAAATAAAACTTCTTACCATACGTCTGAAAAGCATACGTCAGAATACTGGTCAAATCACTAAAAGAAAACGATATATGGGCTCGAAAGAATTAGTTACCTCAACACTTTCACGTCACAAAGCCGACGAAACTTTAGAGTGGTCCAATACGCATCAACCACATCACAATGTTGTTTTACAAGATATCTTACACAATCTATAAGCATGATTCAACTCAAAGTCATTAGACAAGATGAGCTATTGGTCCTGCCTACGCCCAACTTGATAGTAGAAAAAAATAATAAATAAATGGGGGTAACACCACAAGCTATAAGCTACTCACTGAAAAGTTTAGAGTAGAATAAATTCCTTTACAGAAGATCCTTTACACCTAGCATCTGCAGCCATAAATCAAGATCTAGAAATCATATATTACTTGGTTGGGTTACCATAAGATCAAGATTCACAACCTCAACTACTGACTCGGTCCGTAAGCATTAACACACTTAAGAGAGTTATATGTTTACCTTCACCAAAACAAGGTAAAGCTTTGTGAAACTCGAACTTGACATTCGCACATTATATGGTCTAGCGTATAGCTACTCCTATCTACAAACCAACACTTGAGAAGTAGAGTAATCGTGGTACCCTTGGATTCCAGAATATATTTCCAATCTATGAACCAGAGTTTACTTGCATGCTTTAGTGGATACAAAACTGTGACATCAGAGCATTGAGCAAACTTTCTAATGACATAGTTCAACTGCTCCAAATCAAATGTCAATAACCAAACGAAAGCCAACTGAAAGAAAACACGTGTCCACCGAGGTAAGGTATGCCTGCCTCACACCGACAAAAAGTCCTATGTTCCTAACTTAAATCGTGAAAAGTCATTACGACTTTGTGACTTGGTTCCCAAAACCAAGAACAATCACAGTGCTATGAAGAATTGAGAAGTTTCTAGGATGTAAGATAGTACTTAGTTGGAAACATACTATGATACCATAAGCCAAGACGAAACAAAGGATCATGAATCAAACTAGATAAGCCAAGTTACCTTAAGAGCTAGAGTCCCCAAGTTGCTACATATCACTAAATCTGGAAAGCAAACTTTTCTATTGAACTTAGATTCCACTCCTACTGTGTAGAGTGCCTTAATTGCAACAAAGAAAACCACTTTAACTTTAGCTTTTGTTTTTTTATTTCTTTTTGAATATCAAGAACACGATTATCACCAACTCCATAGACGAAAAAGTACCTTGATAAACTTGAGCCTGTAGAACTTTGTTTTCCACCAAGAAAATGTAGCCTAAAATAAAAATCAAATATACCATTCTATAATTTAATTTACTCATTTGTTAGTTGACCTCCACGTTTCTTTTTCTCTTTTTTTTTCTTTCCTTAAAGTTGTCCAAGGAACATTCGCATAACAATTAGTCCAATCGGGATTTTCATCAACTAGGATTAGACTAGGTGTGAAATTTTGACTTGCATAATAAAGCAATCATAAAAACCACAAGAATTTCAAAAGAAGCCTTACCAGTTCCATCATGTACTATGTAGACATTTACCTCACTACATAACCCAAGACTCTAAGACCAGAAAATACATGTCCATGTCTCTTGCATGCCAATAGACACAATTGAACTTGAACAATCAAAGCATGCCGGTCTATACATATCCTCAAATAAGTTGTGAAGAATCTTATGCACGATCAATAACTTCTGATAGCCCAACATACCACTTGATTTGAAAGAAAAAGAGCTTTCAATTGTCCATCAACCTGCCAAAACACAAAAAAATGAGTCCGCCTTAAGAATTGTAACATCCTAGAATTTTTTGGAACGTTAAACACTCACTCAATCAGTTCACTAAAACAATAATATTCTCTACCTTAATAAATAATGCAACAAGCTGTCAGAGCATAACTAAACCATTAATCATAATCTTAGTAAACTATCGTATGTGTAGCATCAATCTAAGTCTTGAAAGTTTAAACCATAACATTCCCCCACGCAGGGGTTCTAATGGACAATACATTAACTTAAATTCACTAGCTCGCTTGCCTCTAGTCTAGTTTCAAGTAATCTAATACTTGTTACTACTTGTAGAAAGGAAGTCAAAGGAGAGTGAGCTTTCGGGAACCTAGTAAGGTCAATTAGAGATTTAAAAAAAATAACAAAAACGATTCAGACGATTTTACATTTAAGCCAAATAACAACTTTTAAAATGGAGAAACATAGCGATTCAAATGATTTTTTATATACAATCAAATGATGATTTTGAAAGGGTTTCAAGTAAAACCACAGCATTTCAATATAAACATAGGGATGAGTATCAAGTCAATCCCTTAAATCAATAATCATTTCAAAACACTTCAGGTGCAATAAAACAAAAATAGGAAACATTGAACATGAGTAGTACGATGTTGCAAAGCCACCTCGACAGTGCTCCATACGCTTTACATATGCATATGTACACTGATTAGTCCATTTAGGTACTAGTTTAACCCAACCAACATACCATCCTTATAACTCCAACAATACAGACCATCCTATAACTCTCAGATCTACTAACTCATGTCAATATTCAAGGAATTTAAAAACAATTCAAAATATTTTACAATGATTGAATTAAATTAACAGATGAGAATAATGAATTCCAAACAATCGCTATCAGGCTCTAATTAGGGTTTCATGGGCAGTTTCAAAACATCTTTTATATCAAACATAAAATCGAATCAATGTAGTTCATAAAGCTATCATAATAAAATATTTGAAATCAGAACGATGAAGTAGAGTTCGGATAGAATTCCTTCCCTCGATCCAAGCTATGCGCTAGCTGCTATGCAACCTCGTTCATATCCTTTGATTTAACCTATATTGGCAAACTATTTATCAGGATAGGATCTAACTTCATAATACTATAAACCTAATACAAATTTCTTAAACGCTACTCAGTTTGACACTTTCAACACAAACTAAATAGAAACGGATCCCACGCACAGTTAACTTAACCGAAAATTGCGCACTCTCCTTAAGGCATTATGATATCCTCTAAATTCAGAATAAATCCTTATAAATTACTTTATAGCTTAAAACATTATAGAAAGTCAAAATATGAATTTTCTAAATTTTTGAATATTTTCAAATTAAAATAATTTCTTTAAATGTAAGAAAAACCCATAAATAGCCATAATTTCTTCTAGCTGAAAATAAAGTCCCATTAATTTTACAATAGATTTGCAATATATAAGGAAAATACAAAAAATAAAATTGAAAATTAAAAAGCATCAAAACCATTTTAAAATCATCCATTTAGCTAACTCAAATGCAATATGAATAATGTACTAAATCAATTCCAAAAATTATGAAAGTGAAACTGAGTCTTATTTATACTATAAAAACATTACTAAAAAATTTCCAGAATATAATAAGGATTTTAATGGCTCCAAAAAAATTTTAGAAAAACTGAAATTACAGAAAATATTAAAAATACCAAACGATATCGGAAAAATATAAAATTTTAACATTGATTATAATTTTGTTCGAAGGACATTCCTGTAAAGTTTCATCATTTTTCAACACTCATACGATATCCAACAGTCACAATGTACCACTCCACTTCATAGACCCACTTTCTTCTTCTTCCTTTCTATTCTCTGCCCACTGACCAGAGACTCACACTCACACACAGCAGCCCCTCCTTTTCTTTTCTTTTTTCCTTACATGCCCATTACTCACATATATAATACCTTCCTCACAAACACACATGCACACCCAACAGCAGAGTAGTAGTGCTACTACTCAGTTTCCCTTCTCCTTTTTCCATGCGCTCAGCCCACACAAAGCAGCAGTGCTGCTACTCTCTTCACTTCTCCTTTCTTTTTCCTTTCCTTAAACCCACTTCACACACCTCATTTATGCACACACCCACACACACAATAACACCGACAAGCACAGACCCATATACCCATCTTCTTCTGTACACCCCAGCGCACAGTCCTCTTCTCAGCATAAGTTCACACACAAAACCCACTTGTTACACCAACTTTACACACATCTAGTCACACATTACACACCTACACCTAGCCACTCACTATACCCACATTTTCACACACACAATTCCGTCACAGTTGGGCACTAAACACACAAAAACCAACACTGCCTCACGGCAGTGTCGTGCCCTCTCCCTTTGTCCATTTCTCACACACACTAGACCACAGTGCTCACAGATTCGATCCACACACACAAAGTTACAAACTCAAGCACTGTACTCACCATAATACACACACTAGGACATATATTACTACACACACTACTTCAACCTCCGTAGCAAACATTCTCCTATACTCTAAGACACATGCACAAACTAAATACAAAACACAACACCCACCAAAACACACACTGCATACACTACATATCTTCTTTCTCCCCTTTTTTCAAGCCCATTCATACCATCTCACAAATATCATATGGCAGGTTGCCTTTTCCATTTCTCCCGCTTGGCTCTTCCATTTCCATCAGTACTTTACACACTAAACACCCACTACAGATGCACACTGCGGTAATCTAGCTACACCAATAAGACACACTCATATATTTTCTAAACAAAAACTAACGGTAATTGACATTGTACAGGCTTACCGAAAACTGATCCTTCTTCGCCGGATTCCGGCTGCTCTCTTACTCTCTCCTGCAGCTTCACTTCTTCCCTTTTCTCTTTTTCTCTCTTTTGCTCTCTCGATCCCTCTCTGCCGCAAATCTGAAGAAGAGAAGAACTGGGGGAACGGCTGCCCTATAATGTTGCATATACATATATATAAAACCCTAAGTTGGCACATAACAAAAAGCCTCCTCGAATTTTCGCTAGTTATTTAAATGTTACCCGAATCTTTTTATTATCACCAAAAGGTCCAAATAATTATTTACAATAATTTAATGTATTAGGAAAAATTTTACAGGCTGTTACGTAGCCCCGCTACACTATTCGTCACTAAAGTTCCAAACAAAAATATATTGATACTAACTAAATTTTCATCGCTAAAAATTATATCAATGCTAAACAAATTTAAATTTGTCGCTAAAAGTTACTAGTAAAAGTACCGACGCTAACTATAGGTATAAAAATTGTTGCTAAAGGTTACCGATAAAAATTTTGCTCACAAAATCTACGCTAAATCTTGCACAAAAAGTCGTCGCTTAAATTAAACTAACCGGCTAGCATTACCAAGGTTTGAGCTATTACAATAATTGCCTCTTAGAAAAAGAAAACTTAAGAGGACTGACAAAGAAGACATTTTAGGTGGAGTAACGATAGCTTAGATCTACCCATCCTTCCATATATCATCTTATAGCCTAAGATTGAGTCTACATAATCATGATCCTAAACTCTGACTGTAACACCTTAATTTTTCAGAGCGTTGAATTCAAATTCAAATAAATAAAGGCAAAAAGCATCAAAATAATAAAAATCTCCCAAACTAGTTATTCAGAGCATCTATCAACCAGTCTCCATGATACATAATATATGCCATAGCGGCTTAAAGCAGTTATATGGTCCCAAATTACTCCAACATGGAGTTCCAAAATAAAATCTAAATAACAAAAGTCTCCAAGCTACATGATTAAATCCCAACTCGGACTAAAATAGTGATACATGTCTCAAATTACTCCTACACCGAGTTTCGTATTAAACATCGAAGTCCAAATAATTCCTCTCATTATAGTTTCTAAAATAGCCAAACTAACTCTCGAAATTTCGCTGCTAGCTCTCAGTCACGCAACTAGCCCAATTATCCAGTCCCCTCTACTGATCACCTGAAAGGATAATAATAAGGGAGTAAGCCAAATGCCGAGTAAATTTGTTCTACAGACCAACCAAAAAGGACATAGTGTACCCGAGTAATCACAACTACAGAGGACATACAAAGTTTAATGGAAATTGACACGTGACAGAATAGCAGTGTAATATCTCGAACTTTGGGAACCGGTTCAAATATCATCTGTGCTTCGAAAAATAAACGGACGATAATTTTGAGCAATGCTCGGGTATTCGTAGTGCATGGGAGCTTAAAATAATTTTGAGAAAAAATGTAATTTTCAAAACTTTTGGGGTCATTTTGCAAATTTGAAAAACTTTAGGGGCCAAAGTACAATTTTGAGAGTTGGACATGATAGGTGTCAAATTTAGAGGAAATATGTCTTAAAATGCGACCACCTACTTAGTTTTTTGTGCTGACTAACTTGGTTAATTATAAAACTAAGGGATAAGGCTAGAAAAAAAAAGAGACAAAAGGGGGATTAAAAAGGAAATTCGGGAATTGAATAAACAGAGAGAACAGTGAAACAAGCAGAAGAAAAGGAAAAAAAGGGAAGGACAAAGAAGGAGCAAGAAACAGGGGGCTTGGGAAAAAAATGGAAACATATATATATATATATAGAGAGAGAGAATTAGAGAGCTTTTCAAGGTAATCTCCTTGGTTGCTGAGTGGGATTTCAATTGTGTGTGTGTTTAACACGATGAGTCTGTGTGTGGGTATACTCTCTGTGTGTGTATTTTGCCGTGTAAGAGGGGGTGATTTTTGGTAAATGTATAATCATGTAATTGTGTGTTAAGTTATATATGTGGGGGGGGGGGGGGGGGGGATGCCAGCGTGTGTTAGTGCGTTTGGATGTGGAATTGGAAGTGCTAATGTGTTTCAGTGTGGGTTTACAGAGTGTGTAGAGAGTGTGTAGAGAGTGTGTATGTGTATTTCGGGGGGGGGGGGGGGTTCATGGATAAGAGTGTATATATGTGTAATTTATGTGGGTTAGAAATGTGGGTTTCAGTGAGTGGTTAAGTGTTGTGTAAGTGAGTACGCCAACGTGTGTCTCGGTTAAAGAGGAAGAAGAAACTGTGAGTGCATGAAGGTGATATATTGTGTGTGTGTGTGTGTTAATCCCTGAATAATGACTGTAATTGTCACTAAAGGTAGGAATTAATTAGGCAGATTTAATCTGAATTTTTATAAATAGCTAAAGTCAAAATCTGACAAAGTCCAAAACAGTGACTCCTAATATTTTTATGAGACGTACACTCTGGAAATTTTCAGTGTCCGCGAAGGATGCTAATTAGG
This sequence comes from Escallonia rubra, assembly GCA_033065855.1. Lineage (NCBI taxonomy): Eukaryota > Viridiplantae > Streptophyta > Magnoliopsida > Escalloniales > Escalloniaceae > Escallonia > Escallonia rubra. The sequence goes on along the minus strand of JAVXUO010001200.1, from coordinate 176,880 downwards.
GTACCGATTAAAAATAATTCTTGAATTATTTGGCATAGAAAATGAAGTTATTTTAATCTAAAAATTTTAGAAAAATCTTATTTTATTGATATGTTTCATTATCTAAAATTTTGTGTCATTCTGAGATTGATAGATATTTTTAGAAAAATTGACTTCTGAGAGTTCGGTCCGGACACTGTTTCAGGACTTTTAGGCGAAAATTTTCTAAAATATTTTTTAGCCCAAAAATGACTACAAGATACTTAAAATAGTGTTTTAAGATATTTTGGAATTTTTCCGGTGCCGGAAACCCCTAGGGGTATTTTGGTAAGGGTAAATTACACTAAAACCCCCTGAAGTTTTACATAATTACACTTAACTACCGCTATCTTTAAAAATTACACTCCGCCCCCTGAGGTTTGTACCCGCATTACACACAACTACACAGATTTAACGGACCGTCTAACTCCGTGAGGAGATTCCCTGACACACTCTTTTGTGCAATTTTCATACCCAAAATACCCCCCCTTTGTCCTTTACTCCCTTGTGTGATCTTCTTGTAATGTGGGTTTTGACATAATTTCAGCCAACTCCACAGCAGCTTCTTCCCTTCCTCCACCTTCTGCTCATGCCCTTTTATCCCCAAAGTAAAATCAGACCCATCAATTTAAGGGGTAACAATGTCTTGGTCAGAAAGTAATGAAGAGTGGTTGGATCTAAGGTTTAGGTACAAGAATTGTTGGTGTAGAAAGAGGGCAAACTTGAGGATTGTTGAATCTGATGAGAAGCCAAGTAAAGGTAAGTTGTTCTTCTCTTGTGCAAGTGGTGGATGTAAAATGTTCACTTGGTGCACACCTGATAGAGCAACAATGAAGCCAAGTGGAAGGTTAATGAAATGTTCATCTGAGTTTTCTGAAGAGATTCAAAGGCCCGAGATCAATGAAGAGGCAAAGATGCACTCTTTTGATGGAAATGGAGTTGTAACCGGTCAAAAATTACAGTTGATTGAAGCTAATCAGGCAATGCTGAAGTTGTTGGTTATTTCTTCTCTAATTTCCTCATGGATGTGTATTATGGTGATGTTTTTTGTTGTCCGCAAATGAGGAATTTGGGTGTGTGTTTATGTACTGCAAGTAATGTGGGCTTCATTTTCCTTTCCAGAGCTCTTTTGTAATATTTTGTAATGACTTTGTATGAAGAAGGTGAATGAATGTGATGTTCTAGGGTTTTCTCTGTATGGCCTTCTCTGATCTTTTTCGTAATGGGAGCTCAGTGTAATTAATGCAAACCTCATGGGAGTTCTGTGTAATTTGAAAAGTAACTATTTTTGCGCATGACATGCTGTGGATGAATATGATGCATGAATTGTTGAATTGGAGTGACCTTTCTGAAAAATAGCAAATCAGGACATGATCAACATATTGCAACCAAATCATGCCAGGGTATCACCAAATCATGTGAACAAACAAACTGCTGAATTGTTGAATTGGAGTGACCCTGCTCAAAACTAGTGAACAAACAAACTGCACCCAAATCATGCCAGGGTATCACCAACATATTGCAACCAACTCCATAAACAAAATGCACCACCACAGCAGTATGCACCAACACAGTGCAACCCACTGCTGTATTGCAACACACTGCTGCATAAACTAAATGCAACAGACCAAATGAAGACAACCAAGTGCAGTCACAAGGTATTCACAATTTCTTCATTCAGCTGTATTACAACCAACTCCATAAAAAAAATGCACCACCACAGCAGTATGCATCAACACAGTGCAACCCACTGCTGTATTGCAGCACACTGCTGCATAAACTAAATGCAACAGACCAAATGAAGACAACCAAGTGCAGTCACAAGGTATTCACAATTTCTTCATTCAGCTGTATTGCAACCAACTCCATAAACAAAATGCACCACCACAGCAGTATGCACCAACACAATGCAACCCACTGCTGTATTGCAACACACTGCTGCATAAACTAAATGCAACAGACCAAATAAAGACAACCAAGTGCAACAAATCAAATACACAAACACATTGCACCAAACTGCAGTGTGCACACAAACTAATTGGTAAATTACAAAAAGCACTGAGATTTAATACAACCATGGTTTCATTATCCAAAAATAGACAGTTTACATCATCCCCAAGATCTAAGCTTACATAATCCAAACTTGTGCATGTGTTGACTGTAACCTAAACTTTACAAAGTGTACACATTGTCTGTCACATATTTGGGACCTAAAGCTAACATATTCCTTGGACTTCAACTTCAAAAACTTGTATGCAGTCACAAGGTATTCATAATTTCTTCATTCAGCTTCGCAAAATAATCTTCACAATATCTTCAGTTAACTTCACAAAATAATCTTCAATCTATCTTCAACTAGCTTCACAAAATAATCATCATTCACAGCTTCACAAAATAATCTTCAATCTGTCTTCAACTAGCTTCACAAAAGAATCTTCATTCACAGCTTTACAAAAGTCATTTCCCATCTACAAATACCCTTACCTTTCTCTGCAGCTTCAAGGCTGTGACTCCTGGGTTTGAGCCACCACCTCAGGTCCTCCCTGTTAAAAAAAACAGATTAGGAAAACTTGAGGAAAAAAACAATAAGTTAAAGTCTGAAAAACAAGTTAAAGAAATCAGTGGTTACCTGCTCATTCATGCTAACTTGGCTGCACCCAATCTGACTGCACCCAGCTTCACTGCCTCTGCCTTGACTGCCCCTACCTTGCCTACCTTGCCTCCCCCCCCCTCACTGGTCTTGCAACATTGGCATTTCTATTGCTTCCCACTGGTGCCCGTTGGCAGGTCCTTTTATTATGCCCAAATTGCTTACAATTTTCACACTTCAGAGTGCATGACCTTTTTCCTTCCCTAGCAGGTTCATCTGCTGCCCTCTTCCTTTCCTTTCTTGGTCTTCCAGGCAACCTCCTAAAAGGGGGAGGTTGCAAAGGATCCCCTGGAGCTGGCCCCCAGTGGGTCTCATCATGCAGTGGGTGCATAACATGACCATAAGCTTTCAAATAAGTATCCCTGCTGTAGCACCTATCCACAAACTCAACCACATTCAATCTCCTGGTGTTGATGCATGCTGCTGCATGCTTGCAAGGTATGCCTGTAAGATCCCAAACCCTACAACAATAACTTCTCCTCACTAAGTTCACAACATGCACCTTCCCAAGGTCAGATACCTCAAACTCTGTACCCCCAGAACCCATAACTATTTTACAGCACCTAGATTCAGCAACTGCTAGTTTGCATTTTTTTCATTATCCTTGGAGTTACTACTTCTTCCCAAGAAGCAGCCTTTTCAAACCTTTCATGTACCTTTACCATCAGCCTAGTTCTAATGTGATCAATCATGGATAACACAGGTTTTCCCCTCAATTTCCCTAGCCAGTTGTTGAAGGACTCCACCACATTACTGGTTACCTGGTCATTCTTAACAGCAGGGTCAAATGTATACCTAGCCCAGCTCTCTACTTTATGACCTTTTAACCACTCAGCTACTTCTGGTGACAAGTCTTCCATCTGTCTCATAGCTAGCTTAAAGTCATCCACATTGTATGCCTTGGCAGCAGACCAAAAATAGCTTTTAAGCTTCATGCCAGTGTATCTAGACCTAAAATTGCAGAAAAGATGCCTACAACACCTTCTATGAGTTGCATGTGGTATAATGTCTGCTAGGGCAATCTCAATACCCTTTTGTCCATCAGACATGATCACCCATGGCTTTGGATCAGGACCATCACCTATGATGGTATAAAGGTGATGTAGGAAAAACCTCCAACTCTGTGTGTTCTCACTCTCAACAACAGCAAATCCCATAGGGAATAACCCATTGTTCCCATCTAAGTCCACAGCAGACAATAATACACCTCCATAAGGCCCTTTAAGATGGCATCCATCAACTGCAAGAAATGGCCTAAAACCATCCTTAAAGCCATTTTGCACAGCTGCAAATGAAAAGAACAGCCTATGGAAGTGAGGCAAATCCAGGTTAGGTTGAACTCTTTGAGTTTCAAGCTTGAACAAGCTCCCAGGGTTAGTCTTCATCACCTCATGCCCATACATCCACAGCTTCTTATATGACTCAGCATGAGACCCCTCAATCTTTTCTAGTGCCTTCTTTTTTGCCCTGTACAAGTGCATTCTATGGGCCTCTACACCATAGTTTTCTAGCAAAAGCTCTTGCAGCCCATTTATGGTAATATCAGGATTTCCCCTAATGTGCCCAAGCAGCTTCTGTGCAATCCAAGTGGAATTGGCCTCCTTGTTAGAAATGCCCATTACACAAGAATGTTCAGGACCTAAGCTCTTGATTTTGTAAGTTTTCCCATCAAGAATAGGTGATGCAAATATCCTCCAACTACATCCAGGATTGCCACGGTGGGCAGCAACCCTGTTCTTTTCATTCCTATCTCTGACCAGCTTAAACCCAGTCTGAATACAATAATCCCTCAGAGTATTCCTAAAATGATTGACATCTTCAAACAACAAACCCTTGTACAGTTGAATAGTTTCACCTGGCCTATGTTCAAATAGCTCTCCCCTCATATATTTGTCTACATTTACTGCTTCAACATCCAAGTTATCATCACTCTTGTACATAGGATTTTCATCTTCATCATCACAGTTGGACAACTCATGTTCACTTAATTGATCATCCTCTGTCACATGCTTTTCATCACTTGCCTCTTCATCAGTCTCACTTAATTCTTCCCTTAATTCCCAATCATTATCCTCAGAATCAGAATCATCACTAGTGTGGTGCAACTCCTCATCACTGCCATCTTCACTCTCACTCTCAGGTGCCCTACTAGTCCCAGGTCTACTGTCATTTTTAGCTGCCTTTACATTTGGTTCTGGATAACTAACTACTGTAGGTTCTACCCCAACAGTTTCTAAGAACACATGAATCTCCTCTGAATTCTCATACAGCACAAACATGTCAAGTAAGGACCTATCAGATGTTATTTCTTCCCTGACATGAGTTCCAGGCAAAGTATAGTATAGGGCAATAACTATACCTAAACTAGAGGGGAGGTCTTTCAACATAAGATCATTTACATCGGTAAGCAGATCCATATAACTGTATCTGTCAGGATCCACATCAGCTATGCTATCAACAATGTTACAGTAGTGGACCCTCAGTTCATATATCCTTTCAGTGCCCATTCTGTAGTACAAGGAAAAATAATTAGGGGGTTAAATTAGGGCTACAATTAGGGCATTCAATTTAGGGTTCATCAGCTGGGGTTAAGTGAATTAGGATATTCAATTAGGGTTCAATTTGTTCAATTAGAGTACAATTGGTACAATTAGGGTTCAATTAAGGTCCAATTAGGGTTCAATTTGTTCAATTAGAGTTCAATGGGTTCAATTAGGGTTCAATTTGTTCAATTAGGGTCCAATTTGTTCAATTAGGGTTCAATTAGGGTCCAATTTGTTCAATTAGGGTTCAATTAGAGTTCAATTGGTTCAATTAGGTTTCTATTTATTCAATTAGGGTCCAATTAGGGTTCAATTAGAGTTCAATTGGTTCAATTAGGGTCATTTTGTTCAATTAAGGTTCATTTAGGGTTCAATTTGTTCAATTGGTTCAATTAGGGTTCAATTGGTTACATTACGGTTCAATTATGGTTCAATTAGAGTTCAATTGGTTCGATTACGGTTCAATTAGGGTTCAATTTGTTCAATTACGGTCCAATTAGGGTTCAATTGGTTCAGTTAGGGTTCAATTGGTTACATTACGGTTCAATTATGGTTCAATTAGAGTTCAATTGGTTCACTTACGATCCAATTAGGGTTCAATTGGTTCAATTAGGGTTCAATTGGTTACATTCCGGTTCAATTAGGGTTCAATTGGTTACATTACGGTTCAATTATGGTTCAATTAGAGTTCATTTGGTTCAATTACGGTCCAATTAGGGTTCAAAATATGTCTACGTGAATTAGGGCCTAAATCAGGGTCCAATTACGGGTTACATTATGCTATCAACTACGAAATCATGCAAAAGAAGAAAGATCAGAAATGGGAAATAACGAGAAAAACGTGAAAGACATGAAGGAGTTAGGAAAACATACCTTCAAGCAGATTCACCGGAAGTGGTTGTCGTCCCGCAGCACAGGTACACCGAAAATGTTGCGTCGTCCCGCAACACAGGTTCATCGGAAGTGGTTGCGTCGTCCCGCAGCACAGGTACACCGGAATTGGTTGCGTCGTCTTTTTTATGAGATTAGGGTTGTGAAATGTTTGGCTCTGATTTTTTTCTAGGCTTCCCTTCCCCCGATCGCACAGTGACCCCCTACCTACCTCCTTCTCTGCCAACCTATTTTTCCTCCTTCCCGAGAAGAAGTTTCCCTCCAATTCCCAAGAACAGGTTTTCCCTCCAAAATCTCAAGAAAACCGTATGAGGGTATTCATGTCTTTTTGCATTCCAACGTTAACACCGTAAGAGAAAAAGTTTTTTTTTGAGCGGAGTGTAATTTTTAAAGATAGCGGTAGTTGAGTGTAATTATGTAAAACCTCAGGGGGTTTTAATGTAATTTACCCTTTTGGTAATTGCCACCTAGAGGGGGTATTTTGGTAATTGCCACCTATAAATTATATTTTGAGATAAATTCACCTAGAGTAAGGTTATTTGAGTGATTTTACTTACGGGAATGCTGTTTTGATGATTTAAGGGTGCGAGGGGGTGTTTTTTGGTAATTTTACATCTAGGGGCATTTTGGTAATTTAACATACCAGGTGAGGGGGGTTCATTTTGGGAATATGCATGCGTCTGTATTAAGTTTATAATATCATAGTGTAGGCTATGTTCTGATAATTTGATTATCTCGTTTAGGTTAAAGCTAAAGACTTCCGGTTATGATAATTTAGCTGCGGATCCAGGTAAGGGTTTATATCTGAACCTGAGTTAAGATTCTTATCCGAACCCTAACTTCGATAATTGATGTTCGTAAGTATGCTTTCTATTTGCTTAAGTATCATTTCGATTACTTATAGCTATTGTCAAACACTGATATATGCATTTGATATCAAAAAAATATTGCCAAGCAAACCCTAGTATTGAACCTGAAACGGTCATTTGAAAATCTTATTGATGCTCACCTTGTATCACATGCTAAGCAAAATCGATAACTATTTGTATTCGTTCTTTTGAATTGTTGTGCCTAAATTTGATAATTGTCCGTGATTGTTCTTGCTATTCATTGTGGTTATTCTGAAATTCTGAGTGACGAATTATATAAGTAGGCTTAATTGTTATTGAAACCGTAATTGTTTCGATTATTTGTATTCATCTTGGTGCCCATTTTTTTTTGCACGTTAAGCAGTGAATTTTTGGTTGGTTCTGTGAATGTTGTTTCTATGTTGACCTCCTTAATAAGAAGATCTAGTTATCGTACATCATGCATTGCGTGTGTACACTTTATGCGCATTGCCTGAATGGCATTGCATCTGCCCAAGATCAACATCTCTGATCTGAAACATTGTATCTTAATGATTGTTTGAGAATGATATTCAAGTGAATGCCTGGTTATCTGAATGAAAGGCATTGAGTAAAACCCCTCCCTATATTATGATTGATGTTCAAATGAATGTCTTGATAGCTGAATGGAGGGGATTGAGTTGAAACTCTTCCCCATACTGTGATCAAACTGTTTTTGATTGTCCGAAACCCCTTCCCTTACTTCCACTGAAGTATTTGTGTCCATTTTGAAATCCTTTGGGAAAATCATCATTGTATTTTGAAATGATGACTTTAAATTATTATCTTCAAATAATCGTGTTAGCATTTGCTTATAGTTGTTGATGTTCGTTTCGAAACTGGGATGATTGTCAATGTTTGTTTTGGTGTCTGTCTAGGACTGTCGTTGGTCATTTTTGGTAAATACTTATGACTGATTATTAATCGTTTTGGAATTTATCAAACTGTTCATGATTGTCAAAATGTTTTAAAACATTTTCATCCAATGGATTCTTTTGAATCATTTTGTAATTCCTTCGGTTGTTCTTGTACGACCTTACTGAGCTCTCAAAAGCTCACCCTTCCTTTGATTCCTTTATGCAGGTTATGACCAATAATAGATTGCTTGGGAATAGGTTAGAGACCGTGTGAGGTTCTGGTGAGCCCATCACTAGTGTGCAGCAGGACCCCTGCGTGGGTCGATACTGATGATTAATCTATAAGGAATTAGTTTGTAAAGAGCCTAGAGTTTATTAGTATAAGTTAAGCAGTTTTCTATAATCTTATATTGTGAGAAATTGAAGTTGATGCCTAGATAGATACCTTGAAGTATGTGTCAGTAAACAGAAATTGACAGGTTAGATGTGATCTGGTTTGTTAACGTCTCGGGAGTTCGGAGTGACGGAGCTCCGAATTTTTGGGATGTTACAAGCAGATATTGCTAATATAGAGATAGACACTAAAGGAGCCATCCATGACATATGAGACAAGGTTAAACAAATTTAAGATCATGATCTCTAGCTCATTTCACAGAGTTGGCCCAAGTTTCAGTCGACAAGGGTAAGTCAGATACAAAAAAGTCATGTACACTGTGACATGGTTCACACGATTACCATACACTTCTATTAAATAAATTCGAGAGACACCAAAAGTCTCCTAGATGATGTAAACTAATGGGTAATATACACATAGCGGCCTACAACCATGCTCATCAATGACACCAATCAGTCACTTCAGGAAAGGTGACAGACAAACTAAACTAAAATTGGTACATTAGGAAACGGCATAAGAGAGACTGTGACCAAAATGTTTCAAATGTTGAACGAGCAATGAATGAACAACATGGAATTCTACCAATTTCTGTTAGTCGCGACAGTTAGAATAATATGTATATGCAAAGTGGGTTTTATCCAGAGCATACAAAGAAAGGAATTTCTAGCAGCTTCAAATGGAAAATCCAGACGTGAAAAAGGTCATAGCCAACAATAAGGATAAACACCAAACCTTTCAAACTGATCTGAACCACTCAAACCGATCAATCCCAACCAATCTAACCCAAACCATCCAAAGATCTTAATAGTTCGGCTTTTTGAACCGACCTCGGTTTGGTTCGATTCACAGTTCACTTTTTGTAAACCGATCACAACTCTAACCGAACTAGCTATGATGTACTAATTTATTTATAGTGACATTCATTGATAATTTTTGGATATATGGTACTAAGTAAATCCAAATAAAAAAAACTTTGAAAGTTAAAAGAAAATAAAATAATTAAAGCAGTGATAACAAGTCTAGTGATCGATATGTCTTGTATATTTGTTCATTCTTTCTCGTACATCAACGACAAATGCATAATTGAGTTTTTATTTTGACACATGTCTTGAACAGTACTTAAATCTTATGTTAACATGATCACTTAGGTATTGAATGTAATAAGGTTTTGTGCAATTTAGAAAAACTATAATTTCAATCTCGAATAACATTAGGTTTGGTTCGGTTCGGTTCGGTTCGAAAATTTTCAAATCGAGGGGTAACAGTTTGGCTTGAACATCAAGATATTAGAGTTTAAGGCTGATATATGGAAAGCAACTCAATAAATTATCGCCTAAAGGTAACAAAAAGCTATAGTCCTCAACTGCCCATCATATACTTTACTAATCTATAGGTTTATGCGTTTCAGCAATATTTAAAAGATTGCTAAAAGATACACCCCAAAGAAACAAGGTGCCAAAGTCTGTAAGAAGGAAGAAAAATAAGAATAACAGCCCAGTAAGGGCAGTAGGCTACATCACACAGAAACCTTAGTGGCGGCAAACCTGTGAATGAAGCTGGAACCTTGGCCAATTTCTAAGAAGCAGCCGAAAATGGGCAAAAGGTTACCATTCCAAGCTAACCCAACACATGCTTTAGAGTTAATAAGAATTTCTTAACAGCAACGCAATAGTCGAATTAATTAAGATACGCCGAACAACAAGATGTTGATAGATGGTTGACAACAAGGCATTGAGTTAATCAATTAACAACATAATGATTATACGAGAGATTTAGATTCACATTGGCGAAAAAGATATTAATAAGATGAGAAGAATAAACTTTCAAAAGATAAGATTGATCGGTCCAACGTTGATTCAAATTTCAAAAACAATAAACTCTTAGCTCACTTGTGTGAAATCGCCAATATTATTCTCATGATGTAGTTTATTAATAGATTCCAAATGGTACCAAGGTTAATCATCAGAAAGTCAAGGCTTTAGGGATCTTACTTCTATGTAAACTCTAACTCAAGTATCAGAATGTACCTCTTACCTTAGATTTCACGTCAAAAGTCTATAGTCAAGAAGACTATCGCTTGCTCTTTTGTTTGTTCTTCTCATAAGCCAAAACAAAAAGTAATGATATGTACAAGCCACCTGACCCCTAGATAACATTTGCTGGAAATATTTTTAGAAATAAAACGATCACATCCCAAGCTTCTTTACATTTTCAAAATGGGTCTAAATTAAGTCCATTCATATATCGTAGCTAGGAATCCTTCTAAAAAATAAAACAAAATAAGCATATCAATAAAATTAGTAGAATATCACAACTACCCCCCCCCCCCCCCCCGGTTCAAAATGGGTCTAAATTGAGTCCAATCATGTATCGTCATTAGGAAATATTTTTAAAAAATAAAATAAAATAAGCATATCAATAAAATTACTAGAATGTCAAAACTACACCCCCCCCCCCCGGGGGTCAAAGAAGTAAAAATTAAGCTCCAAAAATCCCGGAGATAAAGTCTTGATTTCACCAAATTTTGGGGCATTGCAGAAGCTTTTCATACGGTTGTTCTTCTTATCAATTACCAACTTACACTACTTATAAATCACGGTTGAAGAAGTATAACAATCTCCTGGCCTTTTTCAATTCAATCTAATTCATCAAATTCATTACGGCTGATGCATTGATGTGTGATACAAATAACAATTAAATAACAAAAAACAATTAAAAAATCATTCTATGCAAGTACCCAACCAACAATAGCATCAAGCCATTAAACTAAACTTAAAGACAAAGTTGATAATTAAGGTGATGGTGTGGCCGACAAAGGTGGCATAGGGCTCGATAATGGCGACGAAGTTGATTATAACGGTTGGCGTTGACAATTCGGTGGAAGTGGAACTGTGGAGCTATATTAACAGCGGAAGTGGTTATGTAGACTCTAATCTGTGGTATGATGGGAGAAATGGACGGTGGAGATGTGGATCTGGGGTGGATGGTGGAAAGGGACGGAGACGAGGAGCAGATCTACGATCGTGTGGATGGTGGAGTCTTGGACTGTGGAGGTTGGTGGCGAGCGATGACCATCGTGTTGACTTGGTATGTGGAGGGGGGTGGGGGGAGGGGACTGTGGTGGCTAGAATATAGGAGAAATGAGAATGAAGTCTACAAACCCTAACAATGTGTTTGGATGAAGAATTTCAAAGTACCTTACATTTCAAAATCTATTCATTTTGAGATTTGTTGACTTACAAATTTATAGAATTGCAACGCTTATGCGATTATGTGGAGGCAACTATTAATATGTGGATTTACATCTGATAAATTGAACCCAGACAATTTGATGAGTATGAATGCAAACTAATGAGAATGAGCCTCTTTTTCTATGGAATAAGTTAGCTAAAGTTATAGAGGCAAAAAGAGTCACTTTCTCCTAAGGTGCAGCCGCTACGCTTGCTCTTTTGTTTGTTCTTCTCATAAACCAAAACAAAAAGTAATGAAATGTACAAGCCACCTGACCCCTAGATAACATTTGCTGGAAATATTTTTAGAAATAACGATCACATCCCAAGCTTCTTTACATTTTCAAAATGGGTCTAAATTGAGTCCATTCATATATTGTAGCTAGGAATCCTTCTAAAAAATAAAACAAAATAAGCATATCAATAAAATTAGTAGAATATCACAACTACCCCCCCCCCCGCCGTTCAAAATGGGTCTAAATTGAGTCCAATCATGTATCGTCATTAGGAAATATTTTTTAAAAATAAAATAAAATAAGCATATCAATAAAATTACTAGAATGTCAAAACTACACCCCCCCCCCCCCCCCCCCAAAGTAAAAATTAAGCTCCAAAAATCCCGGAGATAAAGTCTTGATTTCACCAAATTTTGGGGCATTGCAGAAGCTTTTCATACGGTTGTTCTTCTAATCAATTACCAACTTACACTACTTATAAATCACGGTTGAAGAAGTATAACAATCTTCTGGCCTTTTTCAATTCAATCTAATTCATCAAATTCATTACGGCCGATGCATTGATGTGTGATACAAATAACAATTAAATAACAAAAAACAATTAAAAAATCATTTTATGCAAGTACCCAACCAACAATAGCATCAAGCCATTAAACTAAACTTAAAGACAAAGTTGATAATTAAGGTGATGGTGTGGCCGACAAAGGTGGCATGGGGCTCGATAATGGCGACGAAGTTGATTATAACGGTTGGCGTCGACAATTCGGTGGAAGTGGAGCTGTGGAGCTACATTAACAGCGGAAGTGGTTATGTAGACTCTAATCTGTGGTATGATGGGAGAAATGGACGGTGGAGACGAGGATCTGGGGTGGATGGTGGAAAAGGACGGAGACGAGGAGCAGATCTACGATCGTGTGGATGGTGGAGTCTTGGACTGTGGAGGTTGGTGATGAGCGATGACCATCGTGTTGACTTGGTATGTGGAGGGGGGTGGGGGGAGGGGACTGTGGTGGCTAGAATATAAGAGAAATGAGAATGAAGTCTACAAACCCTAACAATGTGTTGGGATGAAGAATTTCAAAGTACCTTACATTTCAAAATCTATTCATTTTGAGATTTGTTGACTTACAAATTTAAAGAATTACAACTCGTATGCTTACGCGATTATGTGGAGGCAACTATTTAATATGTGGATTTACATCTGATAAATTGAACCCAGGCAATTTGATGAGTATGAATGCAAACTAATGAGAATGAGCCTTTTTTTTCTATGGAAGAAGTTAGCTGAAGTTATAGAGACAAAAAGAGTCATTTTCTCCTAAGGTGCAGCAGCTACATTATTTGACAAAAAACTAGTCTGCACTGGTTATTTTAAGAACGAGTTTTAGCACACAAATTTTCTTTTCAAATCCCTACTAGAATATGGTAAATCCATCTTATCACAGTCAAAACAAGGAATTTTATGCAATGTATTTTCACATCCTCCATAAAAGTGAAAATCACAATTTAATTACCTTATCCAAATTCAATCTAAAAGAGAGAAGAAGACCTCATCCAAACACACTCTAAGAGAGAAAGAGAAGACGTTGGAAGAGAAGAGAAATGAGAATGAAGTCTTGAAACCCTCAAAAATTTTATATATCACAAATATCTAGGTAATCTTGTACTTGGCTTGGACCGAACCGAGATTCACGGGTCAACAAAGAATGGGTCTCTAAATTTTGTGCATGTAACTAGATTTTTTGGGTGGCTCAAATCGACACGTGCCTACGGGAATTTTTTTCCAAGGTCTGTGCAAGGGGATCAGAATCTTGTAGACTCGATATCACATGCGATGGCGATATTACTAGGTATTAATTAGCTAGATGGAAATACCTATCTTGAATCCATAATATCCGCGATGAGAACACACCACAAAATGTGAACGAATCCCCAGAAGAAAGGAAATAGCTAAGGTGATTATAATTCAGTACTTGCTCAGAAGGTTTTATGGGTGAGACTATGAACTAATTAAGGTTAAAAGAAAAAAGTAAGGAGATCTTTCTTCATATTATAAGAGAATTGATCTCTCACTTCTATTTGAATTATGGGTTAATTGCATATAGCACCCTCGTGAATTGAGTGAGTTCCAGGAAGGTGCCTGAGGTTACAAAAGTGGGAAAGAGACATAAGTGTTGCATCAAAGGTTCTTGTAACAAAAGGAAGAAAAAGTCTATATTGCTCTTTTTATGTATTACTTCTATATATAAACACCATAGAGTACTTTTGCAAAGTATTTCTGTTGGTTCAACATCTCATCATCACCACAACCTCGCACATTGTTGCCGCTCTTCTTTACAATCGTCGACATCATCGCGCCCCCTTATCCTCACCATAGCCCAAATTCTCACAATCATCATGGATAGATGATCGTGGAACAAAAATTTAAAGGGGTAAACATAGTGATTGAAGACTGTAGATAACGGTTTTTGTTTCATGGGTGGTGCTAGATGGGCTAGGCTTATTGTGGGTGGACGGTACTGGGCTAGTTGAGGGCGCACATGGCGGGGATCGTATGGGTGGACGGGACTGGTGGCAACGATGGAGGATTCCTTGTGGGTAAATAGGGCGGGTGGAGATGGCGCAGGGTTTGTGGTGGGTGGATGGGGTTGGCAACAACGTAAGTGCATGATGCTGGGGTGATGGCTGATGGGCGATAGATAGGGATGGGTCGGTGAGGGTGGCAGTTAGGATTATCTTTGGTTGGAGTGGAGATGAAATCAGGACACAAGTGAGATAAAAAAATAAAGGGAGGGTACTTAAGTCATTTTCATGTATTAATTTTTACCAAACGCACTTTTTAAGAGAATGGATATCACGTCCCATCAAGTTGGACGACTTTTCTAATAGTTGTAATATAATTAATATAGTATGGGACATTTACAACTTTTGTAGCCCGAGGTTCACGCCTTTTTGCAACTAGCCCAAAGTAGTAAGGGCTTTATACAATTAACCCTTGAACCAATACACCTTACTTTATGATATGGGTAAAATACACATATCTTTTGGGATTGACACGTGTCGCTCCCCAAAGGATTCATAACTGCATATTTATTCCTGGAGTAGTGGGAGGTAGCAGTCCCCCACTCTCCCACTCTTCCATTATCCCACTCTCCCATTAAGAGTGGTAACTGCCCATTAAAGAATGGTAACTGACTCTTTAATGTACTCCTATATAAAGGAGCCTGAAGATAAAAAAAATAGGTACGTTCACATCAGACGAAATATTCAGACACTCTTTCAATTCTCTTATTGAATTTAGCATCGGAGAATCTCTGCCGAAAATCCTTCAGGTGAATCACCGGTGTTGTTTGTGTTGTGCAGGTCTGTTCGCGAGCCAATCATGACTATCCCAAATTTCATCCCCAATATTTGACACCATCCGTAGGACCAAAATCTCATGTAACAGACTCCATGGCTCAAAGTCCCAACCCACATGAGTTGAGCCACCAAATGAACCTCGATGGTGAGACTGTTTCGAAATCATCATCAACGTTGCTCTGAGACATGGCTTGTGGAGAAGTCACTCGACTACCCCCTGTCAATCATGGCAAGGATTTTGTTAGTACCTCAAGTGTGACACTACATCTGCCGATGAATCCTGATACTCCATTTTGGGTCTCCGGCTCGTCTGAACCCCACACTGCCAATGTGACCACTGCTGTCGGTACCTTTGCCATGCTACCGGCCACAGTCGACCAAGCTGACCTACTCGCATTCATTCAGATAATGCAAAAATCCATCAAGAGGCTACAAGGCACCATTGAGCAACGATCTGAGCAGCTGCCTGAACTAGTAAAGCCTCCAAGACCCTCTAAGGCAAAACGCATTACCACCGCCTAGAGACAGTTGGTCCATCAACGTATCATGTTTCCTCCAGGGCATAAAAGGCTCCACAGTGCCAAATAAAGAAGAGCATCCTCAGCATGTTGATCAGGCCAAGGGTAAGCACTCTGATGATGAGCGCCGCAATCCCTGGCACAAAGGGTCAGAGGAGAACAATTATGAAGCTCACTCTGCTCAGCGGGATTTTCCTGTACGGTCCCGAGACCACCGCTCTGAGCGATTCACCACAGCTCCAGTCATCGTCGAGTGACCTTTCACGGAAGAGATCAATCTCTTCCCTACTTCGGAAAAATTCAAGATGCTGCCTTGTGAGTCTTATGATGGGATGGGTGACCCAATTGAACATTTAGCTCGTTTTACCTCGTGCATGAATCTGCATCTTTTTCCTGATCAAATCATGTGCCTTGTGTTTCCAGTGACTAAAGAGGGCCACTCATGTGTGGTTCTAACGCATACCGCCCCACTCCATCTCTTGTTGGTCTCAGTTGGCCGAGTCCTTCCGCAGTAATTTCTTGATGAGCTGAGTGCAATGGAAGAACTCGTTATTCTTTTTTCGTATAGTACAAGGACCTAAGGATTCCTTGAAGTCATACTATGGGCTCTTCAATGCGGAAAAACTCTTGATTTATCACCTAGATCTTAGGGTGACCTTCACCTCCATGGCTAGGGGCGTCAAGTCAGGAAAGCCGCTTCATTTCTCCCGGAACAAGCATCGCCTGAAAAACATGGCATACCTCCTCGACAGAGTGGAGATATACCTTCGAGTAGAGGAGGATTCAATGCGCTCGTAAGATGAGACAAACTCTGGTAAGAAGAGGAGAGACCGACCAGATGGCTGAGCTCTGGACAACTAGCTAAAACGCTTGCGGGCACCACTTTTAGGTCCTTTTACTCTATTTAGCGCCTTCCTTGAGCACATCCTCAATTAAATCAAGGCCATAATATCATCAAGTGGCCTAAGCCTATGAGGATGCCGCCGAGAAGAGAGATCCCCAACTATATTGCCACTTCCACAATGATTACGGTCACACGACGGAGAACTGCAAGCTTCTCTAACATGAGATCGATAACCTTATCGCCAAAGGTTATTTAAATCAGTTTGTTAAGATGAATGATCGACAACAAGGTGGAAGGAGAGGTGGAAATCCAAGAAAGAAGATGAAGTGCCCCAAAGGGATCCACCCATAATCAACACCATCTTTGGGGGCCCGAATACAGGAGGTTTGTCCAATTCCTCGCGCAAAGCCTACGCACGGTAGGTCAATCTTACTCAAGGCCCTGCCAAACTGCCAAAAACATTGTTGTCACTAGACTTTAATGACTCGGATCTAGAAGAAGTGATCTTACCTCGTGATGACACTTTGGCCATCACCCTACAGATAGATACGTATGGCGTTAAGCGCATCCTGGTCAAGACGGGGAGCTTGGCAGACATTATCTTCGATGATGCATTCTCACAGATGGATATTTCTAAGGACCAATCCTCGCCTTTATATGGCTTTATAAATGCGTTCGCCCCAGTCAAGGGTGTTGTCCCATTCATGGTAATCGCTGGCACCGCTCCCCTTCAAGCTACACAAACTATTGACTTCTTCATGGTCAAAGTCAAGTTGTCCTAAAACGGTATACTAGGATGAACTGGGCTCAACAAGTTTTGCAAGTTGTCGCTTCAACTTTTCACTTAACCATAAAGTTCCCCACGCCAAATAGAGTTGGCACAGTGAGGAGAGTCGAGACACTGGCTCGCAAGTGTTACCTAGCATCTTGCAAAGCCGAAGAGATATTGTCCATCGAAGACCAACGAGATGAGCAAAGCATGAAGCATGCAGAGCTTGCAGAAAAACTCATCTCCGTACCATTTAAAGAAGGAGACAAAGAGCATCAATTGCAGATCGACTTCATAATGGAGCCAACACTTCGCAGTCGACTGATGTCTTTCTTCGGTCCAATGTGGATGATTTTGCATGGAGTGTACCAGATATACATGGGATAGATCCTTCCGTGATCGTCCACCGCCTTTTAGTCGATCCCAAGTATAAACCAGTCAAACAAAAGAAGCGTCCCTTAGCACTTAAGCAACATGCGATAATTAAAAAAGAAGTGGACAAGCTATTGGAAGCCAAATTCATCAAGAGGATCGACTATCTCAAGTGGGTGGCCAACATCGTCATGGTGCCTAAGCCGGGCAATAGCAAGTGGTGCATATGTATCGACTACACCGACTTGAACAAAACATGTCCCAAGAAAAGCTATCCTCTACCACGCATCGATACTTTGATCGACGCCACGTCCGAACACGAACTACTAAGTTTCATGAGCGCCTTCTCCTGCTATAACCAGATCTGAATGCATGAAGACGATGTGGCAAAGATGGCCTTCATATAGGACCAAAGCCTATTTTGCTACAAAGTCATGCCGTTCGGCTTAAAGAATTCCGAAGCCACCTATCAGAGGCTAGTCGAAAATATTTTCAAGCCCCTACTTGGAAAAATTATGGAATTCTACGTCGATGACATGCTCATCAAAAGCTTGCACGCAGAGGATCACATCACAGACCTAGAAGAATGTTTTGCACTCCTACGCAAGTATCGCATGTGCCACAACTCAAAAAAATATGCCTTCGCCATCTCATTGGGGAAGTTCCTTGGCTTTATGGTCTCGCATCGATGTATTGAAGCCAACCTTGGGAATATCAAGGCAATACAAGATATGAAAGCACTGAGGAGCGTGAACGAAGTTCAAGTACTAGCTGGCCGAATAGTTGCCTTCAGCCGATTCCTCTCCAGATCGGCTGAATACTGCCTACCATTCTTCAAAGCCTTGAAGAATATAAAACTCTTTGAGTGGTTAGCCGAATGTCAAGCTTCTTTTGAAGTTTTAAAATATTATTTTTCCTCACCCCCTCTCTTATTCAAGGCGATCGTGGGAGAAGAATTATTCCTTTACATGGCTGTAGCCAAATTAGCCGTTAGTGTCGTCCTCATTCAGGAGCAAAACAATAAGTAGCTCCAATATACTACGTGAGCAAAGTACTTTAAGGGGTCGAGCTGCGATATATGAGTACGGAGAAACTCGCTTTCACTTTTTTGATCGCTGCACGGAAGCTTCGTCCATACTTCCAATCCCATTCGATCACCGTGCTCACCGACAAGCCACTTCTACGGATATTACACAAGCCCTACTTATCCGGCCGACTAGTGTCATCGTCTATTGAACTTGGTGAGTTTGATATACAATACAAGCCTCGTCTTCTCTCAAGGGCCAAGCCTTGGCCAACTTCATCGTCGAGTGCACCTTGCCCATCGAAGATGAAGCCTCATCTAATTAGTTCCAAAAGGAAAGTTTCTTTAAATGGATGCTTTTCGTAGATGGCTGCTCTAATGCGGATGGAAGCAGAGTAGGGCCAATCATCAAAGGGCCGGATGGCCTCGCAATTAAGTACGCCCTCCAAATTTAACTTCCCCGCTTCAAACAATGAGGCCAAATACAAAGCCCTAATAGCAGGCATTCAGTGTTATGCGAGCAAAGTCCCTCCATCCATACGGTGACTCACAGCTTGTGGTAAAATAATTGTGAGGAGAATATGAGGCGTGTGATACTAAGATGGCCGAGTAACTGCGCTAGGCCAAAGAACTTGTGAAATCATTTGCAAGTTTCAACACTACTCAAATCAGCATATAAGATAACGCCTCGACCAACGCCCCCTTTCGACTAGCCTGTTTTGACCCATCGGGATTTGGTCGTACCGTCCATTTAGAACTCTGACATGAGCCCAGCATCACCTAGCAAGAGGTAATGGATATCACACATGAACCCTCATGGATGGATCCCATCAGAGCCTACCTTCAAAAGGCACCTTGCCTGCAGATCGAAAGCAAACCAGGAGTAACGTAAGTCGCTCGGCTAGTTACGCCAATGTGGAGGACATACTTGACAAGTGTTCATTCATGCCTCCATATCTTTGATGCCTGACACCGTTAGAGGGCGAGTATGCCCTCCGAGAAGTAGATGATGGAATCTACGAACAACACCTGGGCGGACAAGCATTAACACACAAAGTCACATGCCAAGGGTATTACTGACCGACCATAAAGCGAGATGCTTTAGACTACACAAAGCGATGTGATGCATGCCAACGTTTCTCCTCAATCCCCCAACAAGCGTTGACCTTATTGGCTTCATTGAGAATCCTCATACCTTTTGTGATGTGGGGAATGGATATATAAGGCCTATTCCCCCTAGTTTCTGCTCAACACAAGTTTGTGATCGTCAAAATTGATTGCTTCACCAAATGGGTGAGGCAGAAGCATTGGCCACCATCGCATAGAGAAAGTGTATGCCAATTCGGCATTTCCCGTTCTCATCACTGACAATGGGAAGCAGTTTGACAACCCCACCTTCAACGCATTTTGTGCCAATCTGTCGATTGAATAATGCTCCACCTCGGTTGCACATCCACAGACAAACAGCCAGACATAAATTACTAAATGAGCCCTTCTCCAAGGCATTGAGAGAAAGCTGGAAGGAGCCAACGAACTTTGGGTGGACGAACTCCCCAAGAGTCTTTGGGCTTACCGCATGACAATGAGGAACTCCATGGCCGCAATCCCATTTAACTTGGCATTTGCAATGGAGGCACTCGTCCCTATTAAGACCGACTTACCATTTCTTTGGTTAATAGCATATAACCCTTCAGAGAACGATGAGGCCCTTCAAGCCAACCTGGATCTATTAGATAAAACGAGAGAACAAGCACAAGTTCGACTTGCCTCCTATAAACAAAAAATTACAAAGTTCTAGGACTAGCGGATTCACCCTCATGCTTTTCGCATTGACGACCTCGTTCTTCGCTGTCACGCCCCCGACCCGGAGGCGGACCAACACAGACTATTTCAAGATATTCCTGCTTACCAGAAATATAATACCCAGGCACTTCACAAGAACATAACCTCAAAAAGTAATCAGAGCTCTAAATTATATCTAAAATCAAAGACATTTAAGTTCTTCATCAACGTCTAATAATTTCAGCGGAAGTTTAATAACAATAATCACTTCCCAAACATTGGGGTTACCAAAAGTTACTAAATCAAACTATTACAAGTTCTTATTTTCAAGACACTAAAAAGAGTCTACAATTAAAGAGTAACTCTGACTCATGCTTATAGATAACTCCTCTACTGGTGTCTTAGCTTAATTACCTGAAATGGGAGGAGAAAGGGGGGTGAGCACAAAGCCCAGTAAAGATCACACGCACACACCCACGGAGTACAACGCAGGTATCCACGAATATATAGCTGAGTCCAACAAAACATATGAAAACAAAAGTGCAAAGACGATTGAAAATCTGAGCACGACCAATAATCTCACTTCGGGACATTCCAATCCATCAAATATCAAATCGAAGTCAAAGTCAAATGAACACAGTCAAATAATTGAACTAATAATCAAATACGGTACAATCACGTAATACGTGACTGTAAAGCACGTTAACCTAAGCACGCGAAGGTTCTAAGTTCAAAGTTGCATACCGATAGCAATTGCCATATCATGTCATGGCACCACGTTAACCTAAGTACGTGAAGGTTCTAAAAATTAGTTCAATTCAAATGGGTAAAATGGACATCAACGTATCTCAAATGCATTGGAGCCACAAAGCATCAAAACCTTAAATTTCAAAAAGGACAGCAAAGTATTTGATTTTAGACTTGAATCAAAGAGATAAAAATGCGAATTAAACAGTCTTGATCGCTTTAATATGAGTTTGTAAGAGGTAAATTTGATCAATGTAAGAGTTAAGCACAAAGGTATAAAGGAGCAAGATCCAACAGGCAAATTACATGTGGCTCATGTACACGCACAACAGATTAACCATAGTTTGTTCAAACAGTAGAGCAATGTAATCATTTGTTTCAAATCAGGTGACTTATGTGGAAGAATAGAATAATACTTGTGTTTGCGTGGGTGTATATATATATTTATAATGAAGGGGCTTTTCATGAAAAACACGTACATACACAACATGAGCTAGAACTCATGTACTGCCAAATGAGTCTTCAATAGGCTGCTATAGACAAAGAATAAGATAGCGAGATAGTACATATAGGCCAGACGGTGTGACGTGAGGAGTAATCGAGTTTTGTGCCGCAATAGTGAAAAATCACCAGGGAAATATAAATCGGAAGATTTGATAAACGCTAAATACTATCGGCCCTTCGTAAAGCTTAAAAATTTTGTAGCCCCAATTCACTGCTCGACGAATACCTCATCAAAAATTTCAACAGTATAAATCTAATAGATGTAGATGTAGTATGTATAACCCTTACCTCAAATCTATATAATAGTCTTTACCAAATTGCGATCGCTTCCGAAAACTTCAAAACCTAGATATTATAATTAACCCACTTACGTTAAAATCTTAACAATCACAATTCTAATATCATCTAATTCATCCTTATAATCAAAAGTGGGTTCAAGAATCTTACCAATTTTGCACAGAAGATTGCAATCCTCCAAAACCCTAGTTTCCTCCTTCTTCTATTTCTCTGTAACCAAAACTGAATATATCGTAAACTGACTTGGCTAGCCCTTAAAAGTCTCTAAGTTTGATAAATAATTAAAAGACCCCTAATATTCATTACTTATTCTAAAACACCCAAAAAATAATTAAATTTACAAAGATACTCTAAATATAACAATAATTTAATTATTAGTTATTTGGGGTCTTACATCCTCCCCTACTTATAAAAAAATTTCGTCCTCGAAATTTAAGTACCTTAAGTTATCGAATAAGAATGGATATTTCTTTCTCATCGACTCCTCGAGTTCCCACGTGGCCTCCTCCACAGCATGGTTCCTCCAAAGCACTTTTACCAAAGAGATAGTCTTGGTAGGCAAAATCTGATCTCGCTTGCCCAAAATCTCGACAGGCTGTTCCTCCACTGATAGGTCCTCACAAATAAGTGAAGGCTCGTACTCCACAACATGGGATGGGTCGTGTATGTACTTCCTCAAAATAGACACATGAAAAACATTATGCACACGAGACATATCCGGCGGTAAGGCAACACGATAAGCAACAGGGCCAACTCTATCCAAAACCTCATAAGGTCCAACATATCTAGGACTCAACTTTCCTTTTCTTCCAAACCTCATCAAGCCCTTCCATGGTGAAACTCGCAAAAAGACATGATCACCAACCTCGAACTCTAAATCTCGACGATGATTGTCGGCGTAGCTTCTCTGGCGACTCTGCGCTACACGCATACGATCTCTAATTAATTTTATCTTGTCCGAAGTATCTTGAACAACCTCGGGTCCCAATAAGCTTCGCTCACCAACCTCATACCAACATGTAGGTGATCGACATCTACGCCCATATAAAGCCTCGAACGGAGCCATCTCAATACTTGCCTGATAACTATTGTTATAGGCAAATTCAATCAAAGGCAAATGCGCATCCCAATTACCTTGAAGATCTAACGAACAAGCACGTAACATATCCTCCAGGGTCTGAATAGTACACTCAGACTGACCATCTGTCTGTGGATGAAAAGCCGTACTGAAATCCAGACGAGTGCCTAAAGCCTTGTGCAGACTAGTCCAGAAACGAGATGTGAAATGTGGGTCTCTGTCAGATACAATAGATATTGGCACCCCGTGTAGCCTAATTATCTCCTGAATATATAGCTTAGCCAACCTCTCAGTAGTATAGTTGGCACAAATAGCAAGGAAATGTGCGGATTTGGTCAAACGGTCAACAATAACCCAAACTGCATCATGCTTACATGAGGTCCTCGGTAAGCCAACTACAAAGTCCATGGTCACATGTTCCCACTTCCATTGGGGAACCTTTAGTGACTGTAACTTACCTGCAGGTCGCTGATGCTCGGCCTTAATCCGCTGGCAAACCATACACCTTGATACGAAATCTGCAATCTCCCTCTTCATACCACTCCACCAAAAGTTCTCACGAAGATCTCTATACATCTTAGTACTACCAGGATGTACAACAAAACCTGAATCGTGAGCTGACTTCAATAATTTTGCCCTCAATTCTGAAACTGCTGGGACACATAACCTTGATCCCATCCTTAAAGTACCATCATCCTCAAGATGAAATTCAGGTCGTTTGCCAACCTTCACATCCTCTACAATACCAACCAAGTATGAGTCACTCATCTAAGAAGACTTGATTCTCCCAATAATAGAAGGTTCAACCTGCAAATATGCCAACTGTCCATCTGAACCACCAATTCGGATCTCTAACTCCAAACTCTCTAACTCTGCTAACAACTGCGGCTGATGAGTAATCAAAGCTGCTAAGTTACCCGAACTCTTTCTACTTAATGCGTCAGCCACTACATTAGCCTTACCCGGATGATAATGGATCTTGAAATCATAATCGTTCAGTAACTCGAGCCAACGACGCTGCCTCATATTCAACTCCTTCTGTGTGAACAGATATTTAAGGCTCTTGTGATCAGTATAGATCTCACATGTCTCACCATAAAGGTAATGCCTCCAAATCTTAAGTGCAAACACAACTGCGGCAAGCTCTAAGTCATGAGTAGGGTAGTTCCTTTCATAATTTTTCAACTGGCGTGAAGCATATGCAATAACCTTTCCATGTTGCATAAGAACACAACCTAACCCTTTCAAAGAGGCATCGCTATAAATAACGAATCCACCTGAACCAGAAGGTAGTGCGAGAACTGGTGCTGAAACCAACCGGTTCTTCAATTCCTGAAAACTTTTCTCACAAGCCTCTGACCAAACAAACTTAACTCTTTTCTGAGTCAACTGAGTAAAAGGGCTAGCAATGCTTGAGAATCCCTCAACAAAACGACGATAATACCCAGCTAGTCCCAGAAAGCTACGAACCTCCGTCACAGAAGTCGGTTTACTCCAATTCACCACGGCCTCTATTTTCGATGGATCTACAGAAATTCCATCCTTTGTCACTACGTGACCTAGAAAAGAAACTTGCTCTAGCCAAAATTCACACTTCTTGAATTTTGCATAAAGCTTCTGATCTCTTAGTATCTGCAGAACTTGTCTCAAATGTTGCTCATGTTCTTCCCGACTTCTTGAATAAATAAGGATATCATCAATAAAAACGATCACGAACTGATCAAGGAATCGTTTGAACACCCTGTTCATCATATCCATAAACGCGGCAAGGGCATTAGTTAAACCAAATGGCATAACAAGAAACTCATAATGTCCATACCTCGTTCTAAAAGCCGTTTTGGGGATATCATCTTTCTTGACCTTTAATTGGTGGTAACCAGATCTCAGATCAATCTTCAAAAAGAATTGGGCTCCTTGCAACTAATCAAACAAGTCATCTATCCTTGGTAAAGGATACTTATTCCTCACAGTGATGCGATTTAACTCCATGTAATCAATACACATTCTCATAGACCCATCCTTCTTCTTAACAAATAACACAGGTGCACCCCAAGGAGAAACACTTGGACGAATAAAACCCATATCTAACAAATCTTGAAGCTGAACCTTAAGCTCTTTTAGCTCTGCTGGAGCCATACGATACGGGGCCTTAGAAATAGGAACTGCCCCTGGAATAAGATCGACAGAGAATTCTATCTCTCTATCTGGAGGAATCCCTGGGAGATCTTCTGGGAAAACATCTGCAAAATCCTTCACAACCGAAATACTATTTAAATCCCCACTAGACGAACGTGTATCATAAACATGGGCTAAGAACCCCATGCAACCCTTCCTAAGAAGCCTTCTAGCTGTTAATGCTGATATAGTGCAAGGAGGTGCAACAGGTCTAGAACACTGACATACTAACTCAGGCAGACTGGGAATGCAAAACACTACTTGTTTCAAGTAGCAATCAACTCTGGCATGATAGGCAGCCAACCAGTTTATGCCCAAAATCACATCAAAATCATGCATCTCTAACGGTATAAGGTCTGCAGGTAGATCCCTATCACCAACTCTCACATTACAAGATCTATAAACTGAGGAAGCATCAAAAGAAACTCCAACTGGAGTACTAACAGAAATCCTACTACCTAGGGATTGTAACTCAATACCAAGCTGATGAGCAAAAGATGTAGAGACATACGAAAACGTGGAACCAGGGTCAATTAAACAATAGGCTCTAGATGAACATATGCAAAATGTACCTGTCACTACATCGTTAGATGCAGTGGCATCCTTCTCTGTCAAGGCATAAGCTCGAGCCCGAGTAGTTGCCGCCTGATTAGTTCCCGGCAACCGGTTCTGCTGTCCCCTACCCTGAATAAACTGAGGCTTGAGCGGCTGAGGGCAATCTCGGATCCTGTGTCCTTGCTGCTGGCAGTTAAAGCATGCACCACTCTCCCAATAACAAACACCACTATGGTTCTTCCCACAAGTTTTGCAAGCTACTGTTGGCTTCTGAGTATTCTGAGCAGGTTCCTTGATAGCCAAATTTTTGTTCCTCCTATTAGGTTGTTGAACCACATCCTTGCCCCTTGAGCTACTTTCTTCTCTTCCTATTTTCTGCCTCTGATCCCTGTAATACTTGCGCCCGACCTCGATATCTTTCTCTACTCTCTGAGCCTTATCCAGGACCTGACCATACGTGTCTAGAGTCACAGCTGTCAAGAACTTTCGGATGCCATATTTTAGTCCATTCTTAAACCTTGTTGCACGTCTCTCCTCAGTATCTATAACATGTGTTGCAAACCTCGACAACCTGGCAAATCTGGCCTCATAATCCTTGACCGTTTCATCCTCTCCTTGTTCCAGTTTCAAAAACTCCTCTACCATATCATCCTTCACATTTCTAGGGAAATATTTGTCAAGAAATATCTCCTGGAAACGATCCCAAGTTAATGCCTGCTCCTCCTCTGTAGTTAAAGTTCTCTCGACCATCTTCCACCACTGGTCAGCCTCGTTCTCCAACTGGTACACCGCGAGGTCCACTTTTTGACGATCGGTGATGTTCAGAAGCTTAAACCTTTTTTCTAACTTACTCAACCAAGCCTCCGCATCCTCTGGCTTGTCTGCACCAACAAATGTTGGACAACTTAGGCGGTTGAATGCCTTAATGGTTTCAGCAGTTAACAGAGCTGGAGGGGCGTTTGCTCCTGGGTTGCCCTCGGCAACGCCATTACCAAAGACAACATTACCCCTGCGACCCCCTCTACTACCACCTCTAGTTGGACGTGGCGGCATAATTCCTGAGACAGAGAACAACTTATAAGATTGCAACTCTAGTACAAACACTTCAATCAGAATATGCAAAAGCTAGACTTTTCTAAACTATATCTCAAACGTCATAAGATTCATCTCAAATCATTGAAAGCTTAAGTCTAAGAGTCTACAGAATCTTAAACCTATGCTCTGATACCAAATCTGTCACGCCCCCGACCCGGAGGCGGACCAACACAGACTATTTCAAGATATTCCTGCTTACCAGAAATATAATACCCAGGCACTTAACAAGAACATAACCTCAAGAAGTAATCAGAGCTCTAAATTATATCTAAAATCAAAGACATTTAAGTTCTTCATCAACGTCTAATAATTTCAGCGGAAGTTTAATAACAATAATCACTTCCCAAACATTGGGGTTACCAAAAGCTACTAAATCAAACTATTACAAGTTCTTATTTTCAAGACACTAAAAAGAGTCTACAATTAAAGAGTAACTCTGACTCATGCTTATAGATAACTCCTCTACTGGTGTCTCAGCTTAATTACCTGAAATGGGAGGAAAAAGGGGGGTGAGCACAAAGCCCAGTAAAGATCACACGCACACACCCGCGGAGTACAACGCAGGTATCCAAGAATATATAGCTGAGTCCAACAAAACATATGAAAACAAAAGTGGAAAGACGATTGAAATTCTGAGCACGACCAATAATCTCACTTCGGGACATTCCAATCCATCAAATATCAAATCGAAGTCAAAGTCAAATGAACACAGTCAAATAATTGAACTAATAATCAAATACGGTACAATCACGTAATACGTGACTGTAAAGCACGTTAACCTAAGCACGCGAAGGTTCTAAGTTCAAAGTTGCATACCGGTAGCAATTGTCATATCATGTCATGGCACCACGTTAACCTAAGTACGTGAAGGTTCTAAAAATTAGTTCAATTCAAATGGGTAAAATGGACATCAACGTATCTCAAATGCATTGGAGCCACAAAAGCATCAAAACCTTAAATTTCAAAAAGGACAGCAAAGTATTTGATTTTAGACTTGAATCAAAGAGATAAAAATGCGAATTAAACAGTCTTGATCGCTTTAATATGAGTTTGTAAGAGGTAAATTTGATCAATGTAAGAGTTAAGCACAAAGGTATAAAGGAGCAAGATACAACATGCAAATTACATGTGGCTCATGTACACGCACAACAGATTAACCATAGTTTGTTCAAACAGTAGAGCAATGTAATCATTTGTTTCAAATCAGGTGACTTATGTGGAAGAATAGAATAATACTTGTGTTTGCGTGGGTGTATATATATATTTATAATGAAGGGGCTTTTCATGAAAGACACGTACATACACAACATGAGCTAGAACTCATGTACTGCCAAATGAGTCTTGAATAGGCTGCTATAGACAAAGAATAAGATAGCGAGATAGTACATATAGGCCAGACGGTGTGACGTGAGGAGTAATTGAGTTTCGTGCCGCAATAGTGAAAATCACCAGGGAAATATAAATCGGAAGATTTGATAAACGCTAAATACTATCGGCCCTTCGTAAAGCTTAAAAATTTTGTAGCCCCAATTCACTGCTCGACGAATACCTCATCAAAAATTTCAACAGTATAAATCTAATAGAGGTAGATGTAGTATGTATAACCCTTACCTCAAATCTATATAATAGTCTTTACCAAATTGCGATCGCTTCCGAAAATTTCAAAACTTAGATATTATAATTAACCCACTTACGTTAAAATCTTAACAATCACAATTCTAATATCATCTAATTCATCCTTATAATCAAAAGTTGGTTCAAGAATCTTACCAATTTTGCACAGAAGATTGCAATCCTCCAAAACCCTAGTTTCCTCCTTCTTCTATTTCTCTGTAACCAAAACTGAATATATCGTAAACTGACTTGGCTAGCCCTTAAAAGTCTCTAAGTTTGATAAATAATTAAAAGACCCCTAATATTCATTACTTATTCTAAAATACCCAAAAATAATTAAATTTACAAAGATACTCTAAATATAACAATAATTTAATTACTAGTTATTTGGGGTCTTACGTTCGCTGAATGGAAGCTTCGACCCCCAAAGATGCCATAGGCAACTTGGCACCCAATTGAAAAGCCCTTATAAGGTGACAAAGTTGGGCAGCTAGCTTTTATTACTTAGAAGAATTGAATGGTAAAGCGATCCCTCGAACTTAGAATGCGAAAAAATTAAGATGCTACTACCCATGAGCAAGACCAAGGTTGGGGGCACCCCCTTCCCCACTACTCGAACATTTTGCTCATGCCATGACCTCTTAGACTTAGCTCTATTTTGTTTTGCCTTTTTACAGTTGACAAGTTTATGTTCTCTAATCGGCCTTACATGGCATAGCATTGTAATCACCTTTTCAGCACTTTCATAAATAAAGCAACTCTTTGCAAAAGTCTTGATGTCATTCAATGAACTAAGCAATACAAAGGTGGGCTTTTAGGCCATATAGAAAAGAGACTTAAAACTAAATCTTTATGTGCTACTCGGTTGACCCCCCTGCCACCTGCTGACTCTTGCCCTGTCGCGTTCCTTTGGCTTTGCCCAGAGTTGCAGAATGATACATGAGAAACATTTCAAGCCAAAGAACTCCAAACACGTTAGTGCTATAATCACCTGAAAAACCAGCTGGACCATTGCACTGGCTGTGTCATTGACTTCGTTCTCAGAGAGAGTGATCTTATCCGTAGGGATAACTGTGTTGCTCGACCATTCCCAAGCCACATGAGGACTCTTGAAAATAGACTCATCGATCGTCACACTCCAATCTGGCGGGTGAGGGGTCCAACCGGGACGAGGAGGAAGGCCTAGCATTAATTGGCTTCGTCCTCTTCTTTGGCGCTTCGTTGGACTTGTCCTTTGAAGTTTTTAGGTCAAGTACAACATTCTCTACCCTTGGTTTCTTTGGTGGAGGCTGGGAGACTAGAGCTCCAAAGTCCAAATCATGGACCTCGTCGTCTTCAACGTTAATGGATAACAGCTCATCAGGAATTATGTCCCATAGAAATCATTGGGCCTTGAACACGGGGAGGGCCTCTTGTGCCTGGCTACCGCCACTCCCATAAGGTCCTCCAAAAGACATGTTCTCTACAAAAATTGCTAAGGGTCAGATTGCAAAGAGACAAGGACGAGTACACACACTCGTAAAGACATTTACTGGGATCATGCTTGCCATCCTCTTCGTCCAAGGCATCAGAGTAAAAAATGATTCCACACTCACGAAGCAGAGCATTGCTCAAAGGATATTTGGACTCTAGAGGTTTAGCACCTTTGAGCTGTTCAACATGCTTGAGATCTGAGTCAGACATATTTTTCTCCTTCAAGGCATTGCAAGAACTTGTATCATACTCAAGATTCCACACGTTGGGATCTTTCCACCTTAAGTGCTTGGGAAGTTTGACGAACATGAATTCGTCCTTCCAATTGTGGTTAGACGAAGGGGGGTTTGGAAATAAATTGGCGTTGGCTTTAGAACGACGACTTAAGAAGTACTAACCTACTTGTTTAGGCTTCTAAAATCTCTCTGCTCGCGCTAAGTCGTATGTAATGAGGGATTTCGTAACGCTCTCTCAAGACTTTGAGGTCATAACTACTCAGTCTACTCCCAAGAGCATGAGCATCAAATGGCTTTGGACCTTGGGCCTTCTCGGCCAAAACTTCCTTTGCAGGGAGCTGATGGAGGTTCTCGGTATGGAACAAGAGGAATTCCTGAAGTTAAAATCATAGGATCAAAAGTCCTCTCTTCTACCCTAGAGCTCTTAGCGTCATCGTTAAGTTCAAAAACATGTTCACTACCTTGACTCGACATATTTTTGGATCGAAAAATAAGAATTCGAAGAAGTTGAAAAGAGGACTTGAAGCTTACTTGAAAAAGGATAAAAGTGTTCTTCAAGCCCAAGAACACCAAACTCCTCAGAAGCTCCTCCAATAAGCTCTTGAAATGCCCTAAACTCTCTTAAGTATAACTCCATCTCTCCCTCAAAATGAAATGAAGTGAATGGAAATGAGATGGATTCTCTTTATATAGAGAAACTGTTATGGTCCAATGGCTAGGATTTCACGATTTTTAGGATAAGCAACACGTGGTGCCAATCGATCAACATGACAAGGAGGCAAGTTTACCCTTGTTCCCTTGATCGAAACCTTGGCAAAACTGAGTGGATGTGCTCCTTCATTCGAATATTTTAAAACCTTTCTGCTTGCCAGACCGAGAAGACAAGCCCCTTTAGGCTTCTAAAATGTTTCTGCTCGCCAGACCGAGCAGACGAACTCCTTAGAACCTTTCAAAGTCTTTCTGCTTGCCAGACTGAGCAGACGAGCTCCTTTAAGCTTCTAAAATCTTTCTGCTCGCCAGAGCCAGCAGACGAGCTTAACATTTGCCCTCTGCTCGTCTAGCCGAATAGATGAGTCCAACCTTAGGTCCTTACTCATCCAGCTGAGCAGACGAACGCCCTTTAAAGGGGTACACTCTCTACTCGTCTGGCCGAGTTGACGACTCTTTAAGCCTTCAAATCTTTGTTCACTTGGCCAAGAAACAAACCAAATGTTCCTCCACTCTGCCATTGAATGAAAATATCGCTTTTGACTTAAATTCTTCAACACATAACATCCCCTAGCGGGGGCCCAAATCCCGATGCTAATTAAAAGATAACTATCTTGCTTCCACATTCTTTCCAAAAAGAACATAAAATTGGGGGGGGGGGGGTGTTAAATGATATGGGTAAAATACCCATATCTTTTGGGAGTGACACGTCTCACTCCCCAAAGGATTCCTAACTGCACATGTATACCTGGAGTAGTGGGAGGTAGCACTCCCCCACTCCTATTAAGAGTGGTAACTGCCTAGAATGGTAACTGACTCTTGAATGTTCGCCTATATATAGAAGAAGGTTGAAGAAAAAAGAGAGGTCTTCTTTCACATCAGACTAAATACTTAGGGGGAGTACGCTTACGATTTTTTTTTCCCTGTTTTGTATTCTATTTTTGTTTTCCAGAATTTAGTATTCAGTTCTAATATCGTATTGTGTACTTTTACTTTTTTCCGTATCTATTTTTTTCAGTTTTTTTGTATGTTTACCATTTTCATTTTCGTTTTCACCAACTTTTTCTGAACCAATCCTGTATGTTTAAATTTTTCTACACTATTTGTACACAAATCTTCCCATTTTAACCCTACACTATTTGTACACAAAAAGAATGTAAATATGGGAAACAAATAGAAAAGAACTTTTAATAAGTTTATCATCGTGTTGAAAAGCATATTACAACGTTCATATAATTAATTATTACTGCAGAAGCGTGACACACAAGGCCATGAATAAAAACCTTATACATAAATTGTTAAAGAGCAAGAAAAAAATCCAAGTTTAAACAGCATTGCCATAATACATTGACGAACATTACGTAGATGTAAACCAACAATCACCCACGGCGACAACTATTATTAGTTGCAACATGATCCCTCCATATATGATCCGCCAATCCATCCCTGAAGTTGGTCATGCGGTTACACGCTGCCTGAGACAAGTCGGGAGTTTTGAAAACAGATGCCTTATCTCCATGTACTCACATTCATTCTGCCATGAACTCATTGAAGAGAGGGTCGTCTGGTGTATTTAGACGAATGAAGTTGTGCAAAACAAAACAAGCGTTGACGATACTATTTTGCCTGGTCAGGTTGTAGTTCGACATTAACCTTAAAATTGAGAACCTGGCCTTCAGAACTCCAAAGCATCGTTCAATAACATTACGCAAAGATGCGTGTTTGTAGTTAAACAATTCTCTAGGTCCTCTAGGTGCATTCCTTGGTCCATCAAAGTCGTGAAGGTGGTAGCACTCGCCACGATATGGGGCTAAATAACCATCCACTATCCACCACATAGTACTTATCTGCAAACCAACATCGGTGTGTCGTCTTCAAAATAAAATTTTAAGATTCAAATTACTAATGAGAATACAATCATGAAGCGGTAACTCATTTACTTACTCGGAGGGGGCCGAGGGAAATCAACATCTGGTGATGTGATGACTTCGGCATGAACCCTTGAATCATTTGCACTTCCCTCCCATCCCACATGGACAAATGTGAACATCATGTTGAAGTTACAGGCGGCCATCACGTTCTGGGATATATTCCCTTTCCTTGAACGAGATGCATTCATCTTCGACTTGGGTACAACGGCCGCCACAATTGTACCGTCAATCGCCCCAATGCAATCCTGTAGAAATAAGGCTAGAATAAATCACGTTAGTGAGCGGTCCAACATTAATCTAATTTACGAACAACATAGCCTTAACTGAAGCCGGTACCTTGAAGTACGGGTAGTACTTCGAACTGTTTAGTATATGCGGATCGATGCCCTCCGTAGCCTGCGGCTTTATGATTAACATTCCTAGGTAACCCAAAGCCCGAGCAAAGCGTTTAATGGTTCGGCGTATGGTATCAATTGAGCGTTGAAACCGTTCACACAATTGCCGCATTCGTTCTGTGTGACTAACACAATTCAAGAAAATGCCCAACGCCTCTTCAACACCGACGTGAGTGTGTGCGTCATCTCTAAGCCATCCATTATCCCTAAGAGTCGCTGCCAATGTTCTAAATGCATCCGAATACATCCTCATTACATTATACATCCTAGCCGGATGACCATTCAATAATTCTTCAACATGAGACTCCCACTGAGTATAGACGTATACATAGGCTTTGGGACCATATCTAATGATGCACGTCTACGTTCTATTTCCTCTAACATGTCAATGTCATGAATGTCATCGGCTGAAGATGACGTGTCACCATTAGGCCATGCAGCATTGGCTTGCGAGGTTGACATTACAGTATAATAATTATGCAAACGTTAACTGCAATAACATGTTGAACAAAATATTTGTCAAGCAGTGGTTTACACATACATGCACACTAATATAAGATAGAACATTACATATATTTCAAATAGTCAACGTTAATATAAAATAAAAACCATAGTCTACCACATTGATGATTCCAAAATTGCTACTGATACACAACAGTGGACTTGCCCAACACAAATGTTGAGCGAATATAATTAGCAAAAAATCCACACATAGCATTGAATTTCGAAAACACAGTTCATCATAACCAAATACAGTTCCTAAGGAACCAAAGACACCAACCACTGCAAACGGTGAAAACTGGGGATTCGAATGAACATGATGCGGGTATCCCTCTCTTTAAAACGCTCAATTGCAGCCACGTATTGCTCTCCAGGAACGTCCAAAATTTGATCGAGGTCATCCAGGCACCTGTCGATGCTGTACACATCATCGACGCTGTGCTCTCGTTGGAATTTGGAGGTTACCTCGAGTTGATATTTTTGTGCTTTGGCCTTGGAGCACTCCGTCCATGCATCAAGCGCGATATCCATTTTTCACGGATTTGGACTCCTTGCCAGAACGCGCGTTGATGGGGGTACCATCTGACCTACGTTTCGTCCCCATAGACGTATCATGAATATCATCGTCAATCTCAATAGCAACTCCCCTCTTACTAGAACCTCCGACGTATTCATTGTATTTCTCCATCTCCTCAGCACTAGTCAACGGTCGCTGCATTGAAAAACGTGCAAGTTTACCGGTTGCCATAGACTCCGCATAAATCAGGAGCAGATTGTCGTAATTTGCACATCCCTTCTCACGGAATTGGCTAGCCCCTTTGTTCGCCTATATCAAGAACATCGTAAAACTTGGTGTGTTATACGTATATAGTTAAGGGGAGTATAATGTATAGTTAAGATGAGTAGAATACCATTATGTAGTTATCCCAAACGTCGTCCGAAGCAGTGCACGTCTGGGTTGCGTGATCCCATCCAAACCCAATGTGATTCCGTAACTTGGTAAACTCGCGATACCTAATACGCAGCCTACTGTGCTTCGACTTCAGTTGTGCCAGTTTGAACCATATGCCAGTTATCGTGAACATGTCATTCTCAATCTGCTCCCACTGTTTATCCTTAAAGGTGGAAGACTGATTGTGATGTTTCTTTTTTAGCTCTGCCATTAGATTGATAAATATCGTCTCTACGCGCAGAGGCCACAAAGCTTCGTCGCTTTTCTCGTCACCGAAAGCCCCTCCTCGAAAACCAGAATTGTTCTGAAACGCTTCGGACATCTACGATTAATCACACAGACATTATTGAAAACCGCACATTATTCCGAATTCAGGTCATGTAGCTACTTTGCATGTATAGTAGTTAATAATAACGTTATAATGTGCAAATTAATATACCAATATACAGTACGCAACGATTAATAAAGATACTCAACATTAATAAAGCGTACACAACTGGTTAAAAATGTTCACAAATATTGTTCAAATCACATTGAAAACATAGTAAACGTCTCGTTAACAACAAATGACAACTAATATGATGCGGGTTCACTCCTCGGGCCACTATTGGCCCACATCCACGCCATCGGGGGCATTGGGGGAAAGGATGGTGGAGACTCGTTGTGGAATTGTATTCCAAATTGTCCGCCAAAACTTTGAGAAGCAATTGCTAGGTTAGCCATGGGTGGTGCTACCGGAGGAGGAGGTTCGGGAGGTTCAATACGTCTTTCCCACCGAGACTTGTGAAGGACGTATGCAGCACTTGCATCACTACATTTACAATATTTTTTAAAAACACAGTTGGGAAATCCGGAGACCTGCAACTGACATTCTTCCCATGTCTCGTAGATGCCGGACCTTCGACCGACAAATACAACATACCAACGATGCATTATTATCCATAGCATAAAAAATGACATTTACAGTATCAGAAGATTAAATTCATAGCTTCTTTTTTAAATTCATAGCTTTATAGATGTGATCTTGTACACATGTGCCAGTGTATAGTCACCTCTGGGTGCGACAAATAAAAAATTATCACTTGAACCAAACCTATAGTAACATCAGCTAGGTTTTCGTACTAATTGAAGCATCAGGTCGAAAGTTTGTACCTCAAGAATTCAAGTAATGATAAATTTGCTTCGGCTTACTGATAATGTCGGAAATGTACTTAGCCTTGTTTAAGAAGGGCTGTTGACTCTCACTTTATTGTGTATGTCAGTTGGTTCTTGTAACAGATTTTATCTTAGAAGGATTGATTTCCATTTGCTCCTTCATTGTAAATCTGTTCACAACCACTTGAACAAGTCTAGGGCACTTCATAATTCCATTTCCAAAGACATCTTAGCTCCATGAAGACCTCCCTTCTCACTAGTACAGATCGAGAAATTCCCCTTAAAAGAATCCAGCAAACAACACCACTAAAACCAAAAAGTAAAATCATGTCTAACTTCAATCAACGACAGTAAACCCAAAAGGAAAAAATGAAACATACTTATCAACTTGGTGAAACTCGATAAGACCAGCAAAACTGTATCATAACTAAGGAGAAACAAATCAAGCAAGCAATCGGCGCATATGCTAACTGATCCAACAAAAGAGAAATGAAAAGAGAGAGAGATGGTCGTACCTTGAGGAGAGCTGTGCAGGAGAGGGGACGTCGTTCTCTCCGACTACGGAATGGTGAGTGCTTGTTTCGGAGACGGCGGGTACCGGCGGCGCCTTTGTCGTGTTTAGAATGGATCTTTGGCAGCCAGATGTGGGTTTGATCGGTGCAACTTCTCCTTCCACTTCGGCAGATCTGGGATTGGCTTCTTGAGAAGGAACTGAAGAGTGGTTTTTCATGGAAATCTGGAGGAGATAAATGGTTGAGAGAGGGCAGAGAAAAGAGAGCTAGCTGGGAGCTATGAATTGACCAGCTTAGCTGGGCGTCAGAGGCCATGCCCAAGAAATAGTGAACAGTGGACTGGATTGTGTTTTCTCTGACAAGGAGAATACAATTCAACAAAAAAGGTGAAATTTTGGGTGTTTTTAAGCTTTTTTGGCACTATTTGGATTTTTTTTTTATCTAAAACGAAACTGAAAAAACGTAAACATACAAGAAAAAGAGCATCTTTTTCATTATCATTACAAAAATGAAAACTGAAAAACGTAAGCGTACAACCCCTTACACACTCTCAATTCTCTCACTAACTTTAGCATCAAAGTTTTTCTGCCATAAACCCTTCTGGCGAGTCACTGATGTTGTTTGTGCTGTGCAAGTTTGTTCGCGAGCCAAGCACGATTATCCCGAATTTCATCCACAACACTTTATAACATCATAATTAATAAGCATGAAATATAAATGCTATTTTTCTTTTTGTCGAAAGAGTGAGATATTTTAGTTCAGACAGACAACACTTTTTCTTCTCAAAAAATAAAATTATAAGAAAATTGGACTCCGGACCCAAAACCTGACCCAAACCTGAGCCGAACCTTTGCACTGATCCAGTTACTTGCTGGATGCTCTGAACACATTTCCTAAGTAACATCAGTCGAGTCCAAAGTTTTACCCAAAGTCTGCTTATACAGTTTAGAGAGAGAGAAGAGAGAGAGAGTGCAATGGGGAGAAAGAAGGGAGTGCGGTTTGAGGAGGGGGCGCCGGACGACTTCGATCCGGAGAGGCCGTACGATGACCCGGTGGCGATGCTGGAGATGAGGGAGCACCTGGTGCGGGAGAAGTGGATCGACATCGAGACGGCCAAGATCCTGCGCGAGCGCCTCAAGTGGTGCTACCGCGTCGAGGGCGTCAACCACCTCCAGAAGTGCCGCCACCTCGTCCAGCAGTACCTCGACTCCACCCGCGGCATCGGCTGGGGCAAGGACGGCCGCCACCCCGACCAGCACGGTGCCACATCTCTCTTTAAATTTCTCTCTCCTTTTTGTTGCTATTGTCGTCTTTCGCGTCGAATTATGACGTTATTTTCTTGTTGTTTTTCGTGTCTCACAGGTCCCAAGGTTGTGCCGGAATGATGGCGCTCTGAGGTATTCTCTCGCAATTTCTACCATTTGCACTTGTCGTCTCTCTCTCTCTCTCTCTCTCTTGCGTTAGTTAACTTGCTTTATTGTGTTAAATATATCGGTATTGAGAAGTGTCTGTCTCGCCTTTGATTGAATGCTGGACGGGTTGAGAAGTATGTACAGATAATTTCGCTTGCGTTCACTAAATGGTGTCTGGGGGTAATAAGAGTTCGTGTATTGGAACGACAAACTGCAGGACACTGTATCAGGCCCTAAGGTTGTGTCAAAATGATCGGTCAAGGTATTCTCACAATTTCTACTGTTTGGGTTGATCGACTCTCTTTATCGTGCTGAATTTCATCGGAATGGATATATGCCTTATGTGAGTTTGTAAGATGGACTTCTATTCCAGTTAATAGTTGATTTGATGTTAGACTGGACATGAAGTTTGTAATGGTGACTTCATATATGTGCACGGTCCTTGGGGCAAATCAGAAATTCTGTTGATTGGAACGACAAAATGAGTTGTTTCCGAGAAAATCTTTTAGGGTTAGTCTGTTACGAAGTTAAGTACGTTGGTGGAGAATGTGGCACGAATTATTTACTCTTCTACGTTGTATTGGGTCAGATGTGGGAGTTGTTTGCTGTCCTTCAGTTGTGTATTTTCTTAGTTCTGAGAATGAAAGTCGTTATGGGCCGCTGTTTAAGGTCTAATATGCTTGTCTCTTAAGGTCTTTTATATGAAGTTGTGTTTGATCTATAGCATGATGACCTAGATAATATAGTTGAGAAAACTTATTCGTTCGCAAACTTTGAGAAAATTTTAGTTATTTGTTGTAGGCAGTGGGTGAGGTGGGGAATGTGGCTGATTTGGGAGGTTAAACCAAGGCTGTAGTGGTGTCCTTCGGAGTATATCGCAAGACTTGGGCAGTGTCCAGTTTGAAGATTGTCGCAACTCTGAGGTAGTGTGAATCAACGTACAGTCAACAGACCAGTCGGGCAAGATGTGAGAGACTACGGGTCGGAAGAGGCAATTCCGTCCCTGTGTTACACTTGTCAAGGATAGACTTTCTAGCCTTCCGGCGAGGTCTTTTTATGAAGGATTTTGGCTAGAACTGAGCAGTCTTATGGGAATGGATACCGAGATATTCGAGGGAGTAGGGGTTCCTTATGGAAAGTTGGTGACTTTGAAGGTTGGCAGACATAACTGGGGCTGGATGTCTCAACCTGGGTGGTTTATATAGCTCAAGATGTGAGGTGAGGCTGGATTTAGTATATGGGAGAGAGCCACTAATATTGCGGCTACCCAAACTTTACAGGCTGGAAGTGGATCTCGAGGCAAGTGTTTTGATAATGGGAGTGTGTTAGCCTGTTACTGGATTGAACTTAAGAGTTAGGAGTAAAATTCATGACTGGAGCTTGAGGCATTGCAGCTTTTATGAAAGCTTTGGGGGAGAGAATAATCTATACAGAGGAGGATTCCTTCTCATGGATGCTGGAGGGTCTTTATTTCCGTTTCTTCAATGGTGTTTTGACAGATAGGTGCATATCTTTTCCTTAGAAAGGTATTTGGAAGGCCTTTCCACCTTTTTGAAGTGGGCCATTTTCCTTGAATGAGTGCCAGTACAACTGTTGGTAACCTTAGACGAGGGCAGTAATCATTGTTAGTTGGAGCTGCATCTGAAAAAAGGAAGGGGAAATGGCGACGAGCTTGTGAAATCTTTTATTTCGCATTGTTCGTGCCGGCACATGGATTTGATGACAAGAAACCACGGGTTCCCGTACCACATTCAACGAGTGTCGGTAAACTAGTTCATGGACTTAGGTTAGGTAGACTAGAGAGAAAGGGTTCTCATAGCACACTCGACGAGTGTGGGTAAATAAGTGGTTTAAGAACTAAAGGAGCTAGTTGTTGTGATGAGCAGAAGAAGAGTTCACATAGGTTTCTTTAGGAGACTAAGTGGTTAGGATAGAAGTCTAGGTAAATAAAGAGAACATGTAATAAGTTGTGGTACACACTCAAGGTTAAAATAAAACATCGAGTAGGATTTGGAATGGATAAAATCCTGAGAAATGAGGTTGAAGATGTCAAGAGAAAGGGTGGTAGAGTTACATTAGTTAAATTAGTAACAGGAGAGGAGACTATCAATATGATCACCATGCCAAGTAGGACCAGTCGAGTCTTTCAATTAGGAAAATATAGAGGGAGGATATGGATGCAATTGTTTACGAAATCCCAGGGGGAAAAGTTACAAACCCCTGTGCTAAAAGTTATTTACAGGAAGAGTTTAATGAGCACATTGGAAGAGCTAAGGGAGGCTTTGAAAGGGTACATGGAGGATTTTGTTATGGAGATAGTATTGGACGGAGTTAGGCCTCTGATTTGATGATAGCAAATGCTCTTAGTGGCAGGTCTCATTGTGGCCAGATAGACATTTTCATGATCGGCATGGAAGACTGAGTGTTAGGTAAAGATTGTAAGGCCATTCTCGGGTATTCTCTTGCTACACGACACAATGTTGGTAGTGCTAGAAATAACATCTATCATAAGAGTTGGAATGGAAAGGTTAAAGGTGAGAGACATCCGCAAACTAGGTGGTGGATTTTGATTGGGGAAAGATTAAACACCTTTAAGGATATTTTGAGTAAAGGACCCTGGAATATCTGGAATATGAGCCTAACATAATGTGAACTGAGATATCCACTGGGGTTAGCAAGTTGTTAGGAAGGTCCTAGAGTCTAGAAAGAATGCGGAGATTCAAAAAACAATTACGTT
The DNA here is from genome assembly GCA_033065855.1 of Escallonia rubra. Lineage (NCBI taxonomy): Eukaryota > Viridiplantae > Streptophyta > Magnoliopsida > Escalloniales > Escalloniaceae > Escallonia > Escallonia rubra. Next base: position 136,428 of record JAVXUO010001200.1, on the reverse strand, counting down.
AAAGAGGAATGATAAAGGGTTGCACGAGTTTAGGAATGAGGAGAAGATTAGGAAATATAAAGTGGCCGAAAAGGAAGGGAAGAAGGCGTTGAGGGAGGCTAGAGGCAAGGCTTATGAAATTTTATACCAAAGGTTATTATCAAATCTGGAACTTTGGTTCTTCCCAGTCCATAACCATGGGTTCCAATCCACGAGATCTTGTAGCTGCCTGTACTTTTATGCTTGCCTGGAATGAATGGGCAGACAGCAAGAGACATGATCTAATAAATTGTTGTATCGAGTAGTTGGATCGGGCAATTTAGAGAAGAAAAAACTACTCGAATAAAGGACAGAATTAAGACAGTTCGCGGTGGTGGAGGAACTGGGTCGGAAAAAAGAGGGATTCTAGTTGTAAAATATCTAATGAAGCCGTCGCTGGAATTGAGATCTTATTCGAAGGTACTAAAGAGGGTGAAAAAGGGATCTACAAGCTAGCTAAGGTAAGAAAATGGAGAAGCATAGACTTGCATCATGTCAAGTAGGAGTAGAGTAAGACGTTATTAGTGAAATAAATAAGGTTAGAGAGGGATGGGCGAGGTTACTTTGATAAGCTGTTTGATGGAGAAACCAAAGCTAATTTAGGAGAACTTGGTGACTCATCCGAAGATACAAGTTAGAGGTTTGTTCATAATATTAGAACATCTCAAGTAGTCTTATCTAATTCGTGGTTTGCTTCCGTTTGTCGTACAAGTATGGTTAAGTGGTTGTTAGATTATGAGGTGTTAGTTGTAGTTGGTTCGCTTTTGAGGCCATGCATATGCTTGGGATCGCTTCGGCAGGATATAGTACCTATTTGTATATAACTGTCAAGAGATATATCTATACATCAATTTGCTTGACAAGAAAGGTGAGCGGAAGAAGAGAGATTGTACATTATTAGACGAATTTTAATTTCACTTATTCCCGAAAAATTTGAGTAACATACACGGGTCAAAGTCTCGGCCGTTACACCAAAAAATCGGTTTAAGGTTCTGTTTTCGAAGCTACCTAGACCGTAGAAGATACCTGAGTCGATTTTAGCTCGATAACAGCATATCACTGACATCTTGGACATATCACCAAATCGTGGATGTTTCGCCAAAAAATGCGGAAATCTTGGATTTAACGCCGCGTCTTGGCGATTACATGTTGAATAGTGCGATGGAGTTATCAACAGAGAAGAAAAAGTAGTTGCAGGAAGAAAAATAAAAAGGAAGAATCCATCAAAACCTGTAGAGGAATTTGAATTCTTCTTGAAAAACTCCTTTGTCGGGAAAGTGAGTACCTGAACATATTGATATTTTCCAGCAACGATTGATTTGCTACTGCTTCTCCTTGTTGACTTTTTATTTTTCGTTTTTAGCTTTGGTTGGGTGAATCATGGGTGGTTATTGTGAGGATTTGAAGCCACGCCTCCCTGTGGGCAGCAAGGCATATTTTGCTGTAGTAGTTTAATTATGTGATCTTAGTGCAAGTGTCTTGAATATCCAAACAAGGCTTAAGTGGTGCAGTACAGTTAGTTTGCAATAATCTTTTTGTCTAATCTTAATCCTTTTGCTGACCAAAGAAAAACAAGTCAATTTCACATTCTGGCTTATATGTCCAACACAGCAGTATTATTTCTGTTATTATTTTTACAAACTTTTCTTTTTCTTTCATTTTGCTCATTTGCTGCGTACTAAGTATATGTCTTCTCTCTTCTGACTTCTACTTTATTTATATTTTTGCATCTTTTGGCTGCCCAATGCTACTGACAGATTTAGGATACGAACATTATCTTTTGAAAACTGACTTCAAAATAACTGAACTTATTGCAGATAATTTTTTGTTAAAATTAACTGTAGTTATTCTAAAAGTGGTAGTAAATAATTTGGAAGTCAACTTCTCAACATAAGCTATGGGTCCCCCGTTGTTGCTTTTCTACCTTACTAGGACTTAAATGTTAACATTTACTAGAATTTGAGCGAGGTAAAGATTGTTGTAAGTAACTCCGCAAGATTTTTGTATTGTGACATAGACAACGTCATATCATGTAATATATTACCTGATAGTTTTTGCTCGTCATGTTGAGCAATCTCCTTCATTATATTCAGAATATCTTCTTGATTTTTAAAGAAAATTCTGGAGCCTCAAACTAGCTTAAAGTTGCATATAGCGCGCAACCGAGACAGATATTGCCGCTAATGATACTGATGCCGCACCAAAATCTTGACCGCTACTGCATCTTTGAACCATGGTAATGTTGCATCGTACTAAAACTTAAGATTGATGTAGGATGACCTTACGAAGGGTATATAAGGTCGTCCTACAAGCTGGTATGCTGGGCTAGGACTTAGATTTCTTGGGTTTCTGATAAAGAAGCTAGAGTTTAGGATTGAAAGGGATATATTATTTGGGGTTGTTTTAGGGTGCTGTGAACAGTTTTCTTGTGTTAGTAACTTCAAACAAACAAGGAAAGGATAACAAACGATAGCAAAACGTTAGTGTCTCACTATGGCCTTATAGGAGTCTCACCATGGAAAGAACGCAAAAACTGCTGTAATCTATCACCCAAGTTGTCCCAATGGTTTTTACAATGCTTGTTTATTATTAAGAAAACAAAAGAGACCTTTCCTACTCAGCAAAGGATTTCAATATCCTAGAACCTACCAGATTACTTAAACCAAAGACTCAACCTAATGATAAAAGCAATCTGAGAATATAGTAACTACCAAAGACTAAACCTAATAACAAAACGACTTAAAAAGTAAAGTAACTTCTAATCTGCCTTAAATTACTCAAAAGACCTAAATATCCTCTGCTCAGAAATCTTCACCATCAATTCCCCCAGTCATGAATGGACTCGACTCCGCTGACTTTTGAAGCTTGATAAAACTTGTAGACCTCTGGGAATTAACTTCTCAAAATCGCTTGCAGTAATCTATGTGCTTTCTGTGAGTTGTTTACCATGCCACTTCACCAAAAATCAACGACAATTCCCGTGACGTGTTGAATCAACGTTATCTACAATAACGTGCTCACAAAGGAGGCAGTTTTGAAGGTGGAGGTACTAGGAAGCTTTGATTACTAACTTTGTCATCTTGATTTCCTTGATAGAGATTTAAATCTTTCACATTGAATATATAGAACCAATTTGAAATTCAAAAGGTAGATCTAGTAAATAAGCATTCTCACCCAGATGTTTCACTACTTTGAGCAGACCGACTTGTTTAGAATGTAACTTTTGGCATGTGCCAGCAGGAAACCGTTCTGGTCTTAGACGTACCATGACTAAGTGACCCTCCTTGAATTATAGAAACCTTTTATGTATACCTACTGCTCGCTTGTACTGTTTGTTGCTTGCATTTAATCTCTTGCGCACTTCTTCATGAATATTGTGAATGTGATGCGCAGAAGAGTCACCATCTTCACTAATATGGAAGGTTATAGGTAAGGGTGCAAGGTCCATGGGCTGCCTAGGCTTCGATAAATGTGCAACTTCAGGAGGAGAAGATCTTGTTGTGCTATTTACATAATTGTTGAAAGCAAATTCAGCTTGCGGAAAAATGCTTTCCCAAGTTGCGATATGATCACTCACAAGACAGTGCAATAGATTTCCAAGGCTACGATTGACAACTTCCGTTTGGTCATCCATTTGGGGATGAAAAGAGCTTGAGAGGATGACTTTAGTACTCGATTTGGTCCAATATGTTTTCCAGAAATAGCTCACGAAGTTTTCATCACGTCGGAAACAATGGACTTAGGAAGCCCATGTAGGCAAACTACTTCCTTGAAGAACAAATCAGCCACGTAAGAAGCATCAAAAGCCTTCTTGCAAAGTATAAAGTGAGCCATTTTGGAAAAATGAGTGCATCATAACAAATACAGAAACAAAACTCCGTTGTGTTCTAGACAATCCTAGCACGAAATCCATGCTTAAATCTTCCCATGGTCGATTAGGAGTGGGCAATGGCCTATCCAAGACAATATTTTGCTTAGAACCCTTCCACAATCGACAAGCTCTACATTGTTTGACGACTTTCCGTCATCTTTCTTTTAAGCTTGGCCAAAGAAAAAAAGATTCTCCACCATGGCAATTGTCTTATCGCGTCCAAAATGTGCTCCTAGACCTCCCCGATGAAGCTCCCGTATCACATGATCTTAGAGGGAGGTTCTTGACAAGCGTAATTAGTTTTTATAAAACAAATATCTGAAAGTTGAAAATCAGCTTGTTGCCCGAGTGAATCATCAAGAAGAGAAGAGTATATTAGGGATGGCAATGGGCTTGGTCGGATGTGGTTTCATAAGATCCGCACCCGCCCCGCCACACTAAACATGTTACTCCGCCCCGCCCTGCCCTGCCCTACCATCGGGTTTTGAGATGACGATCCCCAATCCGATAGGTTTTTTGGTAATCCATGCTAGACCCGATCCAATCCGTACTGCCATTGTGGTATTTCCCTTTTCTATTTCATTGTCCGAAGAGCTATGTTACATGGACTCAGTACGAGTGTCCGGGTCGGATACGTGTCCAAGTGTCGGATTTGTCTAATTCTTAAAACACAAGACATGAGGATGCGGCAAGATATCTATATCTGTCATTACTAATAGTTATTTCTAAGGTAAAATGATGTTTTATGTGACGCACATGGTTTTAAATGAGAACTCATCTCATCTCAAAACCAAAGAAACCAAAAGAAACTCTATAAGATGGTGTTCATGGTAGCATATCCTATGAGATGTGTCGGACACGTATCCCATACCCATGTCCAAGTGTCGAGTGTCCGATACAAGTACTTCGTGCATTCTGAGGAGTATAACACAGCCCAAGAGAACCTTCAAAGCTGAGCGACATTTCTTGTGCCAAGATTCATATCCTGCGTTGACACTACGGACGAGGAGATCTCCGTGGTGGTGGTAGTGATGCCATTGCTAAGCCCTGTGTTCTGCGAGTGGCAGACTTGTCGTGTCACAGATTCATTAGTTGACGACAAAAACTCCTGCTCAACCTTGCATCGCCATAGTCCCTCTGCTCTGCCTTGTATTATAGTTGTTCCCTTCTACTGATCTAGTTCCAATCTGGCCGATGCTATTGCTGAATAGGCCACCGATCCTAGAAAGCTAATTGGGACAGGTGACCATTGGTAGCTGAGAAAGAAGGGACAATGGCGAGAAAGATGAAAGGGAACTGGCAATTGGTAGCTTGGGACTGGCGAACTGCGACCGAAGGTGGTGGACATGGTTGGGGGTGCGGCGGGTTAAGGAGAGGAAGATGGAGAAAGATGAAAACGGCTAGGGTTTTCCAAGAGTTTATACATAAGGATTGACGGTTCAGATTAAATCTTGATGAGGATATTAAGGGGTGCTGGTCGAATTGGGTCGGATAGCGGGTCAGATACACCTAGAACCATACACGCCCCGTATCCGCTGCGGGTTACAAAAATAAATACCAAACCCGCCCCATGACCCGGTCATAGTTAAAAAAGTCTGCTCCTATAGGAGCTGGGCGGGGCAGATCTCCATTGGGTACGGGTCCAATCGCCATCCGTAGAGTAAATACTTCTGGAATCTGCCTCGTTAGAGTAACACCGCTTCAACTCCTCTAATTCAACCATAGAGACAGACATGTTTGCCAAGAGAGGTTTTCCTACTACATGCATCAGCCACTTTATTCTCCACTCCTGCCTGGTGTTTCAAGGTGAATCATCAAGTAGAAAAGAGTATATACTTCCGGAATCTGCATCGTTAGAGTAAAAACATTTCAACTCCTCTAATTCAACTGTAGAGACGGACATGTTTGCCAAGAGAGGTTTTCCTACTACATGCATCAGCCACTTTATTCTCCATTCCTCCCTGGTGTTTCAAGGTGAAGGTGTATTGCTGAAGATAGGTACTCAAACTGGCACGTCTTTAACATACACGTTTCTGAGAGTTAAGATACCGCAATGCTTTGTGATCGGAGTATGCATCAATTCCCAGTGAATGAGAAACTACGGCATAACTCAACATCATAAAGCTTCTCCCTAAAATAGTCCATAGGATGTCCTTTGTGGCTAAGGACAACTACGACACCCACATGAGATGCATCACAAGCCACCTCAAAGACATTATCAAAATCTGGTAAGCTTGTAGCTGTAATCATCTTCGTCTTGATCTCTTCAAATGCCTTGCTTGCTGCCTTGTCCAATTAAATGCACCAAATTTCATACATTTTGTTTTGGTGCCATAAGGGTACTAAAGTATCAAATAAACCGGCGGTAGAATGTAGCCAACCCGCAAAACTTCGTGTTTCATGTGTATTTAATGGGATAGGCCAGTCAACAAATACTTTAACCTTGTCCGGATCGGCGTCAACACCTTTGATAGTGACACCATTGCCCAAGAACACAACTGTAGAACTGATGAATGTACACTTCTTAAATTAAGGTAGAGTTTTTGGCCCTAAGAACTTCAAAACACCTGCCTCAAGTGTTCGTCGGGTTGCGCATGAGATTGACCATAGATAAGGATGTCATCGAAGTAGACGACGACAAACTTCTGAATCGAAGGAGGCAAAACTTGTGTCATAAGCTGTATAAAAGTGCTCGGAGCATTGGTTAGACCAAAGTGCATATATAGCCATTCATATAAACCATCTCTGGTCTTAAAAATTGTTTTCCACTCATCTCCAGGACATTTACATATTTGGTGCTATTCGCTATTTAGATCAAGCTTCAAGAAAACTACTGCTCCCATCTTCATGTTTAACAGTCATCGACTCTACGAAAAGGAAACCGGTACTTAATAGTGATTGTATTGGTTGCACGACTGTCCGCACATAATGTGTGCACACGCATGGCTGGGCACGTTTAGCAAAGCAGGCACCCACCACAAGGACTTAAACTCTCTCGAATAAAAACTTTGGCTAATAACTCATCAACCTGCCTTCTCAGCTCGTGGTGCTCTTTTGGGTTATTGCAATAAGCAGGCAAATTAGGTAAAACTGAACCTGGGCTCAAATCAATTGCATGTTCAATGTCACGCATGGAAGTGAGTTGCTTTGGTAAATTCATCAAGGATGCTTTTTACTTCAAGTGGTTGTTCCACAACTGCTTTCCCTGGTTCAGCTACCTCGCGCACCGCCAAAGGGAAAATAACATATTCTTCTTTACTAGCTTCGTGAAAGGCATGCACGTTCAGAATTTGAAGTTGTTGCCTTTTCTCGTGTATTACACCGAGAAATCCACGGTCTTCAAAGAAACATATTGCCGATTTTCATTGGCAGGAACTGTTCAAAATCTTTGCTGATTAAAAATGTGACCTACGAACGAAAATTTTACCGGAATTGAAGTATCATTCACCTAAGCGACCCTCTGAGGATTAGGACGCTTTTCCATCTTCGTACCAAGCTTGTCAAGAAGCTCTTATGAAGCTACATTCAAACTGCTGCCTCCATCGATAATAAGGGTGCGTAGTCTTCCTTGACAAGAGACTTGGATGTGAAAATTATTAGTGCAACCGCAATCCTCTTCTTTGGCCTTCGGGAGTGTCAACAATGGTCTCATAACAAGACTTAAGCCTTCTGTAATTCCGTCACAATAATCAACATCTTCAATTCTTTGTATTTCATTGTAGTTTGCATCTTGTTTCGGCGTAATTTTGAGTTCAGCTAGCGGCTCTTTCACACTAAAGTCCATGAGCTTAGATGGAGAAACAATAGCAAAATGATCATGAACAACACACTTGATGCATAGTTTAACAATGTTGTCTTGTTTTAAGCCACTTTAGTCTTTCTTTCCTCCGTATCACTATTCATAGGACTTAAAACACGCTTGTTCCTGCTGCTCCCAGGACGTTGGTTAGAGGGTTTGGTAATATTGCGCAGACCGAGGTTGTGCGTACGTCGACTAGTAGAAGGCCGTGTTGTATTACCTGATTGCCCAGATGATCGAATTTTATGCGCTTCTCAAATTTGAGATAGCTGATAAACATCATTTAAGGTAACAGAATATGTGGCTGCCATCTCAAGTTCGATGCCATTGCAGGCCAGATTTGTAACGAGCGGCAAGTTGACCGGAATTTCCTTCGTACTGTTTCGTATCGTCAGCTCATGAAACTCTGTGTATTCTTCAATTGCCCTATCACCTTGCTTAAGATAAAACATCTTCGAATATAAAGCTTGGTCATAACTGGCAGGAAGATGGTGTCCTATCATCTTAAGCTTCATCTGATCCCACGTAACAGAGGTGGTTGATCAGTTCTAGTAAGCAAATTCTCAACGCTATGCCTCCGCAAGTGGGCTGCAGCCTTCAATTTTTCCTTCACAAAAGAGACTTTCTTTTTTATCAGGCAGAGATACCATTCGAAATAATCTTCTATAGACATAAGCCAGTCAAGGAAGGCCGTCGGAAGTTCTCCATAATATTTAGCAAATTCAAGACGTACCTCTGTGGTGATATCATCAGGCATCTCAATGTTTTCAGGCCGAACCCCTCGATTTCCCATCAAATGACCTCGACCTTCACATTCATCTCTTCGAGGCCTTGTTATAGAGCGTGCATCTATATCATAGAAGATTCGGCCTCGATATTCCTTTTATCTTGACCTCTTTCCAAGACCTTTAGTATGTGATCGAATTGATGATTGATGTTTGCAAACTCTTCTTCATGACTGGGGAGTGAGCTTTGAATAGAAGAAATTTCTTTTGTCGAAGAACTTGCATCTTGGACGCTAGAATGTGTTGGGAGCCCAAAGTATTGTAAACACTACTGCTGCTTAATTGCATATAGCTTGAAACCAAGAACTTTAGGCTCTGATGCCAATGATGTAGGACGGACCTTACTAAGGGTATATAATGCTATCCTACAAGTCAGTATGGTGGTCTAGGGATTACATTTGTAGGGTTTATGATTAAGAAGCTAGAGTTAAGGCTTATGATTTAAAGGAATATGTTTTTGGTGCTCTTTTAGGGCGTAGTAAACAGTACCCGAGAACAATGAACAATGCTTTGGTGTTTATTTTTTTTAAAAAAACAAGGGAAATATAATAATCTATGACAAAACCTTAGTCTCAGTAAGGCCTTTTAGATGTTTCACCTAGAAGAGATTCAATCGAGTGTCACCCCTTAAAGGAAGAAAAAGCTGCCCTTCTCCCAATAGCTCTTACAGTGCTTGTAAATACTGAGAAAACAAGAGACCTTTCCTAGTATGTAAAGGATTGCTATATTCTAGAACCTACCAGATTACTTAAACTAAAGACTCAACCCAATGATAAAAGCATTTTGAAAATATAGTAACTACCAATGACTAGACCTAATGACAATATAACTTAGAGAATAGGGTAAATTACACTGTCCCCGTCCTTTAATTTGTTGCAAATTCGTCCTTTTTATTGACTTTCGTCAATTGGATGGTCCTTCCGTCCGGTTAAGTGGTCTCATGCCTGACATGTGACTAGTTTTAGGGGACAAATCGTAAAAAACCTAAGTGGATGTTTGCATTTTTTGGTCCTTTTTAAGTTTTTGGTAAATTTTTAAACGGTTCCCGTTGTTTGATTTGCTTTAAGTTCGTCCTTTATCTCGACAACTGTTACCAAGATAGTCCTTGCATCTGCAGAGAGCTCATTAAGTTGTGTGATGATAAACTTGTGGCATTTTGCCTAGTCAAGCACATACACGAGTCTATACGCCTCATTGATTAGGTCATAGAATAAGTTCACCCAACACCTCATACTTAGCGGTCAATTGCACTAAGCACCCCATGCTTCTAAATTTGGCAGCACCTTGTGTTTCCGAAATCTTGGTTGCCAGCACCAAATGACGGTCAAGATGAGCTTTGACCCACGCCTGTTAGTTTTTAAGGGCAAATGCGTCTTTTTGCCTGTTAAATCCACTTGGCCTCCTACTCAGAGCCAAATGGCACCAATTATACACCTAACCCTTCTATGTCATCTCCCTCGAATAGCCACAATTCTCTTTCTTTATGCACATAAGAAATCCCTGGTTCCCAAAATCCCCAATCAATTTCCTTGTACACATGTCGGTTTCTTCGCACCATCATCATAGGCATCATCAGAATCACCAAAGCCAGCATCAGAATGAGATTCAAAATGCAATAGACGAACATGCAAGGAATGTTGGTAGCTGCATTTGCACCAACAGTGCAGCTCAAGGTAATCCAGGCAACCAGATGTACCATAACTGGCCTGCTATATCTCAAGTGTGCCAATGATGGTCGCGGTAATGGATCCGTTGCCACGACCACTACGGGCATATTCTTATGCAGACACAATCGGCGGCCGAGATCAGATAAGACTGGTAAGCACAAGAAGAAATATTTGCAGACTAGAAAATTGATATCATATTAGGCAGAATAAAATGCATTAATTGATGAAGGGTGAGAGATTGAAATTCCAAATTAACGCATAAAGATTGTGGATCCTACCGAACCACTTTAGTTGGTGCTTACTTTTGCTATGTTCTCTTTCTGTGCCATATTCCAGGCATTAATTGGCCCAAAAATCTGTGATTTGGGAAGCAATATAATGGATTATGATTATTCAATTACAGGGAGAAAGATGTAATGGGTTATCCATATCGATGTGTTTTTGGGGGTGGAAACCTGAGAAGAACTTGAAATTTTTGATGCAGGAAGTGTTGAAGCAGATTATAGTGAATCTTGGAAGGATAGTATTTCCAAAAGTATTCTCTCAATCTTATACCTTTTTCTGTGGTTAATCATGAAGAACTTGGGCTGATCTTCTGTAATTTGATTGTGAGTGAAATTGATGGCACAAAAAGAAGCGGAAACCCATCTTGCAGAATTGGAATAGATTCACCAGGGCTATTCTTGAGAAGGGGTTAGGTGTGTAAAATTGGTGCCATTTGGAGCTTAGTTGAATGCCAGGTGGATTAAACATGCAAAAAGATGCATTTGCCCTTAAAAGCTAATAGAAGTTTGGTCAAAGATCATCTTGACCATCATCTGGTGCTGACAACCAAGATTTTGGAAATACGAGGTGCTGAGTGCCAAAATAGAAGCATGGGGTGCTGAGTGCAACTGAGCCCTAAGAATGAGGTGCTGGGTGGATTTATACCTTAGGTCACTTAATAGATGAGAACTCATTTTTGTACTCACCACCTTCACCTATTATTCAATCACTATAGCAATTCATGATCCACCTTATGCCACTTACCAGCCTGCTCCCAATGTCAATGCATAAATACATGAATTATATTAGCATAACCATCTATATGCACATGCATTGAAACCAAAACAAATGTCAAGGAAAAATGGTCATGCAAATCATCTGTCACCCCTCCAAACCGTTACCACCCTTTTTTGCTATAACAAATTTGGTCACAAATGATTCCGCGAAAGCGCAATACTACATTGATTCCCTAATCTCTAAAATGATTTGTCGCCAATTCTAAGGATTCCAGCAATCCATCAAATACACTAATAAGCCCTACCCCCTTTACACTTATCATCTTGACAAGTTCATTTCCTCATATTATCCGTGATGGGAGGCTGCCAGTTACTTAATTGGGACTTCCTTTGGTTTCCGTCTTTTAAAGGTAAAACCTGTTGGAGTCCAGTGTTGGAACACTTTCAGAAGAGATTGGCAGGTTGGAAAAAAATAGTACCCTTCCAAAATTGATCGCCTTACTCTTGTTAAGAGCACCCTTTCCAGCCGCCCTACTTACTTTAGGTTTTTGCTGGCCAGTCCGGTTAGTGTTCCAAAAAGATCAGAGAAGCTGGAGGGAGACTTCTTGCGCGAAGGAGCTTCAGAGAAAAAGGAATACCGTTTGGTTAAATTGGAGGAGGTTTGCTTACCACTTTGTGGAGGGGGTTGGGGGAAAAAAATTAGTTTCTTTTAATTTGGCACTTTTGCGGAAATGGTTGTGGAGTACACAAGGGAAAGTAATTCTTTTGGAAAAAGCTTATCAGGGAAAGTTTGGGACGGGTATAAATGCGTGGTCTTTATATATGTGTTTCTAGATCTCATGGTTTGAGCTTGTCGGTTGGCATTTGCAAGGGGTGGCGAAGTTTTAAAGAGCATGTTTGTTTCTCCATCGGACATGGTAGTCGGGTTCATTCGGGCAAGATGTATGGTGCGGTGATTGCTGCCTTGTTATCTATTGCAGTAAATATGGTTTCTTGTGTAGCAGTGAATCTGCGTTTTAGAAGGAACCTAAATGACTGGGAGCTTGATTTGTTCTTCTCTTCCTTGAGTGCCTACAGTCTGTGAGTTTCTCTCGAGGTCAATTACATATGGTGATAAGGAGCGAAGACAATATGGGACTGTTCTTGGTTTGTTCTTACTACTTTGTACTTTCTCGTGGTAACTCTTCTTTTAGATGGAACGAGATTTGGTGTTCGACATCCCCTCTTAGGGTGTCTTTTTTTGTTCAGGAGGCTGCTAGAAATGCAGTGGTAACGGGGTATAACTTGAGGAGGAGAAAAAAGGCTTACGTAAACTGGTGTTTCATGTGTAAGAATGCTGGTGAATTGGTCGATCATCTGCTCTTACATTGTCCGCCAGGCTAGTGTGGGGTTTGATGGTCGCTCTATTGCATGGGTCATGCCACGATCTGTTGGTGATATGTTACAGGCTTTGTCCTTGTACAAAACGAGCCCACGTGCGAAAGCGAAGCACTTGATGTTGATTCCTCCATGCGTTTTTTGGTGTTTATGGAAGGAAAGGAATAGGAAAAGTCTTGAAAGGTTGGAGAGTTCTATTGAGAATTTGAAGGCTCTTTTTTTGTGTACATTAGCGTTCTGGGCTGCGGAAAGTGTTACTCCCAATGAGGGCTTTCTTAATCTTATGGATAGTTTTGTACTTTGTATAGGGTAGCTGATTTGGTATATTGTTTATGATACATGGGTTTGCCCCCTCTGGCTTCTTTTTGAATATTCTCTTTACTAAAAGAGAAAAAAAAGTAAAGATTTTTGTAATGAATTTGCTTTATGTCAAGAACTTTTTGTGACCAAATTTGTCATCACAAACGATGGTGGTGAAGGGTTTGGAGTGGCGACGGAGGCCATTTTTACTTTATGCTGGTTTCGGGTGCAATGCATGTGCATGTGGATCGTTATGCTAAGGTAATTTCATGTATATAGGCATTGATATCGGGAGCAAGTTGGTAGCTGGCATTAGGTGGATCATGAATTGCTGTAATGGTGGAATAATGAGTGCAAGTGGTGACTTAATATATCAGTTGACTCATTTAGTGAGGGACGTAATCAATGAATTCTGTAGTTGACTCAAACAATAGATCATGTGTGTTCTCGACTAGGCATAATGACATTTTTGTCTTTAAAACGGGTCACATGTTTATTAGACAACTTAATGAGCTTCTGGTGTGCAAGAACTATCTTGGTAACAGTGGTTGAGTTAAAGAGCGAATTTGGAACAAATTTAAGGACGAGGACCATTTAAAAATTTACCCCAAACTTAGAAGGACCAAAAGTGGAATCAACCACTTCGGTTTTTACACGATTTTGCCTTTAAAAATAGTCACATGTTAGGAATGTGACCACTTAATTGTATGGAAAGACCATCGGGTATATGAAAGTCGAGATAAAGAACGAATTTGGAACATTAAAGGACGGAGACTATTTAAACATCTACGCTAAATTTTAAAGGACCAGAAATGTAATTTACCCTAGAAAATAAAGTAACTTACTATCGGCCTTGAATTACTAACAGACCTATTTATCTTTTGCTCAGAAATCTGTACCATAAAAAATACTCAATTTAAATTCGCTAGATTTGGAGTACCAGTTTGCCGGAGTAGCAGGAGGGAGGCCCGGGAGGGGAATTAGGTAGCTCTAATCTATAAAGTGAATGAAGGCCTGAAAAAGATGAAAACAGGAACGGCTATTGGACCGCATGGTACTCCTATAGATGTTTGGTATAGATGAGTTAGTTGACAGACTAGTTTAAGTAGATCCAAAATTTTAAGGAAATGCCAAAGAAGCGGAGGAAAAGCACTTTGACGTCTGTATATAGGTATATAGGAGATATCTAAAGAAAGCTGCAGCAGCTATAGAGGGATGAAGCTCATTAGTGGCACTATGAAGCTTTGACAAGGGTAATTTGAACATAGACTAAGAAGGGAGACCAAAATATCTGAAAATTAATTCAAGAGATGCATTATGGAAGCTATTTTCTTGATTAGGCGATTGATGGTCAGATTTATAGAGTAGAGAAAGAGAAAGGATCTTCATGAGATAGGGTACTAAGAAAAGTTATTTGGTGGGCTCTGTGAAGAAAAGAGTGCCAACTATATGTATTCATGTGATGAAGGATATTTACGAAACAACTGCAAGTGTGAGAACAAATGAGTGGAGCAGCAATGAGTTACCGATTACGAGGACTTCACCAAGGGTCAGCTTTAAGCCCATATTTTTTTTACTTTGGTTATGAAAGCTTTGCCCACCTCTGGATTAACTTGAGTTGAAAAAATAGTACGAGGTACTGATTTGGAACGTTTAGTGAGTTAGGTACTTAAGGCTCAGTGTTAATAGTGGCCCATAATCTAATATTGTAATCAAGTGAGTCTCAGTTGGTCTCCGATATAAAAAGCATCTGCAGCACCTCAAGTATAGGTTGAACATACCAACTCAGCACAGGAACGTTTAAAATCATAATTTGACATAAGATGGATGATGAAAGTAATCATGCTTTCTCCATTACCAAACCCAACTTGTAGGGATCCATCCAAGATGCGTCATGGAAGTGCAAAGAAGTGTCCCTAAGTACCGAAGTTGAAAATAAAAACATAGAAGTTTGACCACCTACCAGCGTGTCCGACCAGTGTAGGTGTGTCAGGGTGTCTAACATTGACACATCAACTATTTGAAGTGTCTGTGCTTCATAGTTGCTAACTATTTCTGATTTATTTAACCTAGTATTGTTGCAAGCATGATTGTTCGTTCGCTCTCCTCGTCGTCTTGCTGCTAATTTGCTCCCGTCTGGCAGGCACTTGGGTGTGAGTTTTGTTTCTGTGATACGGATTTTGTAAAATTGGTTTGTAAATGGTCGACCATATTAGTATTTTGCTTAACATATAGGGTTTCTTACTCTGCTAATCTACCTGAGTTTTCTGGGCACAAAACATAAACACTCCCCTTGATAGCCCCCTACATCCGAGTTGGTTTTTCCTCTCTCTAATGCCTACATATTATGGTCATAGCTCAAACCCTAATCTACCATCAAATGCCTACAACGCACCAACCCCCCTTATTTAATCCATCACCTAAACCGGACCAGCTTCTCTGCAATATTAGTGTGTATAAGCTCAGCAGTATAAAGTGTATTGCAGCATGCGTCCTTGCTCACATGATACTTAATCCCAAGACCTGCTCTTGTATTTTTTTCCTCTCCCCTTTTATCCCTTTTTCTTTCTCGCATTACAGTCTCTTCCAAATGTTCCTTATTTCTTTCTCGATGCCCCTTTGTTCTCTCTAACCATCATCCAACCAGACAAGTGTTGAAGGGTGTTTATGTATTGAACCCTTTTTGGATTGGATGGGAACTAAACCACCTGCACAACTCCTTCCAGCCTTCTGTGATCAGAATGGGTACGTGCCAGGAACCTTACTCAGTTTAGTGGCCTTGAAGTTGCCTACATTGATTATAATGCTTTATAAGGGGGTTGTATTATGCAACTATAAAGTTTGGCATTATTTTGTGTTAACAGAGGTGTATATACATGCAACAAGTATAGTACGAATGTAAGATTCATGATATATTTGTATGGAATCAAGGGAGGTGTTTTTGCAGAATCGGTGCACAACTACTTCCAGCCATTTTTAATTAGAAAGGACACCTGTCTAGATTAACAAAATATAACTCATGTTAGTGGGGCTTGAAGTTGCCTACATCTTGGTCAATGCTTCAAAATTTGTACGGAACACAAGATGGTGGTCAGTTTAAACTCTGAACTTCGCTTGACAAAATCCATGCTAATGTATTGATCGCGGGTTTTTCTTAAGAGGGTTATATTAGCAGCTAAATGCATCTTTGTTTTGGTAATTATGGAGTTTGCCCTTACTCGTGTTAAGAGATAAAAATATTTATGCAATACAAGTGAAGTACATTGTATGATTTATGGGATACTTGTGGGGAATCTGTTGCATGACATGCCTTAAATTGTGTCACGATCTAATATGAAGTGAAACAGAAGAGAACTCTGACAAACAAGAACCACGTAGGAAATTCAGTTGTGCTTCCTTGTTGCAGGTAAGAGAAATAGGCCTGCAGTCAAACTTATAAAATGGAGGTGTTGGAGCTTGGCAGCTTTGTTGATCGTCCAGTTTGCCATATGTTTTGTTGTTGCACTCTCTTGCCTTATCTGGGACTTCTACCATTCCCTTATTTTGTTTTTCCCTTCGCGGATATGTAGATGCCAAATGTTGCCGGAAATGGCGTTCGACTTCCTTTTGTTTCTTACAATGAAGATGACTGATGGTGGGTTGAAAAAGCCTATACATCTTTGGGTATCAGATCATAAAATAAGCTCATTATCATTAATTTTCTGTTACTGTCTTTGTTGTCTACATTTTTTCCTTCCCCACCCCACCCCTCCCTCTTTCTCCACTCCACTCTACTGGGTCATGAATTTAAAACAAGCAAATAAGACAATAAAACCAAGACAAAAGCAAAAGCTTCCCTTAAGATCATTGTACAAGGCTTTTGGTTTGCTTTTATAGGTTTCTCGGTGGTCCTACAACTATACCGGCAAAATAGGGAGACGAGTTTAAGTGCAATATCTTCAGGGCATCTCTACATACCTTGCTACTAGGGAAAGTTTTGCCTTGGGCTGAAAAGGGAAGAGAAATTATAACAGAAGAGGGTTCAAAAATAGTTTAGTTTCCTGATACAAGAACAAAAATGTCTAGGAAAAGACGTGATTCACCGGGAGCTCCCTTCAGTCCAATTGGTGGGCCAAGTATACGGAAGGAGTTGCTCCCATATCATGCACCTGGCTAAACTTTAACTTTCTTTTCCTCCCCGTGTACGCTGCTTGATCTCCCAATGTTTAAGAAGATACGAAGCGTAACCAAATGCATGAGATGGCATTGGACTCAAAGGAGCTCCTCAGTTCTCCATATAATATACCTACACTCTCTCTCTCTCTCTCACACACACACACACACACAGAGACGCGCACACACACACAACACAGGCACATCACACACTTTTGCTTTTCATGGAGTAAAACTTCAGATGTCTTCATACTATGAGGCACATCACTCACGAGTGTAGCTATGGAAGATGTTATTGGTTAAGTGTGCACAAGCCTTTGTTATCTTTATTTTTCGGAATGGACTCATGCAATGTTTTTCTTGCCTTGTGGTTTAGACTTGAAAGAGTACACGGTGGATCCAAGCATCCGACAATGTATGTTAATAGGTTATGGGATTGTTAAAGCAAGCATCACTCTTGACAAAGTAACGACTTTTTATCAAAATAATGCTTGTTTTGAAGTGATTGTATCACCTGCCATTCGATAACTATGTATTACTCTGTCAAAGGTTAATTATACTTTTAACATTAGGGTTATTCTATTTCTATCATGCACAAGTGGTTCAAAAGCTTTTCCATAAGCTATTTCTTTCTTCATTTTGAAATTGTACAAGAAGAAAGGGGAAAATGCCTCATGAAGCAAATGTCTTAATTGCATTAAATTTCAGAATAAAAATAAAAAATAAAAAATTTACTCCATGAAAAGCAAAAGTTCCATTTCTGACCAAATCTTTGCCGTATGATGTTATTTGCTGGAAGTCATAACATTGGACCGAAAGGCTTTTCCTTCTCACCTTTTAAGGCTTGAGTGACTGACGATGGTCATAGTTGCGTAGAATCAACCATATAATGCCCACTTGGCACGAAAATCAAACATTCTTTTGCACCGCTTCCAGTTACCCAGAAAACAACACACAATACCAAATCTATTTCACTGTCATGGTATTTCATCGATAAGTATAATCTTGATTGATAGTATAAAAAGATTGCAGAATATCTTAATATATTTATGATTCAGAATAGCTGACTTGTCGTTAACTAAATAAATGTCATTCAATAGCTCTAAGTTTTTTTTTTAATTATTAAAATTAGACGATGATAGATGCAAGTTTAAAATTAAAAGTTATTTTCTTACGCGAAGAAGTTAAATTATGTTCCTATTTTCAGAGGGTGTCACCCACCTACTTGTTAGGAGAATTATTTTCTATTTGGTAGTTATTTTCTAAGTGTTAGTTATTTTTTACATTTTTGTTGTAAGACTCAATATAATGGCATCATCATCAACATCAATTATATCCTGCTTTTTTTTTTCTTTCCCTTCTCATTTCAAAGCCTTCTTATAAGTAGACTAATGTAATCTCTACTTTTCTTGTCAAAAATCTTCTTAGAAATTAGATTCAATTTACATATGGGCACTCTCTTTATATTTTCGTTTTGATCATAATCTTTATTTTTTTTTCTAACAATTTAGAATAAGTCTTTAGAGAAAGACACAAATGAACCAACACTTATAAAATCGAGTGTAGCATTTTGCTGACCACTCAATTGGAGATTTGCATTTGGATGCAAACATGCTGTTTCCCTTTCTCAAATAAACTCGGCTCTTTAATCCAAGAAACCCCGATAATAATCATTAATAATTAACTCTCTGTTTTAGAAAGCCAACTTCGTTGCGAGATGTATAATTAACATTCTTTATTACAAGATTATTAAAAGTTGAGAAAACTATTTACAACCTCTCGTATATTATTTCACTCCCTTTTTGTTATTAAAATTTTACTTTTTAATGACATACAAGAGGGTGAATAATATATTAGGGGTGAAAACAGCCTCTCCCTGAATAGTTTTGTAAATTATCATGGTATGAATTACAGATATCCAGATATATATGTTACTCGTGCAAGTTTCGTATGATACTTTTGGATTACACGTGTACTCAAAAAAACTTGTTTTACCTGTCCAAACTTTTTATTTGGATGTTTTATGTTGTCTGTTACCGCATTATTAACAAGCATACATGTGATGAACCGCCTTCGAAAATTTTAGACATGGGAAAGTCCAAATTCGAGTTACAATTAAGGTTATCAATTAATTAATGTGAAAAATAAAAAGAACAACCCTATGTGACTCTAAATTTCCTAATTTGGGCTTCTAATCGTACAAAATCAAAAATCTGGGTCTGCAGACTAAATTATAGAACGGGAACGTGTTAAACACTCCCTTGTACCCTAATGGTCTCATATTAATTTTTCGTGATTTTCATTTTTATCTAAATAACCATGACGAATGTGCACATAAAGAAGAAAAATAAAACCCTAAAATAAGCCTAATTTTGGATTGAATCCAGCATAGGGGGTCGAGTGACCTATGTACCCGATTGGACTAACTAGGGTCAAAATCACGTAATTCTAACCGACCCTACTGGAAGCGACCCAGTTCAATCGTATTTCCTAGATACCTAAATGCACTCAACTTCATCTAGTTTAGCATTCTTATAATTCTAATTGACTAACACTTCTAGTTATCTTAGAACTGTACTTGAATGAGAAGTCTAACCCTAGTACACTTATAGTGCTACTAGAATTCTAGTTTCTTGAGGATTACCATAATATATATATATATTTGTCTACACAAGTCTACAAAACCTATTATATGACAAAAAATGTGAGATATGAACGATAAAGAGCAAGCAATGAAAGGTAAGATACCTCTTGACTTGACTGGTCTCAAACACCTGAATGAAAGTTCGGATGGCTCCACGAGGCATTGGGAAAAGCTTATGATTATAGCAGGATTTGCTAGTTCTCTCTCACAGAATTTTTGCAGACTCTTTCTGTAATACCCCGAACCTAGGCTTAACCGATTATTATAATTTTAGCGACAGTTTCTAAGAGTGATGTTCTTTTGAGTTTTTAGCGGCGAATTTGGGGAGCATTATAATGATGATCTTTAGCGACAATTCTAGAATCATAAATTATAATTTAATGATAGCAGATATAATTGATATTGATTGAGGTTTTTAGCGACAATTAGCGTTACAGTATTTTTTTAGAAATCTGATAGTGACCATTAGTGAAGCGAGTTACGCGACAACCTATGAGTAAATTTTTCTGACACGTGATATGTCATAAGTAGTGCTCGGTCTTTCCTTCTGAAATAATATAAAGCCGGGGCAAATACTAAATTAACTCATGAAAATTTGGGGGACTTTTATGAAATTTGTCAAAACTAGGTTTTCTGTCTTTGTATATATATATATATGTGTGTAACATTAGGATCAGCCGACCCTAAAGTGCACACACAATCTGGAAGCGGCAGGACGTAGAGAAAGAGTGAAGGAGGCCTCCGGCGCTTGAGAAATTCGGTAAGCTTACTTGAAATTTAAGTCTATGTGAATATATTTCGGGTATGGATGTAAATGGGTCTCTAGGTGTGTATAAAATCTATATACATATATATGTGGAATGGTTGACAGCCGTGGGAGGGCTGTGTTCATGGGTTTACGGGTCATTTAAGGTAAGAGGTACGTGGACATGGCATAATGGTTTGCGATGATGGGGCTGTTTGCGTATAAGAGTGGCGACGACAGCCATGTCGCCGTGATGGATTCGTGAGTAGGCAGCCATGGCTGCCGTGGAATGGAGGAGAGTGGAGATGCTAATGGGTTGAGTGATTATGGTGTGTTAATGCGCCAGGTATGAGAGAGAAGGGAAGTAACAGCAAGGTTGGTACCTTGCGTGGACAGATTTGTGTGTTTTGTGTGGCCGTGGGTAATGGCTGCAGTGGGAATAATCGAAGTGAGGGGCTGGCACTTTGGGAAGAAAGAGAGAGAGAGAGAGAGGACCATTGGCTGCCGTGAGTAAATACTCCGGCACAGCCGCGAATTCGCCAAGGGGAACACGAGGATAACAATGGAGAGGTGATGGAGGGGCTGCCATGGACATGTGTTTGCGGCGCGCTATGGTTCAGACAACTATGTTGTGCGTCAGTTTATGTGTTCTATGTGAATCGTGCATGTATTCATATGGGTGTAGGAATTGTGGGTCTTGTGAATATGCTGTCTATAGTGAGAGAGGAGCATGTATTTCTTGACGGTGGTGACCCAATTTAAAATGAATGGCGGCAAAGTTTTGGACACCATGATTTGAAGAGAAACTGGTACCATGTGAAGAAAATTCGAAGGGTTGCTGACAGTGTCATTGTAGGTGTGAAATTACTATGTGTATGTGTGTTTAGGAGTGGGGTATATATGTTGTGTTATGTGTGTATTAGTGTATGTATAAACTGGTGTGTGTGCTGTGTGAGCCGTGGATGTGGGTCTTATACATGTGAGTGTTGTGAGCATGGTAATGTAACCAAGGTAAGCTTCCGTGAGTTTCAAGCCGTGGCAACTATGGCTGCTATGAGAAAGGGAGTACAACCATGGGGCAGCCGTGGAAGAAGGGAAGTGAGCTGGGAAGATTATAAAAAGGTTTGTGAGAGTAATGTGTGTATATGTGTAGTAAGTATGTTACAATTCATGAGAAATGCAACTTAGTTGCAAAGAAGAAAAATGGGTCTGCATAGAGGTGTAAGTATTGTGAAGTAAGGTGATGGGGTTAATGGTGGAGAAGAAGGCACTGTGTTTAGAGAGGGAAAGTCTAGTTTTAAGAAATTAACAAAGAGGTGTCGCTAAAGAAGGCTATTCTTTTAACAGTTTCTTTCTTAAATTTTTACATATATCTAGAAATTGATATTGACAAAACTCAAAAGAGTAACTTATATTATTTTTGCAAAGTCTACACACAGTAAAAAGTTTATATTTTTCAGAGCTCGGGAAGCGTGCTAACTAAGTTTATTCGTAAAAGAGATTTCGGTGTATTTTAAAATAGTAATTAAGTTATTAAAATTTTATACTTTTACAGTAGTCTTATGTAGCTATGATGGAGTATATTTCATATTTTCAAAAGTTTTTAAAGGTGTTTGCTATTTTTAACGTTATTAGCCGCGTAACGCTCAATCGGATATAGCGTAGCGCTTTATTATCACGATAGTTATTAAATTATTTCTAATGACTCTTTTAGGTTATATCTGGGTGGATAAGGTACTTTAGGCATTGGGGGGCAAATAGGTAATTATTCATAAGTCGGGGGACAGTTGGGTAAAATTTTACTCATTTAAAAGAAACATAATACCTAAACGTGCCCGAGCGTCAATAAATGACATGTGTATGATTTGTTATTTAGGTTTTGATAGTCAAGAGTTAGGGCCGGCATTTGAGCAAATACCTGAAGCGGATTTTGAGCGAGGTAAGTACTCCTGCCATATTCCTCCGTATACCCTATTTTCCGTTTATCTATATGTA
The DNA here is from genome assembly GCA_033065855.1 of Escallonia rubra. Lineage (NCBI taxonomy): Eukaryota > Viridiplantae > Streptophyta > Magnoliopsida > Escalloniales > Escalloniaceae > Escallonia > Escallonia rubra. The sequence continues at coordinate 114,074 of JAVXUO010001200.1, read as the reverse complement.
TAAATGAATTGTTCCAATTAGAAGTTTTAAAGCCTTTTACATGCTACTGTTTTTGTGTAAATTGTTTGATGAGAAAATGCATAAAAATGCCATGGAATGTTTTCTATGAGAGTGTTTTAAAGTTGGCTTATGTTGAATGAGACGGTATTTCTGGCTCGGTTGTTGCGCCCCATATCCACGGGGGAAAGTTGGATTGTTGGGTCCTGGTCAACGGGACGATACGTTGACGCACAGTACTGTTGCTCATGGTGCGCCCTTGCGTCCACATATGTATCCCGGATGAAGGAGGGATTGTGTGCCCTAGTCAGGGGGGCGCATACCCTGACCAAATAATGTTCATCCCAGGTGGAGTAGGGATTGTGGGCCCTAGTCAGGGGGGAATGTACGCTGACCGCAACATACCTAAGTTATGATGAGAACTGTTATAGTTGTTAATAAGCCTACTTGATGTCATGCTTCGTTACTGTGAATCTTGGATGAATTGCTTTCATAAAGTAGATATATGTATAATAACTCTTGTGAAAATATTTACCAGTTTCAAATTGAAGAAAACCATGGCATGTTTCATGTTTTATGAATCCCAAAACTATTTTAGGAATATGGTATGTGTACTTACTGGGCCCCAAGCTCACCCCTTTTTATAAATGTTTTCAGGCGATCAACTAGATGAACATGAGTATTACGAGGGAAATGAGAATGAAGCTGCAGGAGATGCTCATTAGGAAGTTGTTTAAGCCCTTGAGAAATTGTAGAACTGCCAGTTATTTATTTGAATTGTTCGTAGCTTAATTTTTGGAGGTTTCCTTAAAATAAATGCTATCGGTCTCTATGGAGGATTTCAGTAGAGATGATTTGGGAAAGAGTTGTAAGGGCATCTTTAGAAATTCATGTTATGGTGTTAGTAAATGTATGATTTTAGAATTGTGTACAGGTTTTAGTGAGTAAGGCCTGGCAGAGCCCTAAATTGGAGTCTATTGGGTCTGCGGCCGGTCACGTGCCTAGCTCGCGGCCCTGCCCGTGGGTTCGGGTCGTGACACTTTCCTTCTAAAATGCCCTCATTTTGAATTTTTCTCCTTTGTGGAGCATCCTAATGGCCTTTTTATAGAGGTCTAGAGCAGGGGAAGGAATAGAAGAAACCATTTGGTAGTGGACATCATTTCTAAGAGATACAACTGAAATAGGCTAAAAAGTCTAAATCACCCTTACCGGCTAGTTCAACTGACGAGACAGTTAGTTCGCCCAGTTTAAGAACTTATTGGTCGATTCTCTTCTTTATGTGATGCGATATTAGACCAAATCTAAAGGGATAAGAACCACTAATTCAGAAAAAATGACATTTAAACCACGTGTGATAAACTAGATTTCATGATTAACCACCAAATCTAGTCCAAATCAAGCCATTAACTATCTATCCTATCTAGACATTGACATGGGTTAAGATAAAACTAACTGGACTGGACATAGATAATTAAATTAACCTTATTGTTGTTATTAAGGCTGGACCAAAAATGATAGTAAAAGCCTAAATAAAAGTAAAGCCCAATACCTAATAAGCAAATCAATTATAAGCATACCTACAAAAATGGGGTGTCTAAGAGCTCTTGGATGAGGGAGCTCACGCGCGAGCGAGTATCACTGAAAACGACACATTTTTGTAGCAAAAAAGCATGGAATAGACAACAAGATCTACGAGTGATGTGGAGACTCACATAGATATGAGGTCGGACCTTTTTAAGGCTTCTTACGTATCCTAGAGAAAGGAATAAGACCAATGTTATTCGGATTATTGGCTGGAGATATCGCTTCAAGCTAGAGCCATCAATTAACGCTAATTTGTCGTCGAGCAAAGTCAAAAAGAATAGTGAGATTGGACTTCAACTGGAGCTGAAGGCAACAAGCCAGAAAGCAGTTGTTCGCTAGACAAATGGCACATTCCTAGAAGCAGGAGCCAACAACTCCATGGTCATCTAGAGACAAGGAAGAAACTTACAAATGGCTCACTCCTAGAAGCTAGAGCCAAGAACAGGTGATAGCGGCTGGTCGTTTATTGGGGCTTATGACTAAGAGCCGAAGCCAATAATATGTGAAAGCGGTTGGTATCTTAGTTATATTACGAAATGGTGAACCTAAGAGTCAGAGCCAACAACGCGTGAAAGGGGCTAGTCGCTTAGGGACACCGATGGCTCCTATTTAATAGCCGAAGCCAACAATGTGTGAACACCTAACTAAGAGTCAGAGCCAACAAGGCACAAAAACAGCTGGTTGTCTAGATATACCGGACACATGACTAAGAACTAAAGCCAACAATAGGTGAAAGCGGGCGGTCGCTTAGGAACACCGATGACTCTTTTCTAATAAGAGCCAGAGTCAACAACGTCTGAAAGAGGTTGGTTGTTTCGATAAAGGGAGAGAACAACATAATAAAAGCCGCTCAAAGCTAGAGCCAATAATGCCTAAAGGCAGTTGGTTGGTGAGCGACAAGAACATGATAGGTTAACTCTCTTCTGGAGTTGAGAAAGATAAGAGTGAGCCAGACAAAGATGAGCCAACAATGCCATACGACAGTTGGTCGTCGAGTGACGGAACAAAGATATGTCGACTCTCTTCTAGAGTCGAGAGAGAGACATGATAAGTTGATTCCCTTATAGAGTTGACAAGGATAGGAGTGGGATAGATTGACTATCTTCTAGAGTCAACAAGGATATGGATGTGACAGGAAGGTCACAAGAAAATTTCTTTTTTTTTTCATTTCATTTTTTTCCATTTATTTTCTAAAAGTTCTTTTATTGTTTTTCTTAAAACTCTTTTCAAAATTAGGGGCAGGAAGTGGAACCCTAGGACCCAGACCAAATCAGATGTTTCTAAAAATTCTCGACTGCATCTTACTTCTTATATGCAAAGAAATAACTAAGCTTGTGTGCATATGTAAGCAGGAGCACGAGATCACACACTTGAACAACTAGTAGTAGGCAAACCACACAAAAATATGCCTTAAGGTTTACGAGCTGGATCACCAGTGCATTGAATAGCTGGCTTAAACAGCTAATCTATTTTAGAACATTTAAGTCTCAGTCGATTGATGAGCTCGATTAATGATATATATGCCAAAATTGTGCATAGTTAAGGATTCACATTTGGTACCAGGATCAAATTACTGAGAAAAGCTCAACTCCCTAGCCTCGGTTAAACCCCCCCAAAAAAAAAGGCAGCATATGCTGGAGAGGATGGTTAGGCTTTAACAAGTTTTGACTCATCCATCTCGAAAAGGTGCTTCTGCCTAATAGCCATTTTAGAGTCTGCGTTTTGGCTTGGTTTACAAAGATATCTGCAAAGTATCGTTCCAACTTTCGCAGACTAATTCTAGGGGGAATCCATTTTGATCCTGCTTTAGTTGAGTCCTATCGAAGCTAAACATTACAGGCCTTGCCTCCAGCCATGGTGAAGGGGTTCCCAATTTCTGCGATATTTTGTAGAGATGGCCAACGTTACAACTAAACTTGACCAAACATCCCACTGCTAGACTATGAGAGAGCCCTTAGCCCCTGGCTTTTCTATATCGCATCTCGGATTCTTCGTTAAGATAAAAATCTTATTTCCATATCTCACAGGTAGGAAATTTATCCTTGCAAACACCGTGAATAGACATTGCTAATACTTATCAGATCTGTCCCATGCACTGAGACTCAAATTTTCCGTAGAGACAAAGAATCTAAAGACCATCACCATTACCGAGGTCAGAACTAAACCAAAAAATAGAAGAGATGCTTATATCTCGGGTGGTCTCAGAGGAAAAATACATTCGGACAGCAACAAAAGGGCTCCAAAAAATGAGTATATAGAATGTTTGAATCTTTCAACGAGATGCCTTTCTCACAGCAAGTGGACTTACTTTGACCAAGTTAACCAAGAGTAAATTCACAACAATTCAAACTTACAAATATACTTTCATATGTGAGATATTAATTCATTTAATTAAACTATGTTTCTAAAGTTAACTTTGCCACACAATTTTATCCATCATGCATTTTTTGTGTGTGGATAATTATAAGAAAGATATATATGAGGTGTAAACGTTTAGTAGGATGACAACCCCATCCTATAAGCATGGTGAACCACATACCAGGCAAAAGAAGGGCATGTTAAACATAAACTCAAACCCTACCAACAGAACTGACTACCAAAAGACCATATAGCTTATCTACAAACATCAGTATTGAGAACCGAAACTATACCACCACTCCCGATGTACAAAAGAGCTATCGCGGCAGTCTGACTCGCTAGGTGAGAAGTCAAGTTATGTCATCCATCTCCACTTTGCGATACATACACAGCATGTGCCACCTGACTAGCTTTACATAGATCCAAAAAGATTGTGTGGCATGATGAGATAAAATCCAAGTTCGAGTATGTAAGAGAGCTAAAGCATAGATCGAGATAATATCAATAGCATAAATAGATTGTAAGAAAGATCCAAGTAGAGCATGTTTAGTTGTATAGACGAACACAAAAAAACCTGATTCTTTTGTTGCTCCACCAAACTTCACAGAGATGTAACAATATATCATTGGTGGCATTGAGTCACACAGACACGGCCTTTGCTGATGCAACACATACAATTTCTTTGCTTGTTGTTGAGGTTTCCTACGAGACAGTTGCGTAGTAAAAACATTAACAAAATTGGGGGTGCAAGATATATCAGTAAATAGTTTTCGAACACGATATAGAATGCCCAAAGGAGATAATTGAGCTGCTAAAAAAAATAACCTCATTCCTACCCTTCCAAACACACTACAAGGTAACCGATATCCATAAAGAAAGGTCTATAGCAGTATTTCATATTTAAACAAAGGCTTCTTCAACCAATGTCTTATCCAATCATACGCGCGCAAGTTTGGTAGATCGTGAAAGTTAATTCCCATCGGCAAACCAAACCAAATCGGTCGGACCTCTTGACAATGTAAAAACAAATGATCAACAGATTCCGAACCTAGAAAAAAACTTGTGCATACCGCTGTGACCTGACAATGCTTCCTAATCAGTGTATCTTGTAACGGCAAATGTTGGTGTAAAAATTGCCAAAGAAAGGGAACAATCTTTGCCGGAAATGAAAGTTTCCAAAGTTTCACCCCGTGCTCGCTGTCCCTCGCATACCTAGATTGTCCAAACCTCGACGCAATAAATTATTGCCATTCTGATCTTGCAACGCTCGTATCGACTATGCAAAAAGCACCAAAAAATCACCATCAGAAGTAGCAGTCCATTCTTGCGAATCCTCTAAATCATGCCGACTTGGATGGATAGCTAGAATACATACAATAACATGTATAGGTAACAAAAGCTGAAGGATACCTGGATCCCATACAAATGTGCCTGGTCTAAAAAGTTTAGCTACCACATATAAAGTCGTATCAACTGGTCAAAAGGATATGATCTGATCGGGTCGATATCCTGGTATCCAGTAACCATTCCAAATTGACATATGTTCGCCATTACCCACTGTCCACTGTAGATCCGCTTTCAACAACTGCTGGCTAGTCAAGATACTCCTCCAGACCCATGAAAGATTCCTTTGAGTCGGGGCATTAGCAAAGCCCTGTCTTGTACAGTAACGACCACACAACACCAGAGATAATAGTGTATCAGGGTGAGTCCAAACTCGTCAGGCCTGTTTAGCTAAAAGTGCCTCAATAAACAATTGTATTTTCCTAAACCCCATTTTTCCTTGAGCCTTAGGAAGACATAATACATCCCATGCAATCCAGTTAATTGAGTTTCGATCTCCATCACTCGTCCACCAAACCGCGCAAAGATTTGATTGATCTGTTTACACACATACTTTGGAAATTTATACCTGCATCACATGCAAAAGTAAACATGAAAATAGCTTGGATTAAAGTTGCAAGTGCTGCTTTATTCAGTATTAAACCTTTCCAAAGTGCACAACGAGATTTGATTTTCTGCACCTACTATGCCCAGAAATGTTGTCGATCTGCCCCCATATCCAATTGAATTCCTAAATACTTCCCACTGCTCACATTAGATTGGAAATAGAATAGACCACGAATAAAAATGGTTGTAGCTTCATCGGCGTATTAGGGCTTAACAATAAATTAGATTTTCTCCAATTGATCTGTTGTCTCGAATCATCACAATACTGTCTTAGCAGCTTATACATCCGAACAAGCTCAATGGTGGAAATATGAAAGAACAAGAAAATATCATCAGCATACATGAGACGCGAAATGCTGGGAGACTGTCTCCCGACTTTAATCCCCTTAATCAGGTGTTGAGACTCCGCATCCTGTAATTGAGCTGACAACGCTTCCAAGTACAAAATGAATAAAAACGGGGACAAAGGATCCCCTTGTCTAATACCACATGTGGGTCAGAAGGGGGGATTCACACGCTCATTCACTAACAACGAGTATAAAATCGTAGTAACACACTGAATAATTGGCTGAATCCAATGTGAAGGAAAATTAAATCAACGCAAAATAGCCTCGATAAATTCCCATCGCAGTCGGTCATACGCCCTGCTCATATCTAGTTTGAAAGCGGCCAAGAAATATTGACCTGTTTTATGACGTCGGACAAGAATTGTTAACACATGTGCAAGTATAATGTTAACCCTACGGTTATTTAACCTAGGATTATATTTGATTTTGATGATAACTAACATTGATGTTTATGTTGTCTTACATGCATTGAGTTGATGAAGCAATATGAACAATCTCATACTCATGCAAATGGACAATTAGACGAGAAAATTGTTCAAAGACTCTCAACAGAACGCATCAAAGAAGGAATTCGTCGATTGAATTTTTCAATGCTTTATTTCCTTCTTTGTAAACTAGACGTAGAGAGATGATCGTTACGATGACTGTATACCTAGAACTTTCCCATAGGTTTCCCTTGCATCCATAAAAGTTTTTCATTCTTTAAAAACTAGGAAACTGCATTTTCTGAAATGCAGTTGACTGCATTGGAATGCAGTCGACTGCAAGTTGGGCAGTGAGGTATTACAGTCGACTGCATTGGAATGTAGTCGACTGTAATACTTCCAGTAGCCTATTACAGTCGACTGCATTTGGATTACAGTCGACTGTGAGTTGGAAATTTGAATTTCCAACGGCTACTTTGGGATTACAGTCGACTGCAATGGTGCATTACAGTCGACTGTATTTACCGTTTGGCACAATAAATGCCCTACCTAACTCCAAACGGTCATATTAATTCCCAACTCTATAAATACTCATCTTGGGCTTAGTTTTGATTCATCAATTGCATTCAAAGCTCTCTTATCTTTCATATTCTCAAAGATCAAAGCAATTGTTCAATCTCTCTTGTTTTTCATTAATTTCTCATCCATTTCAAGAGAGCATTTTTTGTGAGCTTACACTTGAGAGATATACACTTTCATAAAGTCATCATACACTCATCTCTCTTGTTCTAGTGCTTAAACTTGTACTCATCTACTTATTGAGAGTGAAATCTTGTACACAATGTTTCATCTAAAGGTTCTTGTATCAAAGCTTGGGGTTGTCAAGCTTTGGAGCTTTGGGATTGTCAAAACTTGTTCTTGATGTGGGCATATCATCAAGGGATTGTAAGAGGTTCGATCTTGACCCGTAAGGAAGATCATACTAGTGGATTCTAGGGCCTTTCAAGGGACTTCCTTGAAGGAGTGGACGTAGGCTTGAGGGTATATCAAGTTGAACCATTTAAATTTCCTTGTCAAGTATTTCTAAACCCTTCTCTCTTTACTTTATCGTTTTACATATTGTGTTTGAGATTTGTTGGTTGTAGCTTTTCAAGTGTTATTCTTATCCTCTCTAAGTTTGAAGTTTTTACTTGTTAATTTTTAAAGTAGTCTTAAAACCCTATTCACCCCCCTCTAGGGTTATCTTTTTGGTTTCAAGTGGTATCAGAGCCTCGGCTCTTGTTATATTGGGTAACGCCAAGAGAGTTATTCGATCATGGCTTACGTTGGGGGTGTGGAGGGTAGTTCTACCACTAGGCCTCCATTGTTTAATGGGACCAATTATAGTGTGTGGAAAGTTAAGATGAAAATCTATTTAGAATCTCAGGACTATGAGATGTGGGATATTGTTGAGAATGGCCCATTCATTCTGATAAAGGTGGTTGACAAGGTTGAAGAGCCTAAATCCAAATCGGAGTATAGTGATCATGATAAGAAGATGATTTGTATGAATGCTAGAGCAAAAATTGTCTTGTGTGTGCTTTAGACACTAATGAACTCAGTAGAGTCATTATGTGTAATTCTACTAAGAGTATTTGGGATATTCTTCAAGTCACTCATGAAGGGACTTCTCTTCTTAGAGATTCCAAGATGAACTTATTGTTTAGAGATTATGAGTTATTCCACATGCTTTCAAATGAATCCATTACGGATATGAATACTCGTTTTACTAACATTGTGAACCCTTTGAAGCAATTGGGTAAAGAATTCACTAATGGTGATCTAGTAAGAAAAGTGATTAGGTCCTTACCAAGAGCTTGGGATGCAAAGATCACCGCCATCCAAGAATCAAAGAATCTTAATATCTTTCCTCTTGATGAATTGATGTGCTCACTTATGACGTACGAAATGCAACTCAAGACCTTTGATCAAGAGGACGTCAAGAAGAAGCCTACATCAATTGCTCTTAAAGCTTCATCTTCAAACCTTGAGTCAAGTGATGATGATGAAGAATTTGATGAAGAGGATATTGCAATGGTTGCAAAGAACTTCAAGAAGTTCTTAAGATTTAGAAGGAATGATGGAAGAAGGCAACAAAATGCTAGCAACGAAGAGAAGCTTTGCTATAAATGCCACAAGCCGGGACACATGAATATGGATTGTCCTATCTACAAAAGGGAGAAGAAGGAAAGAAGAGATATGGGAAAGAGCTAAAAGAAGAAAATTCTCTAAGAAAGAGAACAAGGAGAAGGAAAGAGCAATGAATGCCGAACATACTCCAACATGGAGTGACTTTGATTCAAGTGATCAAGACAATGAGAAGAATGATCAAGCAAATATATGCTTCATGAAAAATGATGAGGTAAGCTCTTCTTTCGGTAGTGATAGTGATAATGAAAGCTTTGAAGATGCTTATGATAGCTTATATGAGGAATCCAAGAAAAATTTCAAGAAAAATATTATTTTGTCTAAGAAATTCCTTGAAGCTAATAAGCAAATTGAGAAGTTGATAATGGAAAATAATAAGTTGCATGCCAAGAATGAATGCATCTCCAACCATTTATATGTGAAATATGTGAATAACGATTTTGTTGAATTATTTGTTAACACTCTTAGCTCAAAGCAAATCTCTTCAAAAACATTGGCTTTAGAAGAAAAAAAATGAAGATTTAAAAATTGAGATTTGTGATTTGAAAAAATGTCTTGAAAAATTTGTTGATGGTCAAAACAATTTGGATGTCATGCTTGGACGCCAAAGAATTGGCCTAAACAAAGGTGGTATTGGATTAGATCCCATGGCCATGCCTCCTAAAATTTTGCAACAACAAGCTATGTTGAATATTCATACAAAACGACCAAAGAACTATTGCACACCTTTTACACATTGCGGTTGGTGCAACAAGAAAGGGCATACGACTAATCATTGTCCTCGTAGAATTGTTTTTGTTAGAGGTAGAAAGAAAATGTGGATTGTGAAAGGTCAAGAATACAAATGCAAGACTAACACCCAAGGACCCCAGAAAATTTGGGTACCAAAAGTCACTACTTGATTTGTGTTTATAGGTATGTCTCAAAGCAAAATCTAGTAGCAAGAAGTGGATTCTTGATAGTGGATGCTCAAGACATATGACCGCTAACATATCTCTTTTCACTTCGATTGATCTTAAAGAAGGAGGAAATGTGACTTTTGGTGACAATTCTCAAGGAAAAATCAAAGGTAAAGGAACTATTGGTAAGGAACCACATTCAATTGAGAATGTGTTATATGTTGAAGGATTAAAGCATAATTTGCTAAGTATTAGTCAATTTAGTGATAAAGGTTTTAAAGTTATCTTTGAGGCTTCTCATTGCACTATACTATCCTTGAAGAACAATGAAACTATTTTGGTAAGTAGCAGAGATAATAATGTTTACTCCATTCAATTAAATGATTTAGCTAACCAAGATGTCAAGTGTCTTAGTGCTATTAGTGAAACATCTTGGCTTTGGCATCGAAGACTTGGTCACATGCACATGGAGCATTTGAAGGATATTTCATGCAAAGAACTTGTGAGGGGTCTCCCGAAGATCAAGTTTGAGAAAGATAAAGTATGTGATGCTTGTCAAATGGGTAAGCAAAAGAAAGTCTCTCACAAACCGAAAAAATGATATCTACTTCTAGACCCTTGCAATTACTTCACATGGATTTGTTTGGACCAATCCCTACTACTAGTCTTGGTGGTAAATCATATTGTTTTGTTATTGTTGATGACTATTCTCGCTATACTTGAACTTTCTTTTTGGCTACCAAAGATGAATCTTTAAATGTGTTCACTTCATTTGCAAAACGTGTTCAAAATCAAAAAGGTTATTTGATAACCAACATTCGAAGTGATCATGGTAGAGAATTTGGAAATTCAAAAATAGGAGCCTTGTGTGATGACTTTGGGATATCACATAATTTTTTGGCTCCTACAACTCCTCAACAAAATGGTGTTGCCGAAAGAAAGAATAGGTCTTTGCAAGAAGCGGCAAGAACAATGCTTAACGAATATGATTTACCTAAGTACTTTTGGGCGGAAGCGGTCAATTGTGCTTGTTTTGTTCTTAATAGAATTATCTTGCAAATTTTTTTGTTAAAAACCCCTTATGAGCTTTTAAATGATAAGAAACCTAAGGTGAGATTTTTTAGAGTTTTTGGATGCAAATGTTTTGTTTTAAATACTAAGGATCACCTTAGCAAATTTGATTCCAAAACCTTTGAGGGTATTTTTCTTGGTTACTCTAATAATAGTATGGCATATAGAGTTTATAATAAAAGTAGTTTGGTTGTTGAAGAATCCATTAATGTTACTTTTGATGAGACTAATCCTTTTCTTCGGAGGACTAACATTGTTAATGTAGATGATATGGACAATGACATGAGAACTTTGGACATAAGTGAAACACTACAAGGCAACCCCAAAGAAATTGATCTTGGGGAACAACAATCAAGCTCTCAAGGGGGAAACGAGGAAGAAATCAACGATGCCTCAAACTTGGACAACTCTCAAGCTTTACCAAAAGATTGGACTTACAAAAAGGATCATCCAAGCGATCAAATCTTAGGTAATCCTTCGAGTGGGGTAAGAACTCGACGCTCTCTTCAACAACATGTTAATATAGCGTTTCTTTCCCAAATTGAACCGAAGAACTTCTCCGAAGCTCTACATCATGAATCTTGGATGCTTGCTATGCAAGAAGAGCTAGTTCAATTTGAAAGAAATCAAGTTTGGACCCTTGTGCCTAAACCTCAAAACTTTAGGATTATAGGCACAAAATGGATTTTTAGAAACAAACTTGATGAATCCGGAGTTGTGGTTAGAAACAAGGCTAGATTAGTGGCCCAAGGTTATAACCAAGAGGAAGGAATTGATTTTGATGAGACTTATGCACCGGTAGCTAGACTTGAATCTATTAGAATGCTTTTAGCTTTTGCTTGCTATAGAGATTTTAAACTCTTTCAAATGGATGTCAAGAGTGCCTTTCAAAATGATTTTATTTCGGAGGAGGCTTATGTGGCTCAACCTCCCGGCTTTGAACATGAAAAATTTCCAAACCATGTTTTCAAGCTTAGCAAAGCTCTTTATGGTTTAAAACAACCTCCTAGAGCTTGGTATGAAAGGCTAAGTAGTTTTCTTTTAGAAAATGGTTTTTCAAGAGGAAAACTTGACACCACTCTTTTTATAAAATCTAAGGGCAAGGACTTATTGTTGGTGCAAATTTATGTTGATGACATTATATTTGGTGCTACTAATGGATCCTTGTGCGAAGAGTTTGCTTCTTGTATGAGTAAGGAATTTGAAATGAGCATGATGGGAGAACTCACCTTCTTCCTTGGATTGCAAATCAAACAAAGCAAGGATGGAATCTTTATCAACCAAGCCAAATACACCAAAGAGCTACTCAAGAGATTTGACATGGAAGCATCAAATGCTTTTGACACTCCAATGAGCTCTTCATTAAAGCTTGATAAAGATGAAAAGGGTAAGGATGTTGATATTAAGCGCTATCGAGGTATGATCAGATCACTCCTTTACCTTACCGCAAGTAGACTCGATATAATGTTTAGTGTTTGTTTATGTGCTAGATTTCAAGCTTGTCCTAAGGAATCTCATTTGGTTGCCGTCAAGAGAATCCTTAGATATCTTAAGGGCACTCACGATTTAGGGTTATGGTTTCCTAGAAACACATCATTTTTTGACCTAATTGGTTACTCCGACGCCGACTATGCCGGTTGTAAAACCGAGCGAAAAAGTACTAGTGGAGGTTTCCAATTCCTAGGTCACTCTCTTGTTTCTTGGAGTTCCAAAAAGCAAAACTCGGTTGCACTATCTACCACCGAAGCCGAATATATGGCGGTTGGTGCTTGTTGTGCACAAATTCTTTGGATGAAACAAACCCTTTTGGATTTTGGACTCAAGTATGATCACATACCTATCTTATGCGATAACACTAGTGCCATTGACTTGAGCAAAAATCCCATCCAACATTCACGCACAAAGCACATAGAAATCAAACACCATTTTATCCGTGATCATGTGCAAAAATGTGATATTGTTCTAAATTTCGTGGACACAAATTACCAATTAGCGGATATCTTCACTAAATCTCTAGATTCAAAGAGGTTTACCGCTCTTAGAAGAGAACTTGGCATGTCTTCACCTATGTGACTAAATGTTATATCTTTTGTGAATAATCGTGCAAGTTGCACTTCACATGCTTGAACATTCTTTCATATGCTTATAGCATGCTTTGGTTGAATTTCTCTTTTCAAAATTATTGATTTTGTTGATATTCATTTAATCTCATGTCTTTATTGATTTGCACACACTTATATTTCTATATACTTTACAATCCTTTTTTTGTGCTATTTTTGTAAAAGGTGCTTGGTACACCATTTAATGGGTATTCAAGTACTTATGTTTTCTTGTTTGAATGCCCTTGTTGGCTATATTGATTATCCATGGATGGATACATAAGTTGATCACTTTCACACACACCCTCGATCTTTTTCAATGATGTCAAAAGGGGGAGAAAATATTGTTGATTCATACTTGTGTGGATTTGATGTGAGCATATATTACTTGAGTTAGGGGGAGCCCTATATTGCTTAAGATAGGGGGAGCTTATCGTCATGATTCTTCTTTTAACCCCTTATGGTTTATAATTGAGATTATCATGCTTCTTTACGTTTATTATCTTATATATTTCATATGATTTGAATCAATGTTTGCCATCATCAAAAAGGGGGAGATTGTTAACCCTACGGTTATTTAACCTAGGATTATATTTGGTTTTGATGATAACTAACATTGATGTTTATGTTGTCTAACATGCATTGAGTTCATGAAGTAATAGGAACAATCTCATACTCATGCAAATGGACAATTAGACGAGCAAATCGTTCAAAGGCTCTCAACGGAACGCATCAAAGAAGGAATTCATCAATTGAATTTTACAATGCTTTATTTCCTTCTTTGTAAACTAGACGTAGAGAGATGATCGTTATGATGACTGTATACCTAGAACTTGCCCATAGGTTTCCCTTGCATCCATAAAAGTTTTTCATTCTTTAAAAACTAGGAAACTACATTTTCTGGAATGCAGTCGACTGCAAGTTGGGCAGTGAGGTATTACAGTCGACTACATTGGAATGTAGTCGACTGCAATACTTTCAGTAGCCTATTACAGTCAACTGCAATACTTACAGTAGCCTATTACAGTCGACTGCATTTGGATTACAGTCAACTGTGAGTTGGAAATTTGAATTTCCAACGGCTACTTTGGGATTACAGTCGACTGCAATGGTACATTACTGTCGACTGTATTTACCGTTTGGCGCAATAAATGCCCTACCTAACTCCGAACGGTCATATTAATTCCCAACTCTATAAATACTCATCTTGGGCTTAGTTTTGATTCATCAATTGCATTCAAAGCTCTCTTATCTTTCATACTCTCAAAGATCAAAGCAATTGTTCAATCTCTTTTGTTTTTCATTCATTTCTCATCCATTTCAAGAGAGCATTTTTTGTGAGCTTACACTTGAGATATATACACTTTCATAAAGTCATCATACACTCATCTCTCTTGTTCTAGTGCTTAAACTTGTACTCATCTACTTATTGAGAGTGAAATCTTGTACACAATGTTTCATCTAAAGGTTCTTGTATCAAAGCTTGGGGTTGTCAAGCTTTGGAGCTTTGGGATTGTCAAAGCTTGTTCTTGATGTATAGCATCAAGTGATTGTAAGAGGTTCGATCTTGACCCGTAAGGAAGATCATACTAGTGGATTCTATGGCCTTTAAAGGGACTTCTTTGAAGGGGTGGACGTAGGCTTGAGGGTATATCAAGCCGAACCATTTAAATTTCCTTGTCAAGTATCTTTAAACCCTTCTCTCTTTACTTTATCGTTTTACATATTGTGTTTGAGATTTGTTGGTTGTAGCTTTTCAAGTGTTATTCTTATCCTCTCTAAGTTTAAAGTTTTTACTTGTTAATTTTTAAAGTAGTCTTAAAACCCTATTCACACCCCCTCTAGGGTTATCTTTTTGGTTTCATATAACATTATCCGAAACAAGTCAACCAGGTACAAAACCAGTCTAAACCGGAGAAACGAGAGTTGGAATAATAGGCCGTAGTCTATTAACCAGGATCTTGGCAATAATCTTGTATAGTACCGTGCATAAACTAATAGGCCGAAAATCCAAATCTATTTTCGGATGATCCTTCTTTGGTATGAGTGTAATAAAGGTCTGATTGACCGCTTTAAGACGATGACCTGAATTTAGAAAGGACAATACATCACCAGTGATATCTTGCCCCAGCAAATCCCAACATTGATGATATACCACAGCTGGAAAACAATCAGGATCTAGAGCCTTGAGGCCGCCTATTTGAAAAACAACTTTACGAACCTCAGCAGCTGTAATAGCAGACTCCAAACTCTCAATCGGATTATCAGATAAACTCTAAGGTAAAAAAAGGAACTGACTTAAAGGTCTGATCCTCCACAGCTGGTGGCTGGCTTGGATTGACATGATAACAGATTGAAATTAATCAAGTAGAATGTTCTGTATCATATCCTGAGCTTCACACCATCTTCCTTGCGAATTTTTGTGTTTCGAAATATGATTCTGCCGCCTACGAATAAGAGTGGAAGTGTGAAAAAATTTTGTATTCCGATCCCCAACTTCAAGCTATGGCTTATAAGCTCACTAAGCCTAATACATTTCTTCATATTCCCACAAACGTTCCATGTCCCCTTTAAGCGATAATCGATTGAAAGAAGATTTGGGCAAGTAGGTAACAAATGTTGAACTTGAAAAAACTGATCTTACAGTAATCTAATACGCTGATTAGAATATATCCAACAACACTTATTCCAAGGTAACACTAAATCCTTAATTCGTTGAAGGCGATACCCATGATAAAGCGACATGTTTGGAACCTAAGCCACATAGCCTCAAATCGAATAGGCCTTCGACCAGATAAGGGAATTTGCGCAGTATCAATGCCAATTTGAGCATGGTCTGATCATTGGATTCCAAGATTAGTAACTAACGGAAACGACCTAAACTGCATGTAACCAATCCGAATTACACAAGGCACAATCAAGCTTCTCATAAACTACTGCATTCCCAGGTTTCCCGTCACTCAGGTAAACATCGGTCCTGACCAAGGGATCTCTACTAACCCCAGTTGTTCAATGAAATCATAAAAGTGACCCACGCCCGGAATATAATTGAATACCGTCCAAATTTATTAGATGGCCTTAAAACCTGATTAAAGTTCCCACATAGTAGTAAAGGTCCCGTCAGCTCCCTAAGCTTTGTTGAAATACACTGCCACGTATGTAAGCGATGTTCAACAACTGGATGCCCATAGATAAAACCAAGATAGCTTGTCTTACAATCTACTTCCATGTATCGAGCAATAATACAATGGAAATCAAAGTGCACTACCTGTAATCATCCAGGTGATCTCCACCCTAACCACAGTCCACCTGAATCATCGACTGGGTCCACTGTAACTCAATCAACAAACCCCAGACGACGAAACTTCCTAGCAACTCTCTCACCCACCATACTCGTTTCCATCCAAAAAAGTATATCAGGCCAATGGTTCCGGATCATTAAAGTAGCTAATCAAACTATCCGAGGGTGACCCAGACCGCCACAGTTCTGGCAAATTATTTTCATAGCGTATTGGGTGGTTGACTGGGGTCAACCATCGAAACCCGTAGCAAATATGACGTTTAAAATACATCAGTCTCAACCTTCTTCCTAAACTATTCTGCCAAGTAACAACCATCCAATCTTCCCCGCCCCACTCATAAAACCATTTTAGCACATGTAAACCATTTTGCATAAACGCATAACTAGTGGAATCACAGAAATGATGAGAGGAATACATAAAGCATTTCTTGAGATCCAGAACATGCATACCTCGGTCAAACGCCATCTGATCAAGTGCATGTGTGCAAATCTTCTTAGTGTCTTGCATTCCATCTATCTTAACTACATCGCCTGGCCAAGGTCTCTTGCATGAGGCCGAACAACTTGCACTTGAAGCTTATACTCTGAAAACGGAGCCCACATCCACATTCCACCTCCATTAAGAAAATACAATTAACTGCATGCCATCCCCTTCCTCTAACCGTTTATAATGTCATCTCCGTCCTCCTCAACCGACGCCACTCAGAAATCAAGAGCCCAACAATGAGAACTAGATGAAAAACTTGAGCTGCTAACCCCCGACATCTAGGTTGTTGGGTAGCCCCTCAATATTAGTTGATGGCCCCTCTAAAAGACTGGGGCCAGGCCCATCTAAATAGCTCCCATACTGAGTAAAGGTTGTACTGTTTTCTAATTCAACAACTTATCCAGCTGATGGTCCAAAGGTTGGCGATCAGCCCAATCCATCGTTCGTAATGTGGTAGGACAAACTAAAGACTTAAGCCCATCAAGACCACCAAAAGCCTTACCCGAAGCTATATAATGAGCCACCTTAGCAGCCTCATTGTCCCCTTTTGTAGTCAACTCTACCCCACCTGGTCGTCCATGTAAGCTGCCACCGAGACCTAAACCCCCTATTAGACTTGGCAATTTTCTGCCCATACCCGGTCAAAAACCCTGGCTACGGGTACATATATGTACTACTCGTTGAAAATATACTTTACCTAAACCGAACCGTAATTTTCAGGTCAGTCCGGGTCGGGTGTCGGGTTGCCCGGTTTACCCGTTTTCCAAATTTAATATAAATGACCATTGGTGCCCTAACCCTTCACTTTCATTTTTTCTCCTTACTTCTCTAACCCTCCTCTCACTTCTCTGCCGCCGTCGTCGCCCCCCTTACTCTAGATCTATGCAACCCCTCACTTCGTCTTCCCCCTCACTCTCATGGATCTACCACAACTCCACCGTCGTCAATCCATCACCACAGCCACCATTGTCAATCCGTTACCGCAGCCAACGCCGTTCGAGTAAGTGACCGATCGCACAGGCGCCATATCGTCGCTCCGTCCTTTGTCGTTGTTTGCTACTCCGTCGTCGCTCCGTGGCCGACCAAATCTACCATTTACTATCGTCGATCGTCACTCTGTCGCTGACCAGATCTACTGATCTTGAACTTTTTTTTTGTTTTTTTTGTTTATTCCAAAAGTCTAATCTTTATTTTCAATCTTGTGTTGTGTAGACTTGTGATTCTTGTGTATTGGATCTCCTACTGTTGACCGTCGCTGACCAGATCTGATGATCTTGAACTTTTTTTTTGTCTTATTTTGTTTATTAAAGAAGATTAGTCTTGATTTTCAGTCTTGTGTTGTGTAGATCTTGTGTGATTGTTGTGTAATGGATCTTAATGGAGAATTTTGAAGTTTTGTTTGTGTAATAAAAGAATGTAGAAAGGAGAAAAAAAAGGAAGGAATATTTGTTAAAAAAAATGTAAAAATTAATTTTTTACCCGCGGGTAATACCCTACCCGCATGGATAGGGTACGGATCCAAGAAAAGTCTACCCGGGAAAAAACGGGTAAAATATACCCGATCCGTTTTTACCCGGACCTGACCGGATTTTACCCGTACCCAGCGCGTATACCCGTTTGCCAGGTCTACCCCCTACTGTCTGATTATCACCATTATCAACGATGTGGATATGGGTTGTGCAATTCCACTTAGTGTTGGCAAAAGCCCGTAATTCCCAAGAAAAACACAACTGAACTTGAGACGATATCATAGCAATACGGTTATCCTTAGTATAACGCAAATAGGTATGATCTAAACGGCTACGAATCACCCGCAAAGACAGATGACAATCATCCATTTGATGCCCTAGAACACCACATCTATAGCATAACCAAAAGACCTTTTCAAACGGTGCCTGAATCCAATGCAGTTCCCTGGACGTAGTATGCATAAAAAAACCCAGGAATGATAGGATCATCCAGCCTCAAACGTACTAGAACGCGAAAGTAATCCTTGCGCTGTTGCTGAAAAAGAGACCAATTGTCCCAACTATTCCACGATGACCGGTCCTCATAACCTCCAGAAGTTATCAACAATCCTTTGTAACAAAAGCCGATCAAAAATACTCTGGTATCCACGATACCCCCAATAAGTGTATTCTCCCAACGGCATTGTCGTAGAGCGAGCTGTTCTTGCTCAATTAAAACCACCAGGCCGTACCTCCCAAAAATGTCGGCTGCTCGATCATGAGAGGAGTTTTATTTCGACAAAGCCATTTCAATCTACTGCGCACAACTAACAAAGCAAACCAAATAAAACCAAGCCCTACTTCCCTAACAGCATCAAACATCTGCAATCTCAAGGACAAACCATCGCCAAATCTCTTACCACCAAAACAGAAAGCTGGACCCCAACCAATTCGTGCAAGAAGATCACCAAAACAATCCATCGCACAATCAATCAAAACTAACCAAAACAACCCATCACTCAACTGAACGAAGACCAATACTCACAACTACCCAACTAAACAAAGACAAAACGATCACCCAACTGAATGGAAACAACAAATCATCCACAATCATCCAACTGAACGAAGACAAACAATCAATAACTGTTGTCACCTTATTATATATCTCTTGAAATTGCCACCACTCATGCATTGTTCTTTATATACCAACTTACTTTAAATCTAGTCGTAGATGAGGAATTGTCAGAATATTGTATCTAGATCAGATAATATACCTTGCTTCTTATAGTCGAAAAATATTAGCCACTACCTTGGGGTTCGTAGGTTTGTTGATGATTTATATAGGCAAACATGTCAAAATGCATTGGAAGGAATGTTGGAACCAAATTCTCAAGAACTACTCAAAATGAAAACAACTTTTCTTTGTTCTTTGAACATATAGTACTATGTACTATGGAGACTTTACTAGCTACGGATTGATGCAAAAGAAAAGTACATAAAAAAAAAGGAAATAAACCAAAGTAAAAGAAGTCTTGGAATAACCCCATAAAAGAAATCAAGATCGAAAACAACACAAAGAAGAAACTGTATCAGAAAAAAAAAAAATGTCAAACTGTATGATTTCCCTTTGCACGACTTGGGGGCATAAACTTTCAAGGTCTCACTAAAAGGTTTTTTTTTGTACTCGTATTTTCCTTTCAGAACTACAACAAAATCATGCCAATTGAGACTCAGCCCGTTTGGGCAAAATCAAAGCAACAAATGAATGTTTAAGGAAATATGGGTGACGACGGTAATTGTTGTGGAATCTACAGATGCCTAAGCCTGACCATCGACTAGTTAAAAGTGAAAGATAGAAAAGCTATGGATTGTCAACAAACTCCAGAATTCAACTCATCCTAAGTAAAACCACAACTAATTGACAATAACTATGAGTGGCGTGTGTGTGGCTCCGTGGAGTGGGAATATGACCAAATTTTCTAGTGGTGGAGGGCGGATGAGGAGGACAGTGTCCTATGGTGGTGTTTGCTGCATGTTTTTTTTTTGGGGGAAGAGAACTAATCCATATACCAAAGTTGAAGTGGCAACAATCGCGAGTCCCGGCAACATTTGTCTCCGTGACTGACGAGTATTTTTCTTCTTTCACTTAAGGCATTTTGGGAAACCAAATTTCCAAAACTTCTACGTTGTTTTAAGATTGAGAGACTAGGGTTGAGACATCATTTTATCAATTAGAAAGCTAATCAAAATCAATATCAAATTATGAAAAATATAGCTCCAAGTATATGTTTGAGTAAATCATATTTAGCTCTAAAGTTGACCTATTCACTATTAAAACACTTACTAAAGATTATGATGCCTCACGCAGTGCACTGCATCATTTAAAGCAATAGTCATCTGTACAAGCATCAAAGCAAAATTACATACATAAAACAAAAACTGTAGTACCCCAAACTTATATATTTCTAGCCGGTTAATTTATTTTACTTAGCTACAATTCTTATACGAAATGTTTAGCTTCAATTTTTGCATAAGCGATATTTATCGGCAACATTTAGCGACAATTTTCTGGAAGCAGGATGCAATAAGCAATTAATAAAAGTTAAAGGGATTACTTTAAAAATTAAATTTAAGTTGGGACTATTGGATAGATAAAAGATAGGAATTTGATGTTTTTTTTAATTTAGCCAACCCTCTATTTTGGAAACTATATAAGAGAGGGAATAAAGGAAGGAAATTAAGGGGGAATTTAAATATTACCTTAACTTTACATTCGGTTACAACCGTATTCGGCTATAGAGAAAGAGCATATTGCTCTTTTGGTTACAACAAGGAGAGAGAGAGAGAATGTGTGTGTGTGTGTGTTCATGAGAAAGGGAGAGAGAGTTACATCAAGGATGAAAACATGCACAAAAGGGGGATATATATAGAGGGACGCGATCCACTGCCCGCGCAGGCATATTAGTTTTCTTGCCAACGCGATCTGGCCGTCTATCCATGATTTATGGACGGTCCAGCCCTAGTACTTTAACATATTTGCAATCTAGCCCCAAAACTTTAGAAAAATATTATTTTATGCACCCTAATAGTTTGACACATTCAATATAAACCATAAAGTTATTTCAGAATATAATGCTACTTACAGAGATGCTGTTCTTGGTCCTTGAATGTACGTCCGCCATGCTTCTCCTGTTACTTTTCGATATCCAAGCTTTTCTCCAAGTGGACACACAACTCGTTACCTTACGTTTCTCAGATTTGGCTAATGGCTATTGTCAAACACTCTCAAGCTTTCAGGATATTGGTTTTCAAAATGCAGTAGAAGACATCGTACTAAAATCAATACCTCTTTATTTATACTGGAAATGAAATATTACATATGAGCAATAGAAAGGAACGGTTCCTTCTATTAATGCACACACTAAATCTTGGCACACTTCACACTCTTAGACTACTTCACACTCTTACACACTTCACACTATCTCAGACTTCCTCTACCTTCTAACTCATACTTCGACCCTTTTTAGAGATGAAAAGATTAGGCACATAGAATTCTTCAATAATGAAAGTCCTCTATTATTTTTTGTAGGGTCTTCTTTCTTTTATTGTGGCAGACATCTTTATTCTCTTTCCAACTTGGCTTTGTCATTTTTCGCTGGCCATTATGTCCATTTCAATCGTGGCTATCCTGTGGTCACGCACCTTCTTGTACCGCTCAAAAGTTTGGCTAGGCAGATCAGGTTCTTCTTTTCCTTGGCTGTTGAACTGTTCATAGAGTTTGATTACCTGATCTTGACCCTGTTTGGAGGTCTCTATGGATGCTCTACACCACTTCAGGATTACTATCCTTCGTCCATCACAAAAACATGCTTCTATGGGATCAGCTACCATGCTTTCAATGGTTGCATGAACACAACTGATTCTTTCGATCTTGTCTTTTCTGGATTATAAGTGTTCCATAGCTCATCCTTGTGCGGTCGATAGAAATTCATTAACTTTTTATTAGCGAATCGATAAATGAACCAAATCTGGTATGGTTGGTAGAATTTGGTTTCGCTTCTTTATGCCAGTGTTGACAGTATTTGGACTATGATAATTTGTCGACTAAATCTCATAACTCCAAGAGCATATCGAACTATAGTTGGGAGACTATCGATGAGTTGATAATCATCTCGATTTATTTTGAATGTGTCTACGAGTCCATGTTCAATCCATGATCAACCTTGTCTGATGGTAATGTGAGGCTTGGCCATCCATAATCCCAATTCAGGAATGCCTTCATTTCTGCTTTGCGAAGGATCTCTTCGTGTTCATTCTCCTTCCTGGCTAGTTCTTTTATTTTTGTAAAATATCAGTTGGGAGCAATGATTCTAGTTCTTCTAGCAATCGAATTCTTTCTTCCTTTTCTTGTTGGGCTATCATTCCTTCTTCATCGTTTATATTAAGCCTTTCTTCTAAGTGCTTAACATAAACAGTTAATTGACTAAGGGTTCTCCGTAACTCTTTTCGGTAATTTTTCCTCAGATAATGCCACACATTTCCAAAGAGATTTTTACTTTCTTCACATAACCCTGGATCATAAAACGATTTTGTTTTATTATCATTGGTTTGTGTTATGGTAGCATTTTGCTTAAAGGTTTTTTCATCTTCGTCAGTTGCCACTTTTCTTTTTAGATCCTTGTTGTTAAGATAGTAATTTTTTATTTTCTTGCCCACTTGTTTAGGGCGCCTTGCTGTCGAGGTTTCAGTCTTACTCTCTTTATTCCAAAACTTATGCATTGGTTTTGAACGCTTAGTTTCTTATCGTCCTGTTTTAGGGCTTTCGGGTTGGTAGTTCCAACCATCCTTTTCCGCTATGGGGGAGGATTTGAGTGACAAAGAACTGTCCTCTTTCTTTTTAGGGTAAATGACGTAGTAGTTGAATTTCCCCGATGGTTCTCCCAGTAGGCCGACTTCAGGATCTCCTGCTTCATACATTTCTTTTAAGGCCTTTTGAGTAGTCTTTTTTGGGGTAACAACAACTCCCTGCATCATAAAGCATAATTCCATGGTTGGGCTATCTGCAAGTGCATTTTTGGCTGATGAGATGTATTCTACATCAAAAGTATAATAGATGAACCATTGTTGCCATCGATAAAGCCTTATTTGACTCACATTTCTTAGGTCTCTTTTGAGGAAAGCTTTAAAACACCTATTATCTGTTTTGATAAGAAAGTGTTCTGAAACTACAAATATGTAAAAAGATTTTATGCCACATTTTATAGCTAAAAACTCTTTTTCATTTTGTGATACCGAGTTTTTGCATCCTTAAAGGTTCCACTCCAGTATCCACACATCTGTTCTTCAGCTTGATTAAGGGATATTGCTTTTAATACTGCACCCCAACAATTTTTAGAAGCGTCTGTTTCTAGAACTAACTTGTCTCCTTGTTTAGGAAACCTTATTTTTGGCAAGGTTTTTATCTGACCTTTTATCCATAGAACATGTTGGGTATCTTTATCTTCCCATATCCATTTTTCTTTCCTAAGTTTTTTACTTAAGGTTTCTGTTAGGTTTGATAAATGAGGGATGAATTTCCTCGTGTAATTTAACAACCCAATAAACCTTTGAAGGTTCTTTACATCATTGATTTGTTTTGAAAATAGCTTTATTTTTTTAGCTATGTGATCTTGAAGGACAAATTTTCTACTGTCTTCTATTCTCAATCCTAGAAAGTTAATGATGGTTTGTTCCCATTCACATTTCTTTTGTGATAGTACTAATCCATGGTCAATGAATTCTTGTGCTATATTTTTTAGACGATTTCTATGTTCTTCTCTGGTTTTTGAGAATACTAAAATGTCATTTATGTACACCACACAGTAATCTCCATGCTTTCTAAAAATGTTATCCATCCTTCTTTGGAATAAAGGCGGAGCATTTTTCAATCCGAATGGTAACACCGTCAATTCATAATGCCCTTGTGGTGCGCTAAAGGCAGTTAATGAAATTAATAATTCTTCCATTTTGATTTGCCAATATCCGCTTTCTAAATCAAATTTCGAGAAACAGTTGGCTAGCTGGATTTTGTTTATCAGTATATCGTTGTTTGGAATTTTATAGCCATCTTTGACTACTGCTGTGTTTAAAGCTCTATAGTCTATGACTAATCTGACTTTTCCTCTAGCCCGTTCTGCATGATTTTTTACCATGAAAGCCGGATTTGAATGAGGACTCTCACCGAGTCTTATTAACCCTTGTTTTAGTATTTCAGAAATCTGTCGTTCAAATTCCTGAACCATTTCAAGACTATGTTGCATTGGTTTTACGTTAACCACATAATCTTTATCCTTGAGGGTCAATGTTACCCAAGGTTTATCCTTTTCCCATAATTTTAGTGGGTCATCACTAAAATTATTTTATAACATTTTTTTAATAGTATCAAGACTAGGAATTTCTTTTCCCTGTTTGCATTGATAATGTTGGTTTATTTCTTTAACCCAACTATCATTTTCTTTGATTACTTCTTCGTTAAGTAATTCTTCTTTGGTTACTTCTTTTTCAAGTAACATTTTTCATGAGTCTTTTTTGTTCTCTTCACCACGCTGGGCTGCGTAGAGAGACTCACTCTTGATATGTTTTTAGATTTCTCCTAGTTTTTCTGGACGAAAAACAAATTTACATTTTTAGCAGCATATTTTAACAACATAATTTTTTGACGTTGTATTTCAATATGAAACTCTTCCTGAATAAATGGTCGATTTTCAGCTTGTTTGAGAAAAGAATTTCCTATTAGAAAATCGCTGTCTAATGAGTCAAATTGGATTACTCTCTCTATAATGAACTGTTTTCAATTTATTATGACCGGAATATCATATGCTTCATATTCTGGCTCGAACTCATCGCTATTTGCCATTCGCATGTCCATGAGTTGATCTATTTCGATCCATTTTTCAGCGGGTAAAATTTGTGGTCGTGCCAGGCAATAGGATGCTCCAGTATCTACTAAAGCATCTATTTTAAAAGGGTGATAACCTTGGAAGTCAAAACTTAATTCTATATAAGAATTGTTTGGACTTACCGCCATCCGTTTATTATTCATTTTTTCGGACCTTCTTTTACCTTTGATAATACTCATAATGTCTTGAATACCCTTTTCAAGCTCATCTCCTGTCAAGGCTTTTTCTTTAAGCTTCTTCTTGAGAGTGTCATTTACTGATGTTATGGTCATTACATGTATGGTTTCTACACATGATGACATGCTTCGTCTGATTGGAATGGTAACTGCTTTGTACCCTATGATGTCTTCATCAGAACTGTCTTATTCTTTGATAACCTCTTCTAACATTTTTTCCTTTCCTTTGCCTTTTGGATTTGTAGACATGGAAGGTATTGAAGAGACATAATGTCTCCTTGGTTCTTCGAGGATAACAACACCTTTATTTTCCCTAATCTGCATTTGTTCTAGTTGGTTACTAGCTAATCCTTCTCCTATCACCCATTTTTTAGGCCATGATAGTTGCTTTGAATTTATCTTCCGTACTTTTATTGCTTGAGCATTACTACTTGTTTGTTCAAATAGTTCTACTTAACTGTTTAGCGTTCTACTTAGTGGATTAGTGGTATTTACCAGTCTGTAAACTAGACGGTATTGTACTACAATGTTTTTGTAGACTTCTCATAACTCGGTCATGCCTTGAGCCTGAATCCTCAGCCCTAATGATTTATTAAGATAAGGATCTTTTAAAGACATGAAGTAGTTTGATGTAGTTTTAAACCAAACTGGTCCGTTATACAAGTTACTTTGGATACCCCCTATTAGGGCTTTTTCAAAAGTTTTCCACTGATTATCTGTTAAACAACAGATTACTGTGTATCTTTGCCATCTATGAATAATGGACAAAGACTAACTTGTATCATACCAATATGGACATAGTGATATCCTTCTCTAACTTATTGTTTTTGCCTTATCTGTCTTGAAGAAAGGAATGTCTAGTATTCTTTCTTCAGTTTGACCTACTAAGGTTTCTCCTTCAGAGATCTCTACCTTCATCTTACTCCTGAACCTAAATATGAAGTTCTTGTATATTTCTCCAACCTTAATTTTAGGCATCTCCCAATGGTTTATAGTAGAACCGGGAGTTTCTTCCTCAATTGATTCACTATGACTAATTATGTTATTAGATAAGGAAATCATTTATTCTTCATGGTCGCAGGTTTCTGACATCATGAAGATCGTGCCTATGCCTTTTAAAATTCTGTTTAAACTTTCTTCGTCATCTGATGTTGTTTCATCATTAGATTCGTAGTCGTATTCTGAAACAAGCTCTTCTGCTTCGTTTTCAGAATCTAATTCATATCTCCATGCTGGCTCGTATCTTTCTTCAGCGAATAAGAAAGATCTTATATTTTGCTTTCTTTTCTTACTTGGACATTTATTTGCATAATGTCTTTTTTTTGCCGCATAACCAACAACAATCACACTCTTCTGGTGATTTTCCTTTTGGACATGAAGGTTTTTTTATACGGAATATTAGATTTCTATCTAATATATCTTCCCCATGGTTTTGGTTTTTCTCTTGATGGATTATATTTTCTTTTCTGAATTTTTTTCCATTTCTTCACATATCTTTTTTCTTTTCTAAACCTTTTCTTCTCAAATTTTTTCTTCGTGAAGTTTGGCTTCTTTTCGCATCCATAACTGTTCACCATGTTATCGACTTTAGCACAACAATCATGACTCATATGAGTTTTTTTCATATCTTTTATTGCCTGTCCTTCAATACAATATTTCTTTAGAACTTCTTCTACAGCTGCAATCTTTCCTCCTAATGAATCGCAAAGCATTCCGTCGTTTAGGAGTTTAGTAAATTCTTTTTCTGCTAACTCGTCCCATGGTTTAGGGAGTTTAGCAATAAATTGCTTTAGCCAATGAAGACTTACTCTGAGTTCTAACTTGTAAAAATATTTTTTAAATTCACAAGTGTAAATTTTAAAATAGCACATATCACATATTTGTAGTTTTGTCAAATTTGTGAAAGCACCTTTTTCTTGAATACCTATATTATTTATAGATATTCTGCATAATTCTCTTTTGAGGTTATCTGCATAAAACATTATCCATTCTTCAGAAATATTGAACTTGCTCTGGGCTTCAATTATCATTTCGTTGTCTGCTATGCTATTCCAGAACCAAGCTGCGTTTCCTTGCAAGGTTACTCGTATAAAATATTTCATAGCATGCCTTTCTGTTAAATTACCACCTATTATGACAATTCTTAAGGCTTGTACCCAATTATCGATTGTTTCTTCAGTATTTGAAATACAATCGATATCAAGATATATGCCGTATTGATTTACGAGTTCATTTCTTCCATTTTGGGGGTCAAATTCTTGTTTTAAATTTGTCCTTATAAGGGCGTTATTAAATTTAGAATTTCTTTCTAAATTTAATTTTGGATTCCACGCTTTTACGTAGTTTGGATCGGTTTCTCCGTTTCATAAATTCATATCAGAAAACGCTTTATTTACATATGATATGGCTCTTGTTTCTTCTTATTTATATTACTGTTCTTTTAGAACAACTGTATCTATTTCATCCATCATTGATTTTTTCAATGATTTTTCTTTTTTTACTATGTCTAAGTAGTCGTTTATTATTTTTTCTATTTCTTCTGCACCTATTCCCTTCACGGGATCTTTGGTGTCTTTTGAGCCACTCGAAGAGGGTTTTCTTTCGCCTTCGTTACCACTGTAGCATATGCTATAAATTCTTCAAATATATAAGAAGTTTCGTTGCTATAGTATTTATTGGTAGTGTCATAACTTCCAAAGTTTGATAAGAAGTTATCTGAGTTTAAGAAGTGGTTTTCACTTCATAACCCTTTATCTGAATTGTGTAATTCAGTTTATATATGAGATGTTATATTGTTTAGAGTTCTACAGATATTTAAAGTTTCATGAGATACATCTATTATTTGATTTAATAATCATGTTATCTCAGTTTTTTCAACTCCATGGTCTAAGTGTACAATTGTCATATGATTTAATAAGCAAGGAGTTTCCATGATTTTTTCAGTTGAATCTCGCCTTTGATGAGGCTCTGATACCAATTTTGTATGGCCAAATTCTCCTTTGGTCAGGAAAGACATGTTCTACTCTTGAGAGGGGACAATTTTAGCCTTTTGAGAAATATGAGGTGTTTTAAGTGAATTGCTTAAAAGTTGAGGGGTTGAAAATGATATTAACCAGAGAGTTGGCAACTTACTACTACTAGAATTTTATCATCTCCCATATATATATATATATATATATATATATATATATGGAGCTGATCCGTTGATAGCGCTAGCAAAATAGGAGAAGTTACCAATGCGATCTGGCCAGGATGGACGGCCCAGATCTTTTTTTTTTTCAAAAGCTGTCAGCCATCCGCGACACAGTATTGCAGACAAATTTTTTTACCAGATTGCCCTCCTAAGTCGTCCGCTACACAATGTAGCATACGACTTTTTGACCCTGACAACCGTCAGTCAAAAAGTTGTCCGCTACATTATGTAGCGGACGACTGATTGACTCACACGACTGACACACGTCAGTTTATTTCTATACATTTATTTCTGTACACGTCAGAGCTATCCCCAACACTGTCGCCATACAGTATCGCAGACGATTTGCTATACCCAAAAGTTCCCTAATTCTCAGCTCTTTTTGCATTTTCATCTCATTGAGATTCACTTGCTTCCATTTTCAACTCCCTTCAGGCTTCGAGTAACACTTGCTTCAAGCTTTTACTCAAGCAAGGTAAGTTTGTGAAAGGTGAAGTTTTCTTTAAGGATTGAATGATAAAGAATAATATATATTTTTGGATGAATATATGGATTTTTTTGGGTTTATGTTTGTTGGGATTTATCACTCTATTCATCAAAGTAATTTTAATTTGTTATGTTCAAGAAATTAATTTGTTAACTTCAAACAAATTTATTATAGTTAAATTCGAATTTTTGGAGATTATGTTTGTTGTATTTTGGCATGATGAATTTGTCTATTTATCTTAGTAATTTTAATTTGCTATGTTCAATAAATTAATAATTGTTAAATTGGAGACACTTTTGAGATTATGTTTGGTATATTTGTCATCCTAAATTGGTCTATTCATCAAGGTAATTTTGATTTGATATGTTCAAGAAATGCCATTTGATAGTTAAGTGTAATCTATTTCTACATAGGTCTTGTTTCACAATGTTTGATTTCGTGTCGAGCTCCAACACTCCTATAGATGCTAGTGATCCATATCTAGGATGAACATTTCAAACAGTGGAAGAAACTGAAGAATGTTTTCGAGCGCATTCATTGAGGGTTGGTTTTGGCATTAGAATAAAGACTACAAGAACAAGCAACATAACAAAAAAAATATGCTCTCGCTTATACGAGTGTCATAGGGGCAGAAACCCACTGCAAAATGAGAAACACAGAGGCAATGATGACATTGATGAAGAAATAGGATATTCGCGTAGAAGACGGGAATGCTTTGCGCGCACGAATTGCCAGGTCAAGATGTTCGTAAGTCATAAACCCAAGCAAGATCATTGGCTTATTACTAGCCTGGAATTGGCACACAATCACCCGTTAGTAACCCTTTCTAAGGTGAGTCAGATGCATCAACACAAGAAGATGGGTAAGGTCACAAGGAGCCTGATTCATACAATGAGCAATGCGCGGCTAGGACCTACCGACATGATTAATGTTCTTGCTGAACATGCTGGGGGAATTCAGAATCTAAACTTTAACACGACAGACGTTCGTAACACAGTCCGAACCCAAAGACGAGCCGCGTATGAACTCAATGATGCTCAATCCACAATGAGCCTATTAAAGCGGATGCGGATGGATGACCCACAGTTTGCCTTCGATTATAAACTTGACGACGAGCATCGAGCTAGTATAATTTTTTAGGTCAACGGTCGTTCGAGGCTAGCTTATAAGCATTTTGGGGATGTCGTGACTTTCGACACCACATACCGTACCAACAAGTACTCGATGCCGTTCGCTCCTTTCACGGGCATCAATCATCATTATCACTCCATCCTGTTCGGGTTCGCCTTGTTAAGGGAAGAGAGCGAGAGTTCTTTTGTGTGGTTGTTTAGGGCGTGGCTGGAAGCCATGAACAACAAAGCACCCAAAGTTATCATCACCGATCAAGATTTGGCAATGAAGAAGGCTATTGCTACCGTCTTCCCAGATACTCGACACAACTTGTGCACTTGGCACATAAGCAACAAATACCCTGAACGTTTGCATCACGTGTATGCAAAGTATCCAGACTTTAAACAGGATTTTGACAAGTGCATTAACAAGTCGTTAACGATTGAGGAATTTGAGGAGAGGTGGGAAAAGCTTGTTGAGGATTACTCATTGCAAGATAACGAGTGGCTCCAGCACTTGTACGAGCTCAAAGAGCAATGGATTGGTGTTTACATGAGGAGGTATTTTTCTACAGGCATGAAAATGAAGGGTAGGAGTGAATCTATGAATGCCACGTTCGAGAGTTATGTGGGTACAACTACCAATTTGAAGAGTTTCGTCACATCCGCACAAAAAGCGGTTGCCTCGTTATTCGTGAAAGAAAGGGCTGCAGACTTTGCAAGCACGTACAAACAAATGAGAAGGTTGCTTGAGACTCCGCTGGAGCTGAACAGTGCAAAAGTCTATACGAAGGAAATCTTCATGCTATACCAAGTAGAGCGGCGAAAATTGGGACGATAAAGTATAAACAAGGTGGTAGAAAAGTCTACGCGTGAGTACAAGGTTTATTCGCTCGTGAATGACCTCGTACTTGAGAAGCTGCGCATAATGTATACGGTGAGCCATGACACATTGACAGATTCGGTGACATGTGTTTGCAAGAAGTTTGAGTTCCATGGCATCCTGTGTAGACACATTCTGCGGTTTTTCACCCAGAAGAATATCAGGACAATCCCCGATAAATATGTCCTGCCCCGGTGGATGAAAGATGCAAACAGGTGCACGGTACCATTGCCTTTTCGGAGCACCCGTATACTGACTTTGAAGAATCAGAGATGTTACGGTATAATCTTCTGGTGACAACGTTTACCCGTTTGTCCATAGAGGGTGCTGCTACAATGGCCGGATATAATCATCTCCTCGAGGTAGCTCAGCAGCAAGATCCCATCGTCGACCAGTGTGAATTAGTTTCAGTCAGCAATACGGCGGATGACACTGAGCCTACAACAGGATCAGAAGATGATGCGCCGGGAGAGGAAGACGATAATGATATCCGGCCTTTGGATCCAATTATATCGCAAACGAAAGGCCGCAAGAGATCTACAGGAAAAAATAGCTCTATTGAACAAGCAACTCAACCTAAAAAGCTGAGAAAGTGTGCATTGTGCAACAAAATGACCGACCATGACAAGCGGAACCATTACAAGGCACTGGGGATAAGTCCAGGGGGTTTGCAAGACGAGGAAGAAGATGACGCCGAAGATGAGGAAGAAGAAGCTGCAGTGGACCTTTAGTTTAATGAATGTTTCTTGTAAAAATCTTTTATAAGCCATCAAGTCTGTTTGACTTTTGTAAATATTTTTCTAATAATATTTTGTGAGCCATCAAATCTGAGTTCCTCTTTTTTTTTATTTGTTATATGTTATTCGCTACATAGTGTCGCGGACGGAGCAGCCACCACTTTTTTGATATATTCTGCTCCGTCCGCTACATAGTATAGCGGATGACGCAGCAGAAACTCTAAACTTCAAAACTTAGAAATTTTTTAGTCTTCTAGGCGTCCACTACACTATGTAGCGGACAGCGCAACAGAAACTCACAACTATAACACTTAGAAATTTTTTGGTCTTCTAGCCGTCCCCTACACTACGTAGCGGACGGCGCAGCAGAAACTCTAAACTTCAACACTTAGAAAATTTTTGGTCTACTTGGCGTCTGTTAGACTATGTAGCGGACGACGGAGCAAAAGAAACTCTAAACTTCAACAATTAAAATTTTTTGGTCTTCCAAGCGTCTGCTACACTAGGTAGCGGTCGGCGCAGCAGAAACTCTCAACTACAACACTTAGAAAAATTTTGGTCTTCTAGGCGTCCGCTACACTATATAGCGGATGGCACAGCAGAAACTCTAAACTTCAACACTTAGAAAAATTTTGGTCTACTTGGCATCTGCTAGACTATGTAGCGGATGGCAGAGCAAAAGAAACTCTAAACTTCAACACTTAAAATTTTTTGGTCTTCCAAGCGTCCGTTACACTATGTAGCGGACGGCGCATCAGAAACTCTCAACTACAACACTTAGAAAATTTTCAGTCTTCTAGGCGTCCGCTACACTATATAGTGGACGACACAGCATAAACTCTATACTTCAACACTTAGAGAAAATTTTCAGAAACTCTAGGCGTCTGCTACACTATGTAGCGGACGACGCACTAGAAGCTCTCTCTCTCAACTTCAACACTTAAAGTTTTTTTGGTTTTACGGCCATCCGCTGCATAGTATAGCGGATGGCACATCAGAAACTCTAAACTCCAACACTTAGAAAATGTTTGGTCTTCTTAGCGTCCGCTACACTATGTAGCGGACGGCCCAACACTTACAATTTATAGGACTTACCCCCATTTTGTTTCCTACCATTCAACCATTCTCAATGAAACCACACAAAAGAATGCTATCTCAAATCAAATGAAAAACCACAACACAAATCAAATCAAATCAATGACTCAAAATAAAAATGCCTTAGCTTTATTAAAAATTGGTGTTTTGAATGTTACAATGTTAACCGGGGGCCTAATCTTGAGCAGGATTCTCGTCGTTAGACGGATTTTCAATAAATCTAACGGCTCTAGGCCGTCCTTTCATAATTTGCCAAGCTATCCTATATCTAAAGCCTTCTATGCATTCTGCACTCCAGACGGCCGCCTTGAGGCTCTCACACCGATAGATATAACCATGTACATGCAGACAAAGACGCCACAGTCCGAAGTATTAGCTTGCTTGGGCCTCTTCCCTTTCAATCGGAATTGGAGCTTTGGCCGCGCCGGTACTTTTACATCAGGGATAGAGTGGACCATGGCACAAAACAGATTCTGCGAGAAACAGAAAACGGCGTAAGTTCACGTTCAAAAATATTTACAATAGGCAAGTTACAATAAGCATTAAACAACAATCGTAAGATTACCATAGCATCCACCTCGGGTTTGAAAAGTCACAACACATGCATCTCCTTGGTATCGTCGTGGAGACTGTCGAGGATTGATACGATCTTATGAGTTAGTTTATAGCAAACCAAGTACCAGTGGTTTTCCCCGCAAAACGGTATTAGAAACACGTCGGCAACTCTTGCGCTCACTGGACTATCCCTAGTAAGATACGCTCGTAAGTTATAGGACGGTCTCCACTGGCTCAAGGTTTTCGTCCCCCTTCGGTCGACCCACTCACGCCATTCAGATACTAGGATGCCATGAAAAAAAACATCCAACAAAAAAATGCGCGGATACTCGTTTACTCGCTCCTGACTCCTTCGCTTCAGAATCTCCACGTAGTACGAGATAACACTGTCCATCAACCAATCCCTCGGAGCCAGGGAAGACATTTCTCCCCACGTTGCACAGTAATCCATGTCATTCGGGTGATCCAAACTATATGACGCTTTGTCTCTGGGGGCCCCGCTAAAGTAACGATCTCGGATTAGTTGGTGTTTTTCTGCTTTAGGGGCTTCAATGATGCCCTTTGCGATAAGCAGGGGGGGTCGACTGGGGGATATTGCCCTCCTCTGAGGGGGTCGACCGGGGGATATTCACCTCCGGGGGGTTTGGCCGGCTGATATTGCCCTCCAGGGGGTCAACCGGGGGATATTGCCCTTCGGGGGCACCGAAATGTCCCTCCCACGGGATGATGGGTAGTGGCTCGGAGAGGTTGATGTTTCTGAAACCCCAGTCTTTCGTGACTTGACTTTGATAGAGGGGTAGGGGTTTCGAGTCCCGAAGCAAAGAGAACGAGGGGACACTGTAATCGTCCCACGACGGTTGAGCCTGTCCCGTGGTGCTTGGCGGTCCCCAATCACCACCCATTCCCACTACAGAGGGACCACCGTATCCCTCACTCACCCCCAAATTCTGTCCCGAGGGATCACCGTATCCCTCGCTCATATAATGAGGCTGCCACCCTGGATAACCCATTCCCAGGCTGACGCCCGAAGGTTGTCCCGATGCTTGGCGCAAAAAATTCCTACAACCAAATGCCAACGCATTAGCCTGCTGGCGAAGATCCTCACCCATTGCGTCCACCAGATCCTTTCGCTCACTCAACTTCTGGAAGAAGGCGAGCGAGACATTAACCTACATCCAAAGAGATAATAAGTAACTTCAAACAAACACTTAGAATCATCAAATTCAAAGCACTTGTTGGGCAACTTACGAGATCGCATGCCATACGCTCATCGATTTGACCCCTAGGGTGGTACTTCTCCCCACGTTCAAACCTTACTGGGGCTATTCTCCTCCGCATGATGCGGTAGTACCACTCATTGTACTGTTCGATGCTGATCACGGGGTCAGGCTTTGACACAATGGCCGCTAGCGTGTCCTACAAGGAATTCCAAACCTCAATTTGTCGTGCGCACAAGTCGTGAGCATTCGTCTTGCCCAATCGTCCGATACCCGGTGAGTTCCTGTTAACCCTCATATCTGAAGCATCGGCTGGAAACTCCTGCAGGCAGTCAAAATGGCGCATTGCGCGATCTGGCAGCTACCACTCTACGACCTCGAAGTGGATCAGGGGTGTGCGTTGTAACCCGGAGAGCGGGAAGATGAACGACTCTCCCACTCGTCGCGCCAAACGTTTGTACGGTGCCCAACATATTTGGCCCAGAGATAGCGAGTCGAAATCCCCTTGATAGTACGTAATGTTTTGATGGGGATCATCTCTCCTTGGGTAGTGGCTCTCCTTCCGGCTGTACTCCCAAGCGCACAACCGAGGCCACACGTTATCAGTCCGACGCCTGGGTGCGCCGGTAGCAAGGTGTTCATAAGACCACACCTGAGAACAAAGACAAATTATATATAGCATCAACACAAAATTTATTGTCGATTCAACAAAAAAAATCAAACACGTAATCAAGATTTATACGATATACCTGCAATAGCGAGATACATGCACATATAGCTTTGGAGTCGGGCCTCGTTGCCTTATGCAATGCTCGATACAGGTACGCAAGCGTTGCTGCACCCCCAGGCATAATCCCCAACCTCATGCAAGTTACCCAACAACGGTAAATATTTACGCTGACAATATTCTTCGACGTCGTTGGGAATAGAATTTCCCCCATCACCCACAAGAGGAAGGCATGTGTGTACAGCACAAGCATCTCATCCGTGTAGTTTTCCGGTAGAACCTTGTAGGTATCTAGCAACCACTTCAACTTGATACCACCAGTGATATTAAGTGTCGGTTAAGGTGTTGAAAGATCTGCCCATGTGTGAAAAATCCCAAACCCAATCCCCCGCAGTAATCTTTTCTGGTATTTGTTCAATTTCTAGGCTTTGAAATTATTGGATACTTCTACTGTGTTGAGAAGTGCTCTTTCCTACGAATTAATAAATACAATTTAAGCAAAACAAACAGTATACAATGTTCGTGAGGATAAGAAAGTTGATAAAATAAGTATCTTACTCCATCATCCCATATGAGCGTACTGCTATGGTTTGCTTGGTCGTATAATACGGAGGGATCTTCTGATCCAGGGTTAAAATCTATTTTTTGCAACTGAAATTATGGAAAAATGGCAAGGTTGGAAGCTTTTATCAAACGCTCGCAAACATACAACGCTAGCACATGCATAATACATATAACACTAGCATTTATACATACACGGAATCGGATTTTACGAACGCTAGCACAATATATATATTGACAAACGCTGGCACATACTCAATACATAATCAAAACCATGCATAAGACGCAATACTCATAACAACTCTAGATTATGAACAAATAAATGATTGGTTTGTGAACTTACGTGATTGATGAGACGATTAAAGGATTTCTTGGGAAGATTTTTGGTCGGATCTACTTGCAACGCTACTAGAAAAATTTGTGAGAAGAAAGAATGAATAAGAGTTTCGAAGTTAGGTCTTTGTGTATATATAGGTTTCGTCCGCTACATAGTATAGCAGACAGTAAATACTGTCCGCTACACAATGTAACATATAGTATTTATATAGTATTTATTTAAAGCTCGTCCGTTACACTATGTAGCGGACGGTGGGGATAAGGACAAAGTAACAGTCATAACAGTCGTGGGGGGACATGACTGATGTGACAACTGTCAGGGGGGATGTGGATGACCTGACCATCGTCAGGGAAAAAGTCGTCCGCTACACAGTGTAGCGGACGACTTTTTGACTGACGGTTGTCAGGGTCAAAAAGTCGTCTGCTACACTGTGTAGTGGATGACTTAGGTGGGTAATCTGGTAAAAAATCTCATCCGTGACACTGTGTCGCGAACGGCTGACAGCTTTTGAAAAAAAAAGATCTGGGAGATCGCGTTGGCAACTTCTCCTATTTTGCTAGCACTATCAACGGATCAGCTCTCATATATATATATATATATATATATATATATATATATATATATATATATATATATATATATTCCTGGGTCTATTCCTAATATCATAGCCATATTTAGTGGCTTTGAGATTAGTATTAACTATTCATTTATCCATATTGAGTGTGTATTGACACCCAAATCGCCTTTAAGGTAGTTCTCGGTCTTCTGCCATAGAGTGTTCTTGACCACTTTTAACTACTTGGTTGACAGGAGAGCATTCAATATTGATACATTGGCTGGATTAATCAAATATCTTTCCACTAATGTGTCGAAGAGCCAAAGTAGCTATAGAAAAAATGTTTATGAATTGGACATTCAGAACATTGAAAATGACCTTAATAACTTTTCTATCCCAAAGGTGAATCCATCTCCTTTATATGTTAAATAGTTTGAAATAAAACAAACTTACTGTATCAAGACTGTTGAACAAACTATGTACATTTCAAAAGACAACCGGTCTTTGTAATTTTTTTTCTAAATCTGCTTTAGAAAAACACAAGAAAAAGCATAGATATGTTCACATTGGACTTTTTCAGATTAGTATCATTTCCTTTACTAAAGAAGGTCTTGATACACATATGTGGGCTGTTTTACGTGATGACCGCCATCTTAATTTTAATGACTCATCTCTTGGCATGGTGGAAATTTTATGTAATGGCCCTATGTACTTCAATTGCTATCTCAACTTTTCAGTCGCATTATCGGATCTGCACATAATGAATGTGCTAAAACTAGATATCAAGACTCAGATATTACAATATGAAACCGCAAGCCCGAAATTTGGTGTGAATTTATCGAATTTATTACAAAACTATGACAATAATTTGTCCTTCTTTTAAGCAAATTGCTGACCCCGACAAATTCGTAATTTTATTCCAGTTAAATCATAACAAGACAAATGTTATGCTTCCCAGACGGATCTAGTTCGATGAACTTACTCCGCATGATGATTGGGTCATTGTAAATCGAGCTTCTGATCGTCAAGCCAATCCTGAAAGTACACTATATCATTGAAACCCTTGAAGAATAGGTTTAAATTCGTTTTTGTCCGCCAGAAATATCTTCTCAAAGTTATAAAGTTCTCCATTCCAATAATTTTGGTCAGCATGCAAGACATTCTTGTTCATCCATCTCAAGTACTAGATCTCATTCCTGTCAGTCTAGTACGTTTAATTCACATCTTCCTAGTGTGAGTTCCACTCCTTTATATAAGGAACCAAAAATCATTTTCCAAGGTATCCGGAACAATAATTCTTCAGTCCCTGAACTAACTTATACAGTTGAAACTCCTCCAACTGAGGTTCTTTCGTCTTCACATCAAAATCGAAATACTTATGATTCTACTCTTCATGATTTTGCTTACGAAGAACCAAGTGTACTTGTTATTGATGATTTCTAAATTGGTTGTGACAAAGTCAATAAATAATTTTATTCTTCTTATAATGCCAGAAATTGAGCCTGGTACTGGCTTACTTTTTTAAAAGAACAAAGGTCCCAATATAGGGAATTATTTATCCAAACTTTGAAAGGTTACAAAACCTATTTCCCATTTTTTGGATAGTTTTATTCCTACTATTTGGAAAATCATATTAAAATTTCTGAGTATATCAATTTTCATACTCTCAAATCAGTACTTTTCAACACGTAACTCGTGAATGGATAATATAGTCTTCACACACAATACAAAAAAGTATTCATCCTCATTTCGACAAGTTTGCTATTAAGGGTGACTTAAGTTCCAGTTTTCTAGTCGCTCAATTAGAACACATTGTTGATACAAATACCTCCAATCCTCTCAATCCTGTAACTGCAAATGAAATTTAGCAAATTGCTGAACAATAATTATTCAAATATCATCTTGATTGGTGACCAAGCCACCAGGATAGAAGATAGTTTTTTGTATCAAAGACATTATTTCTGATTTTTATAGTAAGATGCAAACCTCAAAGGGCATTAATGAAAATTTCTTCAGTACTTCCTCTAGTTTTGATTTGGCTACAACCAGTTCTCTCATTCCTTTAAAAATTGAGAAACCATTGGTGAAACCCTCTATCGAACTAGATTGCAAATTTAAGTTAGGTACTAGTGAAGTTAGCAATGAATTAGGACAAATTAGAACTCCTTGTGAAAAATATCCTAAGGCTGAATCTTCTCAGTCTTCTCCTATATATATTAACACCATTGGAGAGTGGATAATTCAACCACAGATCTCTGAGGTAGACCCCAGTGATCTAGAAAAATAATTTGTCACAGCCATTGGTACTTCCAATAGTAGGCCTCCTTTTAGAAATTATTATCCCAAACCTACTCCGGTTGATATGCAAGTTAAGGAGAAGAATATTGCTACTCCTTCTTCCTTTAATGGATCTTCCATTTATGAATGGAACCTTGATGGTAGGACTGATAACCAAATTATCGCTTTCCTTCAACATATGCTTATGGAAGCTAATAGTGTAGCCATGTATTTAATTACAGGGTTTACTGACCAACTTCTTGGGTGGTGGGATCATTATCTTACTCCCACTGACCAAAATAGTATCCTTAATTCCATTAAGGTTGAACCTAACAATACTCTTTTCCAAGTAAATGGTCACACCCAATCTGATGCAGTAACTACCTTAGTAACTGCTATTACCAAACATTTTGTTCGCGATGCCAAAACTGTCCTTGAAAGAGGTAGGGAACCTCTTATCAATCTTAGATGTTCTACTCTAACCCATTTTAGATGGTACAAATATGTGTTCTTGACCAAGCTTTATCAAAAGAATGATGCCCAACAAGATTTCTGGAAAGAACGTCTCATTGCAGGTCCTCGTACACTTTTTGGAGAATGTGTTAGAACCCGCATCTGAAATAAGCATAATGGTCTTTCTCTATATATACCTTTAGAGAATTAATTAGCAAAATTTGCGTTGAAGGGTTAGTCTTGTGCAATGACATCAAGCTTAAGAATCAACATAAGAAGGAACACAAGCTCGGAAGAATAGAACTTGGACAGTTCTGTTATCAATTTGGTTGTGATAACCTCTTTGTCCCTAATTACAGTAAGAAGGAGAAACCCCCAAGTCTAGGAAATCATTCAGAAGACCTAGATTCTCTAAGAATTATCGGAAGGAAGAATCCTTCAAAACATCTAAAAAAATACACCAAACAAAAGTATCCCAAATACCAAAAAATCACAAAACAAAGGTCATCTGCCACAAGTGTGGCAAGCCAGGTCATTATGTCAATAAATGTTATACCAAAAAGAAAATCAATGAACTTTTCATTGATGAAGGACTCAAAGAACAATTAAGTTCAATCCTTTTCAACTTTCTAATTCTGAATCTGAATCTAACAATGAGTTAAATATCATTGATGAAGATTTTCAAAGCTTCAGTAGCTTCTCAGAACAGGACCATTGTTCTAACTAAGAAGCTGATCGCCACGAATGTAGTAGTTAAATTGACTATTACAAAGCTATTTTTGAAATGAATGGTTTAAATGTTAACGTCATCACTTCTGAAGAGGCAATAATCTTAGCCTTTTGGATAAAATTGAAGATCCTGAGGAAAAAAGCAAGCTATGCTCTCTCTCTCTCTCTCTCTCTCATACACACACACACACACAGTGCTCCAAATTCCTCAGCACCCAATCCATCTCAACACTTACCTACCATAGGTAATACTTTCAATTTTAGTGACGCTATGAATAGGTTCCAAAAGGTAGAAAAGAAGAATCCTACTGTACAAGATTCGCGAACTGAAATCTGTATTCTTAAAATAGAAATGAAAATTCTTGTTGATCGGGTCTCTATCCTTGAACCTCACAATCATGAAGAAGTTTTTAGTGAAGGTGAAGAATACCTCAAACCAAATCTAAATTCTATACCTAATCAAGATACGAGTTCTCCCAACCATTTTGATGATTCCACTCAAGAAGTTTTCAATCTTGACAAAGTCACTTTCCAAATATGGTATGTTGGAATCAAAGTAGTTATAAATCACGACTTCATTTTTGAATGTATTGCTCTTATTGATTCAGGATCATATCTTAATTGTATTCATGAAGGTATTGTCCTAACAAAATATTGTGAGACTATCAAACAAGTCCTCAGAACTGCTGACTCCAGTAGAGTGAATATCAATTACAAAATTTTCAATTCTTGGGTTTGCAATAATGGAATTTTCCTAAAAGTCCATATCATATTGAGAACACCTTTTCTTGTCCTTCCTTAATCCTATGATCATCAACAATGAAGGTATACAGTCCAACATAATGTGCCAAGATATTTGTTTCAAGTTCATCAATCATTCTCAAGAACAAATTATACATTCCCTCAAAAAAGGAACTTGTTCTCCGTCAAAATCAAATATGTTTCCTGAAAGAAGATCTCAATTTTTAGATGATTCATCGGTATCTTGACCAAGAGTAAGAGAAAATTAAAGCTTTCCAAAATAGATTGGAATCTGAAATATGTGCTGAAGTTCCCAATGAATTTCAGCATCACAAACAATATATAATTGAATTACCTTATGAACCTGATTTCAATGAAGGAAATATTCCAACCAAAGCTAGTCCAATCCAAATGAGCCAAGAACTTCTGGAACACTGCAAAAAAGAAATACAAGATCTTTTGAATAAGAAACTCATCTGCAAAAGTACTCCTCTTGGAGTTGTCCTGCTTTCTTTGTCAATAAACATGCTGAGAAAGAACGTGGCATTCCTCTCCTAGTCAACAATTATAGGCCATTAAACAAAGCCTTAAGATGATTCGATATCCAATTCCCAACAAAAAAGATTTATTAAATAGGCTCAATAAAGCCGTTATCTTTTCAAAATTTGATATAAAATCTGGATGTTGCAAATTCATATCAATGAGAAAGATCGGTACAAAACAGCTTTTACCGTACCTTTTGGTCATTCTGAATGGAATGTTATGCCTTTTGGTTTAAAAATGTTCCTTCTGAAATTCAAAATATTATGAATTACATTATTAATCCCTATACGGATTTCTCAATGGTTTACATCGATGATGTTCTTATCTATTCTCGATCAATAGATCAACATTGGAAACATTTGAATACATTTCTTAAAGTTATTAAACATAATGATTGGGTTGTTTCTGCTAAAAGATTTTTCTATTCCAAACCAAGATCAGATTTCTTGGTCACAATATTGAAAAAGGATCAAATATTCCCTTTGAAAAAAATTGAATTTGCCTCCAAATTGCCTGATGAAATAAAAGAAAAAACCCAGCTGCAAAGGTTTTTGGAAAGTCTTAATTATTATTGCAGATTATTATCAAGATATGTACAAAGATATAAAAAATTTATATCAACGATCGAGGAAAAATCCTCAACCATGGTCTAATGACCATACTACTGTTGTTCTTCGGATTGAGCTTAAAGCTAAATCTCTACCATGTTTATGCCTTCCACTACCCGAAGCTTAAAAAATTGTTGAAATTGATGCTTCTGATTTTGGCTATGGTGGCATCTTAAAACAAAGAGTTGATGACAAAGAAGAATTAGTTCGTTTTACTTTTGGAGTTTGGAATAATGCACAAAAGAATTATTCCACTATTAAGAAAGAAATTCTTTCAATAGTCAATTGCATCCTTAAATTTGAAGGAGATCTTTTAAATCAAGAATTTTTATTGCGTATAGATTGTAAAGTTGCTAAAGATGCCCTTAAAAATGATGTCAAATATTGCTTCAAAACATATTTTTGCTTGATGGCAAGCTTTACTTTCTTCTTTTGATTTTCAAATAGAATTTATCAATGGAGACAATAATTGTCTTCGTGATTTCCTGACTCGAGAATGCTTGCAGGGAAAATGACTTCTCCAAAATCTAGTTTGCAAATATTCACCAAAGGATTACGTTCACGAGGTAATAATCGCTACAACTCAAGGCCAATGAAAAAAAAAGTAAATCTCTTGCTTCAACCTCATTGTCACCATGCACTGATGACATGTCTGAAGCTTCCTCCTATAATGCCATTCTCAATTATGGTATTTGGTTATTATTGACTACGAAGAAATTCATTTATTACCTATTTAGGTGGCAAGTAATTATTTTAACAAGTATTAGGCAGTCGTCCAACGTGCTTCTGGAAATTTCAGAGAATCTTATGAAGAAATTCTTTGAGTAGTAAAATCTACGGTATTTACACATCATTACGAGAAGAATTCTCCTCATATCAATATTCAAAATTAGGAATCGTGAGATTTATGCCAAAACGACAATGGGAAATTGACCCCACACGAACAAGGGAGCTCTCTTCAGATGTCTTTCCATGACATTTCAATTATTTCTATTACATCGATGCATGGAACAATGTCCTATTTTATCAAAATCCCAGACATAAACATTCCTGGTTTCTCTATTTTTTCCAAGCATTTGACGAACTTTTCACAAATTGGGTAGCAGTCTAGTGGTTTTAATTTGGGGCTGAAATTGAAGAATAACCTCCTCAAATCAAAGAATCATATGAATTATATGCCTCAATGATCATGGAGGACAACCCAGATTGCGATTCATTGCAGAATTTAATATTTGGGATCCTCTACTGGAAAATATGCCATACAAAAGGGTAATGGAACCCTAAGTTGTTCACCAAAATTAGTTAGGCAATTTGGTTCTAAGTGGTGGTACAAATTTAATTATGACCACCGCATCATTGATGCAGTTATTAAAAAAAATCGACTTTTAATGGCAACAAGGACTAAACAACTTAGTCCAACTACAAGCGCCAATGCTCTCATGTCTAAAGCAGAATTCTCACGAAAAGAAAATGAGATTCTTTTGCGATTGGCTCAAGAACAACCTTACCTTAGTAAGGAAGAAGTATTCCAAGAAATTTCCGTGGAGCTCCTCAAAATGGAAGAGGATGATAATAGAGATCTTGATGCAGAGGCTCTGAATATTTCAAATAATAAATCTGATGGCACAATGATGGATAATGAGTCAAATAAAAGTGGTTCTACCCAAAGTCCTACTCTCAGAGACCTTAAATGTGGCTCCCATTCCAAATCAGACACGGATATGGGAGCTGATTTATATCTATGCTATAAATCTCCAACTCCTCGTCTAATCGCTACTCTTAATAGTGGTTAGCCTGGTTAGATGGGGGACAAGGGTAACCGCTATTAGCCTTTAAAAATAAGGGGGGCAAGGCTAACTGCTTTTGAGAGTAGCGGTTAGCCTTGCCCCCCATTATTTTCTTAGATCCCTTCGCTATTTAAGATACCTTCGGCTTGAGTGGACCCCTAACTGCTACTAAGGTAAAAAATATCCAATCTAAGCCGTCCACAACCTTTTGTGGATGGCCAGATCACCGGTATATATAGATCGACCCCCTACATATATATATGTATATGTTTATATGTAAATATGGACACATGTATATATATATATATATATATATATATATACACATATATATGTATATATGTATATATATATATGTATATATATGTATATATATATATGTATATATATGTACATATAT
Organism: Escallonia rubra; assembly: GCA_033065855.1. Classification (NCBI taxonomy): domain Eukaryota; kingdom Viridiplantae; phylum Streptophyta; class Magnoliopsida; order Escalloniales; family Escalloniaceae; genus Escallonia; species Escallonia rubra. The sequence continues at coordinate 69,812 of JAVXUO010001200.1, read as the reverse complement.
ATATGTATAGATATCCATATATATATATATATACATATGTATACATATTCATATATACATATGTATACATATTCATATATACATATGTATACATATACATATGTATACATATACATATGTATACATATACATATGTATACATCTACATATGTATACATATGTATACATATACATATATATATATGTATACATATACATATATATATATATATATATATATATATATATACATGTGTCCATATTTACATATAAACATATACATATATATCGGAAGGTAAGGAATTGAGGCATGGGCGAAGCGAGGCGTCGATTAGTCATCGAAACGGCGGTAGCTACGCGAGGAGTTAACGAGCGGACGCTGTTGCTTGCAGAGTTTAGTTCATTTTAGAGTTCAAGAAAGCTTTGGAAGCACAAATGTAGAGGCATATCAGAGTGATCGTTATAGGCTGCATAACGACATTCAGCGTTTTCCATCATTAGAGGGCAAGGCATGCCAGAGGGGCAAATGGCTGCACCTCAGCAATTACTTTGCCGCAACTGAACCCAACAATTTTTGGATAGAAAATACGTGAGTGCAACAAATTTTTTTGGATAAAAATCAAAAGTCACCCCATACTACGAAAACAAATTCTTATGACTGAAAAATTTACAAGAAGGTAACAATGACTTTGTTCCTTGTATCATGGAATACAAGCGAATTAGAAAGTTTCTTCCATTCTGTAGGTAGCTAAGATTGGACGTGCGCACACCCCTCTTGATGGTGAGTTAGTACCTCCAACCGGAATATTTTGTTCGGCTTACTTAGGAAGCTTCAAAGTTTCAGAAAATTTCAAGATTATGTACTTATAGTAAGTGGATTCTGTATTGAAAGAGATTTTCTAGGATTGATAATCTAGTACGGTTGTAGTTGTTGTAGCTATCTTGTTTTGTGGTTAGATCGATCAGACCACAAAACAAGATAACTACAACCTACGGTTAATGGTGATATCATGTTATAGTTTTTGTGCAGTGGAAAACTATTTTCGGAATCTAGTATAAGGTATTGAAGATGAAGAGGCAACAACACCCTTACCCCTAGAGTTATTGTACTTAGTGATTAAGCAGACTTTTGTACTGAATCATGCCTTTGTAATGGATGATTTCTGAATTCAATCCCTGTTAAAAGTTTATCCTCATTATTTTGCAGAAGAGAAATATGAACAGAGCATAGGGCATAAGAAAATGGTAACATGTAGCAACTTACTATTGTCAAACTACCAAAAAGTGAAAAAGTTATGGTTGTTGTCACTATATGAATATAAGTTCGTCACTGGTGTGTAAAATGACAACATGAAAAAAAATCAAATGGTGACAACGAGAAGCTGTCTATGAATGTTCTAATAACAACACAAAGAATTGACACAAATAAGAACTTTGACAACATCAACTTTGACACAAATGATGATTCTGACAACATTATAATCGCCACAATTTCAAATTGTGACACCATCACAGTCGTCACTAGTGACATAGTGTGACAAGTCATCTTGTCACCAAATCTCAACCAAGTCTAGTGTACTGGTCCATCTATGACAATAGGGGGTTATGGTGACAGCATTTGAGAACATTACGTGACATAAAATTGTCACTAAAGTTCATGCAAAAATGACAACTTAGATGTTGTCACAATGAATCTTATAATTAGTTACAACTTGTACAAGGTTGTCACTTATAGTCTTCAGTGATAGGCCTAAGGTGACGACACATGTGATACAATTTTTTATCAAAATGACATTCACCGACAACTTAATACTTTATTGTGACAACATTTATTGTCACTAGTGACCTATATTCTTGTAGTAGGCACATGGTATAAAAGCTAGGAACAATTTTTAAAATTAAAAAAGATTAGTAAAATCATAGCTATGTAACAAATGCCAAAATCGAGTGGCAATTGAACAGGCCGATCGTAGCCTTCGTCGTATATATATATCCGCTTGTAGACAAGTATTTGTAATCAAATGCCGATAACAATAGATCGAGTGCATGCTTCAAATATTTGCTTTAAATAAATGCAAATTGAGACAAATATCGTACTTTCTGATATTAATTTACAGCCTAACCAAAAGGTTCTAGGCACCAAAGTATGATTTACTTGCACTTACGTAATTCAATTTTTTCCACAAGGTTTGTAGGTATGCAATTGTAATAAGTACTATTTTTCTTAGGAAAACGCAAGAGTAAACATTTTTTTATTCCTATTCGTTTGAATCACAGTTTTTTTTTTTTTTTGAGAGAACTCAAAAGATATATACCAGAAAGAAGGAGATACAATATGCATACAGCTCAAAATAGGGATGACACCCCCGTCCCAGAGGAGAAAGAGGAGCACCTGTACAACAAAAGAGAAAGCTACGAAATCCAGCACACAGACTACAACCTGACCCAAACTCCAATCAGCGAGGTAGGTAGCAAGAGGCATCAGACCACCGCTGTTGAACTCAAAGATTAGATCTAGCAGCAAAAGAGGCCAGGCTTGAAGAGGGGGTCAACACTCCCTCTTTCCCTTGGGCGATATGTAGCGAGTGCAGAGGCCTGCAATGAGAAGAGAATGTACACAAAAAAGCTGCATCATCCCAAGGTTGTCGTCCTTTAACGCCCATATGCATAAGGAAATCAGAGTGAGGAAGAAGAGCAATGACGTGTAAACAATGGAGTGTACATAACCAATCGATAGCATGGCTGAGAGAAAGATGGAACGCTGAGAGTTCATCATCAGCATCAAATCCGTCAATCATAGCCCCAAAAGGATGCCAGCAACTATTATATAAAATCAAACCAATACCAAAACCACTAACAGAGGAAGACACGGCTACTAAAATGGTACAGTAAACAGGTGGCAAAGAAGGCAAACAAGTGCAAAGAGAGGAAAGGAAATTAAAAGAGGGTGCAGCGGTGGATAAAAATGAGCAAAGCATTCAAGCCGCCACACCCTAGGATAGCTTAGACGAAGGTTGCACGTCGCCTTCCTAAACAGTGCCGAAACCTCTTAGTTTGAAGGACTAGGCCAAGAAGCAATCGACTTTTAGTCAAAATAGTCGAGGAAGAAAAATCTTGCCCGTTAAAAACTAAATCGTTTCGACCGAGCCAGATGGACCAAAGTACAACTGCGATTGCAACTATCTCCAATAAGGCATGACTATCCTCAAAAATAGGTTGAGCTAACCAAGTTCGGAACCAGGCACTAGCCGACGTAATAGGGGTTCGAGACTGGAATCATCGAGGGAGAAAGTAATCCCAAAGCTGACGCACTTTTAAACACTCAACAAAAAGGTATTCGTGAGTCTCGGGGACGGAGGTGCATAACGGACAGCGATCAATCACAGGGCAATGGTGTTTCAACAGTAGAGATAATAGCGGTAATCTAAGGTGAAGGAACTGCCACAGGATGATTTTAATTTTTTCCGAAAGAAGAAGTTTCCACATTTTCTTCCAAAGGCAAGATGTCATCACCGGGGTAACCCAGGAATTTGAGAAGTGCTTAACAGATAAAATTTTGTACACCGATTTTACGGAACAAGCATTGCCTTTAACAAAAGAAAAAAAAGATTCGTCCGTGGAACCGGTGTTTAGAAGCGAGAGGCGTAGAATATGCGAGACAACATCTACAGGAAAGGTAAGAAAAAGCACTTCTAATTTCCAAATGCACGATTGGGGGAGGAAAAGATTTGAGATCTTCCAATTAAAAGTATCTGAAGTACGGAAGGCCTGAAGGTGTACAGGAGAAACATAAGGTAACCACCAATCCATCCAAGATCAACCGACAATCACCAATATGCCACTGTAAGCCCTGTGTGAGAACCCGTTGCCCAACCAAAACACTACGTCAAATCCAGGAACTAGAGTCGGGTGGGTGAGATTTGAGAAAACTACGACGCGCAAAGTACCGGCCTTTAAGAAGTTGACCTAAAAGACTACAAGGGTTTGACCAACACTACAAGAAAAATGTCCCCTAGCAGCGCTCTACGGTAGCGGTCAAAAAAACCGCTTGTATATACCACATACGGCAGCGGCTAAGATGACCCGCTGCTATAGGTCATAAAATTTTGCCTTGATTTTACGCACGGCTGAAAATTTTACGCTAAAAAAGGCCCGCGAAATCTCAGCGCCAATCGAACCCAAAGCAAGCGGCTAAAAGAGGTTAGGCAGCGCCCGTACCGCCGCTGTAGCCCTTTTCTGTTTTATCATTTCTTTCTGCTATCCCATGACCTCACGTCACTCTCTTCCTAGAATCGCCTCTCCATCTGGTTCTCTCTCTGAAACACACACAAACACCAAGCGCACAACCAGGCACCACACGAACAAGAGACGCAGGCTCTATTTGCACACACAAACGCACCCACACCCGGCGCACGCAGCATTTGCACACACAATCGCACACACGCCAGACACATGCCCCATTTGCTCACACAAATGACACACACCAGACGAGCGCACACGCAAAATTGCGGCTCTGGTTCTCTCCCTCTCCCTCTCCGTCTTTCAATTGCTTTAATCTTCCCAAAATTGACCTTTCTCTAATTTAATTTTTCACTCTTCTATCTATTCTCTTACGCACACAGACACACACAAAACCTAATACTGTCTTATTTCTAACCTTCATCAATTGATTTGCAGATAGACCACTAGCGATCGCATTTCATCATCTCCGCATTTGTGCTTTTGAGGTAAGTTTGCTATTACTTTGTCTCTAGTTTCTTACAATTTTGTGCATCAGTTGGTTATGGACTTAGCTAAGTCGGATTTCATCGTCTCTGCTGAGTGCCTTGAATTGCATTCCACTCTTCTTCCAGCCTTAAATTGAATATTGATACGGCTTTGGCTCCATTTTGTTAACATACCTTTGCTGCTTCATTGATTCAAATGAAATTTTTATCTGTTTCGGAAAATCCCTCCCAGTTTAGACTTTAAACAATCTATTTTGTCTTTGTTGGTTTTAATTTTGAGGTTTTGTTGGTTGTTGGCTGTAAGGATAAGAATCTGCACTTTATGAGTTAAAGATGGATAAATGTAGTCCAATTTTCAACAATTATACTTGTTTTTGTTGATAAAAAAATTATTGATCTTAGCCAATAAAGTAAAGTGTGAGAGGTGAGACGTGTAGTGTGATTATCACTTTGTATTAAATTTAAGGGCAGCACGGTTTTAGAAAAATAGGTAAGACTATGAAAAGCTAAAGTTACATAGTGGATAAATGATTTCCTTCAATGTCTTCAGGCAATTTAAAGCTGCCCTACAGCCATCCATCCGTTAGCGGAATATATGTTTTATTGGAAGAAAAAAATATCACAGTTGCGAAAAAGCAGACTTAGTTTCCCTCTTAATAACATCTTGATCCTCACTGTCCAAGTAGTAACTGTAATTGACACTTTCAACCCGAAAATGTTATCCTCAAAGAACTCCCAGCTACTTCTACATTTCATTTTAAACAACTACTCTTTACAGTTCAATCATCTAATTGTCACTACTGTCGTGCAAAAAATCAGAAAATGGAAACAGGGAAAAGTGTTTCACTAAATAAAACTTACCTAGAAGAGGTGTTAATTGTTGCTTCCTTCCACTACCGTGAAGCTGCTCTTTACCACACGGTGGCATGACAAAACATTTCTGGGTCGGTGGTGTGATCGCAGGCAATACAAGAGTGTCTCTAAATGGCTTCTTATCAATAACTGGCATGCTAACAAATTCAGCAAGCGCCACAAATCAATCACAATGGTGATCTGGTGAAGAAATATCCTTGCTAGTCATTTTGCTAGTGAGACTACATTATCAGAATTCGAGACTCCCTCGACAAGGGCGTCTCTGTTTGTCTGTACATTTTTATTTGTGGTAGACGCTGCGTGGAAGGTTCACTTTTTCTTTCAATGCTTATGTCACAAAATACAAATAGATCAGTTTGTGGCTGTATAAATGGGTAATTTTTATTTTTCTTTCAGTTGTTATCTATTCCTGATTTGGTTATGCTTATATATAGAGTTGTGATTATAGTGTTTCAATGGCTAATAGACAATGCCCTCGAGCACTAGGAGGTCACAGTACACAAGTGTCGTCACGAGATTCTCCCCATGTTGAGACCAACGAGCAGCCCAATGTAGAGATGCATATGCCAATGGTCGCTGCGATTACCAATCCACACAACACCGAAATGAGGAGCTCGATGCTGAGATGATCGGTGATCTTGAGGTGCAACAAATCCACCCAACATCTATGCTTGGTTAGTGCTTTTACCCTTTAGTTATATAGCAAAGCATGTTTCATTTTCAAGCTAGATGAACTTAATCCAATGAATGTTTAATTCTTCTTTGTACTTGGAAAACAAGCACAGTTTGCAAAGCAATGCAAGTTATAGCCCCTAAGTAGCAAGCAAGTTAAGTTATCAAAGCGATGCCGAAGTAAATCAGCCATTGGGAGTTTCCATAGGTTGTCGTTGTATAACTGAGCAGGATCAGTTTTCTAGCCAGTTGCAGATTCAATTACTTCTGGCTTCGTGATAAACTGTTAACCAATCAGTTACACTAAGTGGGCTGATGGTCCAGAGGAGGATAAGGAAAATGCTTGGGCGAGATTGAGGTATTATTAGGTTATGCATTTCCTAAACTTCTTATGATTTACCTTCGTTTCTTTTATTGGTTATTTCTATCATTTTTATCCGTATCTGACTTTAAACTGAATTTTCATTAATCTGACTTTAATCTGATTTAGTTGTGGTTGAAGGTTATTTCTCATTTGCATATTTAGGCCTATAGTTCAATATTTAGGATGGAATATGTGAAAACAATATGAGTACCTCTATTTTGATGAAATTTTGCATCAGTTTTGCCATAAATTCATTGTAGTGACACATCTTCTCACTTGGCAAATTATATGACACACATGTGGCCTTCCCGCTTACCTAGGGATGCGCATCTACCACAATCTGCATCAATCACACGCGCGTGTGATCTATGCATACTACTCAATACCCTAGTCAACAATCTTAGGAAATCAACATAATTCCGCCCGATACATGCAAGGGAAATCCTTATCATGGCTGAGATACTGCAGCAGTTGCCTCATAGTTGTTTAACCATCGGTAACAAGTTTATCATACCCTTGCTTTGGATTGTGATAAGTTAGAATCCTATCACAGTTTGGTATTTATGCAAAGTTTCAGGGCACTTGATGACAAAGAACTAGGTAAATTGGTGTTTTATATGCTAAGTGAGTGTACTTTTGGATAAGGCTTGAGGCATGTTTATCATTTTACCAAACACCTATTTGTTTATCAAGCAAGTGAATGTAAGGGCTCCTTTAGTTTGTGAAGAAAGTTTTCTAGGGATTAGAATTTTTAAGACGGCAGTATATCAAAAGATGTTGAGGTCTTAATTTATCAGGTAATGGTCACTTCGGATTGGGTAACCAAATCCTGTGTAATTAAAAAACGTAGTTGGCTGCATATTAACATAGGTTGTTATCGTTGGATTCTTCTGATGGACATTTTAGATAACTTTCAGTTTCCCCCAATGCAACCTTGGGAGGGGCAATTGATGCTGCCAAACCTTTTTGTTATCTTTCACCGGTAATCCAGTAATCTCTAACTGCCCTCGAGCATGCATAAATATTTATGCATGCAATTGTAACAGAGCTGAATTTATCGTATTGTTAAAGATTAATTTGGTATTAACATAACCTGTTTCCAGGATCGAGCACGTTTAGATGTTTCTGTATTCGCTTTGAGTCCTAAGACTCAAAGCCAATATTGTAACAACTTATTGTTTTCATTTGTACTGACTAAGTTGAACAAACTTCATGGGAGTCTACTGAATTGCACACTAATGTTTGCTTGATTATGTCCCAGGCTAATGTGGAGGCAAATGCAAATAAATCGAGCAATGAGAGCGCTTGATGTTGCAAATTGCGTTGGATCTTATCTTTCGAAAGAGCTATCTAGAAAATGTGATTCTAGTGAAATGGATGTAACAGTTTGATGGTATATATCTTTTGAAAGAGCTATCTGGAAAATTTGATTCTATCGAAATGGATGTAACAGTTTGATGGTATATATTGTGGGAAGGTTCTTACAAGTTTTTGTAATTAGCCTCCCTCCCTTTTGTTCGTAACTATTCAATATCTTTAATCGGGTTACCTATTCAAACAAATAAAAGTAATGAAAAAAGAAATTGTATACCTTTAGCGGCGGCTAATGTGCGTTCCCGTACATTTGACATTACGTAAAATGAAAAATAAATCAATTATTGTAAAAAAAAAAACTACAGCAGCGCACTGAGCTGCTGCCATACATTTAAATTGAATTTGGTAGTTACATATGCTAGCGGTCGGTAACCGCTGCCATTTCCACGACCGCTGCTATAGATAAGTTTGAAGGGCGAATTTTGAAATGGAAATAGCAGCGGTTGACCGCTGCGGTAAGCACGTATGACCGCTGCTATATGTCTTTAGCAGCGGGGCCTACAACAGCGGTCGGTGACCGCTGGCAAATCTTTTGGCAGCGGTTATTTGATATATAGCAGCGGTTTTTGGCCGCTTCTATAGCCACTTTTTCTTGTAGTGCAAATTTTCCCAGCTTGTTTGGTAAGAACAGATTGGTTAAATTTGGAAAAGTCATGGAAACCTAGACCTCCGAGGGATTTAGGAAGACATAGCGTGGGCCATGCAATCCAGTGAATGGAATTTCGGTTCGCCTCGCCTGACCACCAAAACCGAGCTAGAATTTGATCCAACTGGTTACAAATGTAGATGGGGAGTTTATACACCGACATGTAATTCACCAAAATGGAAGAGAGGACAGACTGAATAAGCGTAGCATGCCCCGCTTTATTTAGAAGGAGCCCTAGCCAGTGAGCGCATCTATCATGCACCCATTGGGTAAGACCTCGGAAGATGTCCTTCTTTTGAGAAACCACATCTAAATGGATGCCTAAATATTTCCCGAACCTCTGAGTGAAAGAAAATTCGAAACCAACTTCGATCAGTCTACAGGCCTCAGGTGAAGAGTTGGGGCTGATCACCAAACTAGACTTCGACCAGTTAATCCTTTGTCCGGAAAAAAGGCAATAATCACCCAAAACCTGTTTCACTGCAGCGATATCAGCGGAGACATCCTTCCAAAGCCTAAGGAATAAGTAAATGTCATCGGCGTACATAAGGTGTGAAACTGAAGGGGAATACTGACCGACCTTAAGGCCTAATATTTTGCCATTCTGCTCAGCGTGACGTAAACTCAATGAAGGGATTTCGGCACCAAGGATAAAAAGGAAAGGAGAGAGGGGGTCTCCTTCTCGCAAACCATTGGAAGGGGGAAAGAAAGGAGTAGGTGCTCCATTGACCACAACGGAGTAAGTAACTGTTGAAAAACATTGAGTCAACAGTGTTACCCAATGTGAAGGGAATCCAAACTGTTCAAGAACTTGATAGAGGAACGTCCAATGCATCCGGTCAAATGCCTTACTTAAGTCCAATTTAAGGACCACTAAAGTAATCCCCCCTTTGGTGCGATGTCGTACACAATCGGTGAGTTCTTGTGCAAGCATCACATTGTTAGAAAGACATCTACCCCGTACAAAAGCGTTCTGAAAGGGGGAAACTAGCTTGCACATAATGGGCGTCATTCGATTAACAAGAACCTTGAAAATGATTATCTAAACAATGTTGCACAAACTAATCGGCCGGAAATCTTCCGCCAGCTTAGGGACATTGACTTTCGGAATCAGAGAAAGAAAAGTCCGATTCACTTCATGAAGCATTCGGCCAGATTGAAGAAAGGATAGGGTAGCAGAGGTTACTAAAGGCCCCATAATACTCCAACAACGTTTGAAGACAAGGGCAGGAAAACCATCTCTCCCCAGCACTTTTAAATCCTTCATCTGGAACACTACTTTTTTTATTTCCGCTCCCGTAAATGGTTGAAGAAGATGAAAGCAGGATTCTGAGGAAACAGATGGAATAGAAAGAGAAACAAGATACTCTGAAACCCGATGGCCAAGGTTAACTGTATCAGAAGGAGAATACAAATCCTGGAAATAGTTAACTAAAAAAGTTCGAATTGCATCCTCATCCGAAATACTAAGCCCGTATTGGTCCTTGAGAGAGAGGATTTGGTTTTTCCTGCGCTGGCGGAATTGCCACATATGAAATTGAGCACAATTTTGCAAAGAAATAGCCCACTCATGGGTGGATATATAGTAATCCAAATCTGCCGAATCACTCATGTTATGATCTTCTACATCCTAGGTTTTCCCGTTCCGTCATAAATGTTGGTTGATCGTATATTAGAGCGGGATTCTTGAATAATCCACATCACTTCTGCTTCTATTGTAACATACTCTAAAAATGTCGCCAAAGAACCTTTTAAGGATAATAAGGTGCGGATAAATACAAGTGTGTGAATTTTGTCGCTCTTTTTAATGGTATGTCATGCATAGCATTGGGTTTTAACTGTTGGCACTCAGTTCATTCTATCAAGGAAAAAAAACTAACCAAGCTTTTCAATATTCCAAAATGCTTATCAAATTCAATCTGCGCCTACTAGAAAGAATGTTAGAGAAAAGAAACTGAAGTTAAAGCTCGGAAATACAGAAGGAACCTGATTCAGTTTATTGTATTACAGGCCCTCAAAAGCCTAACTAACTCGTCACAATTTTGCAAAGAAAACTAGCAAACTTGGCGGTTGATAGGTAGTTAATTAGGTAGTTGTCGATAAGAAGTACTAATATCATATGCTCTACATGTAAGGGAAAGCATGTGCAGGTGGTCCTGCAAAGGGTGTCCTCTTGACGAACCGGCCTTTCATTCTAGGCCTCTTCTCTGCATTCAGTTTCCTTACTTCATACCTAATCTTCTTCGAAAACAGCCTTGTCCTTCTCTTCTCTCTGTACCTTGATACTCTTGCTTCTCTCCCACTATCGCGATGTCCCCCAACATCTCCATATGGATGATGCATGCCGGCGGGAAACATACCCTGTAAGGTTTTGCATACAAAGAGTGAACAAGTTTGTAGTACTTGATCATATGTTGGGGAAAAAAAAAAGGTGCATCAACGTTCTCAAATATAATTGTTTTATGTGCCAACATCAACTCACATGTAAACCATTATATTATGATTGTTTTCTGCTTAAACGTTTGGTTTCTTCCCAAATATGTTTTCTTTGAAAATTATTTGTATCTATGGGTTTGGCAATGAAGCATCTAGATGTTTTCAAGCTGTTTTCTAGGGTTTCTGATGTACAAACTAAACTCTTTTTCTAAAGGGTTGCCTCCTGCAAGTAAAAGGCCAGCCAGAACAAAAGCGGAAAGAAAAGAGGTTATGTTATCCAGAAGAATGAGAAATGAAACAAAAATAGAAAATTCAGACAGTAAACAGACAGCCTTAGCAATTAGGAGGGAGAGAGAGAGAGAGAGAGAGAGAGAGAGAGAGTACCATGAAGTCAGGCCAGCAGTCATCAGGATTAAATTCGGGTCTGGTTCCTGTTGTCCATGGAGATCCTTGGTTGTCCCAAGCATTAATAACCGCCTCATGGTTAAGCCGCAAAAGTATCTTCCTCTGGACTTGTGGTTTTTTGTCGCCGTTCATCATCTCCATCTCCGCTATATCTGCTGCCTTTTCCTCCTCTTCCTCTTCCCCAGTCACAGGCGACTCACAATCAAAGTTCCAATCCAGGGTTTCCCTGCTGATATCAAAGCCCTGTTGATCCATATGACAAGCTATAATAGCAGCTTCTACTTCTTCATCTTCTTCAACCTTCACTCTATTTCCTTCAAAACAAACATCCATATTCTCTTCTTCTTTACACTTCACTAGGCCTAACCCTTCAATGCCACACGCGTCCTCGTCTAGTCCTGTACCAAGTAAGCTTTCTACATCGGCAGCAAACTCCGCAAGCTCCAACTCCGACGGGAGAAACATAGGAATACTGTCCAAGTCACATGCTTCTTCAGGTAGTCCATCGTCACTGTTAAACAAAACATTTTCACTGCTCATATGGTTGCTAATGCTCTCTATTTCATTAGACACATTACAAAGTTGAGCGGCAAAAGGATCAAAGATAGGAACACGATAAAGAAGTTGTTCCTCATTCTCGTCCAGCGATCCTTCTTCGTTACCAATTTCTGGGACTAGAGGTAAAGTGTGCATGACCTTTTCCTTGTCCTTCCGTTTCTGTTGCACCAGTTTTGACTTGGGGTGCCTTGGGGTTCGGGCCTTTCGCGTGAACCCTTGAAGCCAAGCTGGCGCAGGAGAATGATTGTCAGCGGCCCCAAGGCCAGCGGCCTTAAAAGAGGCCGTTTCGAGACGAACTCTTTCATGGCGACTTGCGAGTTGGTTCGCAGAGTGAACCGATGAATCGCAACCTCGACACAGAAAAGCATCATCGGCGGCACAGTACCATCGTGCACGCTTAACCAAACAGCTGTCGCAAGCTCTGGCGGTCTTGCCTCCGACTGCGTTCGCCGCTTTCTTTGGAGGGATCATGGAACCAACGTTTGTTTTGCAATGATCAAAATTTTCGTAAGAATGTGTTGCAAACGGAAAGAATGAAGGGTCGATGAATTTATGTAGAGGCACAAGTGGTACAATTATTGTAATGGGGTGCGTGAGACCTACACACAGCGCTTTTACTACTGCACTAGGTTGTTCTTTAGGGTGAGCCCATGCAGTTTTTGGTGGTTTCCTGCCCAGAAAGATTTGAGCTATTCCTTTACCAGGTCTTATCTGGCTGTTGATTGGCTGCAGCTCTGAATTCCATCTAAAACTCTGCCTTCTTATTGGTTGTATGTCTAATAGTAGAGATTCCTACTGGGTCCCAAGTGAGGATGGGGGAAGGTGGGACCCATCCTGCATTTGAACTCGAGTGAGACGCTCTTGGTGTTTTGTTCAATAATTCCCGTTAGAAGTTTAAAACGTCCCCTTTGTGGTCCTCTCCTGTTGCTTTCCAGTCTCCAGAATTTGCTTTCATGAAGTTTTCGGGTACTTGAGATGGTATAAACCGTTTTCCACCACCTGATATATTGGTGGACATGAAAACTGTGGTTTGAAATTTGTTTGTGGACGTAATTCTGAGGACTGACTTCATAACATTTCCATGCAATCGGTCATGCCACGAGTGTTAACACCAGTGGCGGAGCCAGAGATTATGCACGGGGTGGGCACCTTATTTACAAAGAAGAAAAAAAATCTTAAGCTTAATTATTTGACAATGTATTAACTCAACAAATAGACAACTTGAACGAGCGTAGATCGAAAGAACATGAGTGAGTCACCCACCATTTTATGATTAGCCAATTCATACACGCACTTTTCACCCCTAGTAAATCCAAAGGTAACCCAAAAATTTGTGTGTCAATTTAATTCAACATTGCACATTGATTACACTTTACTGGATCAAAACAAGCTTCCTAATCTTTGATGTCCCACCTTTTTCTCGAACACATGATCCGTAAGTATGAAAGAACAAAGACACCAAGGAACAATCTTATACACCATAACATAGTTATATTAAGAAACCAAAGATTGAGTTGACTACATAGATAAAGATTGGATTGGAGTTGCGTTCATTACAATAAATTACAACATAAAGGCCTTTTTTATGACATTTATTTGAATACCGTTCTTTTTATGCGTCTTTTACTATGAACCATTAATTTATGTTTAATTTATAAAAGTGTCGTATTTTTCTAGGCATTTTAGCAAACGTTACATATTAAGGGCATTTTCTCAATAAAATATTCTTTTTTTGTGTTCACTTACCATGGTATTATACATTCATGTCATCATTAAAATACATGGAGCTCTAATTATGACCGTTAGTCAATGGTTCAAATTATTTTTTCAGCAATTAAATCTATTCTTAAAGTCCAACCTTGCAACCCTAAACTACCATTATAAAGAAATATCAGCCGCCACTGTACTTCTCATCTTCCCCCAACCCCCTTTTCCATCTACTGTACTTCGATCTCTCTCTCTCTCTCTCTCTCTCTCTCTCTCTCTGCCCCTTTTTCCATCTACTCTACTTGTCATCTTCCTTCCACCTGCCAGTGTTTCCTTCCCAAACTCCATTACCCTGAAAGTGAAGGTGGAGGCCGTGATGCAGTGGCCCGGTGAATTCATCCATGTCGGCGGCCACGACACCATTGCCGGTGTACTATAAACGACGGAGAAGAAGGCAGAAGGTGGGCACGTGCCCCCCGCTGCCTCCGCTACTGGTTAACACGTTGCATCACAAAGACACACACACACATCCATGGTCATGGTGTTGACTTATTTTGATAGGGTATATAATGACTTTTTCATCGACTTAATAAATCTGATTGAAGTGATCAAAATGACGAAATTAGTTAATGATACTATGTTAAAGGACTAAGAGTGCAAGAATTCGTTCATGGACTAATTTAGCAATACGTTAATAGTTCAAAGATCATAAGTAAGCTTTTGGTTCTTGAGGATTGTGAAATGACTCTAGTACCCCTGCTGTGAGAGCCACAAATATAAATACCATTTTATTACTTTCAATAAATATAAATACCATTTTATTATTTTTTTGCCGGACGAAGTCTTTATGTGTTGTTTCGCAAGGTCAATAAAGGCAAGTAGAATGGGATAAAGATTAATCAAGGAAGCGGACGTGACCTATAAAACAACATGGAATTTTTAGGCATCCAAAAATTTGCATAGATCTATGTCGTTATACCAAATGTTAAGTCAAATTAGAGAAAAGACGGAGATATGAAAAGAATCATGGGACTCATGGTGCATGGCTCAGATCTTTTGCAAATGTCGAGATCTTTGAAGCTCTGAGTTTTCACTTACAAAAGTGAAATGAGAGAACGTATTTTATGAAATTCAACTTAGTTGATTTCCTGCTGTGGGAAGACAGGCATTCGCCAATTACCACACTAAGTATGTTGTATTAAGATTCAGCAAAAAAATGGCCTTACAACACTTGAATCTGCAAAACATAGGGAAAAAATAAACCAAAAGAAGAAAAAACAACTTCAAATATTCGTAGCCGAATTCGGGTGGGGGCAAGGAGAAGCATAATAAAATGACGAAACTTTGGATACCTCGTTATGGCTTACCGATGTGTCTGCACTAAACTCATTGACATTGCAATATGTTTTCCAAACGAAATTAATGAGATTTCAAGTAGAACATCAATCAAGAATAGCTGAAAACATTTGTATTTCTGAAAGTTGACTACCAGACAATTTTAGTAACAATGCAGACAAATAGAAAATATATTGATTTATGGGGGAAAAATGGCATGGATAGCTAGCAACGGAACCAATAGCATGTGCATACTGTTACGACGGGTATCTAAAAAATCTAAAAGCAACTCTGGATCACCAATTAAGCTAATCAAGAAACTGTTAGCCACCCGATCATATCCTAAATAGGTCTTTGATTCTTTTCGTCAAGATGTGATGATTTTGTCAAAAACCAGAACAAATATTTCTTCTTTCTAATGGCATGTGTGAAGACGACATCCTATGAAATCCTCGTTAATGATTCTCCAACTACTTGCTTCCAACCTCTATGTGGCCTACCACAAGGAGACCCTCTCTCGCCATATCTATTTATTCTTTGTGCATAAGCTTTCTCATCTACTCTAACTGCTGCAAACAGTACAGCTCTATCCCTGGCATTAAAACTGGAGTTCGTAGCCCACCAATCAATCATTTATTTTTCACGGATGACTTACTCATCTTCACGAAACTTAGCCACTCCTCTTGTTCCGAAATGAAAAGACTGCTTGATATCTATTGCTTGGAATCAGGGCAGCGTGTAAATCGTCTAAAACCCTCACTTAGTACAAGTCCAAATATCAGTGCTGAGGATCAACACGCTTCCCAATCTATTTGGACTCAAGCTGTCTCATCAATTTGGAAAATACTTGGGTAGCACTCTTGACATGGTGACACTCAGAAAAGAGTATTTTCAAGATATCCTCCAAAAAATTAGAAATCATTGTGCAGGTTAGAAAGGCTGCCTCCTCAATAAAGCAAGTCGAGCGATCTTTATTACTTCGGTTTTATCCTTTTTTCTAATCTACCACATGCAGGTATGCCTCTGTCCCAAAGTTACCTGTAAAGAAATCAATGATATTCTAACTATGTTTTGGTGGTCTGGAGATAAGCTTCCAAAAGGTGTCCACTGGATAAGTTGGTTTGCTCTTTCTGGTGGAAAATCAAGAGGCAACCTCAACTTTAAAGAGTCTAATCTTTTTAACTTGGCCTTGTTGGCTAAATATTGTTGGAGATTATCAAAAGCTCCACAAGATCTGATTGCCCGAGTACTTCGGGGTAAATCTTGTGTCAGGACCAATTTTCTCACCTCACCAACTACTGTGAACTTCTCTTTGGGTTGGCGTAGCATTCTGGCGGGCCCTAAGGTTTTACTTTAGGGCCTCAGATGGCAGGTGGTGTAATACCCCGAAAATTTCCTTATGCAAAAAATTGTATATTTTTTAATAAGTAAGTTTGTGGTCTTTTGTTAAAACTATGAAAATGAATTGGGATTGTTTCTGAAATTTTTGGTCAAATGAACAGTAACTTTTAGTCGAATTTAAAAGGTTTTAGTCGACTAAAAGTGTTTTCGGTCGACTAAAAAGTGTTTAAATTGTGTAAAAATGGTTTTCTGGACTTTTAGTCGAATTTAAAAGGTTTTAGTCGACTAAAAGTGTTTCGATCGACTAAAAAGTGTTTAAATTGTGTAAAAATGGTTTTCTGGACTTTTAGTCGAATTTAAAAAGTTTTGGTCAACTAAAAGTATTTCGGTCGACTAAAAAGTGTTTAAATTGTGTAAAAATAGTTTTCTGGACTTTTAGTCGAATTTAAAGGTTTCAGTCGACTAAAAGAGTGATTTCAGTCGACTAAAAGTTTAGTCGATGAACAGTGATTTTTGAACAGTAACTATGAACAGTGATTTTGAACAGTGTTTTGAACAGTACTTTCAGTCGACTGAAAGTTGTTTTCGGTCGACTTAAAGGTTTAAAATTTTTGTCCCCTATAAATAGTGTTCTATTTTATTCCTAGCCCTTTTGTTCTTGATTTCTTGGTCCTTTGCGGCGAAGAGAGAGAGAATAGGAGGCTTGAGAAGCTCATTGGCGCTATAGTGGTGCTTTAAGGTTTTCTTTGGTTCAAAAGCTTGTTTGAGGTAAGGGTTTATACGATTTTTGTTGTGGAAAGGTATCTTCGAAAATCCGAAGGCTTATACTTTCGTCACTTTTCACTCATCTATGCTTGTTTGTAAATTGATTGCTCCACTTTTGCCTTCTTGAGAACATTGTTCACCCTTTCTCATTTGTGCCTTAATGATGCTCAACTTTGAATTTGTACATTTGTGACCGTCAATTTAAGATTGACATTGACTATGTTGAACAACTCTCAAATTGAGAGGGTCCTTTGGTTCGACATTTGGGTCTTATGACCACCATAGTCATCGTATGTTTGTAGCGTATCCGACATATAATTGAAATGTGTTTTGGGTTAAACGCTTAATGACGTTTGCTTTGGTATTTGACAGTAAGATATGATTGCACTTTCGTACCTTCGGGTTTGTGTTTGATTTGGGTTCTTTAGACCACCTTATGAACATTTCGTATATTTGATTTGCCTTATTTGCATCGTAGTCAATTGTTATTATTTGCTCGTCAGATATTTGATTTTGTTTTGGACTATGAATCATCGTATTTGCTTCCCATTTGTTTTCCCCACTTACTGGGCTATTCGAGCTCACCCCGTACTCGTTTGTTTTGTCCCTTACCACAGGTATCGGACGTGATTTTCGAGCGTGGCATGTTTGGGGGAAATTAGAGTTTTTAGTCTTTGTTAGTATAATTGAGCAATGTAAATTATTTTCACCGCTGCGTTTGGTAATTATTTTGTAAAGGAATACTCAGTGGAATTATTTTGGTGAACGGATTGTCTTAGACTTTTGTTTGTGAAGATATTTTATCTTAGAGGATTTAGTTGCTCTGTCTATACCGTTATCTTTAGAACTGTAATGGTATATAATGGAGTTTGATGTTAGTCGCGGCCTCTCGTTTTCGGGGCGTGACAGAAGTGGTATCAGAGCTTAGGTTTGAGATTCTGTAGACTCTTAAGCCTAAGACATATGTGATTGGGATTGAACCTCGAAAAGATGGATTAAGTTTGGAGAATTTATTTCATATTAGAGCATAAGATTGAGATTGGCCATAAGTTTTGGGATTGGGTTGAGTACGCAATCGTAGAACGAATGTTAGTTGTCTCTGGATTTTGGATATTTGAAGTGTTAATCAAGGAGAATAGTTGAAGGATATGACTATGATCTTTGGATGTCTATGAGTAGCTCTATCAGATAGTGTATGGAAAAAGGTTGTGATCTCAAGAAATGATTGATATGGTGATAGAGACTTCGTGCGGAATTTGAAAATAAGATTTGGCATTATTAGATCATAATGCCCCTTTATCTAGTTGTTTTGATATCCTTTTGTGAGCATCTAAGTATTGAACCTAGAAATTTGAAACGTGTCTATATGTAGGTACCTTTATGGAACCCTGTGGTAACCGTATGGTTTATAATTCTTGCCCCATCAGTATTGATTTTGGATATTTAAGAGTTGGCATAATTTCTGAATATGGAACACTTTGATGATATTTTGGGGTATGGACTGATTGTCTTCCGATAATGTCAAGATGGATTGCTTTAGAAAATGAGGATGATTATGATCTTCTGGCGAAGAGCTCTGAAAAATAAAAGCTATCTGTAAAGGCTGTGACTGAGAGATAGTAGTTTAAAGGCTTAAACATTGATGGATGCGTGTGCATAATTTGTTTTTTTGGTTGTTTTAAGACGACACATTTAGCTTTGATGGATTTTGATAATAGTTTGGACCGGTTTTGTTTGGAGGCATCAGAGTGCGCTGCGGAAGTGTGGTGGTCTTTTGGTAAGACGTATAAATGCTTGTTGATGTTGGTTATCCAGTTTGGATAAGTCAAAGTAATATGTTTCAAAGGATTATTCGATGGCATTGGTTTTGGGGTCAGACTAGTGAAAATTGACGGGAATCATATTTCTCTTTGGTTGATATCGATGTGTTGATTACTGACCTTCAAAGACATTGCATCATTGCAGTTTTATTTAGGCCTTAGACATTGAGTTTGTGATTTTAGTAGTCAATGAAATATGGACCAGATGAATGAGTTTGATGCTATCTTATGTAACCATGTGTTTCAAGTGCTCAGATGTTGTAGGCATGTTGACTTTAGAAATTAATGTCGACAATTTGATTAAGTATTATATTTGTAAGGCGAATGGACTAAGTCGATGTAGTATGCTTCAAATGTTATCTAATGGTTTTGGTTTTGGTGTCAAAAAAAAATAAATTATATATATATATATTAGATGGGGGAAAATATTGAAATATCAATTGTTAGATGATCTCATGGGTTGGTTAATGAATTTTATAGGCGTTATGTCGTTGTAATCTTGGTTAAGCCTTAGATTTTGAGTTTGTGATCTTTTGCAGTTGAAAAGTATGGGCAAGACGTTGAGCTTGATGTTGCCTTAAGTAACCGCGTGTTTGAAGTAATGAAATGTTTTTGGAGTATAGAATCTTGGGATATTTGATGTTGGTGATTTGATCATGGATAATTGTATTTGAAAGTCTAACAATGTGAGTGATGCTTTGGACGGAAGGTGTACAAAGAGTTTAGCATCTTTGGTTACGAGTTACACTCAGTTACCAGCGAAATGTTATTGAGATCGTATTTTAATGGCTCTAATTGTGACTTTGTATCGGTGTAAATTTTGATTTGAAGATTTTAGAGTATAAATCATTTGTGATTAATGTGAAGATTGGTTATGACTTTTGGTGTACGATTGAAGTTAAGCGTACCAATGTTAGACATTGTACCAAGGCTATAGTTTGATGTGTTATTTTATGGCGCAACGTGAGCCTGTCAGTATTGTATTGATTTCAGATGATTTGAATTTTGATTGGAGTAACTTGATTCAGCGAGTTTTATTTGTTAGCCAAGTACTTTGAGGAGTAGTCTGAATATATTTTGGAATGGTGATGTCAATGGAAGTTAAAAAGTTAAGTTTGAATTTCGTAAAACACGTCATATTGGATGAGAATTGCTTAGTACTTGGTGCACATTAGGCTTGAAGTTAAGTGTGTTATCCAGATTTTTGAAAAACAAAAATGTATGGTTTGGTATATTATCAGAGTAGCGCAGTGGGGGCGTTACGTATTGGAAATTGATTTCGTTTGTGGAATTTTGAATGTCGTATTTTTTTGCTTAGTTCATTTCGTAGGCTAGTTAAGCCTTATATGTTTTGAAGTCAGAATTTCAGTTAATAGTATGAGTAATGTTTTGACTCGTATTGAAAAGCTACTTTTGATAATTAAAGTACGTTTTTAATTCCGCGGACGAAATTCTTTTAAGGGGGGAGAATGTAATACCCCGAAAATTTCCTTACGCAAAAAATTGTATATTTTTTAATAAGTAAGTTTGTGGTCTTTTGTTAAAACTATAAAAATGAATTGGGATTGTTTCTGAAATTTTTAGTCAAATGAGCAGTAACTTTGTTCCCAACCTATTCTGGTCATACCCAAGGGCCCAATAGGGGTCCCATTTCAAGCGAACACGTCGACATTGTCAACGGTCAATTTTCCAACGCATCAAACCGGTTAGCGCCCGCGCGCCCAAGACACGTGTTTCTTCTCGCTTCGTGCGCTTCGCACGCGACTTAGACATTTTATTATCGCGTCGATGTCACTAACGCTAGCACGTTCGTAATGCCAAGACCATCCGAACACATTTTCATCAAAAACATCGGCCGACGGCACATTTGGAGAAACGGGGTCAAGGGGCAAATGGCCTTGGCCAACCCCAGGGGGTCGGCCTCGGCCTTCCCCAGGCCGTAGGGGTCGGCCTCGGCCTCCTGGGGGGCTTGGCCTTGGCCACTTTCCCCCGGTGGTTCACCCATTTCCCGCATACCCCTTTTTTGCACTTCTTTCCCCTTGTATGCTTCGTACGTAACCTTGGCACCTTAATCGCTACGTGGGTACGATTCTTGGCAACGCGCTCGTCACAACGCAACTTCCAAATTTGTCATTACTTGTCAAAACACCTACCGTCGACGCGCCCGAAGTTCACCAAGAGGGGGGAGTGGCCCTGGGCTCCTTCGTGAGAGTTGGCCATTTGGCCTTGGCCAACCCCAGGGGGTCAGCCTCGGCCCTTCCCAGGCCATAGGGGTCGGCCTCGGCCTCCTGGGGGGCTTGGCCTTGGCCACTTTCCCCCAGTGGTTGACCTCTTTCCCGCATACTTATTTTCTCGAGTCTTTGCACCTTCGCGATGTTTACGGACGTTCATACATCAACTCTGTGACGTCTCTCGTCCGACGTCCATGATCACGCACCGCTCCCGCAATGCCCGTCACCCACGCCCGTCACCCAAAGTCGCACGCCACCAACGAACAACCCGTCATTGGCGACCGCATGCCATCACTCCTCAACTTTGTCACTACTACATGTTGTGTTCATTATCTTGTTATGACAGGTACACTTAGCTCACATCCTGTCTTCGAGACACACGACCCGCGCCCTTGCGCCATTCTCATGACAGGTGCCCCGGCACCAAATATTGCTCCGCGACGTTCGTCACCGCGCCCTTGCGCAATTCTCATGACAGGTGCCCCGGCACCAAATATTGCTCCGCGACGTTCGTCACCGCGCCCTTGCGCCATTCTCATGACAGGTGCCCCGGCACCAAATATTGCTCCGCGACGTTCGTCGCCGCGCCCTTGCGCCATTCTCATGACAGGTGCCCCGGCACCAAATATTGCTCCGCGACGTTCGTCGCCGCGCCCTTGCGCCATTCTCATGATACGTGCCCCGACACCAAATATTGCTCCGCGACGTTCGTCGCCGCGCCCTTGCGCCATTCTCATGATACGTGCCCCGGCACCAAGTATTGCTTCGCGACGATCGTCGCCGCGCCCTTGCGCCATCATCATGATACGTGCCCCGGCACCAAGTATTGCTTTGCGACGATCGTCGCCGCGCCGCTTTCGTAACATGTACCCCCGGCACCAGGTATTGTATCGTGCTATAGGCACCGCGCCCATGCGCCACAATCATGTTGCATGCTACCGGGATGGGCTCACAACCTTATAGCCATCGCCGTCTCAATCAAAGGGGGGGCTTCAGCCCTCGTACCGGGATGGGCTCACAACCTTATAGCCATCGCCGTCTCAATCAAAGGGGGGGCTTCGGCCCTCGTACCGGGATGGGCTCACAACCTTATAGCCATCGCCGTCTCAATCAAAGGGGGGGCTTCGGCCTCGTACCGGGATGGGCTCACAACCTTATAGCCATCGCCGTCTCAATCACAAGGGGGTCTTCGGCCCCCGTACCGGGATGGGCTCACAACCTCATAGCCATCGCCGTCACAGCCACAGGGGGCTCCGGCACAAGGACCCCTTGCCACGGACTCTGAGCACTGAGCTACGACCATGTTCGCTCATGTTACCATTGATCGTCGACACCACCAGGGCAATGACCCCCGTGTCACTCCGGTACGGGAGCAAGTCCTTAGAGGGCATCCCGCCTGGCAGTTGGCTACAGGGGTAACCCTCACCACTGTCAGGTTCTCTGTGCGTCTCTTGACGCACCTCATGGGATTCAATAAGGGCTTGGATTAGTGGCTAGGGCAACGGGTTTACTCTGATCATGCCGTCATGGTATGGTCAGTCTTATAGACAGGTAGAGGGACGCTGTGCGAGGCAGGCAACGTGAATTTGGGAACCGACAGTCCAACGAAGAACCGGTATTTTGGGACCCCCTGGTGACGTGTCACTCCCAGGGGACGACATGTGGCACTTTATGACATAAGCACACTGTTTCCTATAAATAGTGAACTTTACAACTCAAAAAGGGACTTCTTATTCATTCTCACAAAAATCACTTTCTCACTTTAGAATTGGAGAGCTCTTGGATTCTAGAGAGAGAAACAAAAAATTGGACATAACTTAAGATCGTAACATTGGACCCTGACTTGGACCTCAGCTCGGACCCTGACTTGGACTATCGACTGCCGGCCCTGTTTGTCTTAGCTTTGCCTTCACAGCACGGCCATTCCTCACGGCCTGTCTGGGAAGCCTTGCTCTCAGCCCTTACTCCGTCCTTGCAGTCTCTCACTTTGCATACTCGGAAGCTGACACGGACTGCAGCCTTCGTGGCACCTCCACGTAAGTACGAACCCACTTTCCTTGGCATCTCAAGGAAGCTGCACGACGCACCTATGACTCGGTCGTTTCGTCAAAGACCCCAAAGCCCCAACCTCATATTGCCTTGGTCGCGACGATGGAAGCAGTCAGTAATGACGACAACAACCGCAAGCGTCAATCCCAAGGAAGGGACGGGCGCCCTGACAAGAGAGGGCAGCCGATGCCTGCCCCAGAATACCCGTGTGACTTGAAGATTGTTAGAACTCTCCTCGAGACATGGATCGACGACAATGCCATAACCCTACCCAATGTCGACACTGAACCTACCCCGGAAGACTTAGCCCGTCACAACTACTGCCCCTACCATCGGAAGGTCGGTCACGGCCTCAAGTGGTGCAGGGGCCTTAAGTTTGTCTTCGCCGACAAGATTGCGTCCGGAGAGCTCAAACTCTAAGTACGGGACATATGACCTACCCGACCAAGCCTTGGCATGCCTTAGTGCATTTTCTACACTTGTAATTTTTTCGTTCATTTTGCAAGTTTCCATGTACGTCATACCGATGTATCAAGGCATGCTGCCTATCCTTCGTTATCAATGAAGTTACATGTTCCAGACTTAGAAAAAATTTCAAGCTACATTGCTCTTGCACAAGTCTCTTGACACCACCCTTCATACCATTACCCACCGCTTTGGGGGCTTCACCCCTTCTCAATCCTTTCGGCCTCACATTGCAATAACTTGGTACGTGGTGCGCGGGGTGGCTCGAGCCGCGCTACTACGGTCGCATCATCATCCTTCATTTACTTTTCTTGACACTTAGAAAATTTTCATTTTTTTCGCAACCGGTCATCGATGATCATCCTCAGTGGTCTTCCTCGGCATCCTTGTCTCAGCACAACACTTAGAAAAAAATTTCGTTAATTTTCGCAACCGGTCCTCGATGATCATCCTTAGTGGCCTCCCTCGACATCCTTGTCTCAGCCCCACACTTAGAAAAAAAAATTCATTTTTTTTGCAGCCGGGTCACCACCCTCAACGGCCTCCCCTTAGCTTCTTTGCCCGAACTAAAAAAAAAAATTTCAACACTTAAAAAAAATTTCAAATTTTTCATCTTCCCCACTACTCCTCACATTCATGCTCTCATCACTCTCTCTATACCTCCATTCACTCTCCTCCCTCACCATCCAACACCCCATCACCCTTTCCCCACTTCATACACAACTTCTCTCTCTTATGAAAAAGTTTTCATTCTCCCACCATCCCATTTTTCTCACTCTCATCTTGCACATTATGAAAATGTCATTGGGGGCTCCCTCATAAGGGCTGTCCAAAAAAAAAATATTATTATTATTATTATTATTTCATCTTATTTTATTTGAATTTCAAAAAAAAAATTTGGGAAATCCTACTCGCGTGCCCGGACCCGCTCCGACCCGTGACCCGCGCCTCCTCACTCTCTCTCTACGCCAGCTCCCCGATCCGAACCCGACTCACCCGACCCACGTCATCCCCCAAACCCTAACCCTAATTCTTCCTCATCTCTTTCTCTTTCCCTCTTCCAGCCACCGCCGCCCAGCCCTCCATGCGCCGCCGTCGCCCTTCGGCCTCCTGCCGACCATCTCCCCGGCCGATGCCGAACTCCTCGGCCTCGCCCCTTCCCTCCACTCTCCTCCCTTTTCTCCCCCGCCCCTTTCCCTTCCCTTCGCCCACCCGCGGCACCCCGCCGCCCCTCTTCTTCCCCTTCCCTTCCCCATTTTCCTCCATTGCCGACCCAAGCTCGGCCACTCTTCCCCCACCCCTCCTTCGGCCTCGGCCTCCCCAACCCCCTCCCCAAGGCTGACCTCCCACTTCCTCTCTCCTCTCCCCCCTCTTCCCCTTTCTCCCCCGCCCCTTCCCTCGGCCTCGGCCCAACTCCCCCTCCCCCGCCCTATCTTCCCTTTTTCCCCTCCATCTTCCACCTCCCCTCCTTCGGCCTCGGCCTCCCCAACCCCCTCCCCAAGGCCGACCCCCATGCCTTGACCAGGCCGACCCTTACGCCCCACCCAAGGCCGAGGCCGACCCCTCCCCCTCTTCAACCTTCGGCCTTCATCCCTCTCCATCCCCCTCCTTATCTTCTCTTCCCCACGCCCCTAGCCCACCGCGGCAGCCCACCGTCGCCACTTCTCCACCCATCTCTTCTCCATTATTCTTCACCCACCACAAGCTCGACCTCGGCCAAGGGGCCTTGGTCGGCTGGCCTTGGCCCTTCATCCTCATACCCATGGCTCGCTCCATGCCAACTTTCGGCCTCCCCAAACCAAGGCCACCCATTTCGGCCTCCCCGACACCAAGGCCACCCATTTTGCCTTTCCCAAAGCCATGGCCATCACCTTCAAGAACCTCTCCATCTCTTCTTTCCCTTCACCACCTTCGGCCCAAAACACAATCACAACCACCCCCCCTCCACAACTTCTTCACTTTAGTCACAACACCCAAGTCCACCCCGCCTTCTTCGACCTTCCCACCTTCACATCATGGCCGACATCCAAAGCCGGTACTTCAAAAATAAAAACTTTTTTTTCCGGCAACATTGACCGCCTTCCCTTGCTCGGGCCCCTGCGCCCGTCGTAGACTGCCCCCGCATCGCGAACCCGATCGCGCACATCGCGCCCCTACATATTTCATACTTTTTTACACTTAGAATTTTTTTTACAAATTTGATCACATCCCATGTGACGATGTCCCTCGACATCAACATCCTTGGTAGGTGGTGCGCGAGGTAGCTCGAACCACCTACTCCAACTCATTATTCGACCGTCATCCGTCACCCGGGCACCGTCTCCGCGACCCCCGTCGCCAACGCCCGTGCGCCGTCTCCGCGACCCCCGTCGCCAGCGCCCGCGCGCCGTCTCCGTGATGCTTGTCGCCCATCGCCCGGGTGACGTCCTTGCCACACTCGTCGTCCGTCGCCCAGGCGCCGTTTACGTGCTCGCGCCCCTACGCCCTATCATCATGCCCTTGCGTCAACACCCAAGCATCCCAAGACTTTTGTAAGTGGTGCACGAGGTGGCTTGAGCCACCTACTCTTCATCATCATCATGCTTTGACGACGTCAACAACTCGCCGGCCAAACAACATCAAAATCTTGCTAAGTGTTTATGCGTGCGGTGCCCACTCGGGTTGCCCCTCCGCGCACACCACACGCAGGGGGCTTATGTTCCCAACCTACTCTGGTCATACCCAAGGGCCCAATAGGGGTCCCATTTCACGCGAACACGTCGACATTGTCAACGGTCAATTTTTCAACGCATCAAACCGGTTAGCGCCCGCGCGCCCAAGACACGTGTTTCTTCTCGCTTCGCACGCGACTTAGACATTTTATTATCGCGTCGATGTCACTAACGCTAGCACGTTCGTAATGCCAAGACCATCCGAACACAATTTCATCAAAAACATCGGCCGACGGCACATTTGGAGAAACGGGGTCAAAGGGCAAATGGCCTTGGCCAACCCCAGGGGGTCGGCCTCGGCCTCGGCCTTCCCCATGCCGTAGGGGTCGGCCTCGGCCTCCTGGGGGGCTTGGCCTTGGCCACTTTCCCCGGTGGTTCACCCATTTCCTGCATACCCCTTTTTCGCACTTCTTTCCCCTTGTATGCTTCGTACGTAACCTTGGCACCTTAATCACTACGTGGGTACGATTCTTGGCAACGCGCTCGTCACAACGCAACTTCCGGATTTGTCATTACTTGTCAAAACACCTACTGTCGGCGCGCCCGAAGTTCACCAAAAGGGGGGAGTGGCCCTGGGCTCCTTCATGAGAGTTGGCCATTTGGCCTTGGCCAACCCCAGGGGGTCGGCCTCGGCCTTCCCCTGGCCATAGGGGTCGGCCTCGGCCTCCTGGGGGGCTTGGCCTTGGCCACTTTCCCCCGGTGGTTCACCTCTTTCCCGCATACTTATTTTCTCGAGTCTTTGCACCTTCGCGATGTTTACGGACGTTCTTACATCAACTCTGTGACGTCTCTCGTCCGACGCCCATGATCACGCACCGCTCCCGCGATGCCCGTCACCCACGCCCGTCACCCAAAGTCGCACGCCACCAACGAACAACCCATCATTGGCAACCGCATGCCATCACTCCTCAACTTTGTCACTACTACATGTTGCGTTCATTATCTTGTTATGACAGGTACATTTAGCTCACATCCTGTCTTCGAGACACACGACCCGCGCCCTTGCGCCATTCTCATGACAGGTGCCCCGGCACCAAATATTGCTCCGCGACGTTCGTCGCCGCGCCCTTGCGCCATTCTCATGACAGGTGCCCCGGCACCAAATATTGCTCCGCGACGTTCGTCGTCGCGCCTTTGCGCCATTCTCATGACAGGTGCCCCGACACCAAATATGGCTCCGTGACGTTCGTCGCCGCGCCCTTGCGCCATTCTCATGGTACGTGCCCCGGCACCAAGTATTGCTTCGCGACGATCGTCGCCGCGCCCTTGCGCCATTCTCATGGTACGTGCCCCGGCACCAAGTATTGCTTCGCGACGATCGTCGCCGCGCCGCTTTCGTAACATGTACCCCCAGCACCAGGTATTGTATCGTGCTATAGGCACCGCGCCCATGCGCCACAATCATGTTGCATGCTACCGGGATGGGCTCACAACCTTATAGCCATCGCCGTCTCAATCAAAGGGGGGGCTTCGGCCCTCGTACCGGGATGGGCTCACAACCTTATAGCCATCGCCGTCTCAATCAAAGGGGGGGCTTCGACCCTCGTACCGGGATGGGCTCACAACCTTATAGCCATCGCCGTCTCAATCAAAGGGGGGGCTTCGGCCTCGTACCGGGATGGGCTCACAACCTTATAGCCATCGCCGTCTCAATCACAAGGGGTTCTTCGACCCCCGTACCGGGATAGGCTCACAACCTCATAGCCATCGCCGTCACAGCCACAGGGGGCTCCGGCACAAGGACCCCTTGCCACGGACTCAGAGCACTGAGCTGCGACCATGTCCGCTCAGGTTACCATTGATCGTCGACACCACTAGGGCAATGACCCCCGGGTCACTCCGGGACAGGAGCAGGTCCTTGGAGGGCATCGCGCCTAGCCTGCCTGGCAGTTGGCTACAGAGGTAACCCTCAGCACTGTCAGGTTCTCTGCGCGTCTCTTGACGCACCTCGTGGGATTCAGTAAGGGCTTGGATTGGTGGCTGGGGCAACGGGTTTACTCTGATCATGCCGTCATGGTATGGTCAGTCTTCTCAGACAGGTAGAGGGACGCTGTGCGAGGCAAACAACGCAAATTTGGGAACCGGTAGTCCAACGGAGAACCGGTATATTGGGACCCCCTGGTGACGTGTCACTCCCAGGGGACGACATGTGGCACTTTATGACATAAGCACACTGTTTCCTATAAATAGTGAACTTTACAACTCAAAAAGGGACTTCTTATTCATTCTCACAAAAATCACTTTCTCAGTCTAGAATTTGAGAGCTCTTGGATTCTAGAGAGAGAAACACGAAATTGGACATAACTTAAGATCGTAACATTGGACCCTGACTTGGACCTCGGCTCGGACCCTGACTTGGACTATCGACTGTCGGCCCTGTTTGTCTTAGCTTTGCCTTCACAGCACGGCCATTCCTCACGGCCTGTCTGGGAAGCCTTGCTCTCAGCCCTTACTCCGTCCTTGCTGTCTCTCACTTTGCATACTTGGAAGCTGACACGGACTGCAGCCTTTGTGGCACCTCCACGTAAGTACGAACCCACTTTCCTTGGCATCAAACTTTTAGTCGAATTTAAAAGGTTTTAGTCGACTAAAAGTGTTTTCGGTCGACTAGTCGTTCGGTCGACTAAAAAGTGTTTAAATTGTGTAAAAATGGTTTTCTGGACTTTTAGTCGAATTTAAAAGGTTTTAGTCGACTAAAAGTGTTTCGGTCGACTAAAAAGTGTTTAAATTGTGTAAAAATAATTTTTTGGACTTTTAGTCGAATTTAAAAGGTTTTAGTCGACTAAAAGTGTTTCGGTAGACTAAAAAGTGTTTAAATTGTGTAAAAATAGTTTTCTGGACTTTTAGTCGAACTTAAAGGTTTTAGTCGACTAAAAAAGTGATTTCAGTCGACTAAAAGTTTAGTCGATGAACAATGATTTTTGAACAGTACTATGAACAGTGATTTTGAACAGTGTTTTGAACAGTACTTTCAGTCAACTGAAAGTTGTTTTCGGTCGACTTAAAGGTTTAAAATTTTTGTCCCCTATAAATAGTGTTATATTTCATTCATAGCCTTTTGTTCTTGATTTCTTGGTCCTTTGCGGCGGAGAGAGAGATAATAGGAGGCTTGGGAAGCTCATTGGCGCTAGAGTGTTGCTTTAAGGTTTTCTTTGGTTCAAAAGCTTGTTTGAGGTAAGGGTTTATACGATTTTTGTTGTGGAAAGGTATCTTCGAAAATCCGAAGGCTTATACTTTCGTCACTTTTCACTCATCTATGCTTGTTTGTAAATTGATTGCTCCACTTTTGCCTTCTTGAGAACATTGTTCACCCTTTCTCATTTGTGCCTTAATGATGCTCAACTTTGAATTTGTACATTTGTGACCGTCAATTTAAGATTGACATTGACTATGTTGAACAACTCTCAAATTGAGAGGGTCCTTTGGACACATGTTTGTTATACTAGAGAGCTGAAGTCTCCTAGTATGCTCCGGAGCACACGTTTGATGTTTGGTTCGACATTTGGGTCTTATGACCACCATAGTCATCGTATGTTTGTAGCGTATCCGACATATAATTGAAATGTGTTTTGGGTTAAACGCTTAATGACGTTTGCTTTGGTATTTGACAGTAAGATATGATTGCACTTTCGTACCTTCGGGTTTGTGTTTGATTTGGGTTCTTTAGACCACCTTATGAACATTTCGTATATTTGATTTGCCTTATTTGCATCGTAGTCAATTGTTATTATTTGCTCGTCAGATATTTGATTTTGTTTTGGACTACGAATCATCGTATTTGCTTCCCATTTGTTTCCCCCCACTTACTGGGCTATTCGAGCTCACCCCCTACTCGTTTGTTTTGTCCCTTACCACAGGTATCGGACGTGATTTTCGGGCGTGGCATGTTTGGGGGAAATT
The DNA here is from genome assembly GCA_033065855.1 of Escallonia rubra. Taxonomy (NCBI): domain Eukaryota; kingdom Viridiplantae; phylum Streptophyta; class Magnoliopsida; order Escalloniales; family Escalloniaceae; genus Escallonia; species Escallonia rubra. The sequence goes on along the minus strand of JAVXUO010001200.1, from coordinate 39,454 downwards.
AGAGTTTTTAGTCTTTGTTAGTATAATTGAGCAATGTAAATTATTTTCACCGCTGCGTTTGGTAATTATTTTGTAAAGGAATACTCAGTGGAATTATTTTGGTGAATGGATTGTCTTAGACTTTTGTTTGTGAAGATATTTTATCTTAGAGGATTTAGTTGCTCTGTCTATACCGTTATCTTTAGAACTGTAATGGTATATAATGGAGTTTGATGTTAGTCGCGGCCTCTCGTTTTCGGGGCTTGACAGGTGGGAACGAGGTCGGACGATAAAACTGGATACCTAACATTCAATCTTCAACTCTTGAAAGAAATAATGATCATGGCATCTCACTTCATACTATTAGCGAACTTATCAGCAACGGCTCTTGGAACCAAGATATATTATCAAAACTTTTTCCTCAAACAATTTCCCACGCCATTTCAACCATCTACATTTCCACTAATGAGTTTGAGGATCCGAAAGTATGGGCTCATACCACTAATGGAGAGTTTACAGTGGCCTCTACAGATAAAATGCTCTATCAGGCTAAATTTCAAGAAAAGCATTTTTTGGCTATAACTTCGAGGGGTGCTCCTCAACCCGCTGGACTTATTTTTCAACTCAGGACTGGACTAACCTTTGGAAATTAACACTAACACCAAAAATCCTTTTCTTGTTTGGCAATTGCTTTGGGATCGCTTACCCCTCCAGACACACTTAAAACGACTTACAATCACATGTATTGACACGTGCCTCCTTTGCCATACATTTCCCAAAACAAATGATCATATTTTACTCTGTTGTTCTTCGGTACGACCTATTTGGTATGGTTTGCCGCTGGGTGTGCGAACAAATGATCTTAGCTGCTCCCTCACTGAATAGCTCATAACCTGGATTAACGGCCCTCTTCGTACAAAAACCCTTATCCTCATGTGTCTATATATATTCTCTACATTACGGTTCATATGGACTCACACAATAACCTCACCTTTAGCCAAATACCTTTCAATCCAATAATAGTGATTCAACAAACGCAACAAATGGTGTCCAATATTTTAGCTTATACATGCACTCTACCAACAAAACCAAAAAACGTCCCATAACCTAATTGCCACCCTATCTCTATGGTTCGCTGTCCACACTCACCTATAGTTTTAACACTTCTAAACTGCTCTTGTCTTGACCCTTCCTCCCTCAACTTAGGGTTCCAAGTATATCTTAATGTCACCACCCTAACAGCGGGTCTTGGTATTACATGCATTGATGCCAATATGAATAGTTGTGGTTCAGCAAGTTTTTATTTCCCTTCATCTGATATATTCTCAGCTTTTGGAAGGGGTCTTTTACTAGCTACTATCAAAACAGATAAATATACTAACAGATTCAAATTTTCTTCTTTCGCATCTATTTGAGGCTACGGACAATCTGGATATCATGGCACCAATCATATATGACTTTTCACTCCTTTTGTGTAAATAGAGTGGGATCTGGACTACTTAAGGAAGCCCGTTCGCTGTCAAACTTCGCAAGCCATGCCCCAACATAGGTTCCGGGTGACTGATTCAGTAAAACCTTTTGGCAGCTTAGTCACTGGTTACTACCCGTCATTTGTCTGGGCATTTGTACATATGTAGGTTGCTTTTCTATTTTCGTGCACTTCCTATTTGTGTATTTGGCAGTCATGGTTATGTCATGACTAAGGCTTTGATGACCTTTGTCTGTAAACGATACAATTATGTTTCTATTTATGCCACTCTCTTATTAACTAAAAACAATTTAATTATTGGCTTGAACTTAACATTTGAGATTGAGTGACTTACGTATCAGACTAATCGAGGTCTTTCTGACCCTAGGGGAGGCGACCTAAATCTTGATGTGTGGTTGTATCAAAGTTATCACTACAAAAAATATGTCGCTAAAGACTTTTATCGATAGACAAGCCGTCACTAATCTGTCACATATAACCTCGTCGCCAAAAGTTTGGCGACAGAATTTGGAAATATGTCGCCTAAAAATTAACTTTTAGTGACAAAGTAATAAATTCAATTAGGGACGGGAACTCCGTCGCTAAATATATTTTTCGGTATTTTATTTTAATTTTTTCAAAAATAATTTATCTCGTAAAATATTTAGCGACGAAAACGTTCGTCACCAAAAGTATTACTGTCGAACTTTTAGCGACGGAATATCCGTTGCTAAAAATCAGTCGCCAAAATAAAGGCCTTTAGCAACGGATGCTCCGTCGCTAAAAGTCTGTCGGTAATACTTTTAGCGACAGACATTTCCGTCGCTAAAAGTATTAAGTACATTGAGTTGAAGACTTTTAGCGACGGAATAAAATATGTCGCTAAAATTCAAATCAATTTTAAATTTTTTTGTTTAATACCCAAACTTGTAACCAATTCTCAATCTCCAACAATCAATTCTTAATCCACATTAGGGTTAAATAATTACTGATCCATCAGCAATTATTTAACCCTAATGATTCAAACACAATTAATATATATAGATAAATTTACAAATTCTATACTAATCAAAAAATAAAATGTATAGAGAATTAAGGAGGGCACGAGAATAGGATAAATATAATAGAGGAAGGCAAGGGATCACAAGTCCAGGAGGGCACATGAGAGGGATACAAATAAGGGCGGGGATCCGCACAAGTGTAGGAGGGCACAGGAGGGGAGGGCTCAGGGGTCGGCGAGACTGGAATCTGGATCTTGCTGATCGTGCTCGTCCACGGGGGTAATGTCATCGGGATTCGGCTCAGTATGTCTAGCAACAATGCCCTGCAGGTAAACGCATGGACGTATTAATCTCAATAGTTATTGTAAGTCATGTTTAATTCATGTGTTAATTGATTTCATAAAATAATTGTTTTGTACTTATCCCTCGTGCACTGATCATCCAGAAAACCTCATCCGCAATGTGATAGATATCTTCTTGTTGTAATTGTCACTCTGCGGGTGGTGTCTGTATCTGTGGAGGGGCAGCAGGGGATGGGGATGCTTTTATCACGGCATGTGCAGTCATGTTAGGCAGGCCATGTACATGCCCTTTCGGCCTATTGATGACCCTCGGTGTATCCAGCTACCACTTCTATCCCTTGGTTCCCGTACATGTACTTGTGGACGCTGATGGCTGGTCAAATTTCTGCCCAGATCCCTTGATCTATTCATTAGAGGTCTATAAAACAATGACTAACATTGAAGACATTAAGGCAACATACATCGAATACATAGCCAAAATTTGACATAAACAAATTAATTTTAACTTTCATTGATCTGCTGAGAAATATCTGAAATGAAGTCCCTCGCCCGATGTGCATCATTCTTATCCTTCTTCCTCATGTGCATCTGAGTGTACGTTAGAGCACAAACCTCATCCGGCTTCAGGTTCGGGTGCTCAGTCGCATTTTTATGTCAGACAACCTTGTGAGGCACTGACCCCCCCCCCCTACTGTGTGCGTAGGATCTTTGTCCTGTCTGTTCTCCTTTGGACTCTTGCTCTTCACCTCCTAAGCTGGATCGGTGATCCACTTATCAACCATCTGCCTCCATGAAGATAGTGAGATCTAATGAGGGGTATATCCCTTCCACTCCTCCATCGGAGCACCCTCGAACAGCATCTTCCTTGCCCGGTCCCGTGCATCGTGTAGTCATCGCCGGCAATTTTTGCCGATATCGGCAAAAAAATGCTTGAGGATCGATGCACACTCCGTGTGTTGGGCCACGACCTCGACGAGATCCTACAAAACACCAAGACTAATACAGTTTAAATATAATATAAATAAAAGTCTAACATTACGACTAAATGCTATTACCAAATATACTTGAGGTCAAACCCACAGAAGAAGGGGAACCAGCGTGCGGATTGAAGGACCTGGCCTGGAGCTGAGGTGATGGCAGCAACTGAGGCTGGTGCCCTGCTTGCTTTATGCTCGCACTATGTGTCTCGTCATCAATGGACAATGATAAGGTGAGAGCCACTGGGTGGACATAGCTCCATGTCCACCACGACCACGAATGGACCGTAATCTATCCATAATTGACTTTGTGTAAAGGACGTCCAAAGCAATTAACACATTAAAATGAAAAAACAAAACTACTATCACATGCTTTCGATTACACTAAAACTGTATAAACACCGTATGAACCGAGTATACGAGTAAGTTAACATATGTTTAATTATAGAAACACTATATGAACTGAGTACACGAGTAAGTTAACATATTATTACAAAGTAATCAAGTACATATCGCACTGGGAAGATAACTTTGTTATGTTGTAACATTAAGTGAAATATTCAAGTTAATTATTACAATGCATGTGACAACATTACATGTCAATCATCTTCATTTTGGGAATCATCATCATCATCATCTTCATCGTCCGACGTATCATCCTCTTCTTCCTGGATCTCGACATCCTCTTCAACTTGTAATTCATCCTCTTCGTCAGTAGACTCAGCCTCATCAGCTTCAACATTTTTTACGTCTTCCACATCATCATCTACGACTTCTTCTCCTACATCATATGTTGGTTGAAGAGGAAGATCATCCTTCTCGTTGATCACCTCAATAAGTACCAACTCATGTGCTTGGTTGGCTTGAAAGGTGTCAATCTCACTGTCATATACGATGGACAATTACTTGGACTTGATAACAGTATACCAATGAGATTTAGGATTTGCGACATCTTCTGCGTAGGATACTTGTATAGCTTGACTAGCAAACACAAACGGTTCATCTAATGTAAGACTTGACTTAACATTGACGTCTACAATCCCTTGCAAGCTAACACGCATTTTTCTACTGCATGTAATATCAAACCGTGTACATTTGAACAATATTAAGCGGTTTTGGCGACTCAGATATGTTAGCTCAACAATCTTATCTACGCTCTCCATAAAAGTCGATGCAATTCTCGTCATAACAGTCGCAATTGATTAAGACTCCACTGTTTTGGATTTATTTTGTTCGGTCATCAACTGTTATGTTAAACATAAACCCATTGATGATATAGCCTCCATGACAGGATGCTTGTTTACTAGAGCCTTGAGCTAGTACTTTCAAGCAGGAATCTACTGGTTTGTCGATCGATTGAACCTATTATAGAAGACAGTAAAAATTAAGAATAAATGAGCATACTAATAAACCACGTATCTACATATAGCACATAGTATATATAGTTTGGTTATTACACGTCTTCTGAACCACTCAACAAATTATGATTTCTGATGAGATTCAAGTCCAACAGGATTAGTGATTAGAGATTTCGCATCGAACTCACTGCAAACCGATATAGTTAACCCGCTGATCACACATTTTCAAGCACTTACAATAATTATTTGAAGACTTTAACTTACTCAACAAATGATGAAACTTCATCACATTAGAAGGTCATATATTGTTGCAGCACTATATTCTTCATTTGTTAGCCACCGAGTATAGGTTCGTTGGAACAGACTACCTGACTGCTTGATTATTGATAAATGCCCTTCAAAATTTGTGTTGGTTTCGGCCTCATCTCGACCTAGTTGATTTAACCTTGTATCAACATTAAGCCCAAAATATTGGCTACAAAAATTGACAAGCTCTTTATGTAAGCCTCAGCAATTGAGCCATCAACATGAGCTTTATTACGAAATTTTTTCTTTAAATCAAACATGATCTGAGAAATTTAATGAATAGAGTTAAGTGAAATATCAATGATAACAAGGTTTGCATTATGTGTAAACAAACAACATAGAGTTAAAGGGTTACCTCTCAAATGGATACATCCATCGATATTGAACATGTCCACTTAGCTTCATACACCAAGTGAACATGCAAATGCTCCTTTGAATCAAAGAATGACAGTGGGAATCCATCTTGCAAATTGTCACCATAATGTTCTTCTCAAGCACCTCCATACTACTTACCCGGATTGTAGAAGAACATATATCTCGAAAGAAATGAGATAATTCTGTCAATGTCTCGCATAAAACCATTGGCAACAGTCCCCTGAAGGCAATAAGAATGAATCTTTCCATGATCACATAGCTATTTGAGCTCATCAATCAACAGCCGTAAATACACATCTATCTACTTACAGGGACTCTTCCGTCTCGGAATAAGCAACGACAAAAACATGTATGGCTTCTTCATACATATGCCTGGTGGAAGGTTGTACGGGACAATAATAACAGGCCATGTGGAGTGAGGCGTGCTAGATTGTCCGAAAGGATTGAACCCCTCTATTACCGAACCAAGTCTAACATTCCAAACTTCTTGAACAAAGGTTGGATGCATCCTGTAAAACTCCTTCCACGCCTCTCCATCAGTGGGGTGTGTCAGCACATCGGCATCGTTGCCACGAGTCTCACAGTGAGCCCTCATATGTTCAGCCGTATTGGAGAAGTAGTACATCCGCTGAAGCCTTAGGGTAACGGGAAAATATCCCAATACCTTGCATGCAATATTTTTCTTCTTCCCTTTGTCTGGTTTATACCTCGAATGATCACAAACTGGATAATTTGTCAAGTCTTTATTCTCTTTCCAGAAAAGTACACAGTCGTTATTGCATACATCTATCCTTTCATAGCCCAAACTAAGTTTCATCGTCATAAAACTGATGAGCCCCCTCGTTTGACTGTTGTGGACTTTCATCGATGCGGTAGTCCCCAGTCAACATTAGCATTCCCAGCATCTATAATTATATCTCGATATTATACTGTGAAGTCCGTCGCTAAAAGTTTGTTTAAATTTCGAATAGAACTTTTAGCGACGAAATAATCAATCGCTAATAGTCCTAACTTTCACGATGGTCTTTTAGCTATGATATTTTCCCGTCGCAAAATCCATTAAAATATTATAAATTCTATCGGCGACGGATTATGATCAGTCACCAATAACCCGTCACTAATATTTTCCAAAATATATTTAAAAAATTCGACCGAAAAAAGAAATTTGGAAAAATTCTTTTACCGACAAATACTCTGTCAGTTTAAGTCCATCGGTAAAGGTTTTTACCGAGGGAACATTCCATCGGTAAAAACTTTTACCGACGGATACTTAGCGACAAGGTTTCCCGTCGCAAAAAGTACCTTCGGCGACAAATTTTGTTTCGTCGCCAAAAATCCATCGCTAAAGGCTGTTTTTCTTGTAGTGTTGCTAATTGCTCGTGTTTCTACTCTGCCTCCCCTCCTGGGAGCTGATCCAGTTTCCGGTGGCATCGAAGCTTCATTCTCTATTTGGAGTGAGGAAGCTCCATGCTGCTGAGCTTACGACCCTCCACCCGATTAAGGTGTAGATGTCTCAGCTGCTCCCATGGTGATGTCCCTGCATACGATCTCGGTGGCCAGCTTAGTGACCATTTTATTCAGGTTGTGGATGATCTTGAAGACCCCCATCAGAGCTTTGCCTAGAACCTGCAATGAAGGAGTTTAGTACTCTACCAAGTAATGCAAAGAGCTACAAAAGAAGAGAGAAAGAAGAATGTCGTCTTCGATTGGGCTATCTCTTTAAGCCCGTAAACCTCCGCTTCGCGACCCGATCTAGGGATTATGGTCGCCCTGTAAACTGCTTCCTATTTTAGTGTGCTCAATATCCAAGGGGGAAAGCAAGGCCCACTTTAGTAATCTCTCGCTATCGTCATCCTCGACCTCCTTGCTCTTTGCTGCATGCCTTGGCTTATGTCCTGCCTATTACGCAATGAATGAGGGTACCAAGTCCTCCTGAGTAAACATCTTAGAAGGCGTAGGATCAGTTGACCACCTAATTTCTCATGTCGACATGCCTCTCGACAAGTTGTGTCGGTCCCTTTGACTCAAACACCCTGGCCTGTAGGAGGTGGTTGCAGTAAGAGGTTCTGAGGCAAGGTACAAAACACATAGGGTGATAGAGGTGTGCCAGCACTAGTGCCACCCCAGTTATACCCGTGAATCCACCTAAAATCCTTTAGCTCTCGTAGAGACCACAACTGAAAAGAGTCAGCCCCTTTCTAAAGAATGTGTCTCCGAGTATGTACAATGGAAACCTCGGACGTACTGGTCAACCTATTCCTCCCCGGCACCTTGCAAATTCATACCCTTATAGTGTGGTGGGAGGGTAGCAAGCGAAATCAAGCCGCCTTTCTTGAAGGCCAACGTGTATGTATGAGACCGTGATCTCTATTCAACTCAAAATCCTAATGTATGGGCCGACAACTCACCCGTAGGGCGGTTATGTTCGAGAAGTTTTAAGGGCAAGAGTGACTTCCCCAAACGACAAGTGAAAAATGTTGGTGGAATCCCACGAAAGCTCGGCCAAGCTCGTGAGAAACCGTTTGTTCCAGCTGAAACAATGAAGTCCATAAAAAAAAAAAAAAAAAGTAATAAAAAAATATCGTGGTCACCACCTTCGCCTGCCCCACTAAAGTACTTGTTTCCACCAATCACCTACAAAATTTGGGGAACCCCTAAGTCTAATGTTCTGAGGGAAGGGCTGCACGAAGCAGAAAGGAGGGTTTCAGGCAACACGCCGGTCTAGACATGTAAGTGTAAACATGATGAACAGTGCATATGTGGCCCAAAATAGCATGAGCAAAATATTAATTTGAAATGTTCTAGTTATGCCCTGACATCCTACAACTAAAATCAATGGTTTAGAGTGTGATTGTGTACCTAATTCGTGAAAAAAAATATTTGAGATGAATGATTTGATCGAGCACCAAAACCGGCATGTAATTCGTCCAAGTGATATGGCAAAATCTCGGAACTCGTCCAATTTGAGGCCCCCCTTCATGTCCTCTTCGTGTCTTATCGGACATTATCACAGGTCTGAGAGTTCAACTGGATAATTGTTGAGTAAAGGGATGAAGAACCTTAGTTTCTAATACTTAGGGAGGTGCGATTGGGACAATTCTACAAAGGATTAGGGCTTCGAGCTTTCCTTTTCGGACTATAGCCGATTATTTTTTATTCACACATCAATTGATGTATATAAGTAGTATAGACTCTTCGTTTATGAATGTAGAGAAATCATATACCTTTTTCATTCTAACATTGTCATTTTAGGGGATTTGGATCCCCTGCTGTAACCCATGGTTACAGCAGGGGATCCAAATCCCATTTTAGGACGCATGGCTACAACATTCGAGATTTAGAATAAGCAAATAATTTGGATATTGATTCCTAGATATGGAACGTCGTGGATGAAAATTTGGAAGCAATGGCAATAAGAGGAACACGATCAGCGGGACAATGTTATAATTGAGGGTGACACCAAGGCAGTGTTGTCCATTATCAAAAAAGAATGAATGCCAAGTCCATGGACGTAGTAGCACTGGGCATTCAGAGCCTGATCAAGGAATTTAATAGTTTGGTGGTTGTTTTTGTGCCAAGGACTTGTAACAGCTAACAAGCAAGGTCATAAATTAGCTAGACCAGTAGTAATGGGCTTGAATGCATGTCCATGGACTTTGTAGGCCGTTAAACCACCTTGTTTATCCCTTCAAGTTTAATAATGTCTATGGTCCACAAGTACTTTCTGCAATCGTCACAAATTTCCTAATAAAGGCTTTATCTGACGAGCTACTAACCATATTTGGAGACGATAATTGGGCAGTAATGCAAAGTTAGTATTAATGAGAGCAAGAACTCAACTTCCAATTATAGGAAGGGAATGATACTGACGCAGAAAATGGTCGCAGGTTGATAGTAAATTATAACAAACTTATGTACAAGGTGCTAGTAGTTTTTCAAGAGAAATAGAAGGGGAGACAAGTGTTAAAACTCTAAAGCATTTTCCTCTCAGTATGTGCAAGCATACAAGGATATGTCTCAACCAATTAGGAATCTTAGTATTATGTGTAACATCAAACTGAATTGACTAGACAATATGATTTAACATCCCCTTAACACTTGGTAAGATCTCCCTTGTTACCTGTTGTTGCAAAAGAAATTTAGAGCACCTTCTAACACTGTGGAAAAATATGCATAACACAAGATAGACAACGGTTACCACACCCCCTGATTGAGCTAGACAATGATTACCACACCCTCGTTCGAGGGTCTACACTGCCTAGAATAGAAAGGTGTAGTGCTTAAGATTTGAGAGCTTAGCTTTACCTATAGAGGCCTTTATGTAGGGAGAAAATGAAGGTGTTACACAGTTGTAATGGTAATTACTATATAGGATTATATTGTCGGATCCATCTCCAATAGGGCTAAAGCTCAATGCCTTAAAGATTAGTAAGGACTTAATAAAATGATTACAATATCCTTAGCCAGATATGACTATTACGGAAGACATGTACGTGGCGTGTGCTAATTGATAGCACATTTTATCCTTATCACTTGCTACATTCACTATCTTTATGTCATTTTACGTTAAAATGTCCACACCGCATAATTGCAGGTCTTGATTTATGGTAGCGACCGAACATTATTTATTGGGAAAGGATCCAAACCAAGTGAGACAAACTTCATTACAGGGCTGGATGTACATGTAGAACAAAAAAATGTCTAGTCTGCAAACCCTGAAAATGATACTCAGAGTAAGAAGTAAATCAAAGGTGAAATGATATGGCAAGCTCCAAAAATAAGCAAAAACATGAAGCTTGACCTAGCAACTCTCTTCTCCCATAACTGTTAGCATTCTGTTTGGTTGTAGGTTAGGTGCATTGAACCCCACAGGTTGATAAGCAGTTGAAGAAGGCAGTCGGGATGGGTATGGAGATATTGTTATACATGGGACTAGAGAAACAGTCGATGATTCTGTAACAAGAGTTTTATTGCCAGCATATATATAGAACTGTTAGAGATAAAATGCTACCCTATCTTAATATGCGTTTTTTTATATGAAAAAGCGTATTAAGCTACCGAAGTTAGGAGGAATGTACTTACTAGTACAAAGGAGAAGTTATTCCTGATCAATAGTAATAGTTCATATAATCCTCAAGTTCTAAGTAAGACATCCAGAGTCTAGGTAGTAACAGAATATATATACAATGTTAAGGATATTCAAATATGTATGACCATCCATTTATCCAGTTTAACAGAACATTTTTTTTATAGCATCACTCACTAGCTTGTGTACTTGTCAAAAACAAGTTTCCTTAGAGTGCTTTCTTTAGAAGTTCTGATGGAAGGAGTTTCGTGAAAAGTTAATTATTTGTGTTGCATGTGCGTATAAGAGATATTTACCAAAGACGTCAAGGAACAAAGAACATGCATATAATTATCCATTTGTATGTAAATGTTAAGGAAATGCATGTTTGATCATTCATTAATTATGTGCGGTATCACTCACTAATGTTAGTACTTGTGATATACACGTTTGCTCTTCAGTCAAAGGTCCTAATTCAAAGAAGCCTTTAAGGTTCAAGGAACACTAATTTTGTTTGTTAAATGAGCTTATAAGAGATCCTTACTAAAGAGCTTAACGAAGAAAGACCTGGCAACATATAAGCAAAAATACAGTAAGTAGAGCTTACTTTCTTCAAGCAAATCTGACTTCAACCAGCTTTTAATGTAATTGGTTACTACTTCCGCTCTCTTTAGTAGAGGTTTTCTTCCACTATTTGTACGGCCTCAAAAGGTGATAACATCTCACAAAAGAAGATTTGCAGTTACTTGTTTAGAGGTCCTGCGGCCAGAATGTCTGGGTACACACACGATGAATATTGAGCTAAAGCCAGCTTGGCCTACAAGCACATTGCCCATGAAGAGATTGGAACCTTTGCATTGTAAGTGGGATCAGTCAACAATTTTTATGGCAAACACTGCAAGCTTGTCAATCATCCAAGTCATAAAATAATATGTCATTTTCTTAAAATGATAAGGCTTATTAAGGTGAGATGGAGGAATGTAGTGACTTTAGAATAGTTGGTACATAGCTACATTTGATGCAGTTATTGGCTGTTAAAGCGTAAAAGCCATTTGGGACGATTAAACACTCGTTGTACCAAGCTGCAGGTCAAGATAGTGATTATTTGAGAAACTAATATGAGATGATTTGAACCACAGTGCATTGGGAAACAGTTGAATATTTGAGATTTTATTCTGAATTTTTTATTTTTTTCAATTTCAACACCAACCAAGAAAAAATCATTCTTCCTTCTTTCGAAGGTTGAGTAGTAAAAGATTGATCTTTGAGAGAAGTTCCTTTCCCCAAATAGCTTATAATTAGCAACTCCTTTACCCTGCATACTAAATATCAAAGTTCGTGGTTTACATGGTATATAAACGGAAAATGTATTATATTCCATAATGTGGAATAGCCAAGGACAGGCATGGAGCATATTTTACTTTCACCCAATTGTCTTTGAGAAGACCTTGTGCACTTTTTATGTCCGTAAGAAGAAAGCGCAGTTTCTAAAATGTACTATATAAGCCAGGTAATTCAGTAAAAGGATAAATGAATTGAACCATACAAGTTCATAGCCAAGATCAACAATCTGTTTGGAACAACAATTGTTGACATCTCGAATAGCTAAAAAGTCTAGCCCTACTCCACCCACATTTTCATTAGCTTGCGATACTTCATTGAAAGCCCCTCCAACTTGTTGGAAATAAATCCTTTTGGAAATATTTTTTTGGAATGGAATCACACTTTCTAACACAAAACAAGAAAATTACAGTACACTATAAATAGTAACACGTTACAAGATGAATAAGAATGATCTCACCAAGCTATAGAATCAAGCCGAAGCTTTGTCCTAAAAGGTTGATTCGTGCCCCCCGGAACTAGTGGCTCGATGCAATGGGCTTCACGGCACACAACCCCTAGGATTAGTCTATAGTATTATCCCCGTTTGCACGCACTTGCAACAGAGATTCTGAAACAACCTCTTGACTTTCCTCTTCCACAACTCACACAGTATCAAAATATGTGTACTAAAAATATGAAAGGTCTATGAGGGAATTTTGGGGCAAGTGTATATGTGCCTTGGTTTTTCAAAGCAATTTTTTCGTGTAGTGTTTTAGCCTTGGCCGAATGGCCTTATATAGAGGGAAAGGTGACAAAGTCTTGGAGGAGAAGAAAGATAAAGATAAGGAGATAAATCATCACTTGAGTCAACAAAGGAAGAACTTGGGAAGATAAATTCTTCCAATTTGTCAACAAAGACAGCAAATGGATGATTTGTCAACAAAGTCAACAAAGACAGCATGATAGAAGCCATTTTTGGTCAAACTTTCACAATAGGAAAAGAGAGATGAATTTTTTCTTGTGTTTTGGAACACAAATTCATTGTATATAACGATCCCCCACTTGTTTTAAAACACAGACTTAATAAAGGAAGAGGAAACGAAAAATTATGCACCGGCGAGGTGTCACACAGATTGAACCTTTCCTAGGATAAATGAGTAGGAATTCACTGAAATACAATGGTACAGTGAGTACTCTTTTAACCAGATTTCATTCTTGGGAATTGCACATACTCACCACTCACATAATATCTCTAGTCAGGGTTGTTCTCGCCGGTTAACGCGAAATGGCCATGTGTCGTGCCTAAATTTTCTTGTGTGCTCTAGCGACATACCCAAGTCCCATAGAGGCGACGCAACCTCACACACATATAGGTGGTATCCATCAAGGAATGTGCTGCAGCTGAACACCCAATCTCAATAATTAGGGACTATGGACCCATTAAGAGCTATATGCTCATCCTCATACACTGCAGCGGTCACTGTCATACACCATAGGGATAGACACTTATTTAAAGACCTCCCGTCTTAAAGGTTGTACACAAAGCGACAGTGCCCATCGGACTCCATGACTTCGTTATTACCTATTAAACCTCATTTACGGGATCTCCGATCACAGCAAGTTAGGTATCTGTTATTTTATCTCAGAATTTGGGTACAGTCTTATCCCCCTCAATGCTTCCATCACTAGGACTCTCCCTAATGGCTTAGTCAGAGGATCGGCCAAGTTCCTTTCTTACCTCACAAAGTTCATTAATACGGTACCGTTCTCAATTAGATGTCTCATAGTAGCATGCCGCATCCGGATTTGACGACTTTTTCCATTATATATTTTTCTTTTGGCTCGAGCAATGGCAGCTTGACAATCACAATGCCTCACCACCGATGGATAAGGTTTACTCCATAAAGGTATATCAACCAAGAAACTTCTGAGCTACTCTGCTTCAGAACATGCCTTTTTTCTAAAGCAATCAACTCTGATTCCATTGTGGATTTAGCAATAACTGTTTGCTTGGACGACTTTCAAGAGATCGCTCCTCCGGCTAGTAGGAACACATATCCACTAGTAGGCTTCAACTCATCTGAATCTGAAATCCAGTTAGCATCACAATAACCTTCAAGTACAAAAGGATGACCACAATATGTTAGTCCATAATCAATGGTGCCTTTCTAATATCTCAACAATCTGGATATTGCATTCCAATGTTCCGTATTAGGATTATGAGTATATCTACTCAATCTGCCAACTGCATTAACAACTGTATGGATTATGAATATATCAAGATGAGTATGATTCATTATAAACATTAGGCTACCAATTATTTGTGCATATTCATTTTGGGACACGCTGTCACCATAATTTTTCATAAGGTGAATTTTTGCATCATAAGGTGAAGACAAAGACGAACAATTATAATGCTTTATACTTTCTGAGCATCTTCTCAACAAAGTATGACTGTGATAATGTGATGGAATCATCATATGCCTCAAGATCTTGATTCCCACAATCACATTAGCTTCACCCATATCTTTCATGTCAAATTTAGATGCTAAAAATCTCTTAGTAGCATGCACAATGTTAATGCTTGTTCCAAATATAAGCAAATCATCAACTTACAAGCATATAATGATACATTATCATTAACACATTTGTGGTATATGCATTTATCAGCATTATTAATCAAAAATCCAGCAGATATCATAACGCTATCAAATTTCTCATGCCACTGTTTAGGAGCTTGTTTCAGTCCATACAAGGATTTAACCAATTTGCACACTTTATTTTCTTGTCCAGGGACCACATATCCCTCGAGCTGCTCCATGTATATTTCTTTTTCTAAATCACCATTTAAAAAAGCAGTCTTAACATCCATTTGATGCACAACAAGTTTGTATATGGATGAAATGGCAAATAATATTCTAATAGATGCAATTCTAGTAACAGGAGATTATGTATCAAAATAATCAACATTTTGTTTTTGCTTATAACCCTTAGCTACCAGTCGTGCCTTATATTTCTCAATGGAACCATCCGGTTTCAATTTTTTCTTAAAGACCCACTTGCAGCCAATCGGTCTCGTCTTATAAGTCAAATCAACAAGTTCCCAAGTATGATTAGACATAATGGAGTCTAATTCATTATTAATTGCTTCTCTCCAAAAGGGTGCATCTATAGAAACTATAGCATCATGATATGACAATGGTTCATCATTGACAAGATACACATAATAATCATTACCAAAATTGGTTTCAATTCTTCTTCTCTGACTTCTTCATAATTCTAGAGTTTCATCGGTACGATTACTGGTACTAGCATGCTCATCAAAAGCATTTCTAGACTCAATAATAGTATTAGCTTCCATAACATCACTCTTAATGACAAGAAATCTATATGCAATACTATTAGAAGCATAACCAATAAATACACAATCACAAGTTTGAGAACCCAATTCCATCTTCTTAGGCTCAGATAACATCACCTTTGCTAAGCACCCCCGCACTTTTAGGTAATCCAATTTAGGAGCACGACCTTTCCAAATTTGATAAGGTGTTTTTCCGGTCTTTTTTATGGAGTACTCTATTTTGTATATGGCGGACTGAGAGAATAGTTTCCCCCCACATGTTGGCAGGTAGGCCAGAACTAACAAGCATAGCATTCATCATTTCTTTTAGAGTCTTATTTTTCCTCTCAGCAATTCCATTTGATTCAGGTAAATAAGGTGGAGTTACCTCATGAATAATGCCATTTTGCAAACAGAAATCATCAAAAGGATTAGAATCATATTCACCACCTTTATCTGTTCTAAGCCTTTTAATTTTCTTATCCTTCTGATTTTCAACTTCAGACTTATACTTTATGAACATTTCAAGAGCTTCACCTTTTATTCTCAAAAGAGAGAGTCTAGTGAATCATGAACAATCATCAACAAATATCACATAAAACCTTTTACCACCTCTGGTCATGATCTATTTTAAATCACCTAGATCACTGTGAGCTAAATCAAGTGGTTCACTATCTCTCATGACAGGTTTACATGTTTTCTTTGTACTTTTGGTTTCAGCACAAATTTCACATTTGTCTATGTTAGACTCATGAAAATTAGAGATTAAACCCATCTCTTTCATTTTCTTTATGTATGCATAATTCACATTTCGAAGTCTACCATGCCACACATCAGCAGAGTCAATCAAGGAAGCAAAAGTAGACGATTTATTCTCATTAAGCAAATCAGCAACATTAAGTACATAAAGGCCTTGGTCCATATACCCCTTACCGACAAAGACATCATTTTTTGTCAGAGTAACAATACCTCCATCGAACAAAGTTTTGATGCCGGCCTTACCGAGTAGTTGTACTGACACAAGGTTGTGTTTGATCATCGGCACATGAAGCACATCAAACAATGAAAGGGTTTTACCTTAAGTGAGTTTGAGAACTACCCTTCCCTTTCCCACAACTGGTATGGACCTGTTGTCCCCAATGTACACGCTTTCGGTACCTTACCCCAAATTTAAGTAGGAGGTGAACACATCTCGGTTAGCACATATGTGCCTAGTTGAACCCGAGTCTAAAATACATCATTTCACTTCTGTGACTAAGTTCACTTCTGATATCACGGCAGTAATGACATCATCATCTACCTCAACAAAATTTACTCTAGCTCTTGGTGGTGCCCTTCTGTTGTTTTTGTTGTGGTGGCGTTGCTGGCTGTTGTTGTTGTGTTGATCACCTTTTCGATATCGGTAAACATTTGCATAGTGTCCTGCTTTTCTGAACATTCTCCTTTTTCTGGTGAATCTGTGGATTAGACACTTGACCTCTACTGGAGTTATTAAATTGAGGTCTTCCATAAGGCTTATGACCATGTCTCCTTTTTGTGATTGTTGGGGCTTATCGGTCCAATTTCAACCACGTTAGCCTTAGACATCATTTCTTTAGCTCTACCAGTCATTTGCAATTTTCTTTTTTGAGCCTCAAATTTGATATAGACTATTGTTTCCTGTAAAGTCATTGCATGTCTCTTCTGTCTAAATTTCAATTTAAAATCCTTCCAAGAGTCAGTAATTTTTTGACAAGACATTGAGTCTTAAACCTTTCAGGTAAACAGTCACCCTCTTTAGCTAAACCATTTATGATATTCTAAAAATCATTTGTTTGCGTTTCAACACTTTTATCATCAGTCATTTGATACTGCAAAAAGTTAACGGCGAAAAACTTTTTAGTCCCTTCATCCTCAAATTCATACTTGCTGACCAGTTCATCCCATAAAGCTTTAGCAAGGGTAAAATGATTGTAAATCCCATATAGATCATCTGATAAAGCATTACGAATAGTACTGGAAAAAAAATTGTTAGCAGTTTTCCACGTTTCTAACTTTTGAGCATAATTTTTCGTATTTTCACTCGGCACAGACTCAATTAGAACAAAAGAGATTTTAGAAAATTCCAAGACATAAAAAACCGTGTCTTTCCATCTTTCATAATTGTTTCCATCAAATTTCCATCAAACGTTCTATTCGGCTTGCATTCGGAATAACTTTTGTTTGTGCGAGAAGTTGTGATTCTATTTTTCAAAATCAACCTTTTAGAATGTTGGAAATAAATCCTTTTAGAAAATCTTTTGGAATGGAATCACACTTTCTAACACAAAACAAGAAAAATTACAGTACACTATAAATAGTAACACGTTACAAGATGAATAGGAATGATCTCACCAAGTTATAGAATCAAGCCGAAGCTTTTTCCTAAAAGGTTGATTCGCACCTCGCGGAACCAGTGACTCGATATGACAGGATTAGTCTATAATTTGCACGCACTTGCAACAGAGATTCTGGAACAACCCTTTTGACTTTCCTCATTCACAACTCACACAATATCAGATATGTGTACTAAAATTATGAAAGGTGTATGAGGGAATTTTGGGGCAAGTGTATATGTGACTTGGTTTTTCAAAACAAGTTTTTGGTATAGTGTTTTAGCCTTGGTCGAATGGCCTTACATAGAGGGAAAAGGTGATAAAGTCTTGGAAGAGATGAAAGATAAAGATAAGGAGATGAATCATCACTTTAGTCAACAAAGGAAGAACTTGGGAAGATAAATTCTTCTAATTTGTCAACAAAGGCATCAGATGGATGAATTCTTCTAATATTCCAAAACAGCAGCAGGAGAGCAGCCATTTTTGGTCAAGCTTTCACACTAGGAAAAGAGAGATGAATTTCTTCTTATGTTTTGGAACACAAATTCATTGTATATAACATAACTATCCAGGGGATACTATTACCAACAGAATTCTGATTTAAGGGATTCCAAAGATCGAGATCTGTACTCCACGTTATTGCACTATGCACAGAAGAAGGTACGAAGGCATGTGAATGCTAATGGTACGAACGCAACTTGAACGGTAATTGATTGCTCAATAGGAATGATATTCAAATCAGAATTTCTGAAAATCAAAGTGTAAGTAATATCTGGGTCTCCATAGGGAGGTTATACCTATGTAGTGGGAGTCCGACCAGCTTATAAGGCATGTACTTTTAGTAAGTAAATTTCTTGTTCACCAAGGATTATAGTTTTATTGAGGCAAGGATTGAGTCTTTCAAAAAATCTAGTGCATATCAAATGGTATGCACATCGTATTGACCATGTTTGAATATGAAAAGGACATGTGTCACTCATTTATTCGCAGTGTATTCTTGTTCTTTATCACTCTAAAATATAGTTGATTAACGGAGAAACGAAAAAAAAAGGTCACTAACGTGATCACCTAAAACTTTGAGCAAGTTATATGGGAAAGGACCATCTAACTCCAAAAATGAACTAGTTTACTTAAAACAATCACCATTACCCGCAACGCAATGGAGTAATTTGTTCAATGTTGAAGAGGGATATCAATTCCTTGGCAAATATGCTAGTGAAGGATGATATGGCATAACTCTTAAACTTTTGCTTGGGGGGTGGGGGGGGGGACGTAGTGCGGATAAGGAGGCCTTTAACTTCTCATCTCCACATTAGCTATTTTGATACAAAGTATAATATTCATGTTACCTAAGGGTAGGAATTGAGACTCGGAACTATAAGATCCACATTAGCTATTTTGCTTCATTGTTACATAAATATACTACCCCATCCTAGAAGATTTGATCATATTTCTTTTTTTATTGTACCAATAAAAAATGAGCACTTTCTAAATTAGGAAAGATCTTGTCGATATTTTGTCATGTTTAGCCTTTTTACACTTTTTTTAATTATATTTCTCTCTCCATCTTTAATCCTCCACTAACCCATTTTCTCTCTATTGGCTCACTTCCCGGTCTCTCTTTCTAGGGATAGAGTGTAAAACACACAATATATGACTTATATGCTTAATATGCAGGTCAAGTCAAAATGGAGAAATTGTTTTGGGACATAATGAGTACTACTTACTTGGCGGCCTACGTGAGTATCTTGGGATACTCTACTCGCCAATGAATGAAGAAAAATAAAGCACTAAAGGAGATAGCTTTACACTTTAGAATGAGTGTTATATCAGTAAGTCATTCGTTCACCCCAATTATGCCTAGCTTCTTCTACAAAAGCTGTCAATCTTCTATCAAAAATAATAAATAAAGGCAATGGTATATTCTATAAGGGAGACATTATTTTCAGCATCTAATATGCTAATCCATCATCTTGCTTGTCGTTGAAAAATTAGTACTTGTCATTAGTACATTTTTAATGCTAAAAATGGGGTAAAAATGTACATAAAGGGGTGTAAAGAACATTTTTCCATTCTATAAAAAACTTAACTAGCGTTTAAGTCCTATAATATAATTTAGGAGAGACCAAGTTTGAGAGTTGTCCCGTCCATAGTAAAAAAAACACTACAAGAAAAATGTCTTATAGCAGCGCTCTAAGCGGCCTAAAAAACCTCTGGTATACACCACATACAACAGCGACTACAGTGTTCCGCTGTTATAGCTCGTCAAAATTTTTCTTGAGCCTCAAGCAAGGCTGAAAACTATACAACAAAATGCCCGAGAATTCTTAGCGCCAAATGCAACGCAACGCAACACAAGTGTCTGAGGGAAGTCTATGTAGCGCCCTTACCACCGCAGTAGCTCATTTCTTGTTCTTATGTTTTCCTTCTATATCCTACTACCTCACATTCTCTCTCTCCCTCTCTGAAACATACATAGACACACACCAGGTGCACACACAAACACCAGACGCACACACAAACAAACACCAAACAAACGCACCTTTTGCACTCACAAACGGTCGCACACCAGATGCACACACAAAATTTCATCTCTTGTTTTCTCCCTCTCCCTCTCCCTCTCCATCTCCCTCTTTGACTTTCAATTTCTCTGGTCTTCCCAAAATCAACCTTCCTTTAAATTAATTGTCAATCATCTATCTTCTCTCTCACGTCACACACGGGTACAGATACGCACAAACAAAAAACTTGGTCTAAATTTTTCTTACCCTCATCAATTACTTTGCAAAATAGCAATTGCATTCCATCGTCTTTGCTGGTTTATGATTCTGAGGTAAGTTTGTTGTTACTTTATCTCTATTTCTTACAAATTTGTTCATCAATAAGCTATAGAAGTCGCATTCATCATCTATGCAGGGTGCTTTGAATTGAATTCCATTCTTCTTTCAGCTTTCAATTGTATATTGATTGGGTTGGGCTCCATTTTGTCAACATGCCATTCTTGCTTCTTTGGTTCAACTGAAGCCATTTTTCTTTTGTGGAACCCCTTCCAGTTTAGACTTTAACTAACCCATTTAGTCTTTATTCATTTTAATTTTGATGCTTTCTTGGTTATTCGCCATAAGGGTAACTATCTACAATTTATGAGTTCAAAATGAATAATTGTAGTCAACTTTTCAACACATACTTATTTTTTGTTGAATTTGATGCTTTGCTAGACTAGATATTTTGAATCTACCTCTTGCCTGCCTTTAAAACATCTTAGAATATCATTCTTAGATGGTCTCTTCGTTCTGTTTAAGTGCTCTAGGAGTAAGTCAACCATTGGGAGTACTCGTAGGTTGTGGTAGTATCCCTAAGCAGGATTAGTTGTCTAGCAAGTTACAAAATCAATTGCTTCTACCTTCAAACTTGTTGGAGGAGCTCAACTTTATCATAGATGCTTTGTTGGACTAGCTATTGAAGCTCTATGTTGTTAATAGATGCTTTCTTTTTTACTACTCACTGGAAACCTTTAGTGCCTTGTTAGATATTAGGGAATGCTAAGTTCATGGCTGAGCAAAAGTTTCCCTATTCTGATCTTTTTTTTTGGGTCAAAAGTTCCTTGTATTTCTTTCAAAGCTCAAACTAATTACAAATCATACACACAAAAACACACCCATTTGTATATACAAGTACATATATAAACCGAAGCCACTCATCCATGTTTCGATCTTTATCGAACTTCACAGAACTATAGTGTAATACATCATTATCACATTGTCTTATTCTCTGATGAATAATTATAGCATTTGCGCAAAATTAATTGTTGTCAATAAAGGGGTGTAGTCACTTGGAGCTTCATTGCTATAGTCAATGGGGCTGGTGGTGGCGACACAGTTGTGAACAAAATGGGCACAAAACACATAAAGGAAGAAAAAATAGAAGAAAAAAAATCAGAAACTCACAAATTGGATTCTTTCTTCTTAGTCAACATTGCCTGAGTACATGTCTCTATGTACTGTTTTAATGAAAATTTTGTAATCAAAATCTAAGAGCATCTAATGGGTGATCTGAATGTAAGCTACAGTGTTAAACTTTAGATAACTGTAATCCCATGAACTTCTTGTCATAATTCATCCTTTAATTTCAGCCATAAGGTCAAGTTTAATTCTCAACACTCTCCCTTAAACTTGACATCTTTCCAACACCGTTCATCATTCTCAATTTTTGAAAAGTTTCATATTTGAGAGGCTTTGTGAAAATCTCAGCCACTTGATCAGCTGATTTCACATACCATACCTCAACTTGCATGTTCTCAATGCATTGTCGAATAAAATGATACTTTGTCTCAATATGCTTGCTTCGATCATGAAATATCAGGTTCTTTGCCAACGAAACGGCTGATTTATTGTCCAACATGATCTTGGTAGCTTCAGTTTGCTTAAACTGGAGTTCGTTCAACAATGTCCTTAACCAAATTACATGACATGCACCAGCAGTGGCAACAACATACTCAGCTTCACATTTTAAAGAGTGACTACATGTTGCTTCTTAGGCCACCAAAAAATTGATTTATTTCCCAAAAAGAAAACAAACCCGCAGTACTCTTCCTATTAACAGTGTCTCTAGCATAATCACTTTCTAAATACCCCATCAACTTGAACTCATTTGAGGCTGAATAAAAATTTTCATAATCAATAGTACCTTTAAGATAACAAAGAATTCTCTTTGTTGCCTTCATGTGTGTCTTAGATATATTTTCCATAAAGCGACTCACAAGTCCAACTGAAAAGAAAATGTTGGGTCTAGTACAAGTCAAATACCTTAAGCTCCTCACAAGACTTCTGAACAGTCTTCGATCAACCTTTTGTAGACCTTTCTCCTCTCTTAAAAGTTTAACTCCACACTTCATTGGCGTGTTGACGGGATTGCGATCGAACATGTTGAACTTCTTTAGTACTTCCTTTGCAGAAGCTTCATGCGAGATGAAAATTCCATCCTCCATTGCTTAACTTCGATTACCAAATATTAGGACATGAGTCTCATATCACTCATCTCAAATTCTTGAGCCATCGCCTTCTTAAAATCTTCAAACATCATTTGATTGTTTCCTGTGAACATAAGATCATCCTTGTAGACATGAACAAATAACAGAGTTTCATTTTCCTTTTTCACATAGAGTGCATATTCATGAATGCATCTAGTGAAACCATTCTCTTGAAGGTACTTATCAAGACGGTTATTCCAAGCTCTTGGAGCTCACTTTAACCCATATAAGGCCTTTTTTAACCTCAGCACCTTGCCTTCATAGCCGTCAATGACAAAGCCTAATGGTCGTTCAATATATACCTCTTCCTTACGATGACCATTCAAAAAGGCAAATTTGACATCCATTTGATGGATCTTCCAATGATATTGCACTGCAAGTGATAGTAGTAGCCGGATTGTATCCAACGAGCAACAGGAGCAAAGACCTCTTCATAGTCAATTCCTTGTTTTTGCTTGTAACCCTTCACAATGAGTCTCACCTTGTACCTTTCTACTTTCTTGACTCTATACACCCATTTTACTCCAATTGCTTGACTTGGAAGTGTTACAAGTTCCCAACTTTATTCTTCTCAATAGCTTGAATTTCCTCCTTCATGGCTTTTATCCACTTTTTATCTTCCACATTTTCTTTAAAACTTAAAGCCTCATCATTGGAGAATAAGAAAAATAAATTCTCATCTTCTAGGCTTTTAATTTTGTCATAGAAATCCATGAGGCTTTGATATCTAGGAGGATGTTCACTTGAGCTAGATGAAGAAGACGACGATGATGATGGTGTAAAGGATGGTGTTGGTGTTGCTAGAGGTACAAGTTCGCCTTGGACTTCTTGTATTGGATTTTCTCCTTCATCAAAGTGGGGGAGAAAATCATAGGCAGCTTCTTCTTGTGTATTCCAGTCCCAGGTTGCATCTTCTTCAAATTCAACATCTCTACTAGCCATAACTTTGTTGTTGCTTGGGTTGAAGAACTTGTAGCCTTTTGAATTCCCATTATAGCCAATAAACACAAGCTTCTTGCTCCTATCATCAAGCTTTGGTCTATCTTGCTCCAGAACTTGAACATAGGCAATAGACCCAAAAACTCGTAATTGTGACACATTCAGCTTCAATCTACTCCATGCTTTTTAGGGTGTCACATCCTTCAAACTTTTGGTTGGTGAACGGTTTGAGAGATAAACTGCACATGCAACTGTTTTAGCCCATAACTCTTTTGGCATTGACTTGCTTTTCAACATGGTTCTTGCCATATTAAGAATTGTTTGGTTCTTCCTTTTGACGACTCCATATTTTTATGGAAATCTAGGTACGGTCATAGGATGACGAATTCCATGTGTCTTGCGAAAGGCCTTGAATTCGTTAGAGGTGAATTCTCCCCCTTTATCGGTTCTCAAAGATTTAATCTCATAGCCACTTTCTTTTTCAACAAGATCTTTGAACTTTTTGAATGCTTCAAAAGCCTCGCTCTTTTGCTTCAAGAAATAAACCGATGTTTTTCGTGAATAGTCATCAATGAAAAGATAAAATAAGAGCTTTTACCAAGAGATAAAGGCTTGATTGGACCACAAACATCAACATGAACAAGTTGAAGTGGCTTGGTGGATCTTGATTTAGATTGCTTGGAAAAACACTTTCTTGAATGCTTGCCAAGTAAGCAAGTTTCATAATTGATTCGGATGATCGATTCTTGGAATGCCTTTCACCATCTTCTTTGTTCCCAAGTCTCTAAGCCCCTCGAAATTTAGATGTCCATATCTCAAGTGCCAAATCCATGATAGATCTTTAACATAATCCTCAAACACATGGCTCCAATTGTCTTCATATCCAATAAGAGCATGCGATTTCTTTTCATAGAAACCTTAGCAATAATGATCCCTTCTTTGTCTTTAAGCCAAAGAAAACGATCTTCCATGTTAATTTTACAACCACTCTCCATAAGCTGCCCAATACTCATAATATTTTTCTTTATTTTTGGAATGTAATAAACATTAGGAAGGATCTTATGGCTCCTATTCTTTAGCTCGAACAAATTTTTGTGCCTTTGCCTTTAATCTCCACCTTTGATTCATCACCAAAACGCACATGGCCTGTCACTTTGGTGTCAAGTTCCACAAATTTACATGTATCATCAGTCATGTGGTTGCAAGGACTATTGTCTAGGTACCACAAACTCTTCTCATCTTTGGGAGAAAGTTCTTCCTTAAATATAAGGAATAAAGCAGGTTCCTCCACATTTTACTTGTGTAAAATGAGCTTTGTCTCTTCTTCTACTTTCTTGGTTTGACACTCCCAAGAATAATGCCCAAACTTTCCACAAGAATAACATTCAATTTTACTTCTTTCATTCTTTACCTCATTGTGTCTATCATGGTTACCTCTTCCTCTTCCTCTTCCACGACCTCTGAAGAACTTGGTTTTCTTCTCTCTTGAGAAGAATTGTGGTCATATATTCCTCTCCCTCGACCACGTCCTCTTCCATGGCCTCAACCTTGACCTCTTCCACGTCTTTGTCTTCCGTTTTCATTAGCTTCTGTAACATCCCAAAAATCCGGAGCTCCATCGCCCTGAACTCCCGAAGCGATAACCTACCACATCATATCAGACCCTGCCAAACCCTGTCTACTGACACAGTTCAGTGCATCTACCTAGACATCAACTCAAATTCTTCAAATTACAAGATTTCAAACATGCTTAAATTTAAACTATTAAACTTAGGTTCTTTACAGAACAACAAGCTAATAGTGCTAACCAATGTTGGGGTCTTACTACACCGTAGTGGTGGGATCTCCAGAGTCTCACACAAACTCTAAACCCAATCCCCAGCATTCTACAATTGATCATTACCTGCAGAAGGGAATCAAGTGAAGGGTAAGCTTTTGAAAGCCCAGTAAGGTCGTTCAAGGTCAATCGAAAGAATTACCAAAACCATTCAAGAGTGCATACGTTAGTAATTTCCCAAGCATTTCAAACAATCATAAACAGTTTGATGATTTTCCAAAACGATCCTAAGCAATCATAAACGGATACCAAATGATCATTCGAAGATTCATTCGAAGATCGTTGTCAAAGCCATCATTCTAAAATACAATGATGTTTTTTCCAAAGGATTTAAAAACAAGTTCAAGGACAATCTGATGAGAGGTTTCAAATAAGCACAAACCGTTTGAGACAATTATTTTCAGTTATTTCCAAAACAATCCTTGTAAGATACAATGTATACAAAGTAAAAGATATTGATCATGGGCAGAGGCAATGCCATTCAGGCAATGCACAGAGTAGACATGCATGATGTACAATAACTAGCCATTTCCATCGATCTAAGAACTAGCCCTGCATAATTACGTAGGTTCAAATCCCTTATAATGCCTCCCCACAGAACAAATTCCCAAGTCAACATAAAAAAAAACAATTATAGAATCAACAAGAAATTCAATGCTTGACTTGCAATGACAACGAGCATCAACATGAATTTAAATAATCGAAATCAATTTAGGTTCCAATGACAATTAAGCATGCTGATATAATTCATCACTCAGAATTCCAGAATAACCACAAACAAATAACAAGAATAAATACGAACAGTTATCCAATTATGATTTAGAAGAACGAATACAAACTATTATCGAATTTCCTTAGCATGTGATACAAGGCGAGCATCGATAAGATTTTCAAACAACCAATTCAGGTCCAATGTTAGGGTTTGCTTGACAATGACATGTTGATATCAATGCATATCTCAATGTTTGACAATATCCATAAGCAGTAGAAAGAATACTTAAGAACACGTGTTTTTGAAATTAGAATTCGAACAAAAGTCCTTACCTAGGGTTCAGATAAAAACCCTTACATGGATCTGAAGCCAAGCTAGTCTAACCGGAAAGTCTTTTGCTTTAACCTAAACGGTACAATCAAATGATCAAAATACATTCTACACTATGATGTTATAAACCTAATACTGACTCACACACACTCCCCTAATGAACCCCTTCACCTGTAGGTAAAATTATCAAAATGCCCCTTATGTGTAAAATTATCAAAAGCACCCCCTCACTTATAGTTTTAGTTTTTAGTTTCCAAAAAAAAAAAAAACCAAAACAATTTTAGTTTTTATTTTTTACAAAAACAAATGGGTGTTTGATTGTCCAGTTTTTGTTTTGAGTTTTTTCTTTGATGGTGGTGCCAGTGGCAGCAACGGCGGTGGCTCGGTGGCGGTGGTGGCGGTCTCAAAACAAAAACTAAAATTGAAAATCCAAAATGGGAGTTTTCAAAAACAGCCTCATGTTAAAAACTAGTTTTCAAAATTGAGGACCCTAATTTGGCGTCCTTCACAGTTACTGAAAAATTCCAAAAAATTTCCACGGCGTACGTCTAGTAAAAATATTGGGGGTCGTTGTTTTGAAGTTTTTTAGATATTGATCCGAACTATTTATAAAAATTTATGTAAAACTGCTAACTTAACCCCCCCACCCCCCCCCCGACAACAACAATCACCATTCCAATCAAACACACACACTATTACACCTAGTCTTCATCTTCTTCCCTCACCCAAGACCCATTTATAAAAACACAACTCACGCGCACACACACTGCAACACGTAATTACACATCTCTACACCTAAAACCCACACTTAAACAGAATTACATGCAATTAAAACACATATACACACAGTACCACACTGCACAACACACACCTCACTTACTGAATACACACACTCCCTTGCTACCCACACGCACACACACACTGCACTATGGTTTTACACACACACACACACAGCCTCTCACACTGACCCGGCCACTAGCTTCTACACACAGATTTCGCACCTAATATACCAAAAAACACACACAGACTGCTCACACACATAGGTCACACACTCAAACACACAATTCACCAACAGTCCCAAAACACATACACAGTTCACACAGCAGCAGCCATATTGTTGCTCCCCACACCCTTTTCCCCCCTTCACTAATTTACGAACACATACATGAGCTACACAATAACACCGTTAAAACACATATATACACCCATATCCACTGAAAACACACACTCAAACACACACAACGCACACTAAAGGTAGGGAATACCTCTGAGATTCCCACGAATCTCTTTCTTTCACTGTGATTTTCTGCATGCCGACCTCCTGCTCTTCTTCTCTGTTTCTTCCTTCTATTTCTTCTTTTTTTTTGCTTCCGAATTTCTTTTATTTTCTTTTCAATTCTTTTATTTCCTTTAAAACTTATCCACTTATTTGTTTATGATATAACTACATTAGTCACTGACTAGGAAGTAGGAGGTGGCCACATTATGACCAATTTCTCTAAAATTTGACACATTAACCCATACTTTTCAAATTTGCACATTAGCCCCCAAAGTTTTTCCATAATTACAAAATGACCCCAAAAGTTTTCAAAATTGTATTTTTGCCCCAAAATCATTTTAACATTTCATTCTCTACTAATCTCCGAGCATTGCTCAAAATTATCACCCAATTATTTTTTGGGTCACAGATAAGTATTTTAAATTGCCAAAAAATGGAGGATATTATAGCTTCTCCTTTGGCATCAATGAAAACTTTGCTTGCAAGGCTTTCTCCACCTGCTCTTGTTTGCCTCGGTTCATTCTTTCTTCATGAGCCCATAAAGATTCATTTAATTCATTGGTGGACATAGCCTCCAAGTCTTTAGACTCTTCAATGGCTACGACCACATGGTTGAAGTTTGAGTTGAGAGAGCGAAGAACTTTCTTAACAACGCAAACATATTTTATTTTTTCTCCAAGCTTCTTCATTTGGTTCACTACTATTAACTCGTTAAGTAATCCGAAATGGATTATGTCTCTTTCATCAACAGAGATTCAAACTCAGCCCTTAGAGTTTGAAAACGCATTTTCTTCACTTTTTTAACTCCCGTGACAGAATTTTGAAGAGTATCCGAAGCTTTCTTCGAGTTGGTTTCATTGGCAACCTTCTCGAACATCTCATCATCCAAGCCTTGATGGATAATGGTAAGCACGCATTGATCTTTCTTTCTTTCTTTCTTTCTTTTTCCAAGGACTCCCTTATTGGGCTTGATTCAAAGCCTCCTCATTTTGAGGTTCTACATAACCTTTCTTAACAACCTCCCAAACTCCATGGGCACCAAGAATAGCCTTCGTTAAAATAATCCAACTCTCATAATTGAACTTGTTAAGTTGTGGGTATGGAAAAGAAAGAGTGGTTCCTTTAGAAGATATTCTCTAGCACTGGTTCTGATTCCACTTTGTTGTAAACAAAGTGGACACAAAAACCATAAAGGAAGAAGAAACAGATGAAGAAATTAGAAACTCGCAAATTTGATTCTTTCTTCATAGTTGATATAGCTAAAAATACCCCTCCATTCTACGGGTGACACGTGGCGGTTACAGCGCATAACCTATTCCGGTTCCTTGCCGATATAGCACTTACCATACCAGTCACCGGGTAAAATCCTAAAGAAGATCTGACTCTATCAGTAGAGACTGATATGGTATCCTCTAGGATCCTAATGAGATTCTGATTAGAGTTGACCAAAGCCCAGTTCTAATTGGACTCCTCTTGCTACCACTATATAAGGGGGTCAAGCCCCCAGGTAAGCCTAAGCTCACACATAAACACGTTGTGTGTTTACTGCTTCTTCAGAGTTCTACATCGTTAGCCTTCTCTGACTTAAGCATCGGAGCGTTCCCCCGCCGGAACCCCACCTGGCGGTCACTCCGTATTCTCTTTGGCAGGCCTGATTTCTGGTGTGGTTCCCGATCCAGTTTTTAGCTGCAACAGATTGGCGCCATCCGTGGGACCACTACAGGGAACATGGCCAATCATTCTTCTTCTCTAGACTCTTCACAGAGTCATTCTCAGAACCATCGTGCGCGAGCTAGCGGCTCTCGTCGACCAGGTCATTCTAATGACCAACGCTCGACCCCTTTGCGCCGTCGTCGCACCAGTTCTTCTGAAGATAATTACGTCAACGTGACATCTACTACTCCCGAATCAGAAACTAGACCTCGGAGAAACCAATCTCCAACGTCTACTCTGAAAAACGGTGACCTTCGCCATCGCCTAAATCGTCGGCTATTCAAAACACCACATGACAACCTTACCAAGGAAATTCATGAACTGAAGGATGTTGTAAACACTCTTCAGCAAAAGCTTGACATGGCAGCGGCTCCGCAATCCACTCACCATTCTCATCTTGACCCTAACGACCTTCGTCTTCGCCTCACCTCCAGATCAAGCTACGGCCGCAGATACCGATCAACGGCCTATTCAACTTATGATCCCAGAGATAAGAGCGGAGGTCACATGACCAGAAGTGGATCATGCTATCGACGGGATCCATCAGTCGAAGGCAGTACCAACTCATCTCCCCGGCGAGTCGCAAAAGCTGAAACTCCTCGAAGATCTGTCCACAGGAAGACGACGCCTGAGTTTCGTTCCCAAGAACGAAACTCCTGGAAGATAGTACCTAGATATCGTTCTCCAGAACGATCTCTCCCAAGGGAAGAATCTGGATATCCGTTATCCGAAACTATTGAGAAAGCAAAGCTACCTCCCAACTTCCGAATGCCTCAGTGCGACCACTATGACGGGACTGGAGATCCTGGAGAACATGTTTATCAATTTGAAACCAACATGTTACTCCTCCAAGTTTCGGATGCTGTCATGTGTAGAGCCTTTCCCACTACTCTCAGAAAAGCTGCACATGCGTGGTTCAAATCTCTAAAACCAAGATCAATCTTTTCTTTCAGCCAATTATCGGATCTCTTCCAAAAGCACTTTGTAAGCAGTCATTCCCGAAGAAAGAATTCGGCGAGCCTGCTTAACATTGTGCAGGAGAAAAACGAATCTTTGGCTTGTTTCCTTGGACGATTCAACGCAGCGACTTTGGAGATTGACAATCTAGACGAGTCTGTGAAATACACCGCCTTTCTCCGCGGTCTCCGTCCGACATCCAAGTTTGCCTTCTCTGTGAACAAAAGTCCCCCAGGCAATATGAGAGCCCTACTTGAGAAGGCAAACAAATATATTCAAGCTGAAGAATACCTGGAGACACACAGAGGGCGACGTGGAGAAGAAAAGGAAAACACGAAGAAACAATCTCGAGAAATAACTCCCCAAGGGGGAAAGTCAGTAAAACGATCTAAATCGGATGAGCGATGTCCGAAAGACCCGTTTGCTCCGAAAGATCTGACACCCCTTAACGCCAAACCATCTCAGATTCTCCACGAGATCAAAGACAATCAAGCTCTCCAGTGGCCAGATAAGATGAGATCCCAGCCAAATAAAAGGAACAAAGATTTATGGTGTCACTTCCACAAAGATCATGGCCACGCAACTGATAACTGCGGGTCGCTTAAAGCAGCAATTGAGGCCCTTATCAAGCGTGGTCAGTTGAGGAAGTTTGTAGCTCCAAGGGAAGGATGACAACAAACACCCCCGGCCGGGGAAGAGAGAGAAGATCAAGAAGAGAATGCAGGTATAATCAACACTATATCTGGGGGATTGGCCGCAGGAGGGTCATCTGGACAAGCTCGAAAAGCATACGCCAGAGAAGTGTGCATAACGACTCAACCCCCAAGTAAAAAGCAGAAGGCAATACCCGCAGCGGCGATCACCTTCTCTGATGAAGATTCGAAGGACGTAAAAACTCCTCATGATGATCCGTTAGTCATCACCATAAAAGCTGGGAACTTCAACATGAAACGCGTCCTGATCGATAACGGAAGTTCTGCGGAAGTCTTATTTTACGATGCATTCAAGAAGATGAACATTCCAACGGACCGTCTCCGAAAGATGGATACACCGTTGTATGGATTCTCCAATCATCCAGTTGCAGTCGAAGGAATTATCGCACTCCCGGTTGCGATTGGAACACCTCCGACACAAGCCAACTTCATGCTTGATTTTGTGGTGGTAAAGGTCCCCTCAGCATACAACGCAATATTGGGACGACCAGCGCTCAATCAGTTTCAGGCTGTAGTGTCAACTTATCACCTCAAAATGAAATTCCCCACAGAGCACGGGATTGGAGAGGTGAAAGGCGACCAAACTACAGCTCGCCAGTGCTACGTAACTTCATGCCGATCAAAAAGCAAGGAAGCACTCATTATAGACGACCTCCGGGAAGATACAAAGATGCAAATGGGAGAACCAGTTGAAGACCTTATCGGCATTGAAGTATATCCCGGGGAAGAAAGCAAGACGGTTCGGATAGGTTCAAATCTTAAGGAAAACACCAAACTTGAGCTGGTGGACCTATTAAGAACCTATGCGGATGTTTTTGCATGGACAGCAACAGACATGCCTGGAATTGATCCTGAAGTCATTACCCATAGGTTGAATGTTGATCCATCCAAAAAACCTGTCAAGCAGAAGAAGAGGACTTTTGCACCAGAGAGACAAGAGAAGATAAAAGAAGAAGTAGATAAACTCCTAACTGCCAACTTCATTGAAGAGGTCCACTACCCAGATTGGATCGCCAACGTAGTCATGGTTCCTAAGTCAGGCGACAGATGGCGAATATGTATCGATTACACGGATCTCAACAAAGCATGCCCGAAGGACAGTTACCCGCTCCCAAGAATAGATCTTCTTATCGACGCTACGTCGGGCCATGAACTGCTTAGTTTCATGGATGCATATTCTGGTTATAACCAGATTATGATGCACAAAGACGATGTCTCCAAAACTTCGTTCATCACAGAGAGAGGGTTGTACTGCTATAAAGTGATGCCCTTCGGACTCAAGAACGCCGGAGCGACCTACCAGCGTCTGGTGAACATGATCTTTCAAGACTTGATCGGGAAGAACATGGAAGTTTATGTTGACGACATGCTCGTCAAAAGCATAAAATCTGAATTCCATGTCAAAGACTTGAAAGAAACTTTTGACATCCTTCGTAAGTATAGAATGAAGCTGAATCCACTCAAGTGCGCTTTCGGAGTCGCATCAGGAATGTTTTTGGGTTTTATAGTTTCTCAACGGGGGATCGAAGTGAACCCAGAGAAGATCAAGGCTATCCAAAGCATGACGTCCCCAAAAACAGTCAAGCAAGTACAAGAGTTGACGGGAAGGGTTGCAGCCTTGGGAAGGTTCATGGCCCGATCAGCTGAGCGGTGCTTGCCATTCTTCAAAGCCATCAGAAAAGCAAAAAGTTTCACTTGGACAGATGGTTGCCAGGAGTCGTTCGAAGAACTCAAAACTTATTTAAGTTCTCCACCCCTACTTTCAAAACCACTTCCAGGTGAAGACTTATTCCTATACCTCTCAGTCACAGACGTCGCAGTCAGTACTGTTCTAGTTAAAGAAGAAGATGGAGTTCAGAAACCCATCTACTACATTAGCAAAGTCTTGCAAGATGTAGAGACCAGATACCCGAAGATCGACAAGATCGCACTAGCTCTTATCATATCAGCCAGGCGTCTTCGACCATACTTCCAGTCTCATACTATTATCGTATTGACGGACCAACCACTTAGAAAAGTTTTACTGAGCCCGGAGGTTTCAGGAAGACTAGTCAATTGGTCCGTAGAGTTGGGGGAATTCGACATCCAATATAAGCCTCGCACTGCAATCAAAGCTCAAGCCTTGGCAGACTTCATTGTAGAGTGTACACTACCTGAAGACCCTCCTCAATTGGTAATTTCAGAGGTTCCAGATCCTTGGAATCTTTATGTAGACGGTTCTTCAGCTATTGGCAGCAGCGGAGCGGGGATTATTCTTATAAGTCCAGAAGGATTTACTATCGAATATGTACTTCGCTTTGGATTTCAAGCCTCGAATAACAAAGCAGAGTATGAGGCCCTTCTTGCGGGGATAAGGTTAGCACACGCCTTAAAGGCGGACTCCCTATCAGTTCATAGTGATTCCCAACTGGTGGTCAATCACGTCTTAGGAGATTATGAGGCCAGAGATGAAAGAATGGCTCAATATCTCGACTTAGTTAAAACTTCAGCGGTGAAGTTCCAAAACTTCACCATTCGCCAGATTCCCCGGGATCAGAATACTCAAGCAGATGCATTGTCAAGGCTCGCCTCCACTGAGGAAATTGATGTCCGACGACCAATATACCTTGAGTTCCTCAAGGACCGCAGTATCACTCCTCAAGCTAATGTTGAAGTAATAGATCAAGAACCCTGCTGGATGGACACAATCATCAAATACCTGTCCACGGGCGAATTACCAAGTACAAGACACGAGGCCAGAAATCTTCGTGTCAAAGCTACACAGTATGCCTTAGTAGAAGGGACTTTATACAAGAAATCGTTTAGCCTTCCTTACCTCAGATGTCTACGCCCATCAGAATCCCTTTACGCATTACAGGAAGTTCATGAAGGAATATGCGGCCAACATCTTGGAGGGAGAAAATTGGCACAGAAAATCCTAAGGCAAGGATACTACTGGCCTACGATGCAGAAGGACGCGATTGACTTCACTCGAAGATGCGAAAGATGTCAGAAATTCGCGTCGGTTTCTCATACACCGGTTGTTCCTTTGACCTCAATTGTTTCTCCAATCCCCTTTGCTGTTTGGGGAATGGATCTTTTGGGACCTTTTCCCATGGCAACTGGGCAACGACGATTTGTAATCGTGACAATAGACTACTTCACCAAATGGACTGAAGCAGAATCTTTGGCGACCATTACTTCAGCCAAGTGTGAAGACTTCTTCTGGAAAAATGTCGTCTGCCGCTTTGGAGTACCAAGAGCCTTGGTCGTGGATAATGGGAAGCAATTTGACAACAACAACTTTCGAACCTTTTGTACGAATCTATCGATCGATTTGAGATTCACTTCTGTAGCTCATCCACAATCCAACGGGCAGACTGAAAACATGAATCGAAGCATCCTACAAGGATTGAAGAAGAAGCTAGACGAAGCTAAAGGCGCATGGGTGGACGAACTCCCCAAAGTGTTGTGGGCTTATCGAACAACTCCACATTCAGTCACAGGGGAAACACCTTTCTTACTCTGCTACAGAACGAAAGCAATGTTGCCAGTCGAGATAGGAGTTCCAACAATACGGGCCTTACACTTCAACGAATTAAACAACGAAGATGGACTCCGAGCAAATCTTGATTTGGTAGAAGAAGCTCGAACTCAAGCCCATGCACGATCTGTCGTCATAAAACAACGAGTGGCACGATATTACAACCAGAGAGTCCGATCCAAGCAGTTCAACGAGGGAGATTTGGTCCTTTGCAAACTAGAAGTTTTCGATCCAAAGGCAGCGACGGGAAAGTTATCTCCAAACTGGGAAGGACCCTACCGTGTTATAAAGGTGCTCAAACCGGGCGCCTACGCACTAGGGACACTTTCTGGAGAACCCATCCCTCGTACTTGGAATGCTGAGAACTTGCGAAGATATTACCAGTAGTGTCTCGGCACGAGCCAAAACACTTCCTTTTTTGGGGGGTAAGGGGCACAGACCTTATCAAAACTCCAACATCTTAAAAATAATCTTTAGCAGATTGTTTCGAATAAATGGGTTGTAAACTTTATTTTTTACTCTAGTAATAAAGTTGTTCTTTCTCAGTATTGTTGTAATAGAAGCTTAGCCAGAAACATTCTGTCCGAACAGAGTGATGACCGAACACTCTGCCCGAACAGAGTGACAAGCTTAGCCAGAACATTCTGTCCGAACAGAGTGACGACCGAACACTCTGCCTGAACAGAGTGACAAGCTTAGCCAGAACATTCTGTCCGAACAGAGTGACGACCGAACACTCTGCCTGAACAGAGTGACAAGCTTAGCCAGAACATTCTGTCCGAACAGAGTGACGGCCGAACACTCTGCCCGAACAGAGTGACAAGCTTAGCCAGAACATTCTGTCCGACCAGAGTGATGGCCGAACACTCTGCCTAAACAGAGTGACAATCTTAGCCAAAACATTCTGTCCGAACAGAATGACGGCCGAACACTCTGCCCGAACAGAGTGACAAGCTTAGCCAGAACACTCTGTCCGACCAGAGTGATGGCCGAACACTCTGCCTGAACAGAGTGACAACCGAACACTCTGCCTGAACAGAGTGACAAGCTTAGCCAGAACACTCTGTCCGACCAGAGTGATGGCCGAACACTCTGCCTGAACAGAGTGACAATCTTAGCCAAAACATTATGTCTGAACAGAATGACGGTCGAACACTCTGCCTGAACAGAGTGACAATCTTAGCCAAAACATTATGTCTGAACAGAATGACGGTCGAACACTCTACCCGAACAGAGTGACAAGCTTAGCCAGAACACTCTGTCCGAACATAGTGACGGCCGAACACTCTGCCCGAACAGAGTGACAAGCTTAGCCAGAACATTCTGTTCGAACAGAGTGACGACCGAACACTCTGCCCGAACAGAGTGACAAGCTTAGCCAAAACATTCTGTCCGAACAGAGTGACGGCCGAGCACTCTGCTTGAACAGAGTAAGAAATTTGAACTAAAACATTCTGTTTAAACAGAGTGATGGCCGAGCACTCTGCCCGAACAGAGTGTATAACTCTTGAGTTTTCAAAATACAAGAGAAGCCAGGCGGATTAGCTACAGATCTAAGTCCGTGAAGAAACAAAAGTGAATGGGGGCATCGTCACTCAACCGAAACTTCTGGATCTTCGAAATATAGGACGAGCGAGGGTGCTAGACTTCTTTGCTGACTCTTTAAGTGATGATTAAAGGGTTTAAGTCAAAGTAAAAATGAATAATACTGTGTGAATGGTAAAACACAAAACCATGAGAAACACATAGTAAAAGCAAATTACTGTAAAATTAAAGATAGAGTTTTACATATAAGCCCTTAAGAGGACATTGAAAACATGTCTCAACAAAACAAAGAGGCTAGCTAAAAGTCTAAGCCTCGGGGGCATCACCAGAAGGACCTTCGCCTGGAAGATCAGAAGCTGCAACATCTCCTGCCTCTGGAGGCATAACAGTCTCCCCAGATGGTGACCCAACCGCAGGCAGAACAAAACCATCCAAGGAGATATCAGGAAAGCGCTCAGCAAACATCTCCTTGGCCTTCACAAAGCCAAGCTCATAAATCTCCAGGCCATCTTCGGTCCGCTTCTTCAGCCATTCATCCCCCGCGTTCCCCTCTAAGAAATCGCGAATGCCTTGGTCTCGAGCTTTGGTCACCTCTTCTGCAGCCCTCTTCTTAACTCGATCCAATTTCTTCTCCAGAGATGCAATCCGATCAAGATAATCTTCCTCACACTTGCTCAGCTCTTCAGCACGATGGGTGGCTTCCTGTGCTTCCTTAACTGCTTCCCTTGTCAGCTGGGCCTCCTCGGCCGCCACCTGCCTTGCCATCTCAAAGCGAGAAAACATCTCAGATCCACTGGCGTACATCTGGAATGAAGATAAAGATCAGCAGTTGAATGAAACTTGAAAACTAAAACATAAAACCTAGTTGAGACAAAGGACGTTACCGTATAGACGGCCTGGGCAAAGGAGCAGGCAAAAGTCTCGTGGGTCTGATTCTGGAAAACCTCCTTGTCTCGAGGAAGAATCCCATGACGAAGATGCTGCTCCGAGACCTGGCTGTCCGGCATCCCGAGGTCATCACGCCTAAGTGCCCATCTCGGGCGAAAGATGGGATCATCCTCAATAGAAACTTGATCAAGTATCTGTGGAGAGCGTTCTGAAGGAGTGACTCTAGTCCTCTTAGGAGCAGGAGGCAACTCCACACTTG
Organism: Escallonia rubra; assembly: GCA_033065855.1. Taxonomy (NCBI): domain Eukaryota; kingdom Viridiplantae; phylum Streptophyta; class Magnoliopsida; order Escalloniales; family Escalloniaceae; genus Escallonia; species Escallonia rubra. The sequence goes on along the minus strand of JAVXUO010001200.1, from coordinate 1,882 downwards.
ACTGCTTCTCCTTAGCTTTCTGAAGAACGCCAAGGAAGCCTCCTTGCTGCGACTTTCCACCACCGCTAGCCATTTCTGCAATGAAGAAAGAAGTCAATACGGGAATAAATATTGAAGTCAAGTTTAATTCAATATCTCATGCAAAACACACCTAAAGGAACAGTCTCAGCAGATGACACGCTAGGAATAGCAGGAAGAGGAGGAATCAGAAGACCAGCTGGAATGGGCTTTGAAGGTATCATCTTCGCCCACTCCAATTGCTCCTCCGAAAAAGGCTCATCTATACAAAGACCGCCTCGAAGTTTAATATGACTAAGTATGTGCTTAGTCTGGCTATTGGGAGTAGGCTTGCCAGGATTTTCGAAATCCTTACAATAAGGATTCCACACTTTGTCAAAAGGAAGCTCCCCCTTGTCCAGTCGGCCAACAAAGAAGTATCTGGAATGCCAACCTTTATTCGACTTTGGGCCTCCCTTCAGAAGTCGTTGCCTACTGTGAATGTAATACCATCCGGGACAGTTGGCAACTCCTTTGACGAAACAGACTTCAAAGAAGACTCTCATAAAATCAGTTACATCTGGTTTGTAACCTGAAGTCTGAACCAAATATATAAGACCGGCAAGCTTCCTCCAACCATTTGGAACAAGCTGCCCGGGAGCCATGCGATAATGCTCAAAGAAACGAAGAGCGAAAGGATGGAGAGGAAGTCTATATCCAGACTTCACCTGCTCTTCGTAGACACCTGTTTCAAACTTTGTGCCGTAGTTAGCAGGTTCACCCAAACCAGGAAGACGAGCATACCAACCTTCGGGAAGAGGATATTCCCGAATTAAATCCTGCAAATCTTCGGTCGACATCTTACTAGACTTCTCGTCAGCAGTATACCAAGGCTTGGGATTAGCCTTATCTTCGGCCTGATCCTTTACTTCTCCTAAAGGATTCCTCCCAGATAAAAATTGTGAAGGCTGTGAAGATGAAGGTGGTAATGGTTGAGAGGATGAAGGTTGGAATCGTTGAGAGGATGAAGGTTGGAATGGTTGAGAAGTTGAAGGTAGTGGGGGTTGTGGATTTGAAGTCCCAACTTCACTTCCTGAAGTTGCAACTCGTTCTGAACTCGAAGACGAACTACTACTCGAAGACGAACTATCAGACATGTTTTCTACTTCTACTGCAAATATGAGACTACGACAAACTTGAAGTGCTGAACAGGAATGGTAGAAGAAAAGACTTACTTGCAGAGTAATGTGCTCCCAAAAATTTCGAGTGAAGGAAAAATGAAGTGGAAGTTCTCTTTTATAGAGAAACGCCAAGTAACCGTTTCTTGGAAAACGCAACGGTTCATGTACCTGCAACGTGTCACAAGCTGAAGAAAGAGGAACTTTTTCAAAAAATTCCCGCTCAAATTCCCGCACGTGACACGTTGGAAAAACCAAAAGTTATGCCGGAGCAGAATCTCGCCCGAACACTCTGCCCGAGCAGAGTGCCAACGGCCGAGCAGAATTATGCCCGAGCAGAATCTCACCCGAACACTCTGCCCGAACAGAGTGCCAACGGCCGAGCAGAATTCTGCCCGAGCAGAATCTCGCCCGAACACTCTGCCCGAGCAGAGTGCCAAACGGCCGAGCAGAATTCTGCCCGAGCAAAATCTCATCCGAACACTCTGCCCGAACAGAGTGCCAAACAGGACAGAGCAGAATTCTGCTTCGAGCAGAATCTCGTCGGAACACTCTGCCCGAGCAGAGTGCCAAACGGCCGAGCAAAATTCTGTCCGAGCACAATCTAGTCCGAACACTCTGCCCGAACAGAGTGTCAAACGGCCGAGCAGAATTTGTAGCAGAGCAGAATCTCGTCCGAACACTCTGCCCGAACAGAGTGCCAACGG